>JARQOD010000008.1:20835291-21203033 GCA_033576555.1 Oophaga sylvatica
TGGATGGTTTTTGTAAAACCAAGAGAAAGCACCGAAGCGCAACTATTTACAATTAAGTTCTGGGTTAGCATAGTCCTTAACCTCAAAAGTCCATTTGCAAAGAAAGACATATCATATTAAATCACATTATCAAAGTGCAACTGCTTATCATTTATCATCTATCATTTACCAATTACCCAGCCGGGCATTCTATAATTAGAAATATATATTCACTATATATAATACCTGTGCAAAACTTTTCAAAACATTTTAAACTTTTTGCTTTTTACTTTTGATAGATCCGATAGGGATCTCACCACATTTCTTACTATCTATTCATCTTCTAATGATACACCTTCCACTACATCTTTCACCCCGGGGCTGGAATGATGCAATGAGCCCTAGATCCCAAGACCAGCAAATCATGTGCTGCGATCAGGGTCTGGGTTGCGACTGTTCTGGTGCGAACCTCCAGGGGCGCAACTGGTACAGTCTCTCCACATGACACCGATTGCGTCTCAATTACTGTTAGCGATATGGACCGCGTTAGGATTGCGATCGAGACTGCGTCGCACGTTGCGATGAAGAGGTGACTTTAATTTGCGATGAACTCTGGGTCGCTAGTTGCGATGACTTTGCAGGGGGCGATGCTGGGGCACGGCCGGATGCTGCTTGAGCTGGAAACGGGGACGCTGCGGTAATGGTGACGGTACCTGCGTCTGGGACGGGGTCGCGGACGATGGTGACATTAAGGGCATACCATCCCTTCATTCCCCAATGCCGCGTATATGTGACTATATCTCCGTTTACTAAGTCCCTCCCGGGATGACCTTGCGGCAGGTGAGATTCCACGTCACGCCTGCTGACAAAGACCGCTGGGTAGAGGCCCGGTTCGCGGATAAAGCCCCAGCCCTTCCGGAGCTGGAACTCAGTCACACACCCCCGCCGCCGCGGTTCCCGTAAGGTACCTTTGTCGCGACGGACAGTCTCCTTGTCGGCAATCAGCTCGGCATATTGTCGCTGGCGGTTCCTCTGAGCCTCCCGCTCTTCCTCCTGCTGGCGCCTCTTCGTCTCCTCACGACTCTGCCATTCTTGTTCCCACTGGGCGGTGTAGGCGACGTCATCCAGGCGCGCCATTTCGTCCCAGTCCACATCTGGTAGTGACGGACAGGACCCCTCCGGTGTCCCTGCCGGGGACCGATAATCTGCTGCGGCCTCCTGGCCGGGGGGCGTTCCGGGATTGGCTGTACCTCCTCAACCTCCTCCGCTTCCACCGCTTCACCGGTGGGGTCAGGAACGGTACTTTCGGGGGCAGCCTCCGGTTGCTCCTTCGCCTTGGGCAGCAGACTCTTCGGTACTTGGAATCGTGGGGGTTCGTTGAGGGGAGAGGACGCCGTGTTTGTTAGTTGCCACTTCAGCAGGTTACATCGGCGTCTCTCAATCTCCTCCAGTCCAGGTTGGAACATCTTCTTTAGGCGTGAGTTCTCCTCCTGAACCTCTAACAACGCCTGTTGCAGGTGCAGGATCGCATAAGTCTCCGATGCCGATGGCAGCTTGGCGGGGGCACGGGGCCTGCCTTCCTCCGCTGCTCCGCTCGGCTGCTCACGTCCTGCCTCCATCTTGTTCCAGAAGATTCTCTTTTCTTTCTGCGGAGACATCCGGTCTCTTCCGTGGAGGTGGGGTTTGCGTCTCCTCCTCCTCGCAGGGAAGGTGAAGAGGAGGCGGACCTCCTTTGCTGTAGGGCAGGACCGCATGTTGTAGTAGCACTTTGAGAGGGCAGGCATTTTCTTCGCGCCACAGGGGGGTAGACGCCCACGAAGGTACGCCCACCTTCTTCTCCAGCGCCTGAGGGCGCGAATATGGCGACAAAAATGGCGATTTTGGCGCCAAAAGTGCAAACAGTCCTTTTTCACAAAAACAATTCCTTAGGCACGCAGGGCTCGCAATTCCGCGAGTTTCGTATCCTGTTCGTGACGCCAAGCTGTGTCGACCCGCCACCACAATTGTGGATTACCAGGGCAATGGGGTACTCAGAGCCGAGCCCGTAGAAGTCTATGGGGATTTTGTCACAGGTAGCTGTGGCTCGGTCTGTGGCCCGGGCGGTCTGGCGTATGTTGGGGATATATTTACAGGGGATTGATTTATGTACAGTTCGTGACGCCACCTGTAGTATTCTGGTAATTAGTACCAGCGCTGCTGTAGATCTCTGAGGGGATGGTGATGCAGCTAGATGTCGGGTCCCCTACAGGTGGGACTGGTCCCTCAAAGTCTATGGGATTTGTGAAGTCGAGTGCAGATAAAGAACACAGTCTCACACGGTCAGCGTCTTTCCATACCTTTACTTGCAAGTTGTTAAGGCAGGTCCCAGGGAGGCTGATCCAAGGAGAGTGTATCTTGAGACGGCAGCTGGACAAGTTAGGGGCCTCCTTTAACTCCAATGAAACGAGTACAACCAGCCTGAAGCGTAGTTCCCTCAAATCTCCAGCTAATCTTAGCTGTACCTGCCCAGTCAGCTTAGTGTTAGGGGCCTTCCTGTGAAGGAGCTGAATTCTTACGTGGTCCTGCAGAACTCCAAAGTCTTCACTCCCCCTGACCCCAGTTACGTACTGACTATAAGGGGCTTGTCTGCCGCGACCTAGGGTCCGGTAGATTCCTGGTTTTCCTATCACCGTGCCTGAAACAACAGTGACCCTTCGGTCCCCAGTGACCGGTAGCAATGTGCTGGACTTCTGCAATCCTGAAGCACTAATTCTATAAATCCACTTGCCTTTCGCCTTGTCCACGCTGGTAACATAAGCACTCAAAACTAGCCAAGGGTCGAGCAGTCACTTCTTTCCTTTTCCTTCCTATGAAGTTAGCCACAGATGCTCAGTTATCACAGGCAGGAGCACGTCTCTGAACCTGATACCGTCCTTTAGACAGGGATGCTGAAGACTTTCCGTGCTAATACTTCTTCTTTCTTCAGTGTGTGTTGAGAAGGTGATACAGCTCTGACTAGACTAAGGTGTATTCCAAACACCTATACCAGACTCCACTATATGAACTGGTGATGAAGCAGGCTAGACTCTTTCCTCCCTCCAAACGTCTTCTCACAGAAGTCTAAGCTCTACTCCACACGTCCTCACTGTCCGAAGACAGGAACTAGACTGACTAAATCACTCCAACACATACTACCTTGACCACTCCCTCTAGAGTATACTCCACTACCCTAGGGGTGTGTCTAGTGTGTGTCGAGTGAATGAATATTTAGCATTAAACTGCCGTCTCGCCATACACTCTCCAGGGTACTGCGTGTGCCTACCACCAGGGCTACACACTTACCAGGATTCTTTTTGCTGGGACGTGCTGAGTAAGAGATCTCCCAATGAACTATGACGTGTGGCTCCTTCCCCCAGCCTGGCTTGCCTGTAATGATCTAACAACCATGTGAGTGACTTTCATTCTTAATCCTATTTTATTTTATAACTGCATCTGTACATAACGATATTGTCTCAGTTTGTTACATCTTTTTATATTATATAAGCATTGCCTGTTTTTAAGGAATAAACCTATAAATTTATTAGTTTGTTTCTCCTGCTCTATAAACGAATCTGCACGTGCCTGAAGCACACGCTACTGTTTTGGGGTTGCTACGGACCCTCTTGATAAATTGTGTATTAAGTCAAACCCGTAGCTGGTGGCAGCTAAAGGAAAGGGGTGTAAAGTGTTAATCTATTGGGGGATGCTGGCAGTGACGGAGCGGGGTTTAAAAGGGTACTGCCTGGCTGCAGCCAGGAGTAATCATAATTCCCTCACTGCAGCGTGCCCAATAGCCAGCATACATCCAAGTGACCCGTCTGGCGACCAATTATCCTAGGTGCAGTTCCCTGACTGACCTGAGGGTAAGGGGGGTGCCAGAGAGCTGCAAGTTCCTAAGTGGAAGTGGGATAGTTATAAATCCCTGCAGTTTACTGGGTCGGACGGCAGCAGCCGTCGTGTGTGTGCACGTTCCATCACATTTGGTGGCAGCGGTGGGATCACAAGCCGTGACCCCCGGGCTACCGTGTGGCGGACCGCGGCACCGTTCGTCACATATTGGTGGCAGCAGTGGGATCACAAGCCGTGACCCCCGGGCTACCGTGTGGCGGACCGCGGCACCGTTCGTCACATTTGGTGGCAAGCGGTGGGATTATAGAGCATTAGTGATCTGGTTTGAGCAATCATTCCATTCACTAAAAAACTTGCACGGTTCTTCAGCGACCCTGCAACTAAAGTTTTGGAGAACAGACTCAGTGTTTATTAGTCCTGAGACAATTGTGTGTACTTGCGGTTACCCTTCCCTTCTCTTTGTTTTTCTATCCTATCTTTTATTTGGCAAACATGGCTACCATAGGAGCAAGCTGGTACAAACTGCAGAAAAGGGACACTCTTGCTGGAATATGCATTTCCCGAGGCCTTGACCCCAGGGGCCAAACCAAAGCTCAACTGATCAAGGCCCTGATGCCACAGGACCACGCTGAGAGCGAGGAGGGCACAGAAGCCGGCCCAAGCCAAGGTGAGGCGGCAGCAGAGGCCCAAACCCTGCAGGCTTACAACCAGGGCGGGATGGACCCTTACCTGCTGGCGGCCCTGGAGGAACTCCCCACCGACGACCGGGGGGAGCGCCTGAAGCTGATTCAGCAATACCAGCAGGAGGCCAGAGCCGAGCGCCAAGCCCAGCGAGAGGCTGAGAGAGCCGAGCGGGAGGCTGAGAGAGCCCGAGCCGAGCGGGAAGCCCAAGCGCAGAGAGCCCATGAGCTGGAGATGGTTCAGCGAGGGGCAATGCCCTCCACAGCCCAGAGCAGTGTGCCCAGCAGCACTCAGAGTCCCAAGCCCCGGCCGGAGCACTTTCCCGTGCTGGAAAGGGACGGAGACTTGGACACTTTTCTGCGGGCCTTTGAGAAAGTCTGCAGACAGTACCGGCTGCCTGCCGACCAATGGGCCAGGTACTTGACCCCCGGGCTGAAGGGCAAAGCTTTGGAGGCGTTCGCTTCCCTCGCGCCAGATCAAGACAGTGACTATGAGGCCATCAAGCAGGCCCTGATTGCCAAGTACCAGCTAACCCCTGAGGTATACCGAAAGAAGTTCCGGAACCTCCAACGTGGCCCACACGACAGTTATAGCGATGTGGTGCAAGGACTCAGGAACCACTTTGACCAGTGGATCCATGGACTGTCAGTTGACACCTATGAGGAGCTGAAAGACCTGATGATCAAAGACCAGTTCCTGCATCTGTGCCCAGCTGAGGTCCGACAGTTCATCCTGGACCGAGAACCAGAGGACGCGGTCACAACAGCCCGGATCGCCGACAGCTATGAGGCCAACCGGAAACCCGAGGTGCGGAAGCCCGTCGCCACCCGCTGGGGAGGGGGTAAGCCTGCAACCAACCCCAGTGCCCCTGCCAGTCGTCCCTCTGGAGGCACTATCCCCTTTGCCAGCGCCAGGCCTACATCAGACCCCCGCCAGTGTTTCTCCTGTAAAAGGACTGGTCACATCAGCGCCACCTGTCCGGAGAGGCAGAAGAACCCCCCAGCCAAGGCCTCCGGGCCCAACGCCTCTGTTCTTTTGGTGGGTGGTGTGGTGGGGAGGGTTGATGACAACGTGCAGCCCGTCCGCGTGGGGGCCCGTCTTGCTACAGGCCTCAAGGACACCGGGGCTGAGCGAACCCTCATCCGACCCGAACTGGCGGCCCCTGAAGAGTTGATTCCGGGGAAAACCCTAACTGTCACAGGGATTGGGGGTGAAGGAAGTGGGGGTGTCCGAAAACCTGCCCACTGATGTTTTATTGGGGACTGATCTGGGAGGATGGTGGCATACTATGTCCCTGACACCCCTTCCCAATCTGATGATAAGGTTAACGTTAACCATGATGTTGATGTTGATGATGATGGGAAACTGATTGTGTTACCTGCTAATGCTTTGCGAAGTGAGGATGCAACTGATAACCTTTCTTTCCCTAGGACTGATGCTGATAGTGATGTATCTGTGCCATCTGAATCTGTTAACCCTTTCCCTGAAGTGGTAGATGTGTCCACAGGTACAGGAGCGTTCAGTCCCGTCGCTCTGCGGAGTGAGACGGCTGAGGAACCCCTAGCAGGAGCAAGCGACAGTGCTCAAGGAAATGGGGAGGTGCATGGGAACCGGGAGGAAGGTGACGCCATGACACTGACCAGTGCCACCGAGGAAGGTAACTGGCCCATAAGTAGCACTGCTCCTGAAGTGTTGGGGGTGGATGGGGAGGTAGAGCCCATAGCAGCGCAGGCTGATGGGTCTATAGAAATCCCCGGGGAGACTGCATATGTAGCTGCTGTCACCCGCAGTCAGAGTGCCCGGATCGCAGGTAGCGCCCTGCCATCTGGACCCTCCTCCGCTACAGGAGAGACTGAACCAGAGGTGGACCCAGAGCCGGTCCCAGAGGGTCCCAGTGAGGAAGGAACCCTGACGTCACTTCTGGCTGCCTCCAGCCCGGAGTTCCAGGCCGCTCTGCACTCAGATGCGAGCCTGGAGAACTTGAGACACCTCGCCGAGACGCCCACCTCCGTGACTGATAAGGAGAGGGTGTTCTGGGAACGAGGAAGGTTGTACCGGAAGACCGTACCCGGAGATTCCCAAAAGGAGTGGTTGAGGGGGAAACAGCTGGTCGTCCCGCACCAGTTCCGAGGTGAGTTGTTGAGGATTGCCCATGAGATTCCACTTGCTGGACACTTGGGGATTAGCAAAACTAAGGCACGGCTGTCTCAACACTTCTATTGGCCCAAGATGGGGACAGATGTGACTAACTACTGCCGCTCCTGTATCACCTGTCAAAGAGTGGGGAAGGCGGGGCCTGCTCTTAAGGCTCCCCTGATCCCGTTGCCAGTGATAGAGGAGCCTTTCCAGAGGATCGCGGTGGACATTGTGGGCCCGCTGGCCGTCCCCAGCAGCTCTGGAAAGCAATACATCCTGACTGTGGTAGACTACGCTACCCGGTACCCGGAGGCGGTAGCTCTGTCCTCAACTAGGGCAGATAAGGTGGCAGATGCACTGGTGACCATCTTTTCACGGGTAGGATTTCCCAGGGAGATGCTTACCGATCAAGGGACCCAATTTATGTCTCGCCTAATGAAGGCTCTCTGCAGCAAAATGCAGGTGACGCGTATGGTATCGAGTGCGTATCACCCACAGACCAATGGTTTGTGTGAGCGCTTTAACGGTACCCTCAAACAGATGCTCCGCATGCTGGTTGAGACCCAGGGACGCGATTGGGAGCGGTACCTCCCACACCTGCTATTTGCCTACAGAGAAGTCCCGCAGGCCTCGACGGGGTTCTCCCCCTTCGAGCTCCTGTATGGTAGGCGAGTCCGGGGACCCCTTGGGTTGATAAGAGAATCCTGGGAAGATGAGCCAAACCCCACGGAAGTGTCCATCGTGGATTATGTCATGCGCTTCCGCGACAAGATGCAGACCTTGACGCAGTTGGTGCATGACAACATGACGCAGGCTCAGGCTGACCAGAAGCACTGGTACGACCAGAACGCCCGGGAGCGGACCTACCAGATGGGTCAAAAGGTGTGGGTGCTGGTCCCCGTACCAAAGGATAAGCTTCAGGCAGCCTGGGAAGGCCCGTACGTCGTGCACCAACAGCTCAACCCAGCCACCTACGTGGTCACGCTTGACCACACTCGGGGTAGGCGCAAGGCCTTTCACGTCAACATGATGAAGGCCCATCACGAACGTGAAGCCTGCGTCCTACCGGTCTGCAATCTGCCCGAGGACGGGGAAGAGGATCCCCTCCTAGACATGCTGGCCCAAGCTAATGCCAATGGGTCCATTGAGGACATGGAGGTAAATGCCTCGCTAACCGCCTCCCAGCGGTTGCAGTTGCTGACCACTCTGGAATCCCTTCGGGCCGTGTTCACTAACCGACCCGGAAGGACCAAGTTGGCAGTCCACGAGGTGGACACCGGGAATCACGCCCCGTTACGGCGGACACCTTATCGGATCTCTGAGGAAGTGCAGCAGATTATGCGCCAGGAGATCCATGAGATGTTGCAGCTGGGGGTGATCCGGCAGTCCAAAAGCGCGTGGGCCTCACCTGTAGTTCTCGTGCCAAAAAAGGATCGGACCACCCGGTTCTGCGTGGACTACAGGGGGCTCAACGCCATCACTACCTCTGATGCGCACCCAATGCCACGCATCGAGGATCTGCTGGAGCGGTTGGCGAATGCCAAGTACATATCCATCATGGATCTGAGCCGGGGATACTGGCAGATTCCCCTGAGCCCTGCGGCGCAGGAGAAATCTGCCTTTATCACCCCTTTTGGACTGTACGAGTCCACAGTCATGCCTTTCGGCATGAAGAATGCCCCTGCCACTTTTCAGCGGATGGTCAACCACCTGCTTCAGGGACTGGAGGAGTACGCTGTGGCGTACCTGGACGACATTGCCGTCTTCAGTTCCACCTGGGAGGAACACCTTCAGCATCTCCAGGAGGTGCTCAAGCGTATTCACCAGGCAGGTCTGACCATCAAGCCGGGAAAATGCCAGATGGGCATGAGGGAGGTCTACTACCTGGGGCACCGGGTAGGCGGGGGTTCCATGAGTCCAGAGCCCGAGAAAGTGGACGCGATCGTGTCCTGGCCCACCCCCAGGACCAAAAAGCAGGTGAAGTCCTTCCTGGGCACTGCAGGGTACTATAGGCGTTTCGTACCGAACTATAGCGCCATTGCAAAACCCTTGACGGACCTCACCAAGGGCGGTCTACCCCAAACAGTCAACTGGACAGATGGCTGTGAGGCGGCATTCCGATCTTTGAAAACAGCCCTGTGCAGCTCTCCAGTGTTGAGAGCCGTCGACAGCAGTCGGCCCTTCCTGGTACAGACTGATGCCAGCGAATTTGGCCTCGGTGCTGTACTCAGCCAGGTTGATTCGGGGGACCAGGAGCACCCCATGTTGTACCTGAGCCGGAAACTTCTGCCAAGGGAAGTGGCATACTCCACCATCGAGAAGGAGTGCCTGGCCATGGTCTGGGCACTGCAACGTTTGCAGCCCTACCTGTACGGGCGCACCTTCAAGGTGGTCACCGACCACAACCCTCTGAGCTGGCTGCACACAGTGTCCGGAACCAATGGTAGGTTGCTACGCTGGAGCCTTGCCCTGCAGCAGTATGATTTTTCCGTACAACACAAGAAAGGCAGTGATCATGGGAATGCTGATGGGTTATCACGACGTGGCGAACCCGCTGAGGTGCGCATGTCGGATTACCGACAGGTCATGCCTCCGTAGCGCCCTCTAAAGGGGGGAGGTGTGATGATATTGCAAGCTTCATGTCTTGTGCTGTTGCTAGAACTACAACCCCCTTCCCCCCCCCTGTCATCCTGCACTCAGGCAGTGTAATGTGAGCTGCCAGTGCTGGAAGTTTTCCCGCTTCACCGCAGGGGTCCTGCATTGTCCGAACACGTGCTTTCTTCCTATAGCAGCCATGTTGGAGTATTCATTCCTTTTTGGTTAATAACACGGTGGGAGCATTCGCTAGAAACACGAAAGTTACTGTGTTGAACCATGCGCCGATGGGCATCGTTCCCGTGGTACTGGTAAACCCGTAACTCCAACAGAACCCGAGAAATGGAATTCTCGGGTGCCCCATGAACTAGCCCACCCAAGTGTGGGCTCATTGGAACCGTCATTTCAAAGCAAGACCATTGATAGGTCTGCCATTATTCTGCTAGGTTCACAGAACGAGTTATGAACCTTATGATATCGCAGAGCTCAAACCATAGCTTGTAGCCAGGGGAGGTGGCTAGAGGACCAGCCCTTTTTGTGAGGTCAGAAGCTGACATGCATAAGTCTTACAGTGAAGTTCCTTACCAGGATTCTTTTTGCTGGGACGTGCTGAGTAAGAGATCTCCCAATGAACTATGACGTGTGGCTCCTTCCCCCAGCCTGGCTTGCCTGTAATGATCTAACAACCATGTGAGTGACTTTCATTCTTAATCCTATTTTATTTTATAACTGCATCTGTACATAACGATATTGTCTCAGTTTGTTACATCTTTTTATATTATATAAGCATTGCCTGTTTTTAAGGAATAAACCTATAAATTTATTAGTTTGTTTCTCCTGCTCTATAAACGAATCTGCACGTGCCTGAAGCACACGCTACTGTTTTGGGGTTGCTACGGACCCTCTTGATAAATTGTGTATTAAGTCAAACCCGTAGCTGGTGGCAGCTAAAGGAAAGGGGTGTAAAGTGTTAATCTATTGGGGGACGCTGGCAGTGACGGAGCGGGGTTTAAAAGGGTACTGCCTGGCTGCAGCCAGGAGTAATCATAATTCCCTCACTGCAGCGTGCCCAATAGCCAGCATACATCCAAGTGACCCGTCTGGCGACCAATTATCCTAGGTGCAGTTCCCTGACTGACCTGAGGGTAAGGGGGGTGCCAGAGAGCTGCAAGTTCCTAAGTGGAAGTGGGATAGTTATAAATCCCTGCAGTTTACTGGGTCGGACGGCAGCAGCCGTCGTGTGTGTGCACGTTCCATCACATTTGGTGGCAGCGGTGGGATCACAAGCCGTGACCCCCGGGCTACCGTGTGGCGGACCGCGGCACCGTTCGTCACATATTGGTGGCAGCAGTGGGATCACAAGCCGTGACCCCCGGGCTACCGTGTGGCGGACCGCGGCACCGTTCGTCACACCTGCGTTTTGGCTTCCGCAGCCAGCGGGAAAAAGGGGAATGCTGCTGACTTTGGAGTGGCTTCACTTGGGTGACACTGGGTTGCCATCCCGGGTGTTTCCAGAGGTCGCAGTCCTTTTATGGCCATATCCTTAAGGGCATCAAAGGTAGCATCCGGATGATCCAAGGACCACCAGTGCACAGTCCTGCTTTCCGCTTGGGACCTCAGTCCCCGTACAAATTGTTCCTTTAACATTTGATTTTCGTTGGTAACACTTACAGGGTTTACTTCTTTAAGAGTTCGCAGGGCCCCTTGCAGCCGGCAAGCATAGTCTCTAATGCTGTCATCTGGTTTCTGGGAGCATTGATAGAAACTCATCCGGAGATCTGTTTCAGTGCGGTCCTCAAAGATAGACTGTAGCTTTAAGAAAATTGCATGCACTGACTCCTGGTCTGCAGCTGTCCAAGTCTCTACCTCTCTCTCAGCAGCACCAGTTAATTGTCCCACTAACACTGCAGCTCTTTGCTTTTCTGTCATAGGGTACATGTCCATTATACTGCATATTTTCCGCTTGAACCCTGACAGGGTGTCTGGCTTGCCGCAGTACTGAGGGAGCCACTTCGCTCCAGGCATGTAAGGCAGTGTTAACGGTACTATGGGGGCCACAGGACCGGGTGAGGGATCTGCATCTCTATCCCGCGCTGCAGCGCCAAGTGGTAGGTCATTGGGGCCGTCGGCCTGGACCGCGCTGTCGGCTGGCTGGATCATGTCTGCGCCCCCCCTTAGTTAATCGTGGCCTACCTTCTCTAAGGCTGCAGCTCTGCAGGCACAGCGGTGGAGAAAGGACCTGTGTCGCTGGCGCTCTGACGTCAGAGCGTTCACTGAAGCCCTCCACAGGACCTGCCGCCGCGTCAGCGTTGGGGGCGTGTTCAAGAATCAGCGCTCTTTTTCAGGTACGCCCACTATTTTTCGCGCCGTGGCGCTGTAAATGGCGGGAAATGGCGGACAAATAGCGGGAATCTTCACCACATACAAAGCACAGTCTTTTTGCACAAAACAATCCAATAGGCAACACAGGACTCACAACTTGTAAGCCTCGGATCCTGTTCGTGACGCCAAGATTAGATGACGCGCACCACATGTGGGTACCAGGGCTATGGGACACTCGGTACAGAGCCCATGGAAGTCTATGGGGATGTCACTGGCAGCAGAGCTCGGTCCATGGCCCTGGGCGGTCATGCAATGGGGGATATTTACAGGGGATTATAAAGATTAGTTCGTGACGCCACCTGTGGTATCTGATCAATTTGACCAGCGCTGCAATATGGATCTTCTAAGGGGATGTTATGGGGCAGCAAGATGGTGAGTCTCCCACAGGCGAGACTTTTCCCTTGAAGTCTATGGTGGTGCAGAATGCAGGCAAATAAGCAGTGACACACGATTCAGTCTCTTTTCATACCTTTACTTGTAGATGTTGCAGAGATGTCCCGAGCACTGTAGGGTGAAGGGTGCACATCCAAATTCCTCCACGTGATAGGTGTGTGGCCTCCTGTTTTCTGCCTTTTTGTAATAAGTTCTGGCCTGCATGTAGCTGGGCCTAGCTTAGCCTCTGTCTTGTACCTGGCTGACTTTGTTATTGAATCTTCTCTCTGAAAGGACAGGGTCATTGATGGCCCGGCCGAACCGGACTCCGTCCTCCTGATCCTGCTACGTATCAGCTCGGTGGTACTCCTGGGACTTTAGTCCTCCAGGAACTCCGGTGTTCTCCTAATGGGTCGTGGAGATCCCTGTAGGCTCGGACTCCGGCGTCCGGGTATACTTGCTGAGATGAGCTATTAAGGCTCCTCGGTCTCATTAACTTCCACTCGCCCTCGACCTATCTAGGTCCTCCTATTATCACACACGCTGGCAGTTGGTGAGCTGCCTCTTCGCCGCTCTCTAAGCGTCGGCACGCTTTCCACTGAGCTATACTTCAGATCAGCTCTGACTAGGCTAAAGTGATTCCTTCTCACTCGTACTAGCCTCCACTTACTCAAGTTGAACTGACTGAACAGCTCTGCACTTCTCTCCTCTGGTGTCTTAAGGAGATCTGAGATCTGTCTCTGTCTGATCTCTTCTCTTTCTCTTCCTTTCTCTTTCTGAGGCAAAGTGAAACTAAACTTGTTTTTATACGTCTTATCACAGCTCCCTCTAATGGTCTTTTTAGGTAAGCTGCATGTGTGAATGTGATTAATGACCTCTAGTGGGAGCTTCTGTCAGTGCACCCCTCTGGAAGATGTGGATTCAGTCACAGCTGGGCTCCACATTTGCACAACACCTGCTGGCCTTTCAGGACACCAGCTGGCTTCCACAAATGCTGCAGGTTGTACAAGACACCAGCTGGCCTTGCACGGTACCTGCTGTCTCTGAACAATAGCTGCTGGCCTTGCATGATACCTGCTGCCGTAGACGATGCCTGCTGGCTGTGCACGATAGCTGGTGGTTGTGCACGACACTTGCTGGCCGTGCTCTATGCCTGCTGGCCTTACAAGATAACTGCTGAACGAGCTCGATACCTGCTGGCCTTGCACGACACTCGCTGTCCTTGTGTGGCACCCCAGGAGTTCGGTTGCCATAGTGACCTTGCCTCCCTCCAGGGAGGAGTGATGTCATGCCTGAAAGCAAGGAAGGATCCCTTTAACAGATAACACACAGCATACAACACCTTTCCTACTCCAGACTAGAAGGGGGAGCTCTAACACCTGATTTCAGGAGAGCTACTCTGGAATATTCTGGCTGGGGGAGGAGTTAGTTAGTCTGTCTGTAGAGAGAGTTGAGGAAGGACGTGTGGGGACAAGCTGGGGGACAGGAGCTATAGCAGAGATCACCCCCAGGTCTGAGCGCCAGAAACTGGACCCCGGAGTCCGAGGCTGAGTGGGTAAACTAAAGCCCCAGCAGCAGAATCCGGAGGGCAGGAGACAGCAGGTTCTCTGCCTCAACTAAGACTCGACTACACAGCAGCACATGTGAGCCAGAGACTCCAGAGTGAAGCGATCCCTGAAGCAGGCTACAGCTGCCTGTCATGAGAGTGGAGTTCTACTTAAGTCACAGAGAGAGAGAGAGAAACTTGAACAGAGCTTACAGCAGCAAGTACCTCAGAGAATAGCACTAGAAAGGAGACTTTACAACCCACCTGAAATAAGGAGATTCCCAAATTGCTTTCAGGCTGACCAACTCCAGCACCATCTGTAACCAGTGCCCTGGACACTTTGCCTGCAGAACTGTGAGTAAAGCTTTGGAAACTGCATCTGACTGTGTCCTCTCAAGTTCCTGCTGCAACACCCACTCAACACTGCTACATCCCTTGCTAAATACTACATCCTTACCATCTACCTTACATTACATCTGCCTGGGACATAGCTTCACCTGTGGGAAGCTTTACCAACTCTGCTGCATCACCAACTGTCCCAGAGGATCTGCTTACAACACCTGCTGGCCGTTCCCAAAACCTGGTAAGTGGCAGACCGATGCCAAATCATCAGCACCTCTCACCAGTGCAGCAGTAAGAGGCGTCTTCAATGCCATGACCATACACAATATGAAAGCAGAGCCTGCAGCTGTTATGTGGCCTCCGGATTTTGCTCCTACACCCATATTAGTTGTTTTTTTTTCACAGATCTCCAGACTTGCTGCAAAGAAAAAAAGTGGTAAATGCACTAGATAGAGTGCTAGTGTCAAGCAGCTGCTGAAAGGGACTTCATTTTTAGCGTTGCCGAGGAGCCATCGTCTATTCGCCTCATTTCCCAATTTCTACAAAAACCTCCCCAATTTCTTAAGAAAAAATGAATAGATAAGAATCAGAGTCTCCGGACAAAGAGTCAGTGTGAGATGTCACCCCTGCCCCCTCCGCACGTCTTATAACGGGAGGTCCCATCCCTTGTGATAATCACGAGGATGTCCACACACGGTTATTGTGAGTCACTGAGGAGCTATGTGCGGCCCGGACACAGCGGCTTTATCACAGGCCATCTGTCATGAAGCCCCCCACCCTCCTAGTCCTCCATCTCCATGGGTATCAGGTCATGTTCTTCACTGAAGCCAGGAAATTCTTAAATGGGTTCATTGGAATTTAGTAAATAGTGTAGGTTTTTTTTTTTTTTTTTTTATCTCCTGCTGTTCATTACCATTTTTTGCATCAAATTCTTCAAAACGGAGCGCGAGGTTCATGACTTTTGCACAAACTCAAAAATGTGCTTTTTAAAAAAAAAGGTTTGAAATTGGTCAAAAATATCTGAAAACCTCAAACTCATCCCACACCGAAAATTAAGAACCCAAATGCAATAATGAATCGGGCCTCTGATCCAGAATGTTCAGGGTTGAAGAATATGAAGACATGGATTGAAGAATATCTAGGATTGTTGATGGACTTATCCACCAGAGGACCCCACGGTTGGCCCTTAATTATAGGGCCCTTAGCACCCAGCCCCATCAGAATTTCACTTTGATGAATCTTGTAGGTCAATCCCAAGTTCCTGATGATGACTTTCTGGTAGATCCAATAGAACTTTCGGCTCAGTTTCCATTCGCTTCAGTAGAACTTTCGGCCACAGAGTTGTACTGTTCCGGCTTTGTTCACCCTTTATATCAGGCCGCCCGGGCAACCTTTTCAATATTAGTGTTGGAAAATCCCTTTACGAAACATCACCAGATCCTCATCATCTCTATGTTCCATGATTCTGGCGCAGAACCAGCTCAGATGAAAAACAGAATGAAATAAATGAAATTATAATTAATTGGAAGAAGGAGGTTGGTAATAAGGAAGAAGGAAACATATAAAGGGACGGCCATGGGATACCGGCGGCACACAAGGAGGGGATCGACCATGAAGATCTTCACTGTCACTATGGCCTTGGTCTTCCTCATACAGAGTGGTAAGAAACTAACGGTATATACTGAACGGGAGGACATTTTATAAGGATGGTGACATGGACTTAAACTGTAGAGCTCAATGAGCAGTACACTTACTATATGGACTTTTCTTCCATGTATATAAATCTAGTTTTGTTGGTCAAGTGGGAGTGGTCCTCTACTTGGTCTTCTTGTGGACCACGCCTAGTTGGCTAAAAATATTTCATTTATAGTCATGTAATAGGGGGTCAAATCTCAGGAACAGAGAGGGGCAGGAACAATATAAAAACATCGCTGGATTCAGGAGAACAGCAACATTTACACCAGGCAACAACAAAAAACTATTTACTGCAAGTAACAGATTTGTTTTAAAAAAGTTAGTGTCACTAACATTTCCATTCGTCCAATGCTCTTAGTTGTAATAGGGCTAATGTATGGCTGCTTGTATCATTCCTTATTGTGAATGGTGGATCCTGTGTTATCTACTGTATATAGAGGTGTTATCAGTCATTGTACAGGAGGAGGAGGTGAGCTGTGACATCACCTATTGTGAATGGTGGATCCTGTGTTATCTACTGTATATAGAGGTGTTATCAGCCATTGTACAGGAGGAGGAGGAGGTGAGCTGTGACATCACCTATTGAGAATGGTGGATCCTGTGTTATCTACTGTATATAGAGGTGTTATCAGCCATTGTACAGGAGGAGGAGGTGAGCTGTGACATCACCTATTGTGAATGGTGGATCCTGTGTTATCTACTGTATATAGAGGTGTTATCAGTCATTGTAGAGGAGGAGGAGGTGAGCTGTGACATCACCTATTGTGAATGGTGGATCCTGTGTTATCTACTGTATATAGAGGTGTTATCAGTCATTGTACAGGAGGAGGAGGTGAGCTGTGATATCCCCTATTGTGAATGGTGGATCCTGTGTTATCTACTGTATATAGAGGTGTTATCAGTCATTGTAAAGGAGGAGGAGGTGAGCTGTGACATCACCTATTGTGAATGCTGGATCCTGTGTTATCTACTGTATATAGAGGTGTTATCAGTCATTTTACAGGAGGAGGAGGAGGTGAGCTGTGACATCACCTATTGAGAATGGTGGATCCTGTGTTATCTACTGTTTTTGTTGTGACCACGCACCACAATTGTGGGTTACCAGAGCAATGGGGTACTCAGAGCCGAGCCCATGGAAGTCTTAAGGGCTCTCAGGGCTCCTCGTAGTCGGCAAGCGTAGTCCCTGATGCTGTCACCTGGCTGTTGTGAACAGTGATAGAAGGCCATCCGGAGATCCGTTTCTGTGCGGTCTTCAAATATGGCATGTAGCTTAAGGAGGATCGCAGGTACCGACTCCTGATCAACGGTATCCCAAGTCTCCACTTCCCTCTCAGTAGCGCCAGTTAGCTGCCCTATCAGCACAGCAGCTTTCTGTCTCTCAGGCATGGAGTACATTTCTAGGATGCTGCATAACTTCCGCTTGAAGCCTGCTAATGTGCCTGGCTCACCGCTGTACTGGGGAAGCCATTTCGCCCCAGGCATATATGGGAGCGTTAGTGGCATGATCGGGACTACCGGACTGGGTGCGGGGCCTGCGCCCCCATCTGGCGCTACAATGCCACGCAGTGCGGGGTCGGGGCCTCCGGCTGGGGCCGCACTGTCGGCCGGTTGTTGTGACATCTTAGCGCCCCCTTGGTTAACCGGAGCCTACCGGTTTCAGAAGCTGCTACTTCACAGGCACAGCAGTGGGAACAGGACCTTCGTCGCAGGCGTTCTGATGTCAGAGCGTCCACTTCCTGTCGCAGGACCTGCCGCTGAGTCAGAGCCGGGGGCGTGTCCAAGACTTTGCGCGCTCTTTCAGGTATGCCCACCTTCTTCTCCAGCGCCTTAGGGCGCGAATATGGCGGCAAATATGGCGGTATTTGGCGCCAAACCACAGCAACAGTTTTTTTCACCAAAACACTCCACAGGCACACAGGGCTCGCAATGCTGCAAGTTTCGGATCCTGTTCGTGAAGCCAAGTTTTTGTTGTGACCACGCACCACAATTGTGGGTTACCAGAGCAATGGGGTACTCAGAGCCGAGCCCATGGAAGTCTATGGGGTTGTCACAGGTAGCGCTGGCTCGGTCTGTGGCCCTGGCGGTCAGGCGTATGTTGGGGGGTATATTTACAGGGGATAGGTATATATACAGTTCGTGACGCCACCTGTAGTTCTCTGATCACTAAGACCAGCGCTGCTGTAGATCTCTGAGGGGATGGTGTGGCAGCTAGATGTCGGGTCCCCTACAGGTGGGACTCTTCCCTCAGGGCTATGATGATGACGATGTTGTGCAGGAATACAATTAAATGAAACAGTCTCACACATCAAAGCTTCTTTCCATACCTTTTACTTCAAGTTGTTCAGGCAGGTCCCGGGAAGCTGATGAGGTAGATGGAGGATGAGTTTTGAGGTAACGGCAGAGCAGTTTAGGGGCCTCCTTTACTTTCCAATATGATGAGTCCAACCTGCATAGAGCTAAGTTCACTCTGATTTCTCCAGCTTCTCCAAAGCTGTACTGCCCGGTCAGTTTTGTAGTCGGAACCTTCTGGTGATGGAACTAGGTTCTTTCTTTTGCTGATCAGGCTCAAAGTCCCTATTCCACCGGACCCCTGTTACGTACTGACACTCCAAGGACTGCTTGCTGCGACCTAAGGTCCAGTAAGACTCTGGTTTTTCTATCACTATGCCTAAAGCTATAGTGACACTTCGGTCGCCAGTGACCAGTGAGCAATGTGCAGGATAATCCAATCCTTAAGGCAACTCTTAGAATCCTTTTCCTCTGCGCCCTTCGACCTGCTCACTCTCTCAATATCAGCACTGACTAGGCTGGGATAATATTTGGTTATCCGTACTAGCCTCCACTACTGTACTGTCTCTTTGTATCGACAGGAATCTTGGTTCCCCACAGGCACTAGTCCTGACTCCCTCCACTCTCTCAGGAGAACTTCAGACTCTCTTGTGCTAAAAAGGCCACTCCCCTCTACACCCCTGCTGGGTGTGTCTGAAGTGGGTATGCCTCATGTAGAACCCTTAACCGTTACCTCTCCACTCATCCTCCTGGTATTGTGTGCCTTACATACCAGGGCTACACATATATAGAGGTGTTATCAGTCATTGTACAGGAGGAGGAGGTGAGCTGTGACATCACCTATTGTGAATGGTGGATCCTGTGTTATCTACTGTATATAGAGGTGTTATCAGTCATTATACAGGAGGAGGAGGTGAGCTGTGACATCACCTATTGTGAATGGTGGATCCTGTGTTATCTACTGTATATAGAGGTGTTATCAGTCATTATACAGGAGGAGGAGGTGAGCTGTGACATCACCTATTGTGAATGGTGGATCCTGTGTTATCTACTGTATATAGAGGTGTTATCAGTCATTGTACAGGAGGAGGAGGAGGTGAGCTGTGATATCACCTATTGTGAATGGTGGATCCTGTGTTATCTACTGTATATAGAGGTGTTATCAGTCATTGTACAGGAGGAGGAGGAGGTGAGCTGTGATATCACCTATTGAGTATGGTGGATCCTGTGTTATCTACTGTATATAGAGGTGTTCAGTCATTGTACAGGAGGAGGAGGTGAGCTGTGACATCTACTGTATATAGAGGTCTTGCCTATCATTGTAATCGTATCTGTGATGATAATGAGACTGCTGCAAAGTCATCTGTACAGTATAATGCCTGTTGGTCCGTATAAAAATCTCAAAATTTGATTTTTTATTCTATAAATAATTGAAAAGCAAAAAAAAAACAAAAAAAAACCTTAAAATAATACATTATATACCCGATTTAAACCATAGGTCATTTTCTGACAACACATTCTCTTTAAGGGGGTTAATGGTTAACTCCACTTTTCTGGAAGCGACTCTGAAAATAGAAACCTGATTACCCTCCATTATGCAATGAACATCTCACTTTGCCAAAGCAGAGTTGGGCGCTGACATCAAACATGACCAGAGGCGACTTAACTGAGTGACACCGAGGAATAACGCTGCGCTTAACCCTACAGGGGGCGGACTGCAATGCTACACTTGTCTGTTTCCAACCCTTTCCCCAATGGACTGTATTAAATTCCCAGTGAAATGTCCTCCAAAGAAAGATGCCTCTACTCCACGGCCACCGGCAAAACAAGTAAGTGCTGCCCCCTGGTGGGCACTGGGGGGGCAGTCTCTTTACCAAACCTAACTGGAGAGCGCCCCCTTGTGGTAAGTGTGGGGATTGCAGCATGGAAACCTCTGTACAGTGATGCTCTTTTTTCCCCACAGAAAACTTTCCATTTATCTTGCATGAGATGAGCTGCGCTGTGAACAGTCTGTGTGGGATCAGTGGTGAGAAGAGCACGCTGGGAATCAACGTGACCTATCACAATATCTGCTGCGACACCGACCTCTGCAACTCCGGCCCGGTGTCCAGGTCATCCCTAAGCATGGCCCTGATACCGGCACTACTACTTACTACTCCTGTCATAACACTTATGTGAGGGTCCGAGCATTCACCTGCACCCGCTATTCTATTATATATACCCAATAATGTATTTATATATTACTGATCCATACAGAGAATAAGAAAAGTCAATAGAAATAGAAAACGTGACAGTATACTGACGATCAATAAAGAGGATATTACTCAAAAAAAGTTCTCAAATTTGGGCATTGTAAGTTTTTATTTACAGAAGTATCATCCTATTTTTTTTTTTTTTACTCCCTACAACTGCCACTAGAGGGAGCCATCTGCAAATGGATGTGTACAACTAAGGGGTAAATGCAAAGAGCTCCCCCTAGTGGCAGCAAACAGTAGGTGCTAGGACTAGGTCACTAGGACTAGGTCACAACAAGCAGTTAAAGCAGTTCTGTCCCCAGGGTAAGAGGTATGTAGGGGAGGAAAGTGAAATTTGAGCCCTGTAAGTGCCCCAGGGGGTGCAAAGAAAAAGCTATATATGTGATACATGTGTGTAATGTTTGTACATTACCGCAAGTGTGTATATATATTTTATACAGACTTGTATACACACGCTCCAACCTCACTAGACTATCTCCCGGGTATATGGAGCGTGCAGCAGCATGTTCACAGGGTTCTGATAGACAACCATTCCTCCTCGTGTGATGTAGAACCTCAAAGACTCCTGTGCCGGAGAGTAACTCCACCCAAAAGCCATAATCACCCCATTATCTCACGTCCATTGACTAGACATGCTCCCATTTCTTCAGATCCAACATGTTCACAATCAAATTATACGAGATGTCTCCCAGAATATTAACATTTACTTACAGTGACTTGCCAAAGTATTCACACCTTTGGCCCACCATAACTCTCTGCCCGAGCAAGGAGGGCATTAGTCAGAGGCAGCACAGAGCCCAAAAGGTAACCCCAAAGGAGCTGCAGAGTTCCCATGCAGAGACTAGAGTATGGGTCCATACGACCACAATCGGCTGTACACTCCATAGAGGTGGCCTTTATTGAAGAGTGGACAGAAAAAAAAGCCTTTACTTACACACAAAAATTAGAAGGCTTGTTTTGATTTTGCCAAAAGACATGTGGGAGACTCCTCAAATGTGTGAAGGAAGGTGCTGTGGTCAGATGAGACCAAAACTGAACTTTTTGGCCACCAAGGTAAACACTATGTCAGGCACCAAACCAGCACAGCTCATCACCCCAAGAACACCATCCCCACAGTGAAACATGGTGGTGGCAGCATCATGCTGTAGGGATGTTTTTTGGCAGCAGGGACAGGGAAAATGGTTCGCGCTGAGGGGGAAGACGGATGGTGTGAAATACAGGGATATTCTAGAGCAAAACCTGTTTCAGTCTGAGTGATTTGAGACTGGAACGGAGGTTCACCTTCCATCAAGACAATGACTCAAAGCATACTGCTAAAGCAACGCTCGAGTGGTTTAACGGGAAACATGTAAATGTTTTGGAGTGGCCTAGTCAAAGCCCAGACCTAGCCGGCAATTCCAGATCTAGCCTGTAGACAAAAGTGGCACTGTTTTGGAGAAAAAAAAAATATAATATAATATATACCTTCTTCCCAAAAGTGATTCAACCACCATTACCTCTCTGGCCAGTCAGGAAGGAGATTTTATTTTTTAACTCGTATACAATGACACCACTCCAGGATAGGGTTTTCAGGTTTGGTTTTTAATATAAATGTGAATATTCAGGCTGTTTCTTTTTAATAATATTAAATATACAACTTCTATGTTGGGTTTATAAAGTGAGAATGAGTCCTAGCCAAACAAAAAGTTAGACTCTAGAGGGCCACATTGTCATCTGCTAATCAAAACTAAGGTTCAGCGTCTGCTATTAGAGGGGTAGGTTGGGGTTGTCTTGTGTGTTAATCAAAAAACATAAAAGGCATCTTAACATTAGAAATATACAACAAAAATAAAAGTCTATAAATGGCAGGTTTTGTGCCCAGATCCTTGAGGGCCCCCGTGTAGTCACACAGGAACATAACTAAGCGGAAGTGCAGTGAACTAGAAAAAGAGGTTCTCCACCTATAATCAAACCCTTCTGTGATTACTATTACAGAACTACATGGAATTCTTAATATCATAAGTGATATTCTCCCCGTAGACCCGCCATATTCAATGGTCTCGTTATCTAGAAGCTTTATTTAATACAAGGTTCCTCTGGTAAGCCAATCACAGAGCTTTAAACTGCCAGCACCACCAGTGATCGCTTCTAGAACCTGGCAGTAAGTGTTCAGTTTCCCTACAGCACTACCGCAGGAGAAATGAGGTATTACACCATTCCTATTAAAATTAATGGGCAGTCACTGAATATGTCCAGTCCTTCACACTTTTGCTCTGATTGATAATTGAGGAGCTTTAAATGCCCCACGATCCACTCTATTAAAAGGGGTTGACCCATAAAGATCAATTACCTACATGTAGAAAAGGTGATAAATATGTCACTCCTTGGGCTCCAACATCTGGGATCCCCTAACGAATACATGGATGCAAAAATCATCCGTATCTGTTTATGGGACAACCCTTTTAAGTAAGTATATGTCAAAAAATGGTCTGAACTGGAAAACCCCTTTAAATGCTTAATTGGAGAAAAATACAACAAATCGGCCAGGAAGGAGAATTTTATATCAGAAAATATAAATTTGGGGTCCCGTCCCCTACGTAATATTGGTCCTTCATCATATTTACAGCCGGAGGGTATTATCAGGCACATGTGGCAGATGTGAGTGACCTCAGTATGTGATCCAATAGCCCTTATAAAAAATAAAAATTAAAATTATGGACTACTGTGTAACATAGGAAGCTCTTCCAGGAAGAGGTAGCAAGAATTGCATATTTTGATTGTCTCAGCCCATCTATTGGAACATCGCCATTGATTAGTAAAAACAAAATCATACGTTATATTGGACCACAAACTGTAAAAAAAAAAAAAAAAATTAAAGATGACCTGTCACTAGACCAAAAGTGACCAATTTGATTTTTCTTTTTTTTTTTTCCTTCATAAATCCACCATACGGTTCCAGAGATATGGATGCTCTTATCTGGTGATACTTTTTATGGATCTTTACTAAGGAGGCGTGGCTCACAGGGTAATTATGTAGGCTACGCCCCTGAGGATCCTCTGAGTCACACCCATTTCTAAAGACCATACAAAATTTGTACTAAAAAAAAAAAAATAAAGTCCATAAAAACAAAAAAACAAAACAAAAAGGAGCAGCGGAAGTAAAAAGGAAGCAAAATCTGCCCACTTTTGACTTGGTGACAGGTCTTCTTTGAGGCACAGCAGAAACATTTCCTTTCGCTATATAATATAAAAAAAAGGCACAGGCAATTTACCCTGTACACTGCCACCTAGAGACAGCCTATGGAACTACACCGGTCCTGGTCTATTATAACAGTGCCCCCAGCTAGAGGGGAAGGTTTTTAGATTTATTAAGCGGCGGTCAGACAGGCCAATCAATGCTCTGTCCTCCTTAAAGGAACATAAGCCATTTTTTGTTTGTTTTCTTTTTATCACAAGGAGTTTAAATAGGAGGAGTTCCTCTTTCTCTTGAAGAGCGGTCTTGCTACTTGAGGGGTCTGGCCACCTGGGCGTATGCAAGTTCAATTTCAACTTTGGCCGGGCACGTGCTAACAAATTCTTCCCGCTTGTAGGCGTTTGTCAGGTAGCGATGGATTCCACTGAACTCTTCTGGGATCTTAAAGCCTCGATACTTCTCACAGACCACCTGCAGAAAAAAAGAGGGGCGAGACGTGAGATTTCAGGAAGCTGCAGGCAGGGAGGGGGCGAAAGGTGCCATTTCAGGAAGCTACAGGCAGAGAAGGGCGAGAGGTGCCATGTCAGGGGCCCAGCAGGCAGGGAGGGGGCCAGAGGTGCCATTTCAGAAAGCTACAGGCAGAGAAGGGGCAAGAGGTGCCATGTCAGGGGCCCAGCAGGTAGGGAGAGGGTGAGAGGTGCCATTTCAGGAAGCTACAGGCAGAGAAGGGGCAAGAGGTGCCATGTCAGGGGCCCAGCAGGCACGGAGGGAGCGAGAGGTGCCATTTCAGGGACCCAGCTGGCAGGGAGGGGGCGAGAGGTGCCATTTCAGTGGCTCAGCAGACAGGAAGGGGGCGAGAGGTGCCATGTCAGGGGCCCAGCAGGTAGGGAGGGGGCGAGAGGTGCCATGTCAGGGGCCCAGCAGGCAGGGAGGGGGCAGAGGTGCCATTTAAGGAAGCGACAGGCAGAGAAGGGGCAAGAAGTGCCATGTCAGGGGCCCAGCAGGCACGGAGGGAGCGAGAGGTGCCATTTCAGGGGCCAAGCTGGCAGGGAGGGGGCGAGAGGTGCCATTTCAGTGGCTCAGCAGACAGCAAGGGGGCAAGAGGTGCCATTTCAGTGGCTAAGCAGACAGGAAGGGGGCGAGAGGTGCCATTTCAGGGGCCCAGCAGGCAGGAAGGGGGCGAGAGGTGCCATTTCAGGGGCCCAGCAGGCAGTGAGGTGGGCGAGAGGTGCCATTTCAGTGGCTCAGCGGGCAGGGAGGGGGCGAGAGGTGCCATTTCAGTGGCTCAGCGGGCAGGGAGGGGGCGAGAGGTGCCATTTCAGGGGCCCAGCAGGCAGTGAGGTGGGTGAGAGGAGCCATTTCTGGGGCCCAGCGGGCAGGGAGGTGGGCGAGAGGTGCCATTTCAGGGGCCCAGCAGGCAGTGAGGTGGGCGAGAGGTGCCATTTCAAGGGCTCAGCCGGCAGGGAGGGGGCGAGAGGTGCCATTTCAGGGGCCCAGCAGTGCCATTTCAGTGGCTCAGCAGGCAGGGAGGGGGCGAGAGGTGTTATTTCAAGGACCCAGCAGACAGAGGGGTGAGAGGTGCCATTTCAGGGGCCCAGCAAGCAGGGAGGGGGCGAGAGGTGCCATTTCAGGGGCCCAGCGGTGCCATTTCAGGGACCCAGCAGACAGAGGGGCGAGAGGTGCCATTTCAGTGATTAGAAAGCAATTCCATATAAACTGGCAAAACATGGATGAGGGGGATGGAGAGGATTTTTTTTTCCACTATTGCATACAAGGAGTGTTGGAGGAGCACCTTCATACTTTAGTCCGTGCTCACGGATGTTTTTTTACCTACCATTTTTGCCCGCGTGTAGGAGTCTATGTTAAAAAGTAAATCTGAGACACACCATCTCTCTATTCTAAAGCTCATACCGCCCTTCCTCCCATGCTTTATCCTGCAGCTCTGCTTCCCCAGGTCCATATCACCGCTCATCCTGGAAGGCTCGGGGCGCCTCTCACCTGTACTATGTGCAGCTTAGGGAGGAGGTTGCAGTCCGCTAGCGTCAGCTCGTCTCCATCCAGAAACTTGCGGTGAGACAAGGTCTCGTCCTCTGCGCTGTTCTCATCTATTTCTTCTGGGAGGGGAGTGATCAGGTAACAGTCCAGAATCTGCAGAGCCTTCAGGAGGCCTTTCTCCAGAGCTGGGGGAGTAGAAAGACCGGGTTACACCAGGACCGTATACAGATAAGTGCCGACATACGGTAAGAGCATAGAATATACAGCAAAGTCAGCACTCAAAGTCAGTCATGTACTGACACCTAGAATACTGTACAGTCAGCAGCTACAGTCTGGAGAAGTCGCCCATCTCATTTAAAGCTCAGGTTGCTGCTTTGTCCCTCATGCTTTACACTGCAGCTCTGACGACTTTTCGTCAAGACTTCCAGACTGAAGCCTTGTGTCTTTTGTTGCTTTTGCAATGGAGGAAACTCCCTGGAGCGAGATATGACCTCATGCACAACACAAACCACGGAAATCGTGTGCAGTCAGCAAGTGCTGGCGGAGGGAGGAAGCTGTGGTTGTGACCGATAGTGACGGGGCCTCCAGACTTCTGAGGTACAAGCCAAAAAGTGATGTTTTCCCCTTCCCCGGACTGCTGAGGACTACTATTGCATCAGGCCATAGAGGGCGAGGTGGGGCCATAGGAAGAGATACCCTCCTGAATATAGAAGGAGACCATTAATCATGGATCTCATACCCAACGCAGCTCCATAAGAGATTGGGAAACGGAACATGCATTCATGTGCTGCATGTATACCAACTCAAACCAAGCGCAATTATTGTGTTTTTTCTTTATATTTTTTACATTTTGTGCAAGCCGGGGTGTGGCCCCCCTTTCCGGAGCTAGAAATTACATATAAAAGCATCCCCAGACTGGTGTCTACTGGTTGGGACCCGGTCCTTTTGTCTGCCCTTATTCACACACTGAGGTCAGCTTTCACACATAGTAAGGTTTTTAATATTAGACAGATGTAGGACCGTCCCGATCAGTCACCTTGTCGATGGTGGGATGGCTTTTATGCTATTTTTCCAAAACAGTATCAGGCTAGGTTCACAATATATATATAATCTCCCGCCAGTCATTCTTGTATTCGGGTTCTTTTTTCACTTGATTCAAGATATATGCGCATGTAAAATATAGTTTTACTTATTTTTCAAGCAATTAAAAAAAAAATCATACTACATTATAGATCGATAATAGCTAGCGAGAGATATACCGTATATCTCTATCTATCCCATGTATAGGTTAATGAGACTAATTTCAGACTACATTGAGCCGGAATGTCATGTCAGTGTGGTTTATTCCCACGATTGCATAATGTATGGAGATTGGATCCATGCAGTTAAATAAGGGATGCATCCAACTGAACCCCATTCCCCTCTCTCCAGGGAAGGAGGTGCTGCTATGGTTTGTGCACCCTCCATTTAGGATTTACTCCCGAGTTTCAGGCTTTTGGGTGCAGATTACCAGTCCCCAGGTCTCCCGCTGTTTTGCACTTACTTTGGTTCTGACACGGGTTGGGATTCTTGATGTAGGCGGAGAATTTGGCAAAGACATCAAGTCCAGCGGTGTTCGATTCTGGGTTTTTGGCAGCCAACTTTGGGTATCTGATGAAGAAGTACAGTAGGTCAGATGAAGGAATTCCAAGCCTCACGGCTGAGTAAGCATGCCCTAGTTTTCTTCTGTACTCCATTATGTCCTGTCCACTCAGCCGGATTCAAAATCGGTTAGTAGTGGCCACAAGTTTCCTCACTAGTTCTGTACAAGATTTAGGGGACCTTGCAGGGCAGCACTACACCCAATTTGTTGGTGACCCCCTGACTCCTAGCACCCAGGGTGCACGCATTACCAGCCCCACCTTACCGACGCTCCTGCTGGACTTTGCAAGAACTAAATTTTTTCTTTTGTTGTCAAATTCGGCAAAAAAAAAAAAAAAGTACATTGTTCAGTTTATGAGTGACAAGGATGGCTGCCCTTAGCCAAAGCTTAGGTAGAGGGAGCCAGTCTTACGCCAGCGGCCTAACACCACAACAGTACAGCAGCAAGAGCCGAAGGAGAAGTTTATTGCAGTCCGCAGGCTCATGGTTACTTAGGAGTAGCTATTGGGCAAACATTCACACACCCTGTGTCTACACCACTGTGTATAACTGTACCCATCTTTATAAATAATCCAACCCTAGCCACAGGAAGAAGAGACACCTCGATCCTTGATAAAACATCCCGTATTATGCTGCACAGCTGCACTCATTATTCTGCTGGTGCAGTCACTGTGTACATACATTACATTACTGATCCTGAGTTACATCCTGTATTATACTCCAGAGCTGCACTCACTATTCTGCTTGTGCAGTCACTGTGTACATACATTACATTACTGATCCTGAGTTACATCCTGTATTATACTCCAGAGCTGCACTCACTATTCTGCTTGTGCAGTCACTGTGTACATACATTACATTACTGATCCTGAGTTACATCCTGTATTATACTCCAGAGCTGCACTCACTATTCTGCTTGTGCAGTCACTGTGTACATACATTACATTACTGATCCTGAGTTACATCCTGTATTATACTCCAGAGCTGCACTCACTATTCTGCTGGTGCAGTCACTGTATACATACAGGATGTAACTCAGGATCAGTAATGTAATGTATGTATACAGTGACTGCACCAGCAGAATAGTGAGTACAGCTCTGGAGTATAATACAGGATGTAACTCAGGATCAGTAATGTAATGTATTTACTCCAGAGCTGCACTCACTATTCTGCTGGTGCAGTCACTGTGTACATACATTACTGATCCTGAGTTACATCCTGTATTATACTCCAGAGCTGCACTCACTATTCTGCTGGTGCAGTCACTGTGTACATACATTATTGATCCTGAGTTACATCCTGTATTATACTCCAGAGCTGCACTCACTATTCTGCTGGTGTAGTCACTGTGTACATACATTACTGATCCTGAGTTACATCCTGTATTATACTCCAGAGCTGCACTCACTATTCTGCTGGTGCAGTCACTGTGTACATACATTACATTACTGATCCTGAGTTACATCCTGTATTATACTCCAGAGCTGCACTCACTATTCTGCTGGTGCAGTCATTGTGTACATACATTACATTACTGATCCTGAGTTACATCCTGTATTATACTCCAGAGCTGCACTCACTATTCTGCTGGTGCAGTCACTGTGTACATACATTACATTACTGATCCTGAGTTACATCCTGAATTATACTCCAGAGCTGCACTCACTATTCTGCTGGTGCAGTCACTGTGTACATACATTACATTACTGATCCTGAGTTACATCCTGTATTATACTCCAGAGCTGCACTCACTATTCTGCTGGTGCAGTCACTGTGTACATACATTACATTACTGATCCTGAGTTACATCCTGTATTATACTCCAGAGCTGCACTCACTATTCTGCTGGTACAGTCACTGTGTACATACATTACATTACTGATCCTGAGTTACCTCCTGTATTATACTCCAGAGCTGCACTCACTATTCTGCTGGTGCAGTCACTGTGTACATACATTACATTACTGATCCTGAGTTACATCCTGAATTATACTCCAGAGCTGCACTCACTATTCTGCTGGTGCAGTCATTGTATACATACATTACTTATACTGTACTGATTTTATTGCAGAATATGAAGGTGAACTTTCACAAGTTGGCATCTGTTAGAGGTGGAGTGTAGTGGTGCAGGTTAGCGCTTTCATAGCCTTTCCACGCCCCGTCTCCGCTCACTCTCTGTCCCTGCCTCCCCAAGGTGCCAGGGCATAAGATTTATGACATTTGCCAAGATTTTCTTGGTAGGCATCTCCTTTTTTGGCTGGGCTGGTTGGCAAGAAAATAAATTAGGCCACATGACTTAAAATTCAATATGGTGGCAATCGCCCAACGCTAGAGGTTAATGGGGCAGAAGTATGAACACCGTCTAAAAGAACATTTAACCGCTTGTGACCCATATACATACTTTGGGGGGGCCAGGATCTCCTCCAGGAATTCTTCTATCTTATTGGTGTCTGTTCGGACCTCTCCTCGGAACAACAGGAAAGGTGGCTGAGCTCCGGGTGCGATATCCTTTAGGATTACTGGTTTCCTAAGAAATAAAAAGGGCAAATTAGAATTATACTGAGAGTGTTGTACGAGTGCCATTGTACCGCTGCACACTTCGTACAGGCCGCAAAACCTGTAAAACTGGATCTCCGAGCGTTAAAGAATAAAATTTATAGAACAGGTTGTGAAAGTTACATTGACAAAACGAAGAAGGAGACGCACAATATACCGTAATGGAACTGTCCCTGCAAAATAGGGACTGTGGACAAGTGAGCGTTCTGTAACAGATCTGGATGATGAAATCCATACAAGTCATCTCTCCATTTACTATGCAAAAATGGAAAGGTGCCTCTCCATTATCCCACAGATAGAGGGGCAACGTGCGAGACCTTCCCCATTTTCCATAGATAATAGTAGCACCTGTGAGACCTATATATAGAGGGGCCCATCTCCGAGACCTTCCCCATTCTCCCATACATACAGGTGTCGCCTGTGAGACCTTCCCCTATTCTCCCATAGAGGTGCCACCTGTGAGACCTTCCCCTATTCTCCCATACATAGAGGTGCCACCTGTGAGACCTTCCCCTATTCTCCCATACACAGATGTGCAACCTGTGAGACCTTCCCCGTTCTCCTATACATAGAGGTGCCACCTGTGAGACCTTCCCCTATTCTCCCATACATAGAGGTGCCACCTGTGACACCTTCCCCTATTCTCCCATACATAGATGTGCAACCTGTGAGACCTTCCCCTATTCTCCCATAGAGGTGCCATCTGAGACCTTCCCTGTTCTCCCATACATAGAGGTGCTGCCTGTGAGAACTTCCCCTATGCTCCCATACATAGATGTGCAACCTGTGAGACCCTCCCCGTTCTCCTGACGCACATTTAGCATCTCCCACTCTACCTCCTCATCCCGCCCTCTGTCTGTTGGAGTCCCTCAAGGCTCTGTCCTGGGGCCCCTACTTTTTTCCATCTATACCCTTGGCCTAGGACAACTCAAAGTCCCATGGCGTTCAGTACCAACTGTATGCGGACGACACTCAGATCTACCTCTCTGGCCCAGATGTCACCTCTCTGCTGTCCAGAATCCCAGAGTGTCTATCAGCCATATCCTCCTTCTTTACCTCTCGTTTCTTAAAACTCAATGTAGACAAAACCGAACTCATCATCTTTCCTCCATCTCACGTATCTTCCCTACCCGATCTATCTATTATGGTAAATGGCATCACGATCTCTCCCGCACCTGAAATACGCTGCCTCGGAGTAACTCTCGACTCTGCCCTGTCCTTCAAACCACACATCCAAACTCTTGCCACCTCCTGCCGCCTCCAACTTAAAAACATTTCCAGAATCCGTCCCTTCCTCAGCCCTCAATCTACTAAAACTCTTGTGCATGCCCTCATCATCTCCCGCCTTGATTACTGCAACACCCTCCTCTGTGGCCTCCCCGTCAACTCTCTTGCACCACTCCAATCTGTCCTCAATTCTGCTGCCCGACTAATCCACCTCTCCCCTCGCTACTCACCTGCTTCTCCCCTCTGCAAATCCCCCACTGGCTCCCAATTCCCCAACGAATCCAGTTCAAACTACTAACACTGACCTACAAAGCCGTCCACAACCTGTCTCCTCCCCATATCTCTGAACTAATCTACCAATATCTTCCTTCACGTAATCTTCGATCCTCCCAAGACCTCCTACTATCCTCCTCACTTATTCGTTCCTCACACAACCGCCTCCAAGATTTCTCCCGAATAACCCCCATCCTCTGGAATTCCACGCCTCAACATGTACGATTATCCACCACCCTTGGATCCTTCAGACGGAACCTGAAAACCTATCTTTTCAGGAAAGCCTACAATAACCATTCCGCCTCGCCGCCACCACCCGAGCTGCCGCCTCGCCGCCACCACCATAGCTGCCGCCACCACCAGAGCTGCTACATCGCCGCCACCACCAGAGCTGCCGCACCCCCGACCTTCTGTTTCTTCCCCATTATCCCGTAGAATGTAAGTCCGCAAGGACAGGGTCCCCTCCACTCTGTACCAGTCTGTCATTGTAAATTTGTTTACTGTAAACGATATTTATAACTTTGTATGTAACCCCTTCTCATGTACAGCACAATGGACTTAATGGCGCTATATAAATAAAAAATAATAATAATAATAATATATAATAAAAAATAGAGGTGTCACCTGTGAAACCTTCCCATATTCTCCCATACATAGAGGTGCTGCCTGTGAGACCTTCCCCGTTCTCCTATACATAGAGGTGCCACCTGTAAGACCTTCCCCTATAGTCCCATACATAGAGGTGCCACCTGTGAGACCTTCCCCTATTCTCCCATACATAGAGGTGCCACCTGTAAGACCTTCCCCTATTGTCCCATACATAGAGGTGCCACCTGTGAGACCTTCCCTATTCTCCCATACATAGAGGTGCCACCTGTAAGACCTTCCCCTATTCTCCCATACCTAGAGGTGCCGCCTGTGAGACCTTCCCTGCTCTCTCCTACATAGAGGTGCTGCCTGTGAGACCTTCCCCTATTCTCCCATACATAGAGGTGCCACCTGTAAGACCTTCCTCTATTGTCCCAAACATAGAGGTGCCACCTGTGAGACCTTCCCCTATTGTCCCATACATAGAGGTGCCACCTGTGAGACCTTCCCCTATTCTTCCATACATAGAGGTGCCGCCTGTGAGAACTTCCCATATTCTCCCATAGAAGTGCCACCTTTGAGACCTTCCCAGTTCTCCCATACATAGAGGTGCCGCCTGTGAGAACTTCCCCTATTCTCCCATACATAGAGGTGCCGCCTGTGAAAACTTCCCCTATTCTCCCATACATAGAGGTGCTGCCTGTGAGACCTTCCCCTATTCTCTCATACATACAGGTGCCACCTGTGAGACCTTCCCCTATTCTCCCATACATAGAGGTGCCGCTTGTGAGGCCTTCCCCGTTCTCCCATACACAGAGGTGCCACCTGTGAGACCTTCCCCTATTCTCCCATACATAGAGGTGCCGCCTGTGAGACCTTCCCCTATTCTCCCATAGAGATGCCGCCTGTGAGACCTTCCCCGTTCTCCCCAACATAGAGGTGCTGCCTGTGAGACCTTCCCCTATTCTCCCATACATAGAGGAGCCGCCTTTGAGACCTTCCCGTATACTCCCATACCTAGAGGTGCCACCTGTGAGACCTTCTCCTATTCTCCCATACCTAGAGGTGCCACCTGTGAAACCTTCCCTGTTTTCCCATACATAGAGGTGACACCTGTGAGACCTTCCCCTATTCTCCCATACATAGAGGTGCCGCCTGTGAGACCTTTCCCTATTCTCCCATACATAGAGGTGCCACCTGTGAGACCTTCCCCTATTCTTCCATACATAGAGGTGCCGCCTGTGAGAACTTCCCATATTCTCCCATAGAAGTGCCACCTTTGAGACCTTCCCAGTTCTCCCATACATAGAGGTGCCGCCTGTGAGAACTTCCCCTATTCTCCCATACATAGAGGTGCCGCCTGTGAAAACTTCCCCTATTCTCCCCAACATAGAGGTGCTGCCTGTGAGACCTTCCCCTATTCTCCCATACATAGAGGAGCCGCCTTTGAGACCTTCCCGTATACTCCCATACCTAGAGGTGCCACCTGTGAGACCTTCTCCTATTCTCCCATACCTAGAGGTGCCACCTGTGAAACCTTCCCTGTTTTCCCATACATAGAGGTGACACCTGTGAGACCTTCCCCTATTCTCCCATACATAGAGGTGCCGCCTGTGAGACCTTTCCCTATTGTCCCATACATAGAGGTGCCACCTGTGAGACCTTCCCCTATTCTTCCATACATAGAGGTGCCGCCTGTGAGAACTTCCCATATTCTCCCATAGAAGTGCCACCTTTGAGACCTTCCCAGTTCTCCCATACATAGAGGTGCCGCCTGTGAGAACTTCCCCTATTCTCCCATACATAGAGGTGCCGCCTGTGAAAACTTCCCCTATTCTCCCATACATAGAGGTGCTGCCTGTGAGACCTTCCCCTATTCTCTCATACATACAGGTGCCACCTGTGAGACCTTCCCCTATTCTCCCATACATAGAGGTGCCGCTTGTGAGGCCTTCCCCGTTCTCCCATACACAGAGGTGCCACCTGTGAGACCTTCCCCTATTCTCCCATACATAGAGGTGCCGCCTGTGAGACCTTCCCCTATTCTCCCATAGAGATGCCGCCTGTGAGACCTTCCCCGTTCTCCCCAACATAGAGGTGCTGCCTGTGAGACCTTCCCCTATTCTCCCATACATAGAGGAGCCGCCTTTGAGACCTTCCCGTATACTCCCATACCTAGAGGTGCCACCTGTGAGACCTTCTCCTATTCTCCCATACCTAGAGGTGCCACCTGTGAAACCTTCCCTGTTTTCCCATACATAGAGGTGACACCTGTGAGACCTTCCCCTATTCTCCCATACATAGAGGTGCCGCCTGTGAGACCTTTCCCTATTCTCCCATACATAGAGGTGCCACCTGTGAGACCTTCCCCTATTCTCCCATAGAGGTGCCACCTGTGAAACCTTCCCCTATTCTCCGATAGAGATGCCGCCTGTGAGACCTTCCCCGTTCTCCCCTACATAGAGGTGCTGCCTGTGAGACCTTCCCCTATTCTCCCATACCTAGGAGGTGCCACCTGTGAGACCTTCCCCTATTCTCCCATACATAGAGGTGCCACCTGTGAGACCTTCCCCGTTCTCCCATACCTAGAGGTGCCACCTGTGAGACCTTCCCCGTTCTCCCATACATAGAGGCGCCACCTGTGAGACCTTCCCTGTTTTCCCATACATAGAGGTGCCACCTGTGAGACCTTCCCCTATTCTCCCATACCTAGAGGTGCCACCTGTGAAACCTTCCCTGTTTTCCCATACATAGAGGTGCCACCTGTGAGACCTTCCCCTATTCTCCCATACATAGAGGTGCCACCTGTGAGACCTTCTCCTATTCTCCCATACCTAGAGGTGTCACCTGTGGGACCTTCCCCTATTCTCCCATACATAGAGGTGCCACCTGTGGGACCTTCCCCTATTCTCCCATACCTAGAGGTGCCGCCTGTGAGACCTTCCCCTATTCTCCCATACATAGAGGTGCCACCTGTGGGACCTTCCCCTATTCTCCCATACATAGAGGTGCCACCTGTGGGACCTTCCCCTATTCTCCCATACCTAGAGGTGCCACCTGTGGGACCTTCCCCTATTCTCCCATACATAGAGGTGCCACCTGTGGGACCTTCCCCTATTCTCCCATACATAGAGGTGCCACCTGTGGGACCTTCCCCTATTATCCCATACATAGAGGTGCCGCCTGTGAGACCATCCCCTAGTCTCCCATATATAGAGGTGCCACCTGTGAGACCTTCCCTCATTCTCTCATACATAGGGTGCCGCCTGTGAGACCTTCCCCTATTCTCTCATACATAGAGGTGCCGCCTGTGGGACCTTCCCCTAGTCTCCCATATATAGAGGTGCCACCTGTGAGATCTTCCCCTATTCTCCCATACATAGTGGTGCCAGCTGTGAGACCTTCTCTATTCTCCCATACATAGAGGTGCCGCCTGTGAGACCTTCCCCTATTCTCCCATACATAGAGGTGTCACCTGTGGGACCTTCCCCTATTCTCCCATACATAGAGGTGCCACCTGTGGGACCTTCCCCTATTCTCCCATACCTAGAGGTGCCACCTGTGGGACCTTCCCCTATTCTCCCATACCTAGAGGTGCCACCTGTGGGACCATCCCTATTCTCCCATACATAGAGGTGCCACCTGTGAGACCTTCCCCCATACATAGAGGTGCCACCGGTGGAACCTTCCCCTATTCTCCATACATAGAGGTGCCACCTGTGAGACCTTCCCCCATACATAGAGGTGCCACCGGTGGGACCTTCCCCTATTCTCCCATACATAGAGGTGCCACCTGTGAGACTTTCCACGACTCTACATACACATACATGACCCCTGCGACAGTGAGGTCATCTCTCTCAGGGAACACAGGACTGCTGCCCATGAGACACCTGGACCCCAGAAAAAGACTTGTAAGACCACCCACCTTCCATTTAGAATACTAGGATCTTAAAATATTGGTGTGATGTGGATGAAGGACCTACCGGCCACCTAAGGGTGTGCGACTGCTGCCCTCTAAAGTTCATAAACATTTTTATTAAGAGACTTTGGTTGCAAAACTCTACATACCCAAAAATAACTGTCTTGTTGTTTTAGGTATACAGCCCCTATGCAGGCCTATGTGTCTCCCGTTTTATCCTGTAGCCACGCATTAGCTCCCTTTTCTCCATCCTTTCTCCTACCATCTGTAGAGGGGGCAGATGCAGGAGTGTAACCTGACTACAGAAGATTTTGTTTGTAGTCTGTAACCAAGGTGACATACAGGACTGCATAAGAGCTGTATATGTGAAACGGCAGTCTGAATAAAAATGAATTTTTTTTTTCTGAAAAGCTTGTTTTAGGATGCATTGGAGGCAAGGCACACGTGGTTGCAAAAGTGTACACGCCCTTTAACGTTTCACAGCTAAACTTCAGCGATTTTGCAAACTGGAGGTGGAAAGGAAAACAGCAGCAAAAGGTTTCCAATGACTGAATGAATGGCTTTGGTTGATGGCAGGCAGCCACTGTCTAATGGGGACGAGGGCAGAGACGGGGGTGACTCACGGCAGCTTCTCATCACACACAGCACATCTGAGGGATCTGCTCTGTGCACTGCCCTCATTTCTACTGTTATTATTGCTTTTAGGCACGTTGACAGCTCATAAAAGCGCAGAGGTGCAATGTATGCAAAGGTCAGCCTCTCCCCTATCCAAAATGGCTGATAACAGGTAACAATAGTTTGTATGCAAATATACCACAAAAAGCCGAGGAAGGCCTTGCGTCAAGATAGAAACAAATCATTCTTGCATCAATCAAGCCTAGGCGTTAACCCCTTAGTGACGTAGCCAATTTTGACCTTCCCGACCAGGGCCAAATTCTGAAATCGGACCACTGTCACTTTATGGGGTAATAACTCTAGAACGCTTTCAACAGATCCCACCGATTTTTAGACTGTTTTTTCGGGACATATTGTACTTTGTGTTCGTGGTCAGTTTTGGTAGAAATTTCTAATTTGGTCAAAATTTTTGATAATTTTGCAATTTTCAAACTTTAAATTTTTATGCCCTTAAATCAGATATTGATTAATTATTTTGTGTGGCATAGCTGACATTTCCCACGTGTCTACTTTACATCTACATAATTTGTTAAACAATTTTTTTTCTTTGTTAGGAAATTAGAAGGGATCAATAAGGAGTTTGCTAACATTGGGTCGTCATATTGAACATTTCATCATTAGTGTTGAGCGGGAGTGCTCGCTACTCCAGTTTGCATCGGGTGCTCGGGTACGCACCGAGTATCGCGGGTGCTTGAGCGACATACTCGAGTCCCTGTCCTGTATGTTTACACCAAAAACACCATGTAGGGACTGCCCGTGTATGTCAGGCACTCCCTGCATGTTTTTTTGTCTGTCTCAGGGTACGTGCCCATGATCGGTAAACGCTGCGGGATTGACGTTGCGTATTTACGCAGCGTCAAACGCGCAGCGGCCAGATGTCACAGAATAGTGGATGGGATTTCTAGAAATCCCATGTCTACTATGGAGTCCAGAAATGCCGTGGCTCACCCGCGGAGTCGGACATGCAGCTCGTCTTTCCAGACAGCAGCATGTTTATTTCTCTTGCGGAGAGAAATTACTTCAATAGAATGTATTGGACGCGGTAAATCCGCACGGTTCATTGAGGACATGCGGACTTACCTGCGTTCAATAGACAACAGCGCTCAAGACGCAGGGAACATACACTGCGTCCAAAACGCTGCTAGTTCCGGATCGTGGGCACCCGGCCTAACAACAGCAAAACATGCGGTGCAGAGACTCGAACATGTCGAGCACCCGCGGTACTTAGTACATACTCAAGCACCCGATGCAAACTTGATCAGAGAGCACTTGCGCTCAACCCTAGTCATTAGATCGTCATTTTTTTTTACTTTTGAAAAAACCCTAACCCCAATGGAAAAGAATGAAAAATAAAAATTATAAAATGAAAAAAAAAAAAATAATAATCTGACTAAGGGGATGACAGGGGGTGGGATTGACATACTAATTATTGTTTTTTGATCACTTTGATAGGGTGTATCACAGTGATCAAAAAGGAACCAATAGAAAAAAATCCCTGTTTTTTGCTGGCCGGTAGATCTTTGCAGGCGCACTGCGCATGCGGCCGTTTTTTTTTTTGTTAGGATAATAAGGCGGAGGTCCGGGGGACAGAGCAGGAGGAACTGGGGGATGGCAGAAGGGCTTGAGGAATGGGTTGTCCACTAAGACAACCCCTTCTTAAACTAAAATGTTCGGCCCTCATAAAATAATAAAGCCTATATTTCCCTGCCGTGCGGAACCGTTCTCACGGTCCCGGAGCTGTGATGCGGTGGAATGACACATGATGCTTGGCGCCCAACGAGCGCTGCCGTCACCGTCTCCACCTACAGACAAACCGAACATGAAGAGGAAGTCAGGGATGAGCTGCAGACCTGGCTTCCTTTTCATAGGATCAGTTTAATTAGCTTTCCCCTTTACGCAATTTGTGATTATTTAACCTGATTTTCAGCTCTCACTAGCGCCTCTCGATGGTTCTTGAAGTTCACTTGAACCCATATTGGTGCCACATTGCAAAGGTGCCATTTCACCTGGTTCATCAGAACAGGGCACAACCATGTCAGTGATTCCCTTAGTTTTCAGTGGCCGCCTCTACTTCTTGGTTGGATACGATTGCCAAACGGTCATCGGTGACATCCGTATTCCGGCAATAGAGTTGGGACCTCATCCGGCATCCAGTCTGATGTTCCACAATGGCCCGATCTGGGTGGCCTTTACATCTTGGGCCAGCGTCTAATGCTTACAAGCCCTTGCGTCGTCATGAATCGCAGAGTGTAATAAGTGTAAGTGTGTCGACCCGCCACCACAATTGTGGATTACCAGGGCAATGGGGTACTCAGAGCCGAGCCCATGGAAGTCTATGGGATTTGTCACAGGTAGCGGTGGCTCGGTCTGTGGCCCTGGCGGTCTGGCGTATGTTGGGGGAATATTTACAGGGGATAGATTTATATACAGTTCGTGACGCCACCTGTAGTCTTCTGGTAATTTGTACCAGCGCTGCTGTAGATCTCTGAGGGGATGGTGAGGCAGCTAGATGTCAGGTCCCCTACAGGTGGGACTCTTCCCTCAGGTCGATAGTTAAAGCAGGGTTGTGCAGGCATGCAAGTAAATAACTCAGTCTCACACCGTCAACGTCTTTCCATACCTTTACTTGTAAGATGGTAAGGCAGGTCCCAGGGAGGCTGATGGGGTTGATGGAGGATGAGCTTTGAGGCAACGGCTAAGCAAGTTAGGGGCCTCCTTTACTTTAACACGATGAGTACAACCAGCCTGCAGCGTAGTTCCCTCTATAATTCCAGCTATTCCAAAGCTGTACTGCCCAGTCAGTTTTGTGGTAGGAGCCTTCTTGTGAGAGAGTTGAATTCCTATCTTGCTGATCAGGCTCAAAGTCTTCACTCCCCTGACCCCAGTTACGTACTGACTATTTGGGGCTGTTTGCCGCGACCTAAGGTCCGGTAAATCTCTGGTTTTCTTACCACTATGCTTGAAGCTAATAGTGATCCTTCGGTCCCCAGTGACCGGTAGCAATGTGCAGGACTTCTCCAAGCCAAAAGCACTTTTTAAATATTCCTTTCACTTTGCCCTTCGATTTGCTCGACTCTTAATAGATATCTCCGTCTGTCTTCCAGTGGGGCACAGCTCTGACTAGGCTGAGGTGAACTAGACCACCTGTACTAGCCTCCACTTTCTGAACTGATGATGAGCAGGCTGGACGACTTCCTCCCTCCAGCTAGACTCCACACGTCTCCTCCGTCCGAAGACAGGAAACTGACTCCTCTAAAATCACTCAACCAATATACACCCTGACCACTCCCTAACAAGTAACTACACTACCCTAAGGGTGTGTCTAGTGTATGTTGAGTGAATGGGTATTGAGCATTAAACTGCTGTCTCGCCACACACTCTCCAGGGTACTGCGTGTGCCTAACACCAGGGCTACACATTCCCCCATGGTAAAAGACAGCACTCCCGGGCTGTAAAATACAAAGAGACATTTTGTTTATGCATGAAAACATCAAACATGAAACATTAATTCGTCCCATCCGGGAGGTGAGGATATCTTAAACGTTGCAAACAACAAAAACATTATATATAGAAAAATACAAATATTAAATAGCATTCAATAAATATACAGTATTCTTGTGAAGGACCCGCACCAAACCTTCAACGTGGGTCCTGGGTGGGCTGCAGGACATCTGGATGCAGACCTCACTCAGTGCCACACCACACGGGTTTTTTGTATTCAGAGGTAGTTGTGCTGGTTTTATGTAAAACCAAGATAAAGCACCGAAGCGCAACTATATACAAATAAGTTCTGGGCTGGCACAGTCCTCAGCCTCTGAGTCCATTATAAGACATAATAGGGAAAACATATATATATATAGACTTTTTACAGTATTCACATTAATTCGTTATAATTACTGCTGGTATCGAATGGGTATCTTCCCTTTTGTGATTCGCTCTGATCTACGAGGAGTAGCTTCAGGTATATTAAGTTGCGATCTGTCTGCACTGCGTAACGGCAAACTATAGAACTGCCTCAATCTTTCTATGGATCTGGCAAGCGTACTGATGGCTGGGCGGTGTGAGTCAGCTTCACCAGGGGATCCCATAGTATGGGCGCTGCTTCAGATGATCCTTCTTGAGGTTCCACAGGTTGAGGTGTTGCTGGAATGGGTAACTCCTGAACGGGCTCGACTGGCACCACGGGCAATCTCAGCGAGCTGTTGGAGCAAGAACACAACTTCTCCCAAACAATTACCGATAATGTTAGTACCCAAAATTATATTTAAACCGTTCTCCTCATTTACAGTCTTTACTACCAGAAGCCCCTGGTCTTTCAACTCCTCTCTGCCCACCTTTACATCTACACATTTTGTTCCAAGTACTTCTACAGGAAGACCATTAGAAGCATACACGGTAAAGTCAAGGCTCGGAGGTTTAAGACTGTCCATTGACCAGTACTTGGTATATAGGGCATCAGGTATTAGGGTCACCTGGGACCCAGTGTCTAACAATGCTGGAACAGCAATACCATCTAGAATAATAGACAGGTAGGGTCGCCCGCCCACATACCTGCGGTTCCAGTCTAGGGGGCCTGACGGGTATTCTCCTGGGTGTTGGCCCTTGGACCCAGGTTCTGCCCGTTTAAAGGACACTGTGTAGACAGATGACCTTTCCGGTTGCAGCGATAACAGATGATCTCTCGACGAGGAGGGTGTTGATCAGAGGTTGCTCCTGGGGGTGGCGTTGTCCTCCTCCGGGGGGGCGACGTCTTCTTTCTTCTCCGGTGCATCCACGGGACGTCTTCTGGGCAGTCAGCTAACAAGATCTTTCCTTCCTCCTCTTTCCGCAGCTGCAGGGCACTCATTACAGCAGCCAGATTTTTAGTCAGCTGGCGCACCTCTGAGCGCAGACAGTCCAATTCACTAGGAGGTGTCACCTGCGCTTTGGCTTCAGCCACTAGCGAGGAAAAGGGGGTTACTGCCGGTTCCGGAGTGACTTCAGCCTGATGATGTTGGGTTGCCACCTCGGGTTTGCCCAGGGGCCGCAGCCCTTTTATTGCCATGTCCTTTAGGGCATCAAAGGTAGCATCCGGATGGTCTAAGGACCACCAGTTTACAGTTCTGCGTTCCTCTTGGGATCTCAATCCCTGTATAAATTGTTCTTTCAGCATTCTATTCTCGTCGATAGCATTTAAATTGTTAATTTGCTTGAGGGCTCTCAGGGCTCCCTGTAGTCGGCAAGCGTAGTCCCGGATGCTGTCACCTGGCTGTTGTGAACAGTGATAGAAGGCCATCCGGAGATCCGTTTCTGTGCGGTCTTCAAATATGGCATGCAGCTTAAGGAAGATCGCAGGTACCGACTCCTGATCAACGGTATCCCAAGTCTCCACTTCCCTCTCAGCAGCGCCAGTTAGCTGCCCTATTAGCACAGCAGCTTTTTGTCTCTCAGGCATGGAGTACATTTCTAGGATGCTGCATAATTTCCGCTTGAAGCCTGCTAATGTGCCTGGCTCACCGCTGTACTGGGGAAGCCATTTCGCCCCAGGCATATATGGGAGCGTTAGTGGCATGATCGGGACTACCGGACTGGGTGCAGGGCCTGCGCCCCATCTGGCGCTACAATACCAGACGGTGCGGGATTGGGGCCTCCGGCCGGGGCCGCACTGTCAGCCGGTTGTTGTAACATCTTAGCGCCCCCTTGGTTAAACGGAGCCTACCGGTTTCAGATGCTGCTACTTCACAGGCACCGCAGTGGGAACAGGACCTTCGTCGCAGGCGCTCTGATGTCAGAGCGTTCACTTCCTGTTGCAGGACCTGCCGCTGAGTCAGAGCCGGGGGCGTGTCCAAGACTTTGCGCGCTCTTTCAGGTACGCCCACCTTCTTCTCCAGCGCCTTAGGGCGCGAATCTGGCGGCAAATATGGCGGTATTTGGCGCCAAACAACAGCAACAGTCTTTTTCGCCAAAACAATTCCATAGGCACACAGGGCTCGCAATTTTGCGAGTTTCGCATCCTGTTCGTGACGCCAAAGTTTTGTGTCGACCCGCCACCACAATTGTGGATTACCAGGGCAATGGGGTACTCAGAGCCGAGCCCATGGAAGTCTATGGGATTTGTCACAGGTAGCGGTGGCTCGGTCTGTGGCCCTGGCGGTCTGGCGTATGTTGAGGGAATATTTACAGGGGATAGATTTATATACAGTTCGTGACGCCACCTGTAGTCTTCTGGTAATTTGTACCAGCGCTGCTGTAGATCTCTGAGGGGATGGTGAGGCAGCTAGATGTCAGGTCCCCTATAGGTAGGACTCTTCCCTCAGGTCGATAGTTAAAGCAGGGTTGTGCAGGCATGCAAGTAAATAACTCAGTCTCACACGGTCAGCGTCTTTCCATACCTTTACTTGTAAGATGGTAAGGCAGGTCCCAGGGAGGCTGATGGGGTTGATGGAGGATGAGCTTTGAGGCAACGGCTAAGCAAGTTAGGGGCCTCCTTTACTTTAACACGATGAGTACAACCAGCCTGCAGCGTAGTTCCCTCTATAATTCCAGCTATTCCAAAGCTGTACTGCCCAGTCAGTTTTGTGGTAGGAGCCTTCTTGTGAGAGAGTTGAATTCCTATCTTGCTGATCAGGCTCAAAGTCTTCACTCCCCTGACCCCAGTTACGTACTGACTATTTGGGGCTGTTTGCCGCGACCTAAGGTCCGGTAAATCTCTGGTTTTCTTACCACTATGCTTGAAGCTAATAGTGATCCTTCGGTCCCCAGTGACCGGTAGCAATGTGCAGGACTTCTCCAAGCCAAAAGCACTTTTTAAATATTCCTTTCACTTTGCCCTTCGATTTGCTCGACTCTTAATAGATATCTCCGTCTGTCTTCCAGTGGGGCACAGCTCTGACTAGGCTGAGGTGAACTAGACCACCTGTACTAGCCTCCACTTTCTGAACTGATGATGAGCAGGCTGGACGACTTCCTCCCTCCAGCTAGACTCCACACGTCTCCTCCGTCCGAAGACAGGAAACTGACTCCTCTAAAATCACTCAACCAATATACACCCTGACCACTCCCTAACAAGTAACTACACTACCCTAAGGGTGTGTCTAGTGTATGTTGAGTGAATGGGTATTGAGCATTAAACTGCTGTCTCGCCACACACTCTCCAGGGTACTGCGTGTGCCTAACGCCAGGGCTACACATAAGAGCTGCCAACGTGAGGACTACCCTCATCCAGAAGGCAATGAGGACTGATCAGGAGCAACTCAGTTCTACCAGCCAGCCATTTCTGCTCCACACAACCGGCTCAGAAGGTCTGGCCAGGGAAGTAAGGGTGAAGGGTTGTGCCCACTTAGATCCCTAAAAGTTCTTGATTAGATACCAACAGTTCCTCACCTTTTCATATCGACAGTGGTGACATTGAACGTGACTCCTTTCAACCAGAGGACCATGAAGAGACGCTGGGAAAAGGGACAATTTCCAATGGTCTGTCCATCAGAGCCCGCCTGGAGGGGGAAAAAAAAAAAAAGAAATTTGGAATTTAGAAGAAGTGGAAACATGAAGATATCTGCTCTACGTTACACATTAACAATAACCCTGTTGTGCAAGAGAGGAACAGAGAAAGCAGAAAGGGAGGAGGGGGAACAGAGGAACCGAGCCAGAGCAAATAATGAGGAGAAATAATGAAAAATGAGGAATGTGCCGCTGAGAAGTGCAAAGGAGGCAGCTAAGGTGCCAGGAGGTGTCCATAGAGGAGGGTGAGGGTGACGTGGAGGAGTAGGTGAGACCCAGTCCTGTCTCCATTACTTGGCATGTCCATCCTAGTGAATTCCTGAGTATTAGAGGGTCACACCCAATTCTTACCAACCTGGAACGGAGCAGCAAAAGCAGAAGCCGCAGGGCTGGATAAAGCAGAGCAAGCAGAGATGCAAAGGCGTTAATTCAGTAAATAAGAGATGTAAGTTTTGGGCAGAAGAGGGTGCAGAAGAAAAATGGAGAAAGCCAAAGATGAATAAAGGTGTGATCACGATGGGTGCGGAGTCTCTGTACATACTGCGGGCTAACAGGGCCGAAAATATATCTGTGCAAAAAGGGTTTTAGTGGGGGTAAGATGGGAATATCCTCTTATTGGCTTAAAACACACTAAGAAAGGTGACAGCCATGGAACGAGCTGGGTAACGAGTACTAGGTGGGGTGCACCATCATGGTCTGTTTACTTAAAAGTTGCGGAGAGCCCAGTTTTCATATAGATTCTTAATGGCAGGACGATTTTGAAGTTGAATAGTTTTACTTGGAAAAAAACAAAAACAAAAAAAAAACCTGATCTGCAGCACCTGGGAGCGGCCACTACACAATGTACAGAGCTGCCGTATTCTGCTCCGATCGGCACAAATGACTGATCATTTGCAGGTGTCTGACCTCAGTCGATCTGATATTGAATACATCGATCATCAATATCTTAAGAATCGAAAATTCCTTTAAGAAAAAAAAAAAAAATGTTAAAATCTATTCCATTGCGCTGTAGAAATATTTGGCGTGTCCGGTCAATAATCTCCTGGAGAGGAATGAAGCTATTTTCAGTCGGCCACACCCGTGTTAAATTACTGGATTAGGTTCAGTTACTCACTATGCAAGTGTGACCTAATGGAACCAAGCCCGTGTCGGGATTACGTCTGACCCTATACAGATCTGAGCAAGGGGGATAAAATGGGAGAGTTAATGATGTTAATCCAGTAATACAGCAGTAAAGTAGCCCATATACCTTTAATAGCCGTCAGCTCATTTGAGTGATAACTAATTGTTTCCTGATCCCCTCCCACCACATGCACACTCGATTTATCAGAGAGTGCATGTATTCTCAATGGAGAGAGGGGAGCAAGCTACTGCCAGACTCCCATGGCGGACGCTATTGTTTCCCAAGAATAAAAGGATTGGGAGATGGAATTCATTATGTCTGATCCCTTTTCCACCCACCACAGCATCTGTGAGGGGAAATTTGGAAGTCCCTTACAAAAATCAACGAAAGGAGCCCCATGTACCATTCATAATTATGGAGGTGTGACCACTTTCGGGGAAAGGAGTAGTCCATTTTGCAGCAGTGGCATTGAACATCTGCCATATAATAAATTTTTACTGGACTGACAAACCTAATGTGCTTTTAGGAGAATGCAGAGCCATCTAAATGGTATGGCTCCAGGGCAAAAAAAAAAAAAGAATGTCTCGACTGTTTAATAGGCAAAAATAAGTAACAGAAATAGCTGTGAGCAAGAAAGTACACACGCCACACCCAGACCCTTCAAAGAGATGAGGTCACTGAGTAAATCTGAAATAAGGTGGTGTCCCACCAAATCGCCCAGTTCCTCCCATAGGAAAGGGCAAGTCAGTGCTGAAAGTTGTTCATATAAGGGGCTGGATTACTTATAAGTGCGAGCTCCCCCTCTCAGAAGACAGAATGATTATCACACCTTTCCTATCAAAAGCTGGAATCCTGGCCAAAGGCACCTCCTTACATGGAGAGGAAAGTAAATAAGACCTTCACTTCTGATAAGGATCTCACATTCCTGATATACGGTCACACAAAGGCTCACGATGGAGAGCGAATCTTAAAATTTAGCAAATGAAAGCTAGATTTATCAAAGTAAACTTCTCATTGTCTGCCAATGTCAGTAACGGCATCTTCATCTGAGAGAAGAGCAGCAAGCGCCTAAGAAGTGCAGCAAGCGCCTAAGAAGAGCAGCAAGCGCCTATGAAGAGCAGCGAGCGCCTAAGAAGAGCAGTGAGCGACGGGGAAGAGCATCGAGCGCCTAAGAAGAGCAGCGAGCGCCTAAGAAGAGCAGCGAGCGCCTAAGAAGAACAGAGAGTGCCTATGAAGAGCAGCGAGCGCCTATGAAGAGCAGCGAACGCCTAAGAAGAGCAGCTAATGTGATAGATGCCTGTGAGCATGTGCAGTAGGAAGCTCCACTGCCGTGACCTGGAGATATCTTAACCTATACCACATGCTGTCATCTCCAGGTCACGGCAGTGGAGCTTCCTATTGCACATGCTCACAGGCATCTGTTCCATTAGCATGCTGAAACAGGTTTCTGCCATTGTAAAAAGACAGTGGCCATTTTTTAAAATTATTTTCATCCTGACATTTTCTCTGAATTTTTTTTTTCTATTCCCGGAGAACCACTTTTAAAAGGAATAGTAAACAGTCTGATGGTTCTTGAGAACAGCATCTGTTTGCTAATGTCTGCCAAAACCACAGAGCAAGAAGACATGGAATCAAACTACCAGCAATGCTTTCATGAAGTGACGCTTTACCGTAGGTCATGAAAAGTGCTCCGATGTTCTAAAAGAGAGCCGCTCAACGAATCCTTATCTCTAAGTAAAAAAAGAAAAAAGGATTGGGAGATCCAATGCCGACCACCCATCTTTATCTCCCCAGATAATATGCTGAGGGACAGGGGAATGGAGGCAAATCTCAGCCCAGGTTCAGCCGACTCTTCTACTGTGTAATGGGGATAAAACTTAATAATCCATCATGGCCAATTTGAGGACCAGACTACGAGTTTTCTGGTAATAATTCTACAGACTAACGCAAGACAGATTTTTTTTTTCCTAATACATGTGGAACTGATCAATGACTTCTACATCTGGCCAACAGTGCATAACAATGGACGGCCAGTGGAGCAAAGGGGGAGCGGGAAGAAGCATAGTAAAATTCTTGTGTTACGCTCCAGCTATAGACAATCAGGTCCAGAAATGGACTGCAGACAGGAAGACCTGCGCCACATCATAATATAATGACAAACCTAATTGTGGAAGATTCTGGGAGGTCAAAGGGATGTCCGGGAAACGTGGCCGGATCCCACAGGGAGTGAACATGAGCCGATCATTAAATTAATGGGATAAACACTAATACCAGGCAAATCATAAAGGCAAATGAGGTGCAATTTCTGGGAAAACCCTTCAGGATGCTCGGTCATACGAAAATGCCTCAGATGCCCCCATCCCACTCGCCTACTGCAAAGTCAGCTTGCTAAAATATACAAATTCTGGCCTTAATTTCACATCACATATCAAAAAAACTGACCGGCACATCCAAACATAGATTCAGTGTGAACAGGTGCTAAACCTAGAGTCACCAACTCATATACATACAAGAAAAAAAGGTAGCACACTGTAGCGCTATAGCTTGCAAACACGAAATATGAAAAATATGAAAAATGAATTGCATCATTACCTTAGAAATATGAAAAATTGAGAAGTCTTAGCGCATAAGATGGCCAAATTATGCGAGCCTGATAGCCACGTCAAGGCTCCTTTCGTATATCAGGTCCTAACTAATGCCTATCCTCGCTTTAGAAAAGTCTGTCTGCATGGGAACATATGAGTCCTCTCTTCAGACTAAAATCTACATCTCTGTGGAGGGGTGATGAACCTGTTGTAATTAAAAAGCCTGTGACCACCAGGTGGAGTGCTCAGGTAGAAGGTAAATGAATACATATCAAAAAACTGACCGGCACATCCAAACATAGATTCAGTGTGAACATATTTTTCATATTTCGTGTTTGCAAGCTATAGCGCTACAGTGTGCTACCTTTTTTTCTTGTATGTATATGAGTTGGTGACTCTAGGTTTAGCACCTGTTCACACTGAATCTATGTTTGGATGTGCCGGTCAGTTTTTTGATATGTATTCATTTACCTTCTACCTGAGCACTCCACCTGGTGGTCACAGGCTTTTTAATTACAACAGGTTCATCACCCCTCCACAGAGATGTAGATTTTAGTCTGAAGAGAGGACTCATATGTTCCCATGCAGACAGACTTTTCTAAAGCGAGGATAGGCATTAGTTAGGACCTGATATACGAGAGGAGCCTTGACGTGGCTATCAGGCTCGCATAATTTGGCCATCTTATGCGCTAAGACTTCTCAATTTTTCATATTTCTAAGGTAATGATGCAATTCATTTTTCATATTTTTCATATTTCGTGTTTGCAAGCTATAGCGCTACAGTGTGCTACCTTTTTTTCTTTTAATTTCACATCAGACATGAGAACTTACCGGCTACCCAATGTTTGTACAGTTCCATACTATAGACCCACTGACACTACTGTGTGCAACGGTCAACGTACAATGTGTCCCCAATACCGCTAAATATCAAGGATCATGCTAATTATTTCTACAGTTATTCCATTAGAAGCTTATTACGCCGCCATATGAAAGTTAAGACGCACAAAAGGGTACAGGACGGGTGGACAGATTTTGAGAGGAGCCATATTACTGACCAATAATATGACCATGTGCATGTTCTCCCGGATGCGGATTTTCGGCTCTGCTCGTACGTTGCAGCCAAAAAAAGTGCAATCGAAACATGGCTGCACTGTGCGAGCACGGCTTAAATATCTTCTGATATGTAAAGAGGTGATAGAGGTGGGTTGGGAGGTCAGCACGCGAAGACATCCACTGAGTACATACAGGCTGTAGAGCATTGCTCTGACCACATGGGCTCCACACTGAAAATTTTCAAATTCCAAAAATTGGAAAAAAAATAAAGTTTGCAGCCATAGGTCTAAATCCAGGAATAAAAACTGACTTGCGATTCTTCAGGATAATTGGCAAGGACAATATCGGAAATTAAAAATAAGCTCGGCTCAGGTTGGAGCAGATGAACGGCCCTTCTCTGACGTGATAATATCCTGAGTAACCGAAGATGATGATGTTCAGTAAACATTCGAGCACGGCAGAAGGCGACGGCCTGTTACTGTGTCAACACAGGGAGCGTTATGTTGCTCAGGGGCCTTTACCTATACCAGACACACCGCAGGTCACAAGTGGAGAGCACCAGTTCTGAAAAGCTGACAAAAGGAATGTCAAAGAAAAAAACGATTCCACGCCCATCTTATATACACGTGCACCATGGCCTCCTTGAAGTGTCCTCAAAAGAGATCACGCGGACTGACACCATTACCCAGTCTCCATTATTTTTTTTTACCCTTCCCAGTCTGCATGCAGGACTCCCTCGGATAAACAGGAACCACAGGACTCTTCAGATAAACAGGCGCCGGCAAAAATGGTTTGCAAAAGGCTTTCCAGATTACACAATCCAAGATCTGATCCATTTAAGCCCCTGTAGATATTCGGACATCACAGTGGCCCCATTGCCACCATGTGATGCCTCTACAAGAAGCGGTTCTGCTTTTCCAATAGTCAACATCCGTAATATGGCACTGCTCAAAGAACACTATGGGGCCACAGAAGACTGCGCGCGTCACATTACGGACCCCGATCTTGTCACACACAGACCCGCATCAGTGAACAGTTTACAGCAACAATTTGCCTGTTCATTCAGCCAAACACCTGACAATTTCGTCCAACCTTTGGATGTCAAATTTGACAAAATTGCTTTGCGACATACTCCCTAAGGCAGCTCTACTTGGAAAACAACCAACCCTTAAGATTTTTTACTGACTTATGCGGGTATTTACACATGGTTGGATGCCTAAATGCTTGACATTGGAAAAATGTCACCCGTGAAGGAAGATACCGGATAAATTTTACACACGCTTCCCGAAACCTCACCTTCTGCAAAGATTACCCCTCTCCTATTTTAGTAAAAGGCACCAGCAGTGGCCAAAACCACAAAACATGAGCCACTGAGTCAAAGGGAGTTTCCACATACCAAACGAAAAAAAAAAAAAGAAGAGGTTATTAGATTTCACCAGATAGTAGAGGTTGCTGAAAATCTTGGTATTATCCAAAGTCAAGAACCACGTAAAAGGGAACTGGCCAGATGTTTCCTGCTCGTAGAATCCTGGGCAGCATGAATCAGAGGCAGGGTCCGACATTACCAACATCCATGTTTTACTGTCACACCAGCGACAAGAGGATGCCCAGCGTGCGGCGCAACACAAAGGGAACACCAGGAGATATGTACTAGAAAGGTCCTGGCTAGGGTTGAGCATTCCGATACTGAAACCCGGTTCCGATACCTGAAATCCAATGTAAGTCTATGTGAACAAAATATCGGAATTAAAAATATTCCGATATTTTGTTCCCATAGACTTACATTGGATTTCAGGTATCGGAACCGGGTTTCGGTATCGGAATGCTCAACCCTAGTCCTGGCAATAGGAAGAGGGGTGACCTCCTAACATGCACCCGAGTCAGATCCCTGCACTTGCCATCCTCCCTAGACAGGTCCTTCCCCCGTGCACTATCACTGGCCCCTGAACTCACCCTGACTAATGTTTAGGTCAATGAGACACTAGTCACATAGTACAATAGGACAACACCAGGAAGGTAAGACAAACAGGTGGGAAAAAGGCACAACAAATAGCACGCTTCAACTTCTCCAGTGGGAAACTTCGCTGCTGCCAGAGACTGGCTCCTTCCAAGTGGTCAGTATAGAAGATCTATAACCGGCAAGGGATGAAGCTAGGAGTGGGTTTATATAGTGCAGGGGACTGGTAACAAGGTGTTGCAGCCAAGTTCACAGCCAGAAGAGTCCTTAACCCCTTCAGCACCAAATGACAGTAAATACAATCCAAAATCAAAGTAATAGTCAAACGGGCTCCAAGGAGGACTTATGATCAGTTTAACGTTGTGACCTTCTGAACCCAGATCCCCCAGGAATCACATCTGGATAGGACACACTCTTGAAATTTACACTGAAAAGCTGCCGTGTTTCAAAGAAAACAGACTTCTCCCCACCTAGTTTGATTGACAGGCCTCTCACTATACATAAAAAAGAGAGACTTGCCAATCTTGCAGAGGTTGGGAGGCAAGAACTGGTCCCGGTGACTTGTCTTCTTGGTCACATTTTTTTGGGCAGCATGAATCAGTTGCACGTTCCTTCGTTGTACGCTGCATCATTGACTGGTTTCTGTACACACAAGGAGAGACCTATCAATCTAGTTAGGCGGGGAGAGGTCTGCGGGGAATCAACCCTCGTTCCTGGCTCCTGTCTTCAACTGTTTTCTCTGAAACACTACAGTAAGACATGATTTTTTGTAAATCATAAAATCTCCGATTCAGGCTACCTGTGGTCCGGGCAGTATGAATCACATGAGAGTTTCCCGTTAAAGTAATGTGACGGCTGCCACCGGCATAAACTGATGCTCATGAGGTAAAGGTGCCCATATATTTTAGGGTCTTAAGCTGTGGAACTCTATACTCCACCTTATGGGGTTTGCTTAGGACGATATATTACAAAGTTATCGTTCTTAAGAGTAAAAAAAAAAAAATACTCAATCAGCTATGATTAAGGGGGTTTTCTACCTGAAACGCGTAAGTACATTCTCCCATTTCTTTTCTATCCTATATGCGTAAAGGCTAAGTTTTAACTATTCTCCTTTGGTGCTGGAGAACGTACCCTTTAGGAAAACAAATATTTGACCCATCTAAGAAGTTACAGCAGGCCAAGACGGAAATGATGGAAGAGTGAGTGAGCCCTTTTGATTGAGCAAGTAATACTTTGAACATGGGATTAAATACAGGGCAGGAACTACCCATGAATGGAGGTACAGTCATTACTGAGGCATTTATGACAAGGGGATGCCGCTTATTTATCAAGAAAGGAAGATAAAGTCACAGAAAGGCCAAGAGTCAGTCTGAACTGTCATAATTCACTTTAGTGGAGAGATTACGGTACCTGGGCTGCTCTTTCGGAAATGAGGACTCCTTGGTGGTATGAAAAAGATTTTTATTAACTGACGCGTTTCGGTGCAAAACTGGCACCTCTTTCAAGGTAAAAATAAAAATCATCCGAATCATAATAATGACACATTCAGGAGTTTCTCGGGGGAGCATTTAAGGACAACTCCAGAATACCATCTCAGTAAACTTGAGGGTCACCTAGGGCATTCTGAGATAAAGGATCAGAGGGGAGAAAGTGGTCCAAACATCCATCAATTAGGTGACTGTACGCATTACATAGATCGCAGAATGCAGACTGTATTTGGCAGCCTATATTTCGTACTTCCAATATCCTGACCGGGAGAATTAAAATATCCTAACTTTAGTTCACATTTCTGGCATTCTCGGACTGAGAATGGTCCATGATGTCCAGACCAGCCACAAGTTATCCAAGCCAAAAGTCAACAGCCTCAAAAAGGCACATACGAGGCTGTAGAGTTCAGGTTGAAGACCAGGAGTCTGTCCGGACATCGCGGAGTTGCGGAAACCACTGAGACAGTGGAACCAAGTCTGGCAGGTTGAGATTGCAATGGACAGACTACCACCGATCTGAGATAGTCATACATCTTGTGAAATATCCCTTAAAGATTATGGCTGAATCCTGGCTCTATTTTTCCAATGTGTCATCTCCTTTTGGATGATTCAGAATAGTCTGGAAATTCTATTTCGTTCTTCAGATTCGATTACACAAGCTAGTCTCTAAGTACGCGGGGTCAGTCATACCTTATATCAGTACCGGTTTTTGTGGGGTAAGTCTGTAGGAGTTGTCAACGTGATCAGCCGATTGCCAATGCACAGTTGTTAGGGCCCCTGACAATCACACGATTTTGAAATGAGAAGCCACTAATTAGCCAGAAAACGTAGGATTACGTGGAGGTCATTCAGAGGAATATCTGTCCATACGTGGATGACTCGATCACAACAGTCCAAGAGCCGCATTAAGTAGCTCTTGCTTGTCGAGGTGTTCCCAAGCGGACAACCCCCCTCGTATCATGTCCTTATTCCCCCAACATTGTATTCATGAGACAACCCAGATTAGATGTTTCACCAATTTGGAGTACATCTCTTGACAAGGTCAAATAATGCATCCAAAAAAGAGTGTCAAATTTAATAATATGATTTTCGCACAGAAACCTTTTTGGCATGCAATCTGTGCCTAAAACCTTCCCCAAAAAACTCAATTTTAAATATTCCCCAATGGTACTCCAGTGAAGGGCCTGCAAATCTGTCCCGATGGCGGGGTGAGGTCTCTCGGAAGTATCACACCAAGATGCAATAGTAAAGTATTTGAATAAACACCTAGGACTAGGGGTATTGTTTCATGGTACAGGTGCAAAACGTTAGTCGTACCTAACCAGCCTCATGTATATGATGTCCACAGCACTATATGGGACCCACGTGCAGTATGGCTGGTATCTAATGGCGTCATAACTATGACCAGTGCCTCCAACGCCTCTGCATTGTCTGTTGGAGTACATGGCTGCCATAGAGACGGCCTTATTGGAAATTGGGCTGGAGAAGGTCTCCGTTTGCAACTCCGCATTTCGGACAGGATGCCGGAGATACCTTTATATTTCATGCGTTATTTTGGTTCTTAAAATGGACCAAAGCAGGGGATGATACGTTTTTTTCTTTCCAGGCAGACCATCCTTCTACATGGAAAAATCAGCAATATGTTCAAGCGCATGGTCTATAAATTTAGCTGCATGGTCAACCAGGTGTGGCCCGTGACATACACAGACTGGTTATATGCTCATCTGAACAAGGCCTTAGGATGTCAGAGGCTCAGGTTGCGATTCCTTCCCAAAATGGAAGGCTACCGACCTCGTAATTAGGCAAACCTATAATGCACAAGCCTCCTGGTTGGCATTTCTTATTCGATTACCCTAAGAGCACACCACTTATGTGGCCACAAATAGGGTAAAGGTAACGAGACGTCTGCACGCAACCTCCGAAAAAACCCGCTGTGCCTGCGCTAGTTTCCTCTTCCGTGAGTACAACCGGGAAACTAGCGCTTGTACAGTTTTCATTGGGGGTGATGTTGGGAAAGCCAAGAAGTGCGGCTTCAAAGAAAGCAACAATTGAGCAGAACTTCTAAAAATAATTATTAGTCCACTTTAGATAAACAGCTCCACCCTTCCGAGCCGTATCATATCAATCTATATGTCGGAGTTCTCTTTTTCTGCCATAGATCTCTAAATCTCTTGCTTCCATTCTCCGTAGCGCTAGACATTACATTTCTGTCCGCTTGCAGCCACCACTAGGGGGAGCTCACAAAAGAAACAACTTCAATCTGTCTGCAGAAAGCTGCCCCTAGTGGAGGCTGCAGGAGCAACAACTACAAATATAACAGGATGTGGATCTATGTAGAACCAAAATCGGGTAAGAGTTTGCGACTATTTTCATGGAACAGAAATGGCAAATGTAACAAATAAGGGCACAGGGGGCCGAGGCCGGAGTACAGACCGCGGCCTTGGTATGCGAGTACAGGATGTTTATAGATAGATCACACTTCCTGTAGGATTTCAGCAGCTGTTCTCATAGGAAGTGGCCCCATTATCTCATCCCCCTCCAGAACCGTTTTGCACCATTACTCCCCTCACTTATAAACTATGTGTCATTCAAGAACAATCTGCTTCCTTTCCAGAGAAAAGAATTATATATTTTTTTACGCCGTCAACCAGACAGAGCCGAGGAGAGGTTAAACTTTTTGGAATGTTTAGTTCTTACTGGATGGTAAAAAATAAAAATTAAAAAAAAAAAAAGTACACCCACAAACAAACCGGCTCCCGGCTGTAGGCTTGTAAGTTAATATTTGCTGAAGGGGAGTTTTCCCAATACAATACTGCAGGTTCTGTGAGCACGGAGCGTGGTCCTGCTGGGGGGACAAAGAGTCCAAAACCCGCCACATGGTGAGCGTAGCAGAACCGTCTCATGTCTGCAGGATGTCATGACATGCTGGGAGTTTATTAAAAATAAACTTTCTAATAAATGATTAGGAAAATCTGCTTCTTTCTCCTCCCGGACTGATCTTTCATTCTCAAAATTCTCAATTCCTATTACGTTTTTTTAGCAAAACATAAACAAGTGTGAAAGGAGATTTATATGGCCGGGACCTCTATCGGCAGAGAGGAACACAGGATCAAGCAGTGGCCTTTACCTCCTGTCCGAAAACTCTGCACGTCACTGTGTCTCTCGGATATTGCATGTGCAATTCTGCCCTTTAGGCCGGGGTCACACTTGCGAGAAACTCGCACCTCAATTCCCGGCACTCGGGGCCGAAGTGTGCGGCTGCATGTATTTCTATGCAGAAGAACGCTCCGGTCTGAGTGCCAGCGGCAGTGCCGGGATTGAGGAGCGAGACTCATGCGAGTTTCTCCCAAGCGTGACCCCGGCCTTAGCCAGAGTTGCAGCTCTCCAAGTGTTGGGAAACTACAATTCCAAGCATGTCCTCTTGTGTGGTCATTATTTGTCTGCTTTTAGAGAACAATATTTCATCCATAGCTTCCAAAAGAAACTGTCCAACACTGGGCCTCAAGAAGCCCATGCAACCAAGAGTGGAGAAGTTCCTGTCTGCTCCACCACCCCAATAGTCAAAGTGACGTCCACCACCTCTGGGCTATACAAGCCACTCAAGCAGATGGCTTCCCATGCAAATTTTCTTCCATGGATGAGCGACTAGCAATATCCAGATAGCACAAGGAGTAAAGCTGGCACGAGACCGGCCACAGGCACGAGGCCAGCCACAGGCACGGCTTTCTCCTGACACCACCATACACATGGGTGCGCGGCACTGCATTTTCCAACGGGGAGAGAGGAGAAAGTCACTGCCGGACTCCTCTACAGCTTATATCTCCCAATACCCTGAAAACTTTTCTATGCTCCTGAATGCATCATGTATATTGCTTTGTTAATGGTATGAAAACCCCAGCTTTTCTATGCTCCTGAATGCATCATGTATATTGCTTTGTTAATGGTATGAAAACCCCAGCTTTTCTATGCTCCTGAATGCATCATGTATATTGCTTTGTTAATGGTATGAAAACCCCAGCTTTTCTATGCTCCTGAATGCATCATGTATATTGCTTTGTTAATGATTTCTAATTACACTACTGTGAATTAGACTAGAATTCTAGAATGCATTTGGCCACACATCAATCCTACAGCATTGTCATCATCACCTTGTGACTGAGATGTTCTTCTGTTCCCACAGGTATGAAAACCCCAGCTTTTCTATGCTCCTGAATGCATCATGTATATTGCTTTGTTAATGGTATGAAAACCCCAGCTTTTCTATGCTCCTGAATGCATCATGTATATTGCTTTGTTAATGGTATGAAAACCCCAGCTTTTCTATGCTCCTGAATGCATCATGTATATTGCTTTGTTAATGGTATGATTTGCTCACCCATCTTCCTGTGCACATAATTGTACTCCATACTTCTTATCTTCACCACACATCTGAGTGGTCTGTGTAACACCTACCCCCTTTTATGACCTTTCCTTAACTCTGTGCATTTGGCCTGAGCAGTCCCAGCCCACTTCCCAATCACACCTGATTGCCCTTAGGCTGGTTTCACACATCCGGCGGGCGCCTTGCGGCGCCCCCGGAATTTTCCCGCAGCGCCGCATCTGAAAACCTGATGCGCCGCATGCGGCTTTTTTCGCATTGACATGCATTAGCGCCGCATGGCGCCGCATGTCAATGCGTTGCATGCGGTTTTGTCCGGATGCGGCGCAAATGTACATTGCGGCGTCCGGAAAAAACGCTGCATGTAATGTTTTTTTTTTTTGCCGGATGGTTTCTTATCTCTCCAAGCATCAGAAACCATCCGGCAAAAAACCGCATTTTGGCCGCCGGATGTGTGAAAGCTTTTCACATGCGGCGCTGCGGCTAAATGCCGGGGGCGCCGTTTAGGCGCCCGCCGGATGTGTGAAAGAGGCCTTAGCTGCATTATTTATTCAGTGCAATGGGTCTGCTCCAGACGTAGTCTGCTCCACATATTTCAAATCCCATATTTCAAATTACAGATTTCTAATTACACTACTGTGAATTAGACTAGAATTGGACTGGAATTTGGCTGCAAGGTAACATAATTTAAAACCACTATGTTTCATTTTCTTATCACTTTCACCCCCATCCTCCTTTCTTTCTTCCTATCCCCTGTAATCCCCCCACCTAGTAAGGAATTAGTCATTTCCCCCTCCATTCTCCCCAGCCATCTCACCTTTCCCACAGAACTGTTCCTCCACATACAATCCTTTTCACCAAGACACACACGGCCACACCATGGCTTATCCTGCTCTCACCTTCTAACGCTCTGTCTGCTACTCCTCATCGCTGGCGATGTATCCCCAAATCCTGGCCCTCCTCATCACATCCCCACACTCATTTCTAACACCCTGCCACGATCTTCCACACGTTTTTGCAACCCTGTCAACCTCATACCTATCCATCCACACCCCCCTCCCCCAGTCCCCCTACCCGGAGCACTATGGAACGCACGCTCCGTCTGCAATAAACTGTCATTTGTCCACGACCTCTTTATCACCAACAAACTCTCCTTCCTTGCCATCACTGAAACCTGGCTCACCCCCTCTGACACAGCCTCTCCAGCTGCGCTCTCCTATGGCGGATTTCATCTTTCTCACACCCCTCGCCCCAGCAACAAACGTGGTGGAGGAGTTGGCTTACTCCTGTCTGATACCTGCTCCTTTACCCCTATTCAAATTCCACCCTCCGCTGCTATTCCCTCGTTCGAAGTGCACTCCGTCCGCATCTATTCCCCCTCCAACCTCCAACTGGCTGTCATTTACCGCCCCCCGGAACTAGCCATCTCCACCTTTCTCGACCACTTCACCACCTGGCTACTCCATTTCCTCTCTGCTGACATCCCCACCATCATCATGGGCGATTTCAACATCCCCATTGACACTTCCACCCCGGCTACCTCTAAACTTCTTTCGCTCACAGCTTCCCTTGGCCTCACTCAATGGTCCTCTGTGGCCACTCACAAAGGCGGTCACACGCTGGACCTTATCTTCACCCGTCTCTGTTCCCTCACTAATCTCACTAACTCCCCACTCCCCCTGTCTGACCACAACCTACTGACATTCTCTTTCCTCTCCTCTGTTAGTACGCATCCCCCACTCCACAAACTCACCCACCCTCGCAGAAATCTCAAACACCTCAATTTACAATCGCTCTCTGAGTCCCTCCTCCCTCTCACAGACATAGCCTCACTTAATGACACAGATGCTGCTGCCACATTTTATAACACCACAATAAAAACCACACTTGATTCGGCCGCCCCCCTCATGCAGAGCAAAACTCGTACAATCAACAGGCAGCCCTGGCTGACCGGCCTGACCAAAGAACTGAGACGGGCTTCCAGGGTTACCGAGCGGAGATGGAAGAGAACCCACTCCATCGAGCACTTCAACGCATACAAGCAGTCCCTTGCCAGCTTCAAGTCCACGCTCTCTGCCGCAAAACAAACTTACTTTGCATCCTCATATCCTCCCTGTCTCACAACCCTAAACAGCTCTTCAACACTTTCAATTCTCTACTCCATCCCACAGCACCTCCTCCCTCTCCTCTCATTTCTGCCGAAGACTTTGCCTCCTTCTTTAAGCAAAAGATTGATACTATCAGAGAAGGCTTTGGCCCGCAGCCCCCAATGCCCCTCTTAGCCACTCAGCCCTGTTCTTCCAAAACCAGCTTCACCACCATGACAGAAGATCAGCTCTCCACTCTCCTGTCAAGATCACACCTCACCACTTGCGCGCTTGACCCACTCCCGTCCCACCTCATCCCTAACCTTGCCACAGTCTTCATCCCTACTCTCACACACCTCTTCAACCTTTCACTTACAAATGGTGTCTTTCCTTCATCCTTCAAACATGCCTCAATCACCCCGATCCTCAAAAAGCCCTCCCTCGACCCATCCTCAGCGTCTAGCTATCGCCCGATATCTCTTCTCCCCTTCGCCTCAAAACTACTGGAACAGCATGTATATCTTGAACTGTCCTCCCACCTTTCCTCCTGCTCCCTCTTTGACCGGTTACAATCAGGCTTTCGACCGCATCACTCAACTGAAACTGCCCTAACTAAAGTCACCAACGACCTACTAACCGCCAAGAGCAAGCGACACTACTCTGTCCTCCTTCTCCTGGACCTGTCTTCTGCCTTTGACACCGTAGACCATTCCCTCCTCCTACAGATTCTCTCATCTCTTGGCATCACAGACCTGGCCCTATCCTGGATCTCATCATACCTAACAGACCGAACTTTTAGTGTCTCCCTCTCACACACCACCTCCTCACCTCGCCCCCTGTCTGTCGGTGTTCCCCAAGGCTCAGTCCTAGGACCCCTACTCTTCTCCATCTACACCTTCGGCCTGGGACAGCTCATAGAATCCCATGGCTTGCAGTATCACCTCTACGCCGATGACACGCAGATCTACCTATCTGGACCTGACCTCACCTCCCTACTGACCAAAATCCCACAGTGTCTGTCTGCTATCTCAGCCTTCTTTTCTGCTCGCTTTCTCAAACTGAACATGGACAAAACAGAATTCATCATCTTTCCCCCACCTCATTCTACCCCTCCACCAGGCCTATCCATCAATGTCAATGGCTGCTCGCTTTCCCCAGTCCCACATGCTCGGTGCCTTGGGGTGATCATCGACTCTGCCCTCTCTTTCAAACCACATATCCAAGCCCTCGCCACCTCCTGCCGCCTCAAACTCAAAAATATTTCCCGGATCCGCTCATTCCTCAACCATGAAACCACAAAAACACTAGTGCACGCCCTTATCATCTCCCGCCTCGACTACTGCAACCTCCTACTGTCTGGCCTCCCCTCTAGCACTCTGGCACCACTCCAGTCCATCCTACACTCTGCTGCACGACTAATCCACCTGTCTTCCCGCTATTCCCCAGCCTCCCCACTATGCCAGGCCCTTCACTGGCTTCCTATTGCCCAGAGGCTCCAGTTCAAAACCTTAACCATGACATACAAAGCCATCCACAACCTTTCTCCTCCATACATCTGTGACATGGTCTCCCGCTACCTACCTACACGCAACCTTCGATCCTCTCAAGATCTCCTTCTCGACTCCCCCCTCATCTCTTCTTCCCACAACCGCATACAAGACTTCTCCCGGGCTTTCCCCATACTCTGGAACTCCCTGCCGCAAAACATCAGACTTTCACCAACAACGGAGACCTTCAAGAAAAACCTGAAGACCCACCTGTTCCGACAAGCCTACAACCTGCAATGATCCTCAGTGTACTGAACCATCGTACGACCAGCTCTACCCTCTCCTAGTGTATTCTCACCCATCCCTGCAGACTGTGAGCCCTCGCGGGCAGGGTCCTCTCTCCTTCTGTACTTGTGTGTCCCTTGTCTAGCACATGTTTATTTGTATCTGTCTATATTTTTCCCTTTTCATATGTAAAGCGCCATGGAATAAATGGCGCTATATAAATGTATAATAATAATAATAATAATAAAAACAAAAGGATCAGCCACTGATATTTCAACAGCGAGACCCTATACACAGTAGATGGTCGGCCGGTCTTGTCGAAACTTGCAGGTTGAGCTGATTGGCATCGAATGTGTATGGGTGCCCTCAATGCCTCAGCACCTTACCAGGAGGTATGAGATAAAAATGCCAGATAAGCCAACGTGTTGTCTCAAACCGTGGCTACTGAATTTTGCAAGACTATAACTCCCAGCATATTAGGAATTGTAGCTAGGACGAGATGGAGAGCACAAATTCAGAAGATGTTGTTGGTAAACAACTGCTAGCTTCCATTTGGCAAAATCTCTGCCCATTCTTGGACCCTCTAAACCATAAAAACCATCTTTCTTCTAAAAAATCTCAAGTAAGATCATCAATGGGAAGTGGGTCATACAAGGTCGGACTCTCAGCCGAGTAATACGGGGTCAGACTCTCATCACAATCTGGCCTTGTATGAACCACAGATTTTCACCAGATCATTACTACTGGGTTGGTAGGAAAGTGGCAGAGGTAGCAGGTTTGGCCTTCAATTGCTGTTGAGGAAGGCCTAAGGGAAATTCTCCTATCTGGGAGCATAGCCATAGGACCAAATAGCAACACTTGGAACATAGCCCCTCTCTCATGACCATCAGCCGTGATCATAGACTCCATGGACTCCTCTCATTCCTGAAGCTCCTTTCACAGTGGAGATCTCATTGACCTCATAACATCTGCCATATTGGCCTATACAACCATGACCCTGACCATGGCTACCTTCTTATTCCAAAGAAGTCTTTGCTCAGGTCTAATTTTTGGAGCATCAACAAGCGATTATGGCAAGCTCCTCTGGTCCCTTCAAGACACTGTCAGTCTACCACCTTTTTGGAGTAGCCAGTAGGTCTTTAACTACCACCGGGATCCATTTGGACTGTGTCTACCAGTGGCAGCCATTTTTCCCCTCACCACATCAGTGGGTTCCAGATGCTACCATAGTTATCTTATAATGCAAGAGGTTTTTTGTTGTTTTTTTTTAGGAAAAAAAAAATATCAGTAGCTCTGCCGCTTTTAGATGCAATACCGAACACTACCTACGGACAAGAGTGGCGCTGTTATGCGCAAATTTATTGATTTTTTTCCAGCAAATCATAAGTAGATAAGTCCAATGTTTATGCCCTTTCTGAACAGTTATATTGTCTTTTGCTGCAAATTTCATGAAAGTGTTAGACAAACCATGACCATACACCCCAAAATCCAGCCATGCCAGCAGCTTAGTGTGCGAGACCATTCGACCTGACCTGCTGGGTCCCTACAGGACAGAAAAAAGGTGCACTCAGCCTTTTGATTATTTACCACCCTCTCCCATCCCCCTCTACTAACAACCCGAACCTGTTCCTCTACAGAGAGCTCCTATAATCACTGTGCACTGGACAAAACACGCCACATACTGATTTTTCTTCTTTTACCTGTTTTTTGGATATATCTTACATAGAAAAAAAAACATTTGCATGGCAGTTTGCATTTTACTGGAGTTATAGACGAGTACAAGAATTATATAAAGGGATTTTGGTACCCCTCAGCACCAAGTAATATTCAACTGTAGTGGTTGAAACCATATCTACCCCCCCAGCCAAAAAAAAGTCACGGTTTTATTAGAATACTGACAACATTAAGAAAAAAAAAAAGTTTCAACCACAACACCTGCATTTACCCCCAACTCAAGGGGAAGGGAGCTTGCCAGGGTTGCAAATGGAGGCTAGGTTCACACGTTGCCTCTTTGGTGCAGATTTTACGCATTGATTTCTAAACAGAAATCTGCATCAAAAATTTGCAAGTATTCACTTTTTTTTTTTGCTGAAAATGCGCCAGGAAAAAAAAAAAAAAACTCCAATGAAACTAGTGGTCGACACAGACAGAAAAGGGCCCCTGTGCCCGAACCGTTTAGGGGCCCTTTGCAGAACAATAGTTCGGTCTATGAGAGAAACTGCAGGTGGTAGTGGCCCCTTACATCTTGGGCCCCTGTATGAAACAATGGCGGGTCAACAGTTTAGTCAGTGGATCTAGGATGCTCATGGTTAAAAATCTGAACCAAAAAGGTGCGTTTCCACAACAGAAATGGACACCCTGCCGAAAAAAAAAAAAAGTGGGGAGCACGTGGATGAGATTGAGCTAATACTCGCTGGCATGGTAAACAAGCTACGAATTTTACCTACACCAAATAAGCAACGTGTGAACCCAGCCTTACGTTTTGAATGAAAGAGTGCTAAAGATTTTGGTGGAAAATTTGGGTCAAAAGATTATAAAGCGACGTGTGAGCCACAAGGATAGAACGTCGCAGCAGGTGACCATTTTCTCCACCATTTTTTGGGGTGTGAAATAAGGGTCACCTAGTACACTGGCGGCCCAGGGCACATGCTCAGATTTGGGGAGGCCCTATATGGCATAATCAGTATGTCGGATTATAAGCCCCCCATCAAAACCGGAAAACCACCTGGCGCCAAACACTAAGTAGCTGCGGATGCTGATGGCCCCATGATAACACCTCGTAGGGAGCGTCACTCCCACACTGGATTTATCTGTAGTATTCAGGGATCACATTTCCGCACTATAAAAAGAAAAATTTTGGATAAAGTCGAAGAATCGCCTTCTTCCAAAAAGCTGAGTGACCGGTTAATGTTGCCACCATTACAGTAAGATACCATTCAGCTTTCCTGGAGAAAACCGGACGCACGGGAACGACGAGATCGGGGATAGATCTGCCTCGAAAAGTTGGGGTTTTGCCATATCCGTAGCCCTAATCGTAGTGATCGTCGCCCAGTTTTCCTCGACTTCCCACCTGTTGCAAAACAATGAGGAGCCCTGAACTCAGAAGTCTCATCAGATACAATGATACCAGAACATTTTTTGCGGTCCTCACCTTCACAAAGAGCTCCACATCAGCCTGCTCTGACATCTTGGCCAAATCTTCGAAGATTTCTGCTTTCGGATTTGTGCCCAAGTCCACAAATAAATAAAAGTTTTGGGATTTTTTTTTGCAGCAGCAGTGAAAGAGGCAGAGAGTGCAATGTGAATGGGTGCTGGCTGGTGATTTAGAGAGGGTGGGGTGGGAAGTGGCTCAGGAGGGCTGGCTCTGAGGTTCAGGCAGGAAGAGACAGCAGCAGAGATGGGGGTGGTGGACTCTGCGGATTGGAGAGCGCAGAGGAGTGGGGTGGTGGCTGGGACTCAGGTCTGAGACAGGAGGGGAGGCGCAGGGTTTGGGCTTGCTGGGGTTTCGCACTCACTTTTTGTACAACACTTACAACTTTTTGCGCTGCGGATTAATCGCACGTTGCATCCGGTCGTGTGCGGTTTACGTTATTTAACCGAGTATCTTTGACGTGCTCGAAAAATATGTTTGCGTCCCCATGACTGCATGTCTCGCGGGTATTCGACAGTCGCAATACATGCAGGGATTGCCTGTTTGTTAGTTAATCCCTGCATGTGTTGCAGCAGTCGAACTCCCGTGGGGCCACGCAAGCCTGATTTTTTTTTTTTCCTTGGACAGAGTGGTCCACGGTAAAAAATGACAGCGTGCACGATCTGCCTCCGATAATCAGATTGCACTCTGCCAGTCAAGTCTATGGGCGCGTGGAAAACATCGGCCTGCACTCGGATGACATCTGAGTGCAGTCACAGACTAACAGAACGGAGAAGATGGAGATTTTTTTTTATTCTCTATATCTGAGAAAATCGGATCACACTCTGATCTGCTCAGATGAGAGAAAAACGGACGTTTGACCCTAGCCGTATGGAAACAAAAATGTATTTATATGAAAAAATAAAACGCTTTTTTGCCTTTTTTTTAAATCAAGGCAAAAAAAATTCATTTTCTTTCCTTAATTTTGGAAAGTTGTGTAAAAAAAAAAATATAAAAAATTAGCACAGTTGCATTGAATGAACATACCCTTAGGTGCAGAAGGTGCATTTTTAATGCATTTATTTCAGCCATAGTAAAGAATTTTTGGAACCGCACCACAATCCGCATGCAGGTCTACCACAAATTACCGCGATCCTGCAATTTTCTTTTGATGCCTTTAAGCTCTCCCATAGACTTCTATGGGACCCTAATGCATCTCAAGAAACTTCTGGTTTTACCTAGAATGTTTTCTGACAGATGCCGCGTCCTGCGGTACCGTTCTCTCCCATAGAAGTCAATGGAGAGTGAAACATTCGGTCACAGGATTCACTCCGCATCGTCCTCCGCTGTTCTGAACTCATTCCCCCAGTCATGGAAATCCGTCCCATTATAACAGGCCGCAGTTTTGTGAATACTGGCGAAGCTTAGGAATGGCGGCTTCTTGTGCGAGGAGGAGACTGGCAGAATTTACTAGTGAAATAATGGAGGGGAGAATCCCATCTGTCAGATCACATGCCAAGGAATTAGGAGCCGAGTCTCATAATAATTAGGGTGCAGGCATGACTCTAGGATGGGAGCAGCAGCACATGCAGGGGTTGTGCTTCAGGATATGTTTGCTATAGGTCATCTATAGCTGTTATATATCACATCATCATACACCTCAGCTGCTGCAGAACCTCACCATGCACATTTCAGCTGCTTCAAACCCTCATAATACACATCTCACCTGCTTCAAACCCTCATAATAATAATAATAATAATAATAATCTTTATATAGCGCCAACATATTCCGCAGCGCTTTACAGTTTAACAGTTTCAAAACACAAGTCATAGGTAACAACGTTAACAATACAATAATTAAAGCAAAATAAGCCGCCCCTGCTCGTGAGAGCTTACAATCTACAATGAGGTGGGGGAGATACAAAGTACAGGTGTGTATATACAATGGTGCATTTACAATGATGGTCCAGCCATCTTGAGGGAGTGAGGCATGGATGGAGATAGTGAATGGGCTACACATACACACTTACACATAGAACGACTTTGGTTAGTGAATGTGATAGGCCACTCTGAACAATGTGTTTTGAGGGAGCGCCTGAAACCATGCAAATTGTGGATGGTCCTAATTTCTTGGGGTAGAGCATTCCAGAGGATTGGCGCAGCGCGGGAGAAGTCTTGGAGTCGGGAGTGGGAGGTACGGATTAGTGCAGAGGTTAGTCGAAAGTCGTTTGCAGAGCGCAGCAGTCGGTTAGGCCGATAGATAGAAATGAGGGAGGAGATGTAGGGGGGTGCTGCACTGTGGAGAGCTTTGTGGGTGAGAACCAGTACTTTGAATTGGATCCTATAATGAATGGGCAGCCAGTGTAAGGACTGGCGAAGAGCGGACGCGTCCGAGTACCGATTAGCCAGATGGATGACCCTGGCTGCTGCATTAAGGATGGACTGGAGAGGGATAGTCGAGTAATGGGGAGGCCAAGTAATAGAGCGTTACAGTAGTCCAGGCGGGAGTGGATCAATGCTACAGTGAGGGTTTTTGTTGTTTCCATGGTGAGAAAAGGGCGGATTCTAGAGATGTTCTTTAGGTGTAGACGGCAAGAGCGGGCAAGAGATTGTATATGGGAGGTGAAGGAGAGATTGGTATCAAACATAACACCCAGACAGCGAGCCTGCTGCCGGGGTGTTATTATGGTGCCGCCCACGGAGAGGGAAATGTCAGATTTAGGGAGGTTAGTAGACGGCGGGAGCAGAAGCAGTTCAGTCTTGGAGAGGTTAAGTTTCAGATAGAGAGCGGACATGATGTTGGAGACTGCGGACAGACAGTCGGTGGCGTTCTGTAGAACAGCGGGGGTAAGGTCGGGGGATGACGTGTATAGTTTGTGTGTCATCGGCATAAAGATGGTACTGAAACCAAATCTGCTATGGTCTGTCCAATTGGGGCCGTGTAGAGAGAGAAGAGAAGGGGGCCAAGGACTGAGCCCTGGGGTACACCGACAGTGAGAGGAAGAAGAGATGACGTGGAGCCAGAGAACGAAACACTGAAGGAGCGGTCAGAAAGATAGGAGGAGAACCAGGAGAGAACAGTGTCCTTAATCCCTAGTGACTGGAGCCTAGAGAGTAGGAGACAGTGGTCAATCGTGTCAAAAGCTGCAGAAAGGTCGAGTAGAATGAGCAGAGAGTGGTCGCCGTTACGTTTTGCTGTCAGAAGGTCATTGGTCACCTGCTGCAGGACCTCATAATACACATCTCACCTGCTGCAGAACCTCATAATACAGACCCTTGCTATGCAGAACCTCAATGTATCCGCGTTGACCACACAGTGCGGATACATTGAAGAACCCGGTCTTTTTTTCTTCCTCCTCTGTGACATTGGCATCCATGGGAGTCTGCAGCGACTACTGGTTCCTTTCACATTCTGTAAGGGGTTGTCACTGTTCAAAACCCTGTAAAGGTGAGTGCACCAACCGTGTATTGTCACCCAAAATATCACTTTTATCGCCCTATGTGAGCTCTCTTTCCTTAACTGCAGAACCTCATAACATCATATATTTACTGGACCCATGGATCCTGTTGACGCTCAGGGATTCTCTCTTCTACTGACTGTTTTAAGAAAATAATCAGCCATTGCTTCTAAGTGTGTTCAAGTCCCTACAAGAAGCGGGAGGAAGGAAGACGGGGAGGGGTGAAGTATAAGGACGGATATTAGAAAAAATGTCCCTGACATGTGTGGGTGCTGGGAGGGGGCACCATACACTTCCTCCCTGCTCAAATTTAGGCCTGGAGACTATTTTACCTCATACAGAGACAGCTCCAGGGCTCTTGTGGAACTGCAAGCCCCAGAAGGATAAGTTTCTGAGGGAATGCACAGACCTGATTCAGCATAAAGGAATATTTTACCTCATGAGGGAGGCCGTGTAAATGTTAGTAACAATGCACAATTTACCAGCAAAGTGTAATGGTTCTCACAATGTGGGGCCTAGTGAAGCCTGGACTGTGAGGCCTTCGTGACGGTCAGTTCACGTCAGGCTGTCCAGACCGTATCACGTATAGGCCACCAGGCACAGACTTGTAATCACTGATGTAGCCACGGGCACAGACCTTTATATCACTGATGTACCACCGGGCACAGACCCGTATATCACTGATGTACACCGGCAAGACCTATTCACTGATGGCCACCGGCACGCCCGTATGGCGGTATATCACTAATGTAGCCACGGGCACAGACCCATATATCACTGATGTAGCGCCAGGCACAGACCCATATATCACTGATGTAGCCACCGGGCACAGACCCGTATATCACCGATACAGGCCACCAGGCACAGACCGTATATCACTGATGTACCCCCGGGCACAGACCCGTATATCACTGATGTACCCACGGGCACAGACCCATATATCATGATTAGCCACCGGGCACAGACCATATATCATGATGTAGCCACCAGGCACAGACCCGTATATCACCGATACAGGCCACCAGGCTCAGACCCGTATATCATGATGTACCCACCGGGCACAGACCCGTATATCACCGATACAGGCCACAGGCACAGACCCGTATATCACTGATGTACCCACTGGGCACAGACCCGTATATCACCGATACAGGCCACCAGGCACAGACCCGTATGGCGGTATATCACTGATGTAGCCACTGGGCACAGACCCGTATATCACCAATATAGGCTGCCAGGCACAGACCCGTATGGCGGTGTATCACTGATGTAGCCACTGGGCACAGATCCGTATATCACCAATATGGCCGCCAGGCACAGACCTGTATATCACTGATGTAGCCACGCGCACAGACCCATATATCACTGATGTAGCCACCGGGCACAGACCCGTATATCACTGATGTAGCCACCGGGCGCAGACCCGTATATCACCGATACAGGCCACCAGGCACAGACCCGTATATCACTGATGTACCCACCGGGCACAGACCCGTATATCACCGATAACAGGCCACCAGGCACAGACCCGTATGGCAGTGTATCACTGATGTAGCCACTGGGCACAGACCCGTATATCACCGATACAGGCCACCAGGCACAGACCCGTATGGCGGTATATCACTGATGTACCCACCGGGCACAGACCCGTATATCACTGTTTGACTCACGCACCACAATTGTGGATACCAGGGCTATGGGGTACTCGGAGCCGAGCCCATGGAAATCTATGGGAGTTGTCACTGGTAGCGTGGCTCGGTCCGTGGCCCTGGCAGTCAATGCGATGGGGGAATATTTACAGGGGATTATTAGAATAGTTCGTGACGCCACCTGTGGTTTCTGGTAATTTGTACCAGCGCTGCTGTAAGGGTCTTCACAGGGGATGTTATGGGGCAGCTTGGTAGTAAGTCTCCCACAGGTGAGACGTGTCCCTGGAAGTCTATGGGGGTTATGATGCAGGGTGTAGTAAGAATTCAGCCAAACACAATGCAGCTTCTTTTCATACCTTTTACTGATGGTGGTTCAAGCAGATCCGGGGAGCTGGTCGGGGTGAAGAGTGCACTTTCCGGTAACAGCTGAGCAGGTTAGAGGCCTCCTTAACTTCCAATACTTGTGAATCCAACTTGCCTGAAGCGAAGTTAATTCTGAATCTCCAGCTTTCTCTATAGCTGTACTGCCCGGCCAATATTGTGGTGGAGCTTCTGAGTGGTGAAAACTAAGTCTATATTGCTGATCAGGCTAGACCCGTTATCCCTGTCTCCGGTTACGTATTGACACTTAGGGCTGCTCTCTGCGACCTGTAGTCCAGATGCCTCCGGTTTTCTTGTTACTATGCCTGAAACAGTAGCAACACTCCGGACTCCGGTGTCCGGCAATTTAGTGCAGGCAACCCAATTCCTAAAGCACTTCTCTAACTTCTCCACTGTGCCCTTCGCCCTGCTCTAGCTCTTAGCATAAACACTTGGAGCTTCGTTGGTAATGTCAGCTTTCTCCTAGAGCTCGCTGAGTAGCTCTCAATATCCTCCTAGCTTCGACTTCTGCTGAGGTACTGATTAAGGGTAGCTCTGACTAGGCTAGGATGATCCACTTCACCCGTACTAGCCTCCACTTGCTTGTCAGGTGAGCTACGCTAACTCTGCGAGGATCCAGTCTTTTCTCCTCTCCTTCCAAGTCCAGACTTCACTGGCACTGATCTGCACTGTCCGAAGACAGGAAACTGACTCACGGGGAATGACTCACTCCTGAGTCTCCCAAGGCTTGAATCAGCTCTGCTACATGTCACCACCTCCTATACCCCTGGTGGGTGTGTCTAAATGTGAGTGACATGAGTGAATGCATATCAAGCTTTGGCTGTTACCTTCCAGTGCACTCTCCTGGACTTTTATGTGTGCCTGCGTAGCTGGGCTACACATCCCCCCTTGGTAAAACACAGCACTCCCGGGCTGTAAAAGACAAAAAGAAACATTTTGTTTTGCAATAACAATAACATTTCAACATATTAACACTTCCCATCCGGGAGGTAAGACTCCTTAAACGTTACAATATGTACAGTAAAGAATACAAAAGTATCAAAAGTATAATATCAAACGTGTTCATATATACAAGATACTTGTGGAGGACCCGCACCAAAAACTCCCACGTGGGTCCTGGGTGGGCTGCAGGACTTTATTGCAGACCTCACTCTGGGCCCCACCATACGGGTTTTTCTTCAGAGGTGGTTAGCAAGGGTTTCATGTAAAACCAAGATAATGCACCGAAGCGCAAACTATTTACAAGGATAAGTTCTGGGCTGGCATAGTCCACAGCCACGCAGTCCATTGGCATGGTTAAAACACATTTCAAATAATTACATTAATACTTTTTCAAACTTTTATACAATTTTTCAGATGCAATAAACCCTATCTGGGTCTTGCTAACTAGTCTTGATAACGAATAGGTAGTTTACCTTTAGTGAGGCGTTCTGACCTACGTGGGGTAGCATCAGGTATGGTATTCTCTAACCTTTCTGTTCTGCGTAATGGCAAACTATAATACTGTCTCAACCTTTCTATGGACCTGGCAAGCATGCTAGTGACTGGAGGAGGCGGTACTGCTTCACCAGCTTCACCAAGGGATTCCACTTCTTGTGGCGCTGCTTCTTGCGGGTCCGCTTCTTGGGGTTCCTCTGGTTGAGGTTCCTCTGGAACTGGCTCTACTGGCACAATTGGCATGACCGGTTGTAGAGACTCCTCTTGCGGTTGATAAAACTGCAGCACAGGAATAATTACAGCATCTCCTAATCTGGGCCAATCTGCAGGTAAATCTCCCAAATCCGTGTGTATGACCGCTTCAGCACTTTCTTCTTGACGAACAACAGGGTTTTCTTCACGGAGCTGTAATGGGCCAGGACACAACTTCAATTGATCTTAGACACAGTTGCCGTCGTTTTTCCTCCATCCTTGCTGATGGTACAGACCTTGCTGTTATCGAAATTGGAATTTTGCACGACGTAAGCTCCTGTTCCCACTGATCATCCAATTTGTGTGTTCTTCTCTTCCTTTTGAGCACCATTTCTCCAGGCATTAAAGGCTTAGCGGGAGCATTTTTGTTATAATTCATCTCTTGCTTTCTCTTACTTTGTTGAGACTGTCTTCCATGCAGGCTTGTACTCTCTTGTACTGTTCTTGTCGATTTTTGTCCCAATCTTCAGCGTTGTTATCAGCCTCTGGTTCTACCACACCGAGTTCTAAGTCCATAGGCAGCCTTCCCGGTCTTGCTCTCATAAGGTAGGCTGGAGTGCAGTTGGTGGAACTTACTGGGATATGGTTGTACAAGTCGACCAGGTCAGGTAACAAGTCTGGCCACCGATTTCTTTCTTCCAGTGGTACAGTTTTCAGTAAGTCGAGGACAATGTGATTCATTTTTTCACAAAGGCCGTTGGTCTGAGGGTGGTATGGTGTCGTTCTGATCTTTTTACATCCATACAATTGACAAAATCCTGAAACAATTCAGCTTCGAATGCAGGACCTCGATCAGTCAGCACCTGTCCGGATATCCGTGTGGTCTGCAGAAACTTGCTTGGAAGGTTCTTGCTGCTGTCTCTGCTGTCAGATCTTTGACAGGGGCGACCACCAGAAACCTGGAATAGTGATCCACCATGGTCAGGGCATATGTGTATCCTGACCTGCTTGGGGACAACTTGACGTGATCCAATGCCACGATCTCCAAGGGACGAGTCGTCCGGATAGGATGCAAGGGTGCCTTCTGGCTACTGTAGTCTTTTCGCCTGAGGCCACAGGGTCCACAGTTCCGGCACCACTTCTCGATGGAGCTGCGCATCCCTACCCAGTAGAACCGACACCTCAACAGGGTCTCCAGCTTTCTCCAGCCAAAGTGGCCTGCTTGATCGTGGTATGCTTCCAGCACCATTTGGATGTCTGCTTTCGGGACCACTATTTGCCAAACCATCTCATGGGTCCTTGGGTCGACGTATCTCCTGCACAATTTCTCACGGTAAATGAATAACCGGCTTCTCTCATTCCACAGGAGCTTTGCTGGCATGGATGCATCTTTCTCCAAGGAGGAACCTTCCTGTTTTATCAACTCCTTGATACGGCTCACCACGGGATCGCTGTCCTGAGTCTCTTTCCAGCTGTGATGAGGTAAAGGGTTCAACATCTCACCACCACCGCTTCCTGTAGACTCGTTGCTCTTGGACCATCCCATTTCGGTGGAACGCAGGTAACTCAATTTCTTCCAGATCGTCCGACTCTTCCTCCGTGTCAGATTCATGCGGCATTCTGGACAAGGCGTCCGCGTTAGCATTTTTACGGCCCGCTCTGTACTTGATGGTAAACTGGTAGTTCGATAACCGAGCCATCCAACGTTGCTCCATGGCTCCCAGCTTGGCTGTTTCCAGATGCGTCAAGGGGTTGTTGTCTGTAAATGCAGTGAACTTGTTGGAGGCAAGGTAATGTTTAAATCTTTCAGTAATGGCCCAGACCAGCGCCAGAAACTCCAGTTTGAAGCTACTATAGTTTTCCGGATTCCTCTCAGTTGGCCTGAGTTTTCTGCTGGCATACGCGATGACTTTTTCTTGGCCGTTCTGCTTCTGACTGAGGACAGCTCCTAATCCCTCGTTACTGGCATCTGTGTATAGCAGGAACGGTTGGCTGTAATCTGGGTAGGCTAAGATTTCATCGCCTGTCAGAATCTCTTTCATCCCTTTGAATGCCTCAGCTTGTTCTTTTCCCCAATTGAATGGAAGGTTTCTGCCCTTAAGAGGTTGTCCGACCAGGAGGTCCTGTAAAGGCGCCGCCTTCTTAGTGTAATCTTTCACGAACCTCCTGTAGTAACCTGTTAATCCCAGGAACTGACGCACCTCCTTTAAATATCTTCGGCTCCGGCCATTTCTGAATAGCTGTGACCTTCTCGGGGTCGGGCGCGACTCCTTCGGAACTGACAATGTGTCCCAAGTACTGTACCTTCCGTTTGAGCAGGTGGCATTTAGAGGGCTTTAATTTCATCCCAAACTTGGACAATGACTCAAATACCTCCGCCAGGTGCTTCAGATGATCTTCATATGTCTTAGAGTACACAATTACGTCGTCCAAGTACAGCAGCACAGTTTCGAAGTTGAGATGTCCCAGACAGCTCTCCATCACCCTCTGGAATGTTCCTGGGGCACTGCTGAGACCAAACGGCATCCTATCGAACTCGCAGAGTCCCATTGGGGTGGTAAAAGCAGTTTTCTCCCGATCCTCCTCAGCCACAGCTACTTGCCAGTATCCACTAGTAAGGTCGAGGGTAGAAAAGTAGTTAGCCGTTTTCAGAGCAGCTAAGGATTCCTCTATGCGTGGTAATGGGTAAGCATCTTTATGTGTTATACGATTTACTTGCCTATAGTCGACACACATTCGCATGCTACCATCCTTCTTCTTAACTAGCACTAGAGGTGCCGCCCAGGGGCTACAACTATCCCTTATCACCCCGGCTTTCTTCACGTCATGCAGCATTTCCTTAGCTTTCTGATAGGGGGCTGGAGGTATAGGCCTGTACCGCTCTTTGATGGGAGGATGACTGCCTGTAGGGATATGATGCTGTACTCCCTTAATGGTCCCAAAATCAAGTGGGTGCTTGCTAAATACTTGTGCGTACTCTTGTACTACCGTAGTACCCCCTGTTTCTGGTGGACGGTAGTGGTGTCGGCAGTGGCGTAGCGTGGGGGGGGGGGGGGAGGCGGTCCGCCCCAGGCGGCAGTGTGTGGGGGGGCGGCACCCTTTCCTTGCCCTCCATCTCTACAGCATTACAGCAGCTAGCAATGACGCTGCTATTGCTGTAGTCTTCTGTGCCCACAGGACCTGTGATGAGGTCACAGGAGGGGAGGAGTCAGGGGTCAGATGATCTTGCTGTAGTCTTCTGTGCCCACAGGACCTGTGATGAGGTCACAGGAGGGGAGGAGTCAGGGGTCAGATGATCAGTGTCCTTGTGTGCAAGACTCTGCTGAGATGTTGTCATGGTGCTGGATTAGGGTAAGTTTGTGTGTGTGTGTGGGGGTCGGGACTCGGGTTTACAGTGTGGATGTAGCAGAGCCGTGTGTATGAGGTGTACGGAGCGGAGCCGTGTGTGTACGAGGTGTACGTAGCAGAGCCGTGTGTGTACGAGGCGCCTGAGCAGAGCCATGTGTGTACGAGGTGTACGGAGCAGAGCCGTGTGTGTACAAGGTGTGCGGGGCCGTGTACAGAGCGGAGCCGTGTGTGTGCGGAGCCGTTGTGTACGGGGTGTACGGAGCGGAGCCGTGTGTGTACGAGGTGTACGGAGCAGAGCCGTGTGTGTACAAGGTGTGCGGAGCCGTTTACAGAGCGGAGCCGTGTGTATAAGGTGTACGGAGCGGAGCCGTGTGTGTACGAGGTGTACGGAGCGGAGCCGTGTGTGTACGAGGTGTACGGAGCGGAGCCGTGTGTGTACAAGGTGTGCGGAGCCATGTACAGAGCGGAGCCGTGTGTGTACGAGGTGTACGGAGCGGAGCCATGTGTACGGAGCGGAGCCGTGTGTGTACGAGGTGTACGGAGCGGAGCCGTGTGTGTACAAGGTGTACGGAGCGAAGCCGTGTGTGTACGAGGTGTACGGAGCGGAGCCGTGTGCGTGTGAGGTGTGTGGAGCGGAGCCGTGTGTGTACAGGGCCACAAAGAGCGGAGCCGCGCATGTACAAGGGTCCTGTTACTTGCGGGATCTGTGTGCTTGGGGGCTGCAGGGGGGAAGGAGGGGTGCCATTATGTGCATGGGTCTGCGTGGGGACGGAGCGAATGCTGTTATCTGTGTAGGGCTGGGTCCCTGTCCCGCTGTCCTGGCCGGGAGGTTTACTTTCCCGCATTAGAATCGTACATGCGGAAACCCGGGGACCTCCCACACGTTCTGGCAGCCACATGTCATGTTCCACCGGAGGTGACGTGCTGTAAGTCAGCTGAACGCTGGAAATGACCGGTGACCTCATTTCCAGCGGTCAGCTTACAGCAGCAGGTACTGTAACTCGTTCTCGGGAGAGTCTTCAGAACGGCGACGCATCGAGCCGCTGGATCTGTTGGAGTGAAAGCCGGGTATTGTACGGACCGCTGCATACAATACCCGACTCTCACTGAGCGAGACAAGCAGGATGTGGGGATCTCAACATGGGATCTGTTCAACAGATGAAGAGATCCGCAGATCCTGCCTGTCTCGCTCAGTGAGAGCCGGGTATTGAATGGAGCGCTGCATAGCTGGTGAGATCCCCACATCCTGGGGAAATGAGGTCAGCGATGGAATGTGACTTGTGGCTGCCAGAATGTGTGGGAGGTCCCCGGGGTTTCCGTATGTACGATTCTAATGCGGAAAGTAAACCGCCTGGTCGGGACAGCGGACAGGGTCCCGAAATCGGGACTGTCCCGCTGAAACCGGGACGGTTGAGAGGTATGTGTTTATAATTATTGTTTATGAAACAGTGTGATCAGCAGTGCTAAGTGGGTGTGGTCAGGGCATGGATATGGGTGTGACCAGTGAAATGGGTGTGGCTAGGGGTGTGGCCTAAAATTTGCCGCCCCGGGCGCCACAAACAGTTGCTACGCCACTGGGTGTCGGTCCCAATATGAAGCTGCTGACACCAGTCCGCTACCGGGGTTGCCGGATCATTATCCTCCGCTGGTTGGCAGGAGGCTAAGGACTCGGTTGTGAGGATAGAATTGTTATCTACGGCATATAATTTCGCAACTGTAGCATAACGTGGCAAATTTACTTCATCGTCCCCCCAGTTGAGAAGCCGTACTGGTACTCTCCCATTTATTACTTCCACTACCCCTCTAGCAATCATGAGTGTAGGTCTATGTTCTGAGCAATGGGTTCTACTACTGCTTGGTAGTTCTGTCCCCTCAGACCCATGGCTGCTCTGCACCATATTAACATTTCACTCATTGGGGGTATTACAATGGGATTCGAGTCTGTGACCCGTACATTACCGATTTCACCATCTGTAAGCTCCGCTTGCTGCTGGCACATCAGGGCCCGGATCTCCCTCTGGATCACTCCCTTCTGCTTTGGCTTGGCCACTTCAGCGAGCTGTTGGAGCAAAAACACAACTTCTCCCAGACAGTTACTGATAATGTTAGTACCTAGTATCACATTTAGACCATTTTCCTCATTTACAGTCCTGACTACTAGGAGTCCCTGATCCTCCAGCTCCACCCTGCCCACTTTTACGTCCACGTTTTTGGCTCCAATTACTTCAACAGGGAGACCATTGGTGGCGTACACTGTCAAGTCAGGGCTCGGGGGCTGGAGGCTGTCCATGGACCAAAATTTATTGTAAAGGACGTCAGGTATGATGGTCACCTGAGATCCCGTGTCCAGCAGTGCAGGGATTGCAATCCCGTCCAGAATCATGGACAGGTAGGGCCGTCCACCCACGAACCTGCGGTTCCAGTCTAAGGGGCCTGATGAATCTACTCCTGGGTGTTGGCCCTCTGACCCAGGATCGGCTCGTTTAAAGGACATTGCTGAGCCATATGACCTTTTTGATTGCAGCGGTAGCAGACGATCTCCCGGCGAGGATGGTGTTGCTCCGGAGTCGCTCCTGGGGGTGGCGTGGTCCTCCTCTGGTGTGGCTACGTCCTCCATTTCTTCCGGTTCATCCAAGGGACGTCCTCCGGACAGTCGGCTAGTTGGATTTTTCCTCCTTCCTCTTTCCGCAGCTGCAGGGCCTCCATTACAGTGGCCAAGTTCTTAGTCAGCTGGCGCACTTCTGAGCGCAGACATTCCAATTCACTAGGGGGCGCCACCTGCATTGTAGCTTCTGCCACCTGCGGGGAAAAGGTGGGTACTGCCGGCTTTAGAGTGGCTTCACCCGGGTGATACTGATTTGCCACCTCAGGCTTTTCCAGGGGTCGCAGTCCCTTTATTGCCATGTCCTTTAGAGCATCAAAAGTGGCATCTGGATGATCTAAGGACCACCAGTTTACAGTCCTGCCTTCCTCTGGAGACCTCAGTCCCCGCACGAATTGCTCTTTTAACATTTGGCTCTCATCAATGGGACTTGTGGGGTTAGCCTGTTTGAGAGCTTGCAGGGCCCCCTGTAGTCGGCAGGCGTAGTCCCTAATACTGTCACCCGGTCCCTGGAAGCACTGATAAAATGCCATCGGAGATCCGTTTCTGTGTGGTCCTCGAAGATGGCCTGTAGCTTTAAGAGTATCGCTGGTACCGACTCCTGGTCTGCAATGGGCCAAGTCTCTACTTCTCTCTCAGCCGCACCAGCTAACTGTCCTATTACCACAGCAGCTTTTTGCTTCTCAGTCATGGAGTACATGTCTAGGATGTGTGTAGCCCTGGTGTGAAGGCACACGCAGTACCCTGGAGAATGTGTGGAGAGATAGCAGTTTAATGCTCTATACCCATTCACTCAATATACACTAGACACACCCTTAGGGTAGTGTAGTGACTCTTAGGGAGTGGTCAGTGTAGATTCGTTGAGTGATTTAGTAGTCAGTTTCCTGTCTTCGGACAGAGCAGACGTGTGGAGTCTAGCTGGGACTTGGAGGGAGGAAGCAGTCCAGCTTGGTTCTATCAGCAGTTCAGCAAGTGGAGGCCAGTAAGGGCGAGATATAGATCACCTCAGCCTGGTCAGAGCTGTACCTCATTGAAGACATTGATAAAGAAAGAAGAGCTTAGTACAGATATACTTCAGTCTCCTGTCTCAAGGACAGTGAAGGTTCAGAGACGTGCTCCTGCCTAGAAGATTACTGAGAGTCTGGTAACTAACTCTGAAGGAAGGAAAAGAAGGGAGTGATTATATGACTTTTTGCAAGTGTGAGTGTTATGCTACAAGCGCGGACAAGGCGAAAGGCACAGTGGAAGGAATATTTAAAAGTGCTTTTGGATTGGAGAAGTCCTGCACATTGTTACCGGTCACTGGGGACCGAAGGATCACTATAGTTTCAAGCTTAGTGGTAAGAAAACCAGAGGCTTATCGGACCTTAGGTCGCGGCAAGCAGCCCCTAAATAGTCGGTACGTAACTGGGGTCAGGGGGAGTGAGGACCTTGAGTCTCTGCAGGACAAGATAGGAATTCAGCTCTCTCACAGGAAGGCTCCGACCACAAAACTGACTGGGCAGTACAGCTTTGGAATAGCTGGAGTTATAGAGGGAACTACGCTTCATGCTGGTTGTACTCATCGTTGTGAAAGTAAAGGAGGCCCCTAACTTGTCCAGCTGCTATCTCGAAATACATTCTCCTTGGATCAGCCTCCCTGGGACCTGCCTTACCATCTTACAAGTAAAGGTATGGAAAGACGCTGACCGTGTGAGACTGAGTTATTTACTTGCATGCCTGCACAACCCTGCCTTAACCATCGACCTGAGGGAAGAGTCCCACCTGTAGGGGACCCGACATCTAGCTGCCTCACCATCCCCTCAGAGATCTACAGCAGCGCTGGTACAAATTACCAGAGAACTACAGGTGGCGTCACGAACTGTATATATATATCCCCTGTAAATATTCCCCCAACATACGCCAGACCGCCAGGGCCACAGACCGAGCCACCGCTACCTGTGACAATCCCCATAGACTTCCATGGGCTCGGCTCTGAGTACCCCATTGCCCTGGTAATCCACAATTGTGGTGGCGGGTCGACACAGATGCTACATATTTTCCGTTTAAATCCGGGCAGAGTGCCTGGCTCGCCGCTGTATTGAGGGAGCCACTTCGCTCCTGGCATGTATGGGAGCGCTAGGGGCATAAGCGGGACCACCGGACCAGGTGAGGGGCCCGCACCTCCATCCTGCACTACAACGCCAAGTGGTGGGTTATTGGGGCCTCCGGCGGGGGCCGCTCCGTCTGCTGGTTGCTGCGACATATTGGTACCCCCTTGGTTAATCTGAGCCTACCTCTTTTGCAGGCTGCAGCGTCGCAGGCGCAGCGGTGGAGACAGGACCTTCGTAGCAGGCACAGCGGTGGAGACAGGACCTTCGTCGCTGGACTGTGATGTCAGAGCGTTTACTTCCTGTTTCACAGGACCTGCCGCCGCGTCAGAGCTGGGGGCGGAGCCAGGCAACAGCGCGCTTCTGCAGGTACGCCCCCCTTCTTCACCAGCGCCTTTGGGCGCGAATACTGCGGTAAAGATGGCGGTATTTGGCGCCAACACAGCACACAGTCTTTTCTGCACAAACAGTTCAATATAGGCACACAGGACTCACAATTGCAAGTTTTCGCATCCTGTTCGTGACGCCAAGTTGCTTGACTCACGCACCACAATTGTGGATACCAGGGCTATGGGGTACTCGGAGCCGAGCCCATGGAAATCTATGGGAGTTGTCACTGGTAGCGGTGGCTCGGTCCGTGGCCCTGGCAGTCAATGCGATGGGGGAATATTTACAGGGGATTATTAGGATAGTTCGTGACGCCACCTGTGGTTTCTGGTAATTTGTACCAGCGCTGCTGTAAGGGTCTTCACAGGGGATGTTATGGGGCAGCTTGGTAGTAAGTCTCCCACAGGTGAGACGTGTCCCTGGAAGTCTATGGGGGTTATGATGCAGGGTGTAGTAAGAATTCAGCCAAACACAATGCAGCTTCTTTTCATACCTTTTACTGATGGTGGTTCAAGCAGATCCCGGGGAGCTGGTCGGGGTGAAGAGTGCACTTTCCGGTAACAGCTGAGCAGGTTAGAGGCCTCCTTAACTTCCAATACTTGTGAATCCAACTTGCCTGAAGCGAAGTTAATTCTGAATCTCCAGCTTTCTCTATAGCTGTACTGCCCGGCCAATATTGTGATGGAGCCTTCTGAGTGATGAAAACTAAGTCTATATTGCTGATCAGGCTAGACCCGTTATCCCTGTCTCCGGTTACGTATTGACACTTAGGGCTGCTCTTTGCGACCTGTAGTCCAGATGCCTCCGGTTTTCTTGTTACTATGCCTGAAACAGTAGCAACACTCCGGACTCCGGTGTCCGGCAATTTAGTGCAGGCAATCCAATTCCTAAAGCACTTCTCTAACTTCTCCACTGTGCCCTTCGCCCTGCTCTAGCTCTTAGCATAAACACTTGGAGCTTCGTTGGTAATGTCAGCTTTCTCCTAGAGCTCGCTGAGTAGCTCTCAGTATCCTCCTAGCTTCGACTTCTGCTGAGGTACTGATTAAGGGTAGCTCTGACTAGGCTAGGATGATCCACTTCACCCGTACTAGCCTCCACTTGCTTGTCAGGTGAGCTACGCTAACTCTGCGAGGATCCAGTCTTTTCTCCTCTCCTTCCAAGTCCAGACTTCACTGGCACTGATCTGCACTGTCCGAAGACAGGAAACTGACTCACGGGGAATGACTCACTCCTGAGTCTCCCAAGGCTTGAATCAGCTCTGCTACATGTCACCACCTCCTATACCCCTGGTGGGTGTGTCTAAATGTGAGTGACATGAGTGAATGCATATCAAGCTTTGGCTGTTACCTTCCAGTGCACTCTCCTGGACTTTTATGTGTGCCTGCGTAGCTGGGCTACACATCACTGATACAGGCCACCAGGCACAGACCCGTATGGCAGTATATCACTGATGTAGCCACTGGGCACAGACCTGTATATCACTGATATAGGCCGCCAGGCACAGACCTGTATATCACTGATGTAGATCACCGGGCACAGACCCGTATATCACTGATATAGATCGCCAGGCACAGACCCGTATATCACTGATATAGATTGCCTGGCACAGACACGTATAACACTGATGTAGATCGCCGGGCACAGACCCGTATATCACCAATGTAGATTACCGGGCACAGACCTGTATGTCAGCGATATAGGCCACCGGGAATAGATCCGTATAGCATCGATGGACCGCCACTGGCTTGTAGCATGTCATACAACTCCCTATTGATTGTCTGCAGCATTTATCCCGGGAAAAATGATGCAAAAAAAACCCTAAAGCAGCAGTATTTGTTTTTCTTAATAATGCTGCATTTAGAGGTAACCCTAAATGTTATTCCCTATGAAATGAATGGGTATTTTCCATATTGTCCTTATCTACACACACAGCGTGGTACATTTATCAGTAAAAATCAATGTTCTGTAGGCTACACTGACCAGACAAAGTCTGAAGTCTCTCCGACAGGTCACTGCTAACTATTCCTGTGCAGGTTTACAGGTGTTTCATGTCCTGCGTTCTGAAAGTTTCCAATAATAATATCTGAATGTTTGTCTGTTAGGCCTCTTTCACACTGCAGTCGTTTGTCGTCAGCTAAAATCTGCCTAAGTTTGAAAAAAGCGGATCCGCCAGAAAAGTGGAAAAATGGCTGTACCGTTTTCAGACGGATCCGTCATGAACTCTCCAACCCGAAAAATACATGGTACGCATGTCTGGGACGGAGGGGAGGGAGGGAGGGAGAGAGAGAGAACGGATCCGCTGGCGGATTCCGTCAAAAACGGATGCAGGCGGATCCGCCACCCATAGGCGCCCATTATACAAAACGGCTGACGCGGCGGATCCGTCATAGTCCGCCATTTTGACGCACACAAAAAACGTTGCATTGGACGTTTTCAAAAAAGGCGGACGCCAAATTTATGACGGATCCGTCAAAAAACGGATCAAACAGACAACCATCCATCAAAATCCGTCACTAATGCAAGTCAATGGGGAAAAAGCGGATCCGCCAAAAAAAAATGGCGGATCCGTTTTTTTCACACTTTGGCGGATTTTGACTGACGTCGCACGACTGAAGTGTGAAAGTGGCCTTACAGTGAAATGGAAAGAATTAAGTTTTTACAAACAATAGGCCTTGTTTATTTATACAAGCCCTGTTGCTCGTACCATCCAATTTAAGCTCAAGATTCAGTTCTTAAAAATTATATTCTCCGTAGATGGGCATTGTTGGATAGTTCTTAAAAATACAAGCACTTTTGCAATTTACCTTTTCTTAAAATGTGCAACTGCTCTTGGGTTATTAACACTTTTCTTTTGTTTACAGCTCGTTGCCTAGGAGACCGACCACCATTGTTGTCTAGCCTATAATCATTGCACTGAAGCTGGCCAGGATTAGAAGGTAACAGTGAGTTCCAGCCTTCCAGGGATCACATCTAACTACATAGCAGTATTTGTAAGCTCATTAGAAAATAGTTTGTAAGCACTGTACTTGTTCTGCCACTGATACAAAACTGTAGTGGTGGTCGGTCTCCTAGGCAACAAGCTGTAAACAAAAGAAAAGTGTCAATATCTCAAGAATGGCTGAAAATTTTGACAAACGGTAAATTACAAAAGCGCTTTGTTTCACAAGGACTATCCAACAATGCCCATTTATAAAGATGGGAAAAAATCCTTTAAGATCACTACATATTGTAAATCGCAGATTTTCCAATTATCCTGTGTGTTTGTGTCCCATATTAAATGAATTTGGTTTCCTTTGGTGCTGAGAAGGTTAACAACCCTTTTTATGCTAGTCAGAAACTTGCAGCTCCAATTTCACCTGCTTCTGATCTGGTCATTACCTCTCCCTATAAAACCTGTCCAGACCTTCTCTGTCTTGCCAATGAAAGCTTTGCTTCCTAGCTTTTTGGAGACGTGTGCTGAGTAGGAGTTTGTTGTTGCTACTGGAGATTGTTGCGTGCTGTTTTAGGGTCTATGCTTTTGTGGACGCTCAGGGCCACTTCCCCTTTAAGAAGCGGCCCGGTACCGAGTATCCCCATTGCCCTGGCGGGCGCTCCACTTTCCTCATTGTCCTATTCCCATTTGATTTTTACATTCTTATCTTTCCCTATATACCTCTTTACCTATGGTGAGTGTTTGTATATGCGTTTCTTTCTGTTATCCCTTTTTTGTCTTTGTGTCTTGTTTACCTTATATTTCTGTCCCATGCCTCATAGGGTGGTGGAGGGGACAAATCAGGGCTTAACAAGAGCGCAGTAAGGTCAGAGACTCGGGCCTCTCTACCTTCAAGAGTACCCCTGGGACAGGGATAATTTGGGTCCCAGTTCCAGAGACAGTTTGAGGCTCCCCCTTTCCTTACAGAAGACCGTCACAGCGTGACCCTTTCCTTCTAGATCTAGTTTTCTCTCAGTCGCCCAAGATTCGGCCAAACGACAGTTCAGATGGCAGCTATGTAATGTGTATGGCCATGTGTAAAGTCTCTGTTGGTCAAGGAAAATTTTCCATTTTCCACTGTCCACTGTTTTGAGATTTATTAGTTTGCCAGACCTGAACACTGTCCCTACACACAAGGTTGTCCAGTTCCTGCACTTATAAGATCTCCCTATCTACTCCCCTTAGGACATTATTATCCTATAACTGATAGTCCGGAGGAGAATGGTGACAATCTCGGCACAGTATTGTGGAATATGTTGGCTCTGTCTAAATATTGGAGTAAATGTATCAATATGATAAAGGCGTAGCTGGCCCTTAATCTTGTGTGTTGAAGCCACCACCCTTTTTCATTGTTGGACCTTGGCCTTTGACTATTATGTCATACTTGCGAACATTCTAAATTGTTTTTCCCATTACCATGGTGTCATGTGTGCATTGCCACGAAGATCGTCGCGGTTGCACATTTTGACTTCTCACAGCTGATCTGCTGTTTCTTTGTGTTTGGCAGCTAGGGAGTTAATTCTGTCTGTGCTCGGTGCTGGGACTGGGTGCAGTTTCTCCCGGCTGCAATTGATTATTTGTTGATTGGTTTCCTTTAAATTCCTGGTTGTCTGCTTGGGGAGTTGCCAGTGAAACCTTCATGCAGACCACAGATAGGAATGAATCTGTATAGACTTTAGTTGTGAGCTCCTTAGTTGTTCTAAGCTCAACTTGGTTAGAGTTTATTTCCCAGACCATTTATGTTCCTTTGGTGTTTGAGTGTGTATGCAAGCGAGTGTTATCCTGTCTGTCTTATATGTCTAATCTGTGTATTTAGCTGAGATCAGCCCATATCCCTTTGGTGGTAGTCAGGATCCTTCTTAGGACTGATTACAGGGTTCAGGGTCTGATAGGAGACAGGGTTAGGTTGGAGACTTGGACCTCTGAACCATTATCAGTACCTCCAAGGTGAGGGATTAGTTAGGACCCCAGTTTAGGGTCAGGTTAGATCCCGGTCCACCTCTTTCCTGTTTCAGCTCATCAAGTCCTCAAGATTAACCCTGAGTTCAGCAGATATCGTGTCAGGTAAATCTATTCTATACTTACATGCTGATGTTGCTATACTAGTTGTTGTATAGAGTGTTGTTCCTGTACTAATAGTTTACTGACATTGTATACATATCATTAGACAGCGTGACATTTTCACTGGCCATAAAAATTATCTCCAGTTACCATGGATCCAGGAGCCCAGCTGGCTCTGCAGTTGCAGGGATTATCCATGGAGCTGACGGACATTAAGTCCAAAGTTTTGTCTCCCCTGGAGCAAACCAGAGTTGAACCTAAAGTAGCTCTCCCGGACAGGTTCACTGGTGGGCGAGACAAATTTTTCACCTTCCGGGAGGCATGTAAATTGTATTTTCGGCTTCGGCCTCGATCATCAGGGAGTGATGAGCAGAGAGTGGGAATTGTTATCTCACTTCTGCAAGGGGACCCTCAATCCTGGGCATTTTCCCTTCCTCCGGGATCCCCGGCTCTACTGTCTGTAGATCAATTTTTTACTGCCCTGGGATTGGTATATGATGACCCAGATCGGGTCTCTCTTGCTGAGACAAAATTACGTAAGATACAGCAGGGAGATCGTCCTGCAGAGGAATTTGCTTCTGAGTTTCGTAGATGGGCCACAGATACTCAGTGGAATGACCCAGCTCTTAGGAGCCAGTTTTGTCATGGGCTTTCTGATAAATTAAAAGACGTTTTGGCTCAGTATGAGTCTCCTCATTCACTGGAGGCTGCTATGGCCTTAGCTATCCGTACTGATAGACGGCTTCGGGAGAGGGGTGAGGTAACCCCACTCCCTGTTGTTTCTCCACCTACCACTAAAGTCCCTTATGTTGAGGTTCCCCTTGTCTGTTCGGATGAGCCTATGCAGTTGGGAGGGACATCATTTCGTAGGAGGGGATTGGCGGTACGCCGCAGGACTAGAAGATGTTTTTTCTGCGGGAAAGAGGGACATTTTGTTGGAGAATGTCCATCCCGTGCCTTGTTGAGCCAAAAGTCGCCGGAAAACTGTTAATCCCAGGTTGTGTGGTGGACGACAACCTGGGAGTATGTATTTCATCCGCCAGTTCTTCTCAGTTCCTTGTACCAGTGGAGGTGGTAGTTGGTACGAGAGTGGAGAGATTGTCTGTTCTTCTTGATAGTGGTTCCGGGGCTAATCTGGTTGACGCTCAGTTTGCTCAGGCTCAAGGTATGCATCTGAGTGTATTGGTCAAACCGATCCCTATATTCTCCATTGACGCCAGGCCTCTCGGCCAAGGTAGCTTTGTTCATGAGGTTCATAACATTGACCTTCGGGTAGGGGCAATACATAGGGAACAATTATCTTGTTATGTGTTGGAGGGTCTACCTACTCCATTGTGTTGGGACTTCCTTGGTTGGTTAAACATAACCCTGTGATTAATTGGCAGTCCAGAGAAATAAGCCAATGGGGTGAGTTTTGCAAAAGCAACTGCATGAACACAGTCATCAGTGCAGTCATGCCTAGTACATTGCCTCCTTTTTTGGAGGATTTTGGGGATGTTTTCTCTGAGGAGGGGTGTCAGGAGTTGCCTCCTCATCGCGTGTATGACTGCTCTATTAATCTCCTTCCTGATGCTAAGTTGCCTAAAGCTAGGTTGTATAATCTTTCTGGTCCTGAGAGGCAGGCTATGAAAGATTATATTTCTGAAAGTCTGGCCAAAGGGCATATTAGACCTTCATCTTCCCCAGTAGCCGCGGGGTTCTTCTTTGTGAAGAAGAAAGATGGAGGCCTACGCCCTTGCTTGGATTTCTGCGAACTTAATCGGATTACTGTTCGAGATCCGTATCCACTCCCTCTTATTCCTGATCTCTTCAATCAAATTGTTGGCGCCAAATGGTTCTCTAAATTGGATCTCAGGGGGGCGTATAATCTGATTAGGATAAAAGAGGGGGATGAGTGGAAAACGGCGTTTAACACGCCGGAGGGACATTATGAGAACCTTGTCATGCCTTTTGGTCTGACTACTGCACCAGCAGTATTCCAACATTTTGTTAATGACATTTTTTGTCACCTTGTGGGGCTGTTTGTGGTTGTATATTTGGACGACATTTTAATTTACTCGCCAGATCTTGTGTCTCATCAGGAGCATGTGAGACAGGTGTTGCAGATCTTGCGAGACAATAAACTATACGTCAAACTGGAGAAGTGTGTATTTGCCGTACAGGAACTTCAGTTTTTGGGTTTTTTGGTGTCAGCCTCCGGTTTCCGTATGGACCCTGAAAAGGTGAGAGCAGTGCTTGAATGGGATCAGCCAGGGGATCTTAAGGCTATGCAGCGTTTTTTGGGGTTTGCTAACTACTACCGGAAATTTATTTGTAATTTCTCATCTGTCGTCAAACCTCTCACTGACATGACAAGAAAAGGGACGGATTTTTCTAAATGGTCGGACAAAGCTTGCCAAGCCTTTTCCTCTTTGAAGAAATGTTTTGCTTCGGCACCCGTTCTCATCCAACCAGATGCATCTCAGCCGTTCATTGTGGAGGTGGATGCGTCTGACGTAGGGGTGGGTGCTATATTGTCCCAGGGTCCGTCCCCTGGTAAATGGCATCCGTGCGCTTTCTTTTCTAAGAAATTGTCGTCCGCCGAAAGGAATTATGATATCGGCAATAGGGAACTTTTGGCCATTAAGTTAGCTTTTGAAGAATGGCGTCACTTTTTGGAGGGGCAGTCCACCCGGTTACCGTTATTACTGATCACAAGAACCTGTTGTATTTGGAATCCGCTAAGCGTCTGAATTCCAGACAAGCTCGATGGTCGTTGTTTTTTACCAGGTTTAATTTTGTCGTCACTTATCGCCCGGGGTCTAAGAATGTAAAGGCTGATGCCTTGTCTCGCAGTTTCCCAGGGGCCGGGAAAACGGATGACCCGAGTCCTATCCTTCAGGAGGGGGTGGTAGTGTCGGCTGTATTTTCTGAGCTTGAGGAGGAGGTGTTAGAGGCTCAGGGGGACGCCTCTGCAGGACCTCCAGGGAGACTGTTTGTCCCAAATCTGTTGAGACAAAAGGTTATTGAGGCACATCATAATTCTGCTCTAGCAGGACATCCAGGGAGTAAGGCTACTTTAGATCTCCTTTCTCGCCGGTTTTGGTGGCCTAATGCTAATAAAGATGTTATAACTTTTGTCGCGTCATGTGGGGTGTGTGCTCGCTCTAAAACCCCTCATACCCGTCCGTCTGGGACCCTTTTACCCTTGAAACTTCCGGAGCGTCCATGGACTCATTTATCTATGGACTTCATTACGGACCTTCCTCCGTCGTCAGGGAATACTGTCATACTGGTGGTTGTTGACAGGTTCAGTAAGATGGCACATTTCGTTGCTCTTCCTGCACTCCCTAATGCTAAAACTCTGGCGCAGGTGTTCATTAGGGAGATCGTTAGACTTCATGGGTTGCCTTCTGATGTGGTGTCAGATAGGGGGTCTCAGTTTGTGTCCAAATTTTGGAGGTATTTTGTTTACGTCGGGGGATGCAATTGTCATTTTCCTCGGCTTTTCATCCGCAGACCAATGGTCAGACAGAGCGTCTGAATCAGAGCTTAGAGACATATCTCCGGTGTTTTGTTTCAGAGAACCAAGAGGACTGGTCTTCTTTCTTGCCTCTGTGTAGCCCTGGTATGTAAGGCACACAGGATCTGGAGAATGCACAGTAAGGTAACAGTTAAAGCTTGACACTCACTTACACTTCAGACACACCCACAGGGGTGTATAGGGGAGTGACGTGTAGCACAGGAGAGAGTCAGTCTAGCTTCCTGTCATCGTACAGAGCAGTCAGGGCTAGTTCTTCTCAGACAGTGAGGATTCCTGTCAGAGCTCTGGGTGAGCAGAAGATTAGTTCCTGCCAATTCAACGAAGTGGAGTCTAGTAACGGATGACTAGTTATCATCCCGAGTCTAGTCAGAGTTACCTTTTACTCAGTCTGAACTTTGAGGAAACTGAGAGTTACTCAGTGAGACCAAGGAAGAAAACTGACTTTCTATCTTCACGCTTCAGTGCTACATTGAAAGCAGAAGCAGGGCGAAGGGCATAGTGGGAAGGATTCAGAAGTGCCTTAAGGATCGGATTATCCTGCACATTGTCACCGGTCACTGGGGACCGAAGCGTCACTATAGCTCCAGGCATAGTGATAGAAAAGCCAGAGTCTTACTGGACCTTAGGTTGCAGAAAGCCGCCCTTAGAGTGCCAGTACGTAACCGAGTCAGGAGAACAAGACTTCTGAGTCCGGCGCGCGGCAAAAGAAAGTACTTAGTTCACCACTTATAAGGCTCTATCACAAAACCGGCCGGGCAGTACAGCTAGTGGGAAAAGCTGAAAACTATAGAGTTAACTTAGCTACAGGCAAGCTTGGACTCACTCATCATTTGGAAAGAGAAGGAGGCCTGTAACCTGCTCAACTGTTACCGCTACGTGCATTCATCCACCCCGAACAGCCTCCCTGGGACCTGCCTGAACAACTTGAAGTAAAAGGTATGGAAAGAAGCTTCTATGTGTGAGACTGAGTTATTTGATTGCATCCCTGCACAACCCCACCATAACTATCGACCTGAGGGAAGAGTCCCACCTGTAGGGGACCCGACATCTAGCTGCCTCACCATCCCCTCAGAGATCTACAGCAGCGCTGGTCTTAGTGATCAGAGAACTACAGGTGGCGTCACGAACTGTATATATACCTATCCCCTGTAAATATTCCCCCCAACATACGCCTGACCGCCAGGGCCACAGACCGAGCCAGCGCTACCTGTGACAACCCCATAGACTTCCATGGGCTCGGCTCTGAGTACCCCATTGCTCTGGTAAACCACAATTGTGGTGGGGGTCAAGACAACTTGGCGTCACGAACAGGATCAGAAACTTGCAGAATTGCGAGCCCTGTGTGCCTGTGGAGTGTTTTGGTGAAAAAGACTGTTGCTATTGTTTGGCGCCAAATACCGCCATATTTGCCGCCATATTCGCGCCCTGAGGCGCTGGAGAAGAAGGTGGGCGTACCTGAAGGAGCGCGCAAAGTCTTGGACACGCCCCCGGCTCTTACTCAGCGGCAGGTCCTGCGACAGGAAGTGGACGCTCTGACATCAGAGCGCCTGCGACGAAGGTCCTGTTCCTACTGCTGTGCCTGGGAAATAGCAGCTTCTGAAACCGGTAGGCTCCGTTTAACCAAGGGGGCGCTAATATGTTGCAACAACCGGCCGACAGTGCGGCCCCAGCCGGAGGACCCGACTCCGCACCGCGTGGCGTTGTAGCGCCAGATGGGGGCGCAGGCCCAGCACTCAGTCCGGTGGTCCCGCTCATGCCACTAACGCTTCCATATATGCCTGGGGCGAAATGGCTTCCCCAGTACAGCGGCGAGCCAGGCACTTTAGCAGGATTCAAACGGAAGATATGCAGTGTCCTGGAAATGTACTCTATGTCTGAGAGGCAAAAAGCTGCAGTATTAATAGGGCAGCTAACTGGCGCTGCTGAGAGAGAAGTGGAGACTTGGGCTACCACGGACCAGGAGTTGGTGCCTGCAATCCTCTTAAAGTTACAGGCCATTTTTGAAGATCGCACCGAAACAGATCTCCGGATGGCATTCTATAACTGTTCACAGCAACCAAGTGACAGCATAAGGGACTATGCCTGCCGACTACAAGGGGCCCTGAGAGCCCTCAAGCAGGTTAATACCATAAGTGTCATTGATGAAAATAAGATGCTGAAAGAACAATTTGTGCAGGGACTGAGGTCCCAAGCGGAACGCAGAACTGTGAATTGGTGGTCTTTAGATCACCCTGATGCTACCTTTGATGCCCTAAAGGACATGGCAATAAAAGGGCTGCGGCCCCTGGGCAAACCTGAGGTGGCAACCCAACATCGTCAGGGTGAAGTCACTCTGGAGCCGGCGGCAACCCCCTTTTCCTCGCTAGTGGCCGAAACCAAAACGCAGGTGACACCCCCTAGTGAATTGGACTGTCTGCGCTCAGAGGTGCGCCAGCTGACTAAAAATCTGGCTGCTGTGATGAGTGCCCTGCAGCTGCGGAAAGAGGAAGAAGGGAAGATCTTATTAGCTGATTGCCCAGAAGACGTCCGTGGATGAACCGGAGAAGAAGGAAGACGTCGCCCCCCCGGAGGAGGACAACGCCACCCCCAGGAGCGACCTCTGATCAACACCCTCCTCGTCGGGAGATCACCTGTTACCGATGCAACCGGAAAGGTCATATGTCTCCACAGTGTCCTTTAAACGGGCAGAACCTGGGTCCGAGGGCCAACACCCAGGAGGAGACCCGTCAGGCCCCCTAGACTGGAACCGCAGGTATGTGGGTGGACGACCCTACCTGTCTATCATTCTAGATGGTATTGCTGTTCCGGCATTGTTAGACACTGGGTCTCAGGTGACCCTAATACCTGATGCCCTATATACTAAGTTCTGGTCAATGGACAGTCTTAAACCCCCGAGCCCTGACTTTACCGTGTATGCTTCTAATGGTCTTCCTGTAGAAGTACTCGGGACAAAATGTGTAGATGTGAAAGTGGGCAGAGAGGAGTTGAAAGACCAGGGGCTTCTGGTAGTAAAGACTGTAAATGAGGAGAACGGTTTAAATATAATTTTGGGTACTAACATTATCAGTAATTGTTTGGGAGAAGTTGTGTTCTTACTCCAACAGCTCGCTGAGATTGCCCGACCAAGGCAGAAAGGAGTAATCCAAAGAGAGATCCGGGCCCTGGTGTGTCAGCAGCAAGCGAAGCTTACAGACGACGAAATTGGTAATGTACGGGTCACTGACTCGAATCCCATTGTGATACCCCCAATGAGTGAAATGATAATCTGGTGCAGGGCAGCCATAGGTCTGAGAGGACAGAATTACCAAGCTGTAGTAGAACCCCACCATTCAGAACATAGACCTACACTTATGACTGCTAGGGGAGTAGTGGAAGTGGTGAATGGAAGAGTACCGGTACGGCTTCTCAACTGGGGAGATGATGAGGTAAACTTACCCCGTTATGCGACCATTGCTAAACTACATGACAATAATTCTATTCTCCCGGCTGAGTCCTTAGACTCCCGCCAAATAGCGGAGGACAATGACCCGGCAACCCAGGTGGCGGAATGGTGTCAGCAACTCCATGTTGGGACGGACACCACTCCCGCTCACCAGAAGCAAGGGGTATTACGGGTGGTGCAAGAGTACGCCCAAGTATTTAGCAAGAATCCACTTGATTTTGGAATAATTAAGGGAGTACAACATCATATCCCTACAGGCAGTCATCCTCCCATCAAAGAGCGGTATAGGCCTATACCCCCAGCCCATTATCAGAAGGCTAAGGAAATGTTGCGAGATATGAAAGAAGCCGGAGTAATCAGGGATAGTTGTAGTCCCTGGGCAGCACCTCTAGTCCTGGTTAGAAAGAAAGATGGTAGCTTGAGAATGTGTGTGGATTACAGGCAGGTGAACCGCATAACACACAAGGATGCATACCCGTTACCACGTATAGAGGAGTCATTAGCTGCTCTGAAAACGGCTAACTACTTTTCTACCCTTGAACTGACTAGTGGATACTGGCAAGTGGCTGTGGCTGAGGAGGATCGTGAGAAAACGGCTTTCACCACCCCAATGGGGCTCTGTGAGTTCGACAGAATGCCGTTTGGGCTCAGCAGTGCCCCAGGAACATTTCAGAGAGTGATGGAGAACTGCCTGGGTCATCTCAATTTTGAAACCGTGCTGCTATACTTAGACGACGTCATCGTGTACTCCAAGACATATGAGGACCATCTGAAGCACCTGGCAGAAGTATTTGAGTCCCTGTCCAGGTACGGGATGAAGTTGAAACCCTCAAAATGCCATCTACTCAAACAGAAGGTACAATATTTGGGGCACATCGTCAGTTCGGAAGGAGTAGCGCCGGACCCAGAGAAAGTCACTGCCATCCAGAAGTGGCCGGAGCCGAAGAACCTCAAGGAAGTGCGACAGTTCCTGGGACTAACGGGTTACTACAGAAGGTTCGTGAAAGATTACACGAAGAAGGCAGCGCCTCTACAGGACCTCCTAGTAGGCCAATCCCTAAAGAGCAGAAATCCTCCCTTCAATTGGGGTAAGGAACAGGCTGAAGCATTCCAAAAGATGAAAGAGATCCTTACAGGCGATGAGATCTTGACGTATCCTGATTACAGCCAACCGTTCCTGCTGTACACCGATGCTAGTAATGAAGGTTTAGGAGCAGTTCTCAGTCAGAAGCAGAATGGCCAAGAAAAAGTCATCGCTTATGCCAGCAGAAAACTCAGGTCAACTGAGAGGAATCCGGAAAATTATAGCAGCTTCAAGCTGGAGTTTCTGGCGCTGGTCTGGGCCATTACTGAAAGATTTAAGCACTACCTGGCCTCCAACAAGTTCACGGCGTACACAGACAACAACCCGCTAACGCACCTGGAAACGGCCAAGTTGGGCGCCATGGAGCAGCGTTGGATGGCTCGGTTGTCTAATTACCAGTTTACTATCAAGTACCGGGCAGGCCGAAAGAATGCTAATGCTGACGCATTGTCCCGAATGCCGCATGACTCTGACACGGAGGAAGAATCGGACGACCTGGAAGAAATTGAGCTACCTGCGTTCCATCGAAATGGGGTAGTCCACGAGCATCGAGTCTACAGAAAGCAGTATGGTGCAACGTTAAATCCTTTACCCCATCACAGCTGGAAAGAGACTCAGGACAGCGATCCAGTGGTCAGCCGTATCAAGGAGTTGTTAAGACAGGAAGGTTCCTCCTTGGAAAAAGATGCACCTATGTCAGCAAAGCTCCTGTGGAACGAGAGAAGCAGGTTATTCCTATACCGTGAGAAGTTGTGCAGGAGATACGTCAATCCCAGGACCCACGAGATGGTCTGGCAAATAGTGGTCCCCAAGGCAGACGTCCAAATGGTGTTGGAAGCATACCATGATCAAGCAGGACACTTTGGCTGGAGAAAGCTGGAGACCCTGTTGAGGTGCCGGTTCTACTGGGTAGGGATGCGCAGCTCCATTGAGAGGTGGTGTCGGAACTGTGGACCCTGTGGTCTCAGAAGAAAGGACTACGGTAGTCAGAGGGCACCCCTGCAGCCTATCCGGACGACTCGTCCCTTGGAGATTGTGGCCCTGGACCACGTCAAACTGTCGCCAAGTAGATCTGGATACTCATACGCCTTGACCATGGTGGACCATTACTCTAGATTTCTGGTGGTTGTACCAGTTAAGGATCAGACAGCAGTGACGGCAGCAAAAACCTTTCAAGCAAGCTTCTGCAGACCGCATGGGTATCCGGAGCAAGTATTAACCGATCAAGGACCTGCTTTCGAAGCTGATCTATTCAAGGAATTCTGTCACATGTATGGGTGTAAGAAAATTAGAACAACACCATACCATCCTCAAACCAACGGTCTTTGCGAGAAAATGAACCACATTGTCCTTGATTTGTTGAAATCCATACCGTTGGAAGACAGAAATCGATGGCCGGACTTACTACCTGATTTGGTTGACTTGTATAACCATATACCTGTAAGTTCCACTAACTGCACTCCAGCCTATCTTATGAGAGCAAGGCCCGGAAGACTACCAATGGATTTAGAACTTGGAGTGGTAGAACCAGAGGCAGATGACGCTATTGAAAACTGGGACATCAATCGGCAAGAGCAATACAGAAGAGTGCAAGTCTGTGTAGAAGAAAGTCTCAATAAGGTACGGGAAAAACAGGAAGATATTTACAACAGGAATGCTCCTGCCAAGCCTTTGATGCCTGGAGAAGTGGTATTGAAAAGGAAAAGGAAAATGCACAAATTGGATAACCAGTGGGAGCAAGAACCCTACGTCGTACAAGATTCCAAATATGACAATAGAAAAGTTTGTATCATCAGTAAGGACGGAGGAAGAACAATATCCACTGTGTCCAGAGACCATTTGAAATTGTGTCCAGAACCCTTAAAGTTTCGTGAAGAGAACTCTGTCATCAATCAAGAAGAAAGAAAAGAAGAGGTCATACACACGGATCTGGGAGATTTCCCTGCAGATTGGCCGAGACTGGGAGATGCTGTAATAATTCCGGTGTTGCAATTTTATCAGCCACAAGAGGAAGTTTTACCTCCAGTTGTGCCCATGGTGCCAGTTGAGCCAGTTCAGGAGTTACCTACTCCAGCAGCACCCCAACCTGCGGAACCTCAAGAGGAAGAATCATCGGAAGCAGCGCCCCATGCTATGGGAACCCCTGGTGAAGCTGACTCACACCGCCCAGCCATCAGTACGCTTGCCAGATCCATAGAAAGATTGAGGCAGTTCTATAGTTTGCCGTTACGTAGAACAGTTGGGTTAGAGATTAATATACCTGAAGCTACTCCACGTAGATCAGAACGTACAACGAAAGGGAAGATACCTATTCGTTATCAAAAGTAGTCCTAGCAAACTAGTTTACTAAGTATGGATAATTGTATAAAGTATTGTTATGATATGTAAATTACTTGAAAATGTTTCATGATGGACTCTGAGGCTGAGGACTGAGCCAGCCCAAGAACTGATCTTGTATATAGTTGCACTTTGTGCATTCTCTACCAGCACACCTACCTCTGAACATAAAACCCGTATGGTGAGGCACTGAGTGAGGTCTGCATTCAGATGTCCTGCAGCCCACCCAGGACCCACGTTGAAGGTTTGGTGCGGGTCCTTCACAAGAATATCGTCATCTATTTATATGAAAATGTCTATTTAGTATTTTGTATTTTTCTATGCCTATTGTTATAATGCAACGTTCAAGAAATCCGTACCTCCCTGATGGGAAGAGTTTAAAATGTTACTTGTTTAAATGGAAAACAAAATGTCTTTCTTCTTATATTTCACAGCCCGGGAGTGCTGTATTTTACCAAGGGGGAATGTGTAGCCCTGGTATGTAAGGCACACAGGATCTGGAGAATGCACAGTAAGGTAACAGTTAAAGCTTGACACTCACTTACACTTCAGACACACCCACAGGGGTGTATAGGGGAGTGACGTGTAGCACAGGAGAGAGTCAGTCTAGCTTCCTGTCATCGTACAGAGCAGTCAGGGCTAGTTCTTCTCAGACAGTGAGGATTCCTGTCAGAGCTCTGGGTGAGCAGAAGATTAGTTCCTGCCAATTCAACGAAGTGGAGTCTAGTAACGGATGACTAGTTATCATCCCGAGTCTAGTCAGAGTTACCTTTTACTCAGTCTGAACTTTGAGGAAACTGAGAGTTACTCAGTGAGACCAAGGAAGAAAACTGACTTTCTATCTTCACGCTTCAGTGCTACATTGAAAGCAGAAGCAGGGCGAAGGGCATAGTGGGAAGGATTCAGAAGTGCCTTAACCCCTTACTGCCATCGGACGTACTATCCCGTCCATGGTACCTGGGCCCGTATGACCGGGGACGGGATAGTACGTCCAGCCCTTTAATGCGACATTGCGACTTAAGTCGCAATGATCGCATTAAAATTCCGACGCCATCTTACCTCAGGAGAGATGGCGCCGGCATCCCGGGGTCTGTCACCGCCCACCCTCACTCCCGATCGCTGTGATTGGCTGTTCAATTCTGAACAGCCAATCGCAGCCTTTCTCACTGTTTCAGCCAATCCGATGGGCTGAAACAGTGAGATCCCAGGCTAGAATCGAGTACCGATGTACTCGATCCTAGGCCTGGGCATAGAAAGGAGCAGACCCCCCCTGGATTGGCGCGATCGCCGATCACATCGATCGCGCCAATCGCAGGGCACAGCCGCGGTGTATCCGCGCTGTGCCCTGCCTGTACCTGCCTGGATCGGTGCAGTAATAGCACCGATCCTAGGCCGGAGCCTAGGACAGGCCCAGTAGGGCCTGCAGCTGCTGATTGGCGCGATCGATGTCATCGACGATCGCGCCAATCACAGGGCACAGCAGCGGTGTGACCGCTCTGTGCCCTGCTTCCTGACCTGCCGGTGACCTGCCTAGGAATCGGAGCAGTGAGCTCCGATTACTAGGCCGGTGCCTAGCAACCGGCAAAACAAGGGTCTCCTCTGATTGGTGGGATCGATGTGATCATCGATCCCACCAATGACAGGTCACAGCAGCGATGTGACCGCTCTGTGACCTGTCTGCAAACTGGATCTGACCTGTCTGACCGCACTGCAGGGGTCCTCACACTTGCTGAGGATTCCTGCAGTGCGGTCACACGCCAGATCTCCTCCTGTGCTGGGCCTTGTGGTGCCACAGTAGCCTGTGACACCACAACTCCTGCTGAAGAAAGAAGAGAGAAGAAAAGAAGAGAGAAGAAAGAAGAGAGAAGAAAAGAAGAGAGAAGAAAGAAGAGAGACTACAAACGTGAGTTTTTGAGCCCCGATCCCTGCCCGATCCACCCCAATCCCCCCATTCCCCCCCCTCCCCCTTCCCTTTCCCCTCTTTTTTACCCCCCCTTTGCACACATTTAGCAGCCGCCGAGCGTTGATTGGTGACGCAGTTCACCGATCAACACTCGTGCTCGTTTTTCTTTTGCACCCCCCTCCGTGCGCACTTCCAGCAGCCGCGGAACTTTGATAAGTGACACCAGTCACTTATCAGAGCTCGTTCCTGCAGTTTTTTTTTTTTTTTTTCACTCCCCTTTCCGCCACTCCTGTGCGCACTTCCAGCAGCCGCGGAACTTTGATAAGTGACACCAGTCACTTATCAGAGCTCGTTCCTGCAGGTTTTTTTTTTTCACCCCACTTTCCGCCACTCCCGTGCGCACATCTAGCAGCCGCGGAACTTTGATAAGTGACACCAGTCACTTATCAGAGCTCGTTCCTGCAGTTTTTTTTTTTTCACTCCACTTTCCGTCACTCCCGTGCGCACATCTAGCAGCCGCGGAACTTTGATAAGTGACACCGGTCACTTATCAGAGCTCGTTCCTGCCGTTTTTGTTTTTTTTTTCACTCCCCTTTCCGCCACTCCTGTGCGCACTTCCAGCAGCCGCGGAACTTTGATAAGTGACACCAGTCACTTATCAGAGCTCGTTCCTGCAGTTTTTTTTTTTTTTCACTCCCCTTTCTGCCACTCCTGTGCGCACATCCAGCAGCCGCGGAACTTTGATAAGTGACACCAGTCACTTATCAGAGCTCGTTCCTGCAGTTTTGTTTTTTTCACCCCACTTTCCGCCACTCCCGTGCGCACATCTAGCAGCCGCGGAACTTTGATAAGTGACACCGGTCACTTATCAGAGCTCGTTCCTGCCGTTTTTTTTTTTTTTTTCACTCCCCTTTCCGCCACTCCTGTGCGCACATCTAGCAGCCGCGGAACTTTGATAAGTGACACCGGTCACTTATCAGAGCTCGCTCCTGCCGTCTTTTTTTTTTTCACTCCCCTTTCCGCCACTCCTGTGCGCACATCCAGCAGCCGCGGAACTTTGATAAGTGACACCAGTCACTTATCAGAGCTCGTTCCTGCATTTTATTTTTTTTCACTCCCCTTTCCGCCACTCCTGTGCGCACATCCAGCAGCCGCGGAACTTTGATAAGTGACACCAGTCACTTATCAGAGTTCGTTCCTGCAGTTTTTTTTTTTCACTCCACTTTCCGCCACTCCCGTGCGCACATCTAGCAGCCGCGGAACTTTGATAAGTGACACCGGTCACTTATCAGAGCTCGTTCCTGCCGTTTTTTTTTTTTTTTTTCACTTCCCTTTCCGCCACTCCTGTGCGCACATCCGGCAGCCGCGGAACTTTGATAAGTGACACCGGTCACTTATCAGAGCTCGTTCCTGCCGTTTTTTTTTTTTTTCACTTCCCTTTCCGCCACTCCTGTGCGCACATCCGGCAGCCGCGGAACTTTGATAAGTGACACCGGTCACTTATCAGAGCTCGTTCCTGCCGTTTTTTTTTTTTTTTTTTCACTTCCCTTTCCGCCACTCCTGTGCGCACATCCGGCAGCCGCGGAACTTTGATAAGTGACACCGGTCACTTATCAGAGCTCGTGCCTGCTGGTTTAGACTTTTTTTCACAGGCATTTTTTTCCCTATTCCTTTCTTTTCTTTTAGCTTTTTCCTTTCAGCATAGTTTGCACCAACCACTATCCCCCCCCCACACACACACACAGTTATAAATAAAGTTCACACAAAGCACCACATTCACAAAAAAAATGTCCCGCTCGTCACGTTCTTCCCAACAGCGCTATTCAGTGGAAGAGGCATACGCTTTACTTGCCTCTGACACTGATAGCGAGGGAGAGGATCCCACATTTCTTTACTTTTCAGATTCTTCATCCTCTTCTTCTTCTTCCTCCTCTTCCTCATCTTCCTCCTCGGGTCCTGCGGAACCGCCACGCAGACGCCCCAGGACAGAAGATGAGGCAGCGCCCACCCCTGGAAATGAACCAGCGCACCCCTCTTCGGACCCCATATGGACCCCGCCCCCCGAAAATTACGAGCCACTGATTCCTGATTTTGTGGCAGAATCAGGAATCAAGTTTGACACCACGGGCCTCAGAGAAATAGACTTTTTCAAAGTCTTTTTCTCTGAGGATTTTATTAACCTCGTGGTGGAGCAAACTAATTTGTACGCTCGGCAATTTTTGGAGCAAAACCCAGTGTCATCATTTTCCAACTGGTCTCCTGTAGACGCAGGTGAAATGATGCAGTTTTGGGGCCTGGTCCTCCATATGGGGATCCTGAAGAAGCCAGAACTTCGGCAATATTGGAGTGTTGATATTTTATACAACACTCCACTGTTCCGAATGGTCATGGCTCGGACGCGTTTTGAGGCCATCCACAAATTCCTGCATTATAATGATAATGCACAGTGTCCCCCACAAAATGACCCCAACTTTGACCGTCTGTTCAAAGTTCGGCCGGTCATCGAACACTTCAGCAAAAAGTTTGCTGAAGTGTACGTGCCCCAAAGGGACATCTGCGTGGATGAGTCCTTGGTTCATTTTAAGGGACGGCTCAGATTCCGCCAGTACCTGCCCAGCAAAGGGCAAGGTACGGAATTAAACTCTACAAGCTGTGCGAGAGTACCTCAGGGTACACGCACAGCTTTAGAGTTTACGAAGGAAAGGACACCAGGATTGAACCCCCTGAGTGTCCCCCCGTCCTGGAGTGAGTGGGAAAATTGTGTGGGATTTGGTGCACCCACTGCTGGATAAAGGTTATCACCTTTACACCGATAACTTTTATTCCAGCGTCCCACTCTACAAATCCCTCTCTGCGCGAGGTACCGCAGCTTGCGGTACCGTCCGCAAAAATCAGAGAGGCCTCCCGAAGACGCTACTTGGGCAGATGCTCAGAAAGGGTGAGAGCAGAGCCCAATGTAGCGGCCACCTGTTGGTGGTCAAGTACAAGGACAAGAGGGATGTCCTTCTCTTGACCACCATACATGGTGATGGCAGCGCCCTCAGCACTGTACGGGGTACCTCTACACAGGTCCGCAAACCGGACTGTGTACTGGGGTACAATAAATACATGGGGGGTGTTGATCTCTCTGATCAACTCCTCCAACCGTACAGTGCTTTGAGAAAGGCCAAGGTGTGGTACAAGAAGCTGTCCGTGCACATCGTCCAAATGGCAATGCTCAACGCTTTCCTGCTGTCACGATGTGCACGCAACAGCGATACGACGTACCTTCAGTTCCAGGAGGTAGTGGTTAAGGCCCTGATGTTTGGCGCTCAGGAAACAGCGGGCCCCAGTACTTCTGGAACTGAAGGTGCTCGTATCATACCAGGTCAGCATTTCCCGGGGGTGGTCCCGCCAACTGGAAGCAAAGGTAAGCCGCAAAAAAGGTGCCGAGTGTGTTACAAAAGGGGAATACGCAAGGACACCACTTACCAATGCGACACCTGCCCCGAAAAACCTGGCCTGTGTATGAAGGATTGTTTCAAATTGTACCACACCTCAATGCACTACTAATTTACTTTACAGGAAAGATTAGTTCCAGAAGGGGGGCACATTTAGAAAAGTTCCTTGGGAGTCTACTTTCCAAAATTATGTCACTTGTGGTTTTTTTTTACTGTTTAGGCACATCAGGAGCTCTGCAAACGGAACATGACGCCCGCAGACCATTCCATCAGTCTGCATTCCAAAACGTCACGACTTCCCTTCTGAGCCCCGACTTGTGCCCAAACAGTTTTTTCCCACATATGGGGCACCAGTGTACTCAGGACAAATTGGACAACAATTTTTGGTGTCCAATTTCTCCTCTTACCCTTGGGAAAATAAAAAATTGGGGACTAAAACATCATTTTTGTGAGGATAAAAGTAGGATTTTTTATTTTTACACCAGGGCATTATAAACTTTAGTGAAACACTTGGGGGTTCAAAATGCTCACCACACACCTAGATAAGTTCATTAGGGGGTCTAGTTTCCAAAATGGGGTCACTTGTGGGGGTTTCCACTGTTTAGGCACATGAGGGGCTCTGCTAACGGAACATGACGCCCGCAGACCATTCCATCAAAGTCTGCATTCCAAAACGTCACTGCTTCCCTTCTGCGCCCTGCCATGCGCCCAAACAGTGGTTCCCCCCAACATATGGGGTATCAGCGTACTCAGGACAAATTGGACAACAACTTTTGTGGTCCAAGTTCTCCTGTTACCTTGGGAAAATAAAAAATTGGGGACTAAAACATCATATTTGTGGAAATTTTTTTTTTTTTTTTATTCACGCCAGGGCATTATAAACTTTAGTGAAACACTTGGGGGTTCAAAGTGCTCACCACACACCTAGATAAGTTCCTTAGGGGGTCTAGTTTCCAAAATGGGGTCACATGTGGGGGGTTTCCACTGTTTAGGCACATTAGGGGCTCTGCTAACGGAACATGACGCCCGCAGACCATTCCATCAAAGTCTGCATTCCAAAACGTCACTGCTTCCCTTCCGAGCCCTGCCGTGTGCCCAAACAGTGTATCCCCCAACATATTGGGTATCAGCGTACTCAGGACAAATTGGACAACCACTTTGGGGTCCAATTTCTCTTCTTACCCTTGGGAAAATAAAAAATTGGGGACTAAAACATCACTTTTGTGGAAAAAAAAAATATATTTTTTTTTTCACGCCAGGGCATTATAAACGTTAGTGAAACACTTGGGGGTTCAAAGTGCTCACCACACACTAGATAAGTTCCTTAGGGGGTCTAGTTTCCAAAATGGGGTCACATGTGGGGGGTTTCCACTGTTTAGGCACATCAGGGGCCTCCAAACGCGACATGGCGTCCGTTCGCAATTCCAGCCAATTTTGGTTTGGAAAAGTCAAACGGCGCTCCTTCCCTTTCAAGCCCTGCCGTGCGCCCAAACAGTGGTTCCCCCCCACATATGGGGTATCAGCGTACTCAGGACATGTTGGACAACAACTATTGGTGTCCAATTTCTCCTCTTACCCTTGGGAAATAAAAAATTGGGGACTAAAACATCATGCTTGTGGAAAAAAATATGATTTTTTTCTTCACGGCTCTACATTACAAACTTGCGTGAAGCACTTGAGGGTTCAAAGTGCTCACCACACATCTAAATAAGTTCCTTAGGGGGTCTAGTTCCAAAATGGGGTCACATGTGGGGGGTTTCCACTGTTTAGGCACATCAGGGGCCCTCCAAACGCGACATGGCGTCCGTTCGCAATTCCAGCCAATTTTGGTTTGGAAAAGTCAAACGGCGCTCCTTCCCTTTCAAGCCCTGCCGTGCGCCCAAACAGTGGTTCCCCCCCACATATGGGGTATCAGCGTACTCAGGACATGTTGGACAACAACTATTGGTGTCCAATTTCTCCTCTTACCCTTGGGAAAATAAAAAATTGGGGACTAAACATCATGCTTGTGGAAAAAATATGATTTTTTTTCTTCACGGCTCTACATTACAAACTTGCGTGAAGCACTTGAGGTTCAAAGTGCTCACCACACATCTAGATAAGTTCCTTAGAGGGTCTAGTTTCCAAAATGGGGTCACATGTGGGGGGTTTCCACTGTTTAGGCACATCAGGGGCCCTCCAAACGCGACATGGCGTCCGTTCGCAATTCCAGCCAATTTTGGTTTGGAAAAGTCAAACGGCGCTCCTTCCCTTTCAAGCCCTGCCGTGCGCCCAAACAGTGGTTCCCCCCACATATGGGGAATCAGCGTACTCAGGACATGTTGGACAACAACTATTGGTGTCCAATTTCTCCTCTTACCCTTGGGAAAATAAAAAATTGGGGACTAAAACATCATGCTTGTGGAAAAATATGATTTTTTTTCTTCACGGCTCTACATTACAAACTTGCGTGAAGCACTTGAGGGTTCAAAGTGCTCACCACACATCTAGATAAGTTCCTTAGGGGGTCTAGTTTCCAAAATGGGGTCACATGTGGGGGGTTTCCACTGTTTAGGCACATCAGGGGCCCTCCAAACGCGACATGGCGTCCGTTCGCAATTCCAGCCAATTTTGGTTTGGAAAAGTCAAACGGCGCTCCTTCCCTTTCAAGCCCTGCCGTGTGCCCAAACAGTGGTTCCCCCCACATATGGGGTATCAGCGTACTCAGGACATGTTGGACAACAACTTTTGTGATCCAATTTCTCCTCTTACCCTTGAGAAAATAAAAATTTGGGGACTAAAACATCATGTTTGTGGAAAAAATATGATTTTTTTTCTTCACGGCTCTACATTACAAACTTGCGTGAAGCACTTGAGGGTTCAAAGTGCTCACCACACATCTAGATAAGTTCCTTAGGGGGTCTAGTTTCCAAAATGGGGTCACATGTGGGGGGTTTCCACTGTTTAGGCACATCAGGGGCCCTCCAAACGCAACATGGCGTCCGTTCGCAATTCCAGCCAATTTTGGTTTGGAAAAGTCAAACGGCGCTCCTTCCCTTTCAAGCCCTGCCGTGCGCCCAAACAGTGGTTCCCCCCACATATGGGGTATCAGCGTACTCAGGACATGTTGGACAACAACTTTTGTGGTCCAATTTCTCCTCTTACCCTTGGGAAAATAAAAATTTGGGGACTAAACATCATGTTTGTGGAAAAAATATGATTATTTTTCTTCACGGCTCTACATTACAAACTTGCGTGAAGCACTTGAGGGTTCAAAGTGCTCACCACACATCTAGATAAGTTCCTTAGGGGGTCTAGTTTCCAAAATGGGGTCACATGTGGGGGTTTCCACTGTTTATGCACATCAGGGGCCCTCCAAACGCGACATGGCGTCCGTTCGCAATTCCAGCCAATTTTGGTTTGGAAAAGTCAAACGGTGCTCCTTCCCTTTCGAGCCCTGCCGTGCGCCCAAACAGTGGTTCCCCCCCACATATGGGGTATCAGCGTACTCAGGACATGTTGGACAACAACTTTTGTGGTCCAATTTCTCCTCTTACCCTTGGGAAAATAAAAATTTGGGGACTAAAACATCATGTTTGTGGAAAAAATATGATTTTTTTTCTTCACGGCTCTACATTACAAACTTGCGTGAAGCACTTGAGGGTTCAAAGTGCTCACCACACATCTAGATAAGTTCCTTAGGGGGTCTAGTTTCCAAAATGGGGTCACATGTGGGGGGTTTCCACTGTTTAGGCACATCAGGGGCCCTCCAAACGCAACATGGCGTCCGTTCGCAATTCCAGCCAATTTTGGTTTGGAAAAGTCAAACGGCGCTCCTTCCCTTTCGAGCCCTGCCGTGCGCCCAAACAGTGGTTCCCCCCCACATATGGGGTATCAGCGTACTCAGGACATGTTGGACAACAACTTTTGTGGTCCAATTTCTCCTCTTACCCTTGGGAAAATAAAAATTTGGGGACTAAAACATCATGTTTGTGGAAAAAATATGATTTTTTTTCTTCACGGCTCTACATTACAAACTTGCGTGAAGCACTTGAGGATTCAAAGTGCTCACCACACATCTAGATAAGTTCCTTAGGGGGTCTAGTTTCCAAAATGGGGTCACATGTGGGGGGTTTCCACTGTTTAGGCACATCAGGGGCCCTCCAAACGCGACATGTCGTCCGTTCGCAATTCCAGCCAATTTTGGTTTGGAAAAGTCAAACGGCGCTCCTTCCCTTTCAAGCCCTGCCGTGCGCCCAAACAGTGGTTCCCCCCCACATATGGGTATCAGCGTACTCAGGACATGTTGGACAACAACTTTTGTGGTCCAATTTCTTCTCTTACCCTTGGGAAAATAAAAATTTGGGGACTAAAACATCATGTTTGTGGAAAAAATATGATTTTTTTTCTTCACTGCTCTACATTACAAACTTGCGTGAAGCACTTGAGGGTTCAAAGTGCTCACCACACATCTAGATAAGTTCCTTAGGGGGTCTAGTTTCCAAAATGGGGTCACATGTGGGAGGTTTCCACTGTTTAGGCACATCAGGGGCCCTCCAAACGCGACATGGCGTCCGTTCGCAATTCCAGCCAATTTTGGTTTGGAAAAGTCAAACGGCGCTCCTTCCCTTTCAAGCCCTGCCGTGCGCCCAAACAGTGGTTCCCCCCACATATGGGGTATCAGCGTACTCAGGATAAGTTGGACAACAACTTTTGTGGTTCAATTTCTCCTCTTACCCTTGGGAAAATAAAAATTTGGGGACTAAAACATCATGCTTGTGGAAAAAATATGATTTTTTTTCTTCACGGCTCTACATTACAAACTTGCGTGAAGCACTTGAGGGTTCAAACTACTCACCACACATCTAGATAAGTTCCTTAGGGGGTCTAGTTTCCAAAATGGGGTCACGTGTGGGGGGTTTCCACTGTTTAGGCACATCGGGGCCTCTCCAAACGCGACATGGCGTCCGTTCTCAATTCCAGCCAATTTTGGTTTGGAAAAGTCAAACTGCGCTCCTTCCATTCCGAGCTCTGCCGTGTGCCCAAACAGTGGTTTTCCCTCACATATGGGGTATCGGCGTACTCAGGAGAAATTGCACAACAACTTTATCAGTCCTTTTTCTCCTTTTTCCCTTGTGAAAATAAAAAAAATGTTTGTAAAAGATCATTTTTGTGACTAAAAAGTAAAATGTTAATTTTTTCCTTCCATGTTGCTTCAGCTCCTGTGAAGCACCTGAAGGGTTAATAAACTTCTTGAATGTGGTTTTGAGTACCTTGAGGGGTGTAGTTTTTAGAATGGTGTCACTTTTGGGTATTTTCTGCTATATAGACCCCTCAAAGTGACTTCAAATATGAGGTGGTCCCGAAAAAAAATGGCTTTGTAAATTTTGTTGTAAAAATGAGAAATCGCTGGTCAACTTTTAACCCTTATAATTTCCTAACAAAAAAAAATTTTGTTTCCAAAATTGTGCTGATGTAAAGTAGACATGTGGGAAATGTTATTTCTTAACTATTTTGTGTGACATATTTCTCTGTTTTAAGGGAATAAAAATTCAAAGTTTGAAAATTGCAAAATTTTCAAAATTTTTGCCATATTTGCGTTTTTTTCATAAATAAATGCAAGTTATATGGAAGAAATTTTACCACTATCATGAAGTACAATATGTCACGAGAAAACAATCTCAGAATCGCGAAGATCCGTTGAAGCGTTCCAGAGTTATAACCTCATAAAGAGACAGTGGTCAGAATTGTAAAAATTGGCCCGGTCATTAACGTGCAAACCACCCTTGGGGGTGAAGGGGTTAAGGATCGGATTATCCTGCACATTGTCACCGGTCACTGGGGACCGAAGCGTCACTATAGCTCCAGGCATAGTGATAGAAAAGCCAGAGTCTTACTGGACCTTAGGTTGCAGAAAGCCGCCCTTAGAGTGCCAGTACGTAACCGAGTCAGGAGAACAAGACTTCTGAGTCCGGCGCGCGGCAAAAGAAAGTACTTAGTTCACCACTTATAAGGCTCTATCACAAAACCGGCCGGGCAGTACAGCTAGTGGGAAAGCTGAAAACTATAGAGTTATCTTAGCTACAGGCAAGCTTGGACTCACTCATCATTTGGAAAGAGAAGGAGGCCTGTAACCTGCTCAACTGTTACCGCTACGTGCATTCATCCACCCGAACAGCCTCCCTGGGACCTGCCTGAACAACTTGAAGTAAAAGGTATGGAAAGAAGCTTCTATGTGTGAGACTGAGTTATTTGATTGCATCCCTGCACAACCCCACCATAACTATCGACCTGAGGGAAGAGTCCCACCTGTAGGGGACCCGACATCTAGCTGCCTCACCATCCCCTCAGAGATCTACAGCAGCGCTGGTCTTAGTGATCAGAGAACTACAGGTGGCATCACGAACTGTATATATACCTATCCCCTGTAAATATTCCCCCCAACATACGCCTGACCGCCAGGGCCACAGACCGAGCCAGCGCTACCTGTGACAACCCCATAGACTTCCATGGGCTCGGCTCTGAGTACCCCATTGCTCTGGTAAACCACAATTGTGGTGCGGGTCAAGACACCTCTGGCAGAGTTCGCTCTTAACAACAGGCGGAGCGAGTCCACTAGTAAGTCCCCGTTTTTTGGGGCATATGGTTTCCATCCCCAGTTTTGTACTTTCAATGGGGGGGGGCCCTTCTGGGGTTCCTGAGGAGGAGCGTTTCTCGTCGTCACTTGCTTCTGTGTGGAGAGGTGTATTGAATAATCTGAGTGCGATGGGGAACCGTTACAAACGTATGGCTGATAGGAGGAGAGTTTCTGGTCCAGATCTGAATGTGAACGATCTGGTATGGTTGTCTACCAGGAATATAAAACTTAAGGTGCCCTCCTGGAAACTGGGTCCCAGATTCATCGGGCCGTACAGGATCAGTTCCATAATTAATCCTGTGGCATTTCGTGTGGACCTCCCTCCTACGTTTAAAATTCATAATGTGTTCCACAAGTCATTACTTAAAAGGTATGTGGCACCAGTCATATCGTCACCTCTACCTCCTCCTCCTGTGTTGGTCAATGGTAACTTGGAATTTCAAGTATCAAAGATCATTGACTCACGTCTGAATCGCCGGTCCCTTCAGTACTTGGTGCATTGGAAGGGGTATGGTCCAGAGGAGAGGACGTGGGTCCCTGCGTCTGATGTTAACGCAGATCGTTTGGTTCGGACCTTCCACAGAACTCACCCGGGCAGGCCTGGCCCTGAGGGTCCGGAGGCCCCTCGTAGAAGGGGGGGTACTGTCATGTGTGCATTGCCACGAAGATCGTCGCGGTTGCACATTTTGACTTCTCACAGCTGATCTGCTGTTTCTTTGTGTTTGGCAGCTAGGGAGTTAATTCTGTCTGTGCTCGGTGCTGGGACTGGGTGCAGTTTCTCCCGGCTGCAATTGATTATTTGTTGATTGGTTTCCTTTAAATTCCTGGTTGTCTGCTTGGGGAGTTGCCAGTGAAACCTTCATGCAGACCACAGATAGGAATGAATCTGTATAGACTTTAGTTGTGAGCTTCTTAGTTGTTCTAAGCTCAACTTGGTTAGAGTTTATTTCCCAGACCATTTATGTTCCTTTGATGTTTGAGTGTGTATGCAAGCGAGTGTTATCCTGTCTGTCTTATATGTCTAATCTGTGTATTTAGCTGAGATCAGCCCATATCCCTTTGGTGGTAGTCAGGATCCTTCTTAGGACTGATTACAGGGTTCAGGGTCTGGTAGGAGACAAGGTAAAGGGTATGCCACACTGAACAATATCGCTAACGGGATCGCTAAAAAACGTCACTATTTAGCGATCCCGTTAGCGATGTTGTTCAGTGCGGCATCTGCCAGCGACGAGCTTCCTGCTGTGATCTCGCTCGTCGCTGGAATCGTTCCGGACCCTATTTTCTCGTCGGCGCTCCCGCTGGGTAAGTATATATCGCTAGTGTGGCACCTTTTCTTAGCGATTTAGCGGTACTTTTGTACCGCTAAAGTCGTTAAGAAGATCGCTAACGGCGATAGCGTCGTTAACTATATCGCTAAATGTGGCCGCACTTAGCGATATAGAAACAATCCCGCTAGCGATCGTTAGCGGGATTGTTTAGTGTGGCATTACCTTTAGGTTGGAGACTTGGACCTCTGAACCATTATCAGTACCTCCAAGGTGAGGGATTAGTTAGGACCCCAGTTTAGGGTCAGGTTAGATCCCGGTCCACCTCTTTCCTGTTTCAGCTCATCAAGTCCTCAAGATTAACCCTGAGTTCAGCAGATATCGTGTCAGGTAAATCTATTCTATACTTACATGCTGATGTTGCTATACTAGTTGTTGTATAGAGTGTTGTTCCTGTATTAATAGTTTACTGACATTGTATACATATCATTAGACAGCGTGACACATGGCCCCGAATTAGGATCACAACTAGTGATGAGCGAAAGTGCTCGGCTAAGGTGTTATCAGACTATCCTGGGGGGCTTGCCGAGTGTCTTCGGCACGCTCAAATAATGTGTTTGAGTCCCCGCAACTGACTGTTCGACAGCAGGGATTGCCTGTTTGTTAGAACAGCCGTGAGACATGCAGCCGCAGGGACTCGAACATATTATTCGAGCATGCCGAAGACAGTCGGTTAGCACCCGAGCATGGAGGATAACACTTTATCCGAGCGCGTTGGCTCATCACTTGTCATAACCCTTTCAACTCCCGCATTTTCCAACCGCTTGAATGCTGCGTCTCAGTCTGTCGACAAGGCGTCTCGGCGGTATGTAGTAGAAATGTTCAGGCAGTTTTCTGAGTTGCTTAAAGAAATTTCTAGGAGAGAGGAAGATCTCCTTTTTTTCTGGAAGCCTCACATATATCGTGGGTGATTGATTTGACAAACACGATCACGCTGTTTACAAAGATCGGGAACTCATTTGCGCCAATTATTGGCTTTTACAGCTCATCGCTAAGGGCAGATAGATATGACGAGAGATTAATCAGAGAGATACTTTGGCATAATGAATTTGGTAGAAGGTTACCTCTATACGGCTCATGTTTTCTGTATGGCGGGAATAATACGCTTCCTCCCACGACACATATTCCACCGTACAGTTTATCTTCATCATTTAAAGTCGCTCTCATGTAAATATCATACAAAACCAATAGAAAATAAATCTGTGTACCGAAGGACAGCCCCTATGTCCATGCAGACACGGCCCTTTAACTATAACTAGTTCCATATGGTGGTTTAATAAGACCACTGATATGGCAGCACCTTAATTCAGGCACTGATAATGTAGCTGATACTGTCGTATTGACAACACATGGCGCTATCATGTGAGTACTGTACTGCGGTATTTTTTTTGCTCACTCTACAGAATTGCAGGCACTTGTGAGTATTTATTAAAGGAGTTGTCCAGTCTAAAACTAATATTCTGAATTTAGCTTTATAGAATAAGAGTAGATCAGGGGGCGTCATTTTCTGGTTAGCCTCTCTATCCCGATTTTCGGTCCTGTTCTTGACAAAGGATGTGACCCGAGAAGAGTCTAAAGGGGGCTGCTCATCTCATTAGCTAAACCAGCCCCTTATCTGTCTCAGAAAAGTTCAATCTAGACAGAAAAGTTAGTTATTGATTGCAATGAGTAGTCAGCTGGCTCACTGCTAGATTTAAGAATCTGGTAGGATCCCGCTCTCGGTCGGTCTGCCTTGCTATCTGTATGTTGTTTCCCATATTTCTAGGATTTTTCACCCAGTTCACATTACAGGAGCGCTCAGGATGGCCGCTCCTGCCTCTATCACTGAACACTGATTATAGTGTGGACGTTTGGCACACTCATAGCGGAGCAGCTGTACAAGCAGCTGACGTCTCCTGCCCGGGCCTTATATATGGCTATTAATAGGCACATCCTTCAGGCGAACGTCACGTCAAACAAGCATCATAGCTCCATTAGGTAGGTAGGGAGAAAGGGCACTTAATGATCCCCTTGAGCTCTCGACACGATAAAAGACAAATTTTCAACTAAACCTCAGCAGTACTACGTCCCATGGAAATGGGCGCTACTGGGCCTACAACCTTTATCCAAAATTCACCCAGCCTTGCACCAAAATAATTTCCTTGCCATAAATATATAGTGACCAGACAATGGTCACCTACCACTTTATCCTTTTGTCTCCACCCGGCTCAGACCGCTATGACGGCTTCTTCCCACCATAACTCTTCTCTGCAGGGTTTACTGCCCAGATAACTATGATTCTTCAATATCCTCCTCATCCTCTACACAAACCTGTGACCATACAGTGTCAAAATAGAATAGTGCTGCCTTTGGTTTTAGCCTACACAGTTTTCCTACCATCCAGTAATAGTGCCTTTGTTTGTGCTCTTTTTTTTGCCCCACACTATTTTATAGTGCCCTTCACGTATGAAAAACAGTGACTCCACACAGTAACAATGCAGTGCTAGTGCCCCCCAGACAGTAAGGATGCCCCAATTTTGCCGCACACTAAAAATGACTGATTAGGTCCCCTCACACATTAATAATGACTATTTATTGTCTCACATAGTAATGATGCCCCCTTAGTGTGTAACACACAGTAATGATGCCCCCTTAGTGTATCACATACAGTAATAATGCCCCCTTAGTGTATAACACACAGTAATGATGCCCCTTTAGTGTGTAACACACAGTAATGATGCCCCCTTAGTGTATAACACACAAATGATGCCTCCTTAGTGTGTAACACACAGTAATGATGCCCCCTTAGTGTATAACACACAGTAATGATGCCACCTTAGTGTCTCACACACAGTAATGATGCCCCTTAGTGTATAACACACAGTAATGATGCCCCCTTAGTGTCTCACACACAGTAATGATGCCCCCTTAGTGTCTCACACACGTAATGATGCCCCCTTAGTGTATAATATACAGTAATGATGCCCCCTTAGTGTATAACACAGTAATGATGCCCTCTTAGTGTGTAACACACAGTAGTGATGCCCCCTTAGTGTGTAACACACAGTAATGATGCCCCCTTAGTGTGTAACACACAGTAATGATGCCCCCTTAGTGTCTCACATACAGTAATAATGCCCCCTTAGTGTATAACACACAGTAATGATGCCCCTTTAGTGTGTAACACACAGTAATGATGCCCCCTTAGTGTATAACACACAGTAATGATGCCCCCTTAGTGTGTAAAAACACACACAGTAATATGCCCCCTTAGTGTGTAACACACAGTAATGATGCCCCTTAGTGTGTAACACAAGTAATGATGCCCCCTTAGTGTCTCACATACAGTAATAATGCCCCCTTAGTGTATAACACACAGTAATGATGCCCCTTAGTGTGTAACACACAGTAATGATGCCCCCTTAGTGTATAACACACAGTAATGATGCCCCTTAGTGTGTAACACACAGTAATGATGCCCCCTTAGTGTATAACACACAGTAATGATGCCCCTTAGTGTCTCACACACAGTAATGATGCCCCCTTAGTGTATAACACACAATAATGATGCCCCCTTAGTGTGTAACACACAGTAATGATGCCCCCTTAGTGTGTAACACACAGTAATGATGCCCCCTTAGTGTCTCACACACAGTAATGATGCCCCCTTAGTGTATAACCACAAGTAATGATGCCCCCTTAGTGTATACACACAGTAATGATGCCCCCTTAGTGTGTAACACACAGTAATGATGCCCCTTAGTGTATAACACACAGTAATGATGCCCCCTTAGTGTCTGACACACAATAATGATGCCCCTTAGTGTATAACACACAGTAATGATGCCCCCTTAGTGTCTGACACACAGTAATGATGCCCCCTTAGTGTATAACACACAGTAATGATGTCCCCTTAGTGTATAACACACAGTAATGATGCCCCCTAAGTGTATAACACACAGTAATGATGCCCCCTTAGTGTATACACACAGTAATGATGCCCTCTTAGTGTATAACACACAGTAATGATGCCCCATTAGTGTATAACACACAGTAATGATGCCCCCTTAGTGTATAACACACAGTAATGATGCCCTCTTAGTGTATAACACACAGTAATGATGCCCCATTAGTGTATAACACACAGTAATGATGCCCTCTTAGTGTATAACACACAGTAATGATGCCCCCATTAGTGTATAACACACAGTAATGATGCCCTCTTAGTGTATAACACACAGTAATGATGCCCCATTAGTGTATAACAAATTCAAATTCAAATTCAAATTCAAATTCAAAGAAGCTTTATTGGCAGGACTAAATACACATTAGTTTTGCCAAAGCAAGTGTACAAAAGGGAATAGGGATAGGGATGTTGGGTAGGGACGGATCTAGGGTAGGGGTTGTGGAAGTCCATGGCTTAGGGAGGGGTGATGGGGGCGCAGATCCGGGATGGGGGCTATAGAAGTCCATGGCATAGGGATGTTGGGTAGGGGCAGATCCGGGGTGGAGGCTATAGAAGTCCATGGCCTATCATAGTTCTCTTTCTCGCAGTCTATGACATTCGCTCACATACCGCGCTGCTATCTCCGCTGCTCTCTCTTCTTCCCCCAGCAAGATATATGTTTTCTCTTCCTCCTTCATGGTGATGAAATCCGGGAAGAGATGTGAGAGTCTCCTGAAGTGAGTGTCCCTCACTGCTGAGTATTTGGAGCAGTGTAGCAGGAAGTGGGTTTCGTCCTCTATGGCCTCCTGGTCACAGTGTTGGCATAGTCTTTCCTCCCTGGGCTTGTAGCTCTGCCTGTGTCGGCCGGATTCGATGGCCAGACTGTGGGCACTGAGTCTATACCGGCTCAGGATCTGGCGGTCTCTGGGGTCCGGGAGTTTCTCCAGGTATGGGGCCAGACTGTAGTCTCTCTGTAGACTCCGGTACATGGTCAGTTTCTGGGAGCTGATGATGTCGTTCTTCCAGTCACTGACATACCTCTCCTGGCCTTCGTCTACCATCTTCCTGATTTCGGCTTTTGTCAGGTTGTTGTGATTGGTGTTCTGGTCAGGTTGGGTTTGGGTGAGCTGTTCCAAGGGTCCTAGTTTTTCTGTTTCACCTACGTGTGTCAGGGCTTTATGGTGATGGGAGCTTGGATTGCTCCTATGTAGGTGAGCCCGGAATGACAGTGCCCTCTTTAGAACCGTTAGGTGTAGAGGGAATCTGCCCAGCTCGGCCCGTGTGTGTATAACACACAGTAATGATGCCCCCTTAGTGTCTCACACACAATAATGATGCCCCCTTAGTGTATAACACACAGTAATGATGCCCCATTAGTGTATAACACACAGTAATGATGCCCCCTTAGTGTGTAACACACAGTAATGATGCCCCATTAGTGTATAACACACAGTAATGATGCCCCCTTAGTGTCTCACACACAATAATGATGCCCCCTTAGTGTATAACACACAGTAATGATGCCCCCTTAGTGTATAACACACAGTAATGATGCCCCCTTAGTGTATAACACACAGTAATGATGCCCCCTTAGTGTCTCACACACAATAATGATGCCCCCTTAGTGTATAACACAGAGTAATGATGCCCCTTAGTGTCTCACACACAATAATGATGCCCCTTAGTGTATAACACACAGTAATGATGCCCCCTTAGTGTCTCACACACAATAATGATGCCCCCTTAGTGTATAACACACAGTAATGATGCCCCCTTAGTGTATACACACAGTAATGATGCCCCCTTAGTGTATAATACACAGTAATGATGCCCCCTTAGTGTATAACACACAGTAATGATGCCCCCTTAGTGTATAACACACAGTAATGATGCCCCCTTAGTGTCTACACACAGTAATGATGCCCCCTTAGTGTCTCACACAACAGTAATGATGCCCCCTTAGTGTATAACACACAGTAATGATGCCCCCTTAGTGTCTCACACACAATAATGATGCCCCCTTAGTGTATAACACACAGTAATGATGCCCCCTTAGTGTATCACACACATAATGATGCCCCCTTAGTGTATAACACACAGTAATGATGCCCCCTTAGTGTATAACACACAGTAATGATGCCCCCTTAGTGTCTCACACACAATAATGATGCCCCCTTAGTGTATAACACACAGTAATGATGCCCCCTTAGTGTTCACACAAAATAATGATGCCCCCTTAGTGTATAACACACAGTAATGATGCCCCCTTAGTGTATAACACACAGTAATGATGCCCCCTTAGTGTATAACACACAGTAATGATGCCCCCTTAGTGTATACACACAGTAATGATGCCCCCTTAGTGTATAACACACAGTAATGATGCCCCTTAGTGTCTCACACACAGTAATGATGCCCCCATTAGTGTCTCACACACAGTAATGATGCCCCTTAGTGTATAACACACAGTAATGATGCCCCCTTAGTGTCTCACACACAATAATGATGCCCCCTTAGTGTATAACACACAGTAATGATGCCCCCTTAGTGTATAACACACACAGTAATGATGCCCCCTTAGTGTATAACACACAGTAATGATGCCCCCTTAGTGTCTCACACACAATAATGATGCCCCCTTAGTGTATAACACACAGTAATGATGCCCCCTTAGTGTATAACACACAGTAATGATGCCCCCTTAGTGTATAACACACAGTAATGATGCCCCCTTAGTGTATAACACACAGTAATGATGCCCCCTTAGTGTATAACACACAGTAATGATGCCCCCTTAGTGTATAACACACAGTAATGATGCCCCTTAGTGTCTCACACACAATAATGTTGCCCCCTTAGTGTATAACACACAGTAATGATGCCCCCTTAGTGTATAACACACAGTAATGATGCCCCCTTAGTGTCTCACACACAATAATGTTGCCCCCTTAGTGTATAACACACAGTAATGATGCCCCCTTAGTGTCTCACACACAATAATGATGCCCCCTTAGTGTATAACACACAGTAATGATGCCCCTTAGTGTCTCACACACAATAATGTTGCCCCCTTAGTGTATAACACACAATAATGATGCCCCCTTAGTGTATAACACACAGTAATGATGCCCCCTTAGTGTCTCACACACAATAATGTTGCCCCTTAGTGTATAACACACAGTAATGATGCCCCCTTAGTGTCTCACACACAATAATGATGCCCCCTTAGTGTATAACACACAGTAATGATGCCCCCTTAGTGTTTAACACACAGTAATGATGCCCCCTTAGTGTGTAACATACAGTAATGATGCCCCCATAGTGTCTCACACACAGTAATGATGCCCCCTTAGTGTATAACACACAGTAATGATGCCCCCTTAGTGTCTCACACACAGTAATGATGCCCCCTTAGTGTCTCACACACAATAATGATGCCCCCTTAGTGCCCATATTTTATATTGATGGCCTCTTTGTGCCCCCAAAATGTGAATGATGCCACTAATTGCCTTTACAATGACGTAGTATTGGCAGGGTAGTGAAAATAAATGTAGATTCTTTTTATTTTGGTAATTTTTTTGTGGTAATGATAAAAGGGTAGAAAAAAAAGGCAAAATAAAAAAATGCCACCAGAAACAAGTATAAGAAAAAAGCCTATGACATTTTTTAAATTCTTTACAATTGATAAAACAAAAACTACAGAACTTGTCTGTGAAGGAGGCCATGACCGCGTCCTCGCAGGCAGCGCTGTGCCCCTGATCTCTGCATGGTAAAGCGGCACAGTCCTGTGTAGTGCGTCCATGGAAGAGAACATGGCGTCAGTCATGTGACCTCCCTCATATGTCATGTGACCAACCGGCATTCACTTAGCAACGGGGTTTCATGAGAGGACTAGCGCTGCTGGGTCACATGACGCGACCCGTGACCGCTGCCATCTTTAGCTGGTTTGTCAGGACGCTGCCAAGGTGTGTGACAGGAAGAGACGTGGCCTCCATTCCTCTGCTCTTGCCTGTGTGTGTTTTAATTACCTGTGTCAGCTACATGACAGAACCTGCCATGTTAGACAGGACCGCTTTCCTTCCCCGCCGCACCCTTTTACCACTCATATTTCATAAAAGTCGTGTAATATTTCCAAACAAATGTACTTTTTTTTTTAGCGCAAAAGTTATTTTTTTTTTCCAAAAAATTCCCTGAAAAAGTTGCACAATTTAATGCAAAGGGAATTTATTGGAAGATTTTCACAAATTTTTTTTGCACTTCTAGTAATCTTATTTCTCACGATAGCAAATTGACGAACGGCCGCCATATTTGCTTGCTGCGACCTCCACAGAAGTAAAGGAATTCCAGCCGCCCGCAGCCACCACAAGGGGGCGCTCTCTGCATGTGGATTTATATGGTGTCTACAGGGAGCATCACCGCCAAAATTGCTGCCCGACCTGGAAAACCCTGTTGGTTAAAATTGTAAAGTACTTGTGATAAGAAGGAACTTTGCCACTTATCCCCTCTGTTCTCAAGTACAGAAGGATTTTTTTGTATACTTTACTGCTTGTTGCCTAGGTTACCGGCCACCTCTCCTATCTACCAGCTGTGGCCGGTTTCCTAGGTAAGGAGTGCAGCGCTTACAAGCTTTTTCCAGCTTGTAATCACCGCTATAAAGCCGAATCCTGCCAGTCTCGGTGCCCTGCGCTCCTCCGATGGTGCCATATATAGCAGAATGCTATGGGAGAGGACACAGTGCCGGGCAAACTATCCATCATCAGGAGCGCACCGTCCCCCCTTGGCAAACAGGTAGTCGGGAGGGAGGGGAGCAGATAATGTAAAGTGCTGCGGAATATGTTGGCGCTATAGAAATAAAATTGCTATTATTATTATTAATAATAATTCTGAAGATCGATGATGAGAAAACCCCTTTAAGTTAGACATCTACACCATGTAATACTACATTTCTCCAGTAGTGGCCACTGCAGGATAAACGTGTAGCTCCCTGCAGAAGCTTGATCTACGACGATCAACTGATGAGGGTGATCCAGATCAGGCGGCCCTTTATGACCACTGCAGTATTGCAGAAAATTATTACAGAAATTCAAGAAAGATTGTTTTTTCTTACTTGGGGATGGCAATAATGCTGAAAAAAATCTTTTATTTCAATTATTAAAAGGAGCTGAGACACATCGGGCCCTAAAATAGGGCCTTAATATCTGATTGACCCCATAGCTCCTTTTAATAAGTAATTTAAATAGAAGTTAATATTTAGCTTTATTACTTTCTCGTTGCTATTGGTGCCGCTATTATTGGCTGTGACCCAGCACTGGTTTATCTCTTGGGGATGACACACAACACACCCATGTAATGATTGCCTAATTCTGGGTGAGGCCACCCGGGGGGCACTGTGCAATACACACAAAATTAGCGCTGTAAAACACTAATAGTAGGAAATGTAGACAGGAAGATGAGCTATTTAGTATATTAATAAGATTTTATGAAAAATCTGATGACCGCTCAGCGGACTGCTAAAAATATTTAGAGCGAGACTCCACTTTACCAGATTCCTTAAAGGGGTTGTCTCAATTTAGCAAGTTATCACCTATCCAAAGGACAACATACTGATCTTTGGGGGTCCTACTGCTCCCGCGAACATGGGGCTATCGTCTATGACAATAAATTGCTTCATTTAAATTGGGCACCGGGGATCAGCGGAGGGTCCCAGCAGTGTGACCCTGAAGGATCTACACCTCTAATGTGGATAGATGATGATAACTTGGAACATCCCCTTTAAGGGTGTGTTCACATGTGGAAAAAAAGGTGCAGTACCAGCAAAAGGGGATGAGAGCAAAGCTGGCCGTACTCCTGAGATAGCTGTCGGCGAAACGTTCAGTGGTCAGACCTCTATTTCTCCTGACTCTCCCATACCCAAGAGCGCTCAGCTCGGCCCCCTCTGGCAGCGGCTTATCTCCCCTGTAAAGCTAAAAGGATCGGGCATTGAATTCTATGGGGGAGTCAGGAGGCCACCATTCCCCACAACATCACGTCCGAAATCAGGTTGGGCCAACTTTCATCTAATGTGTATGGGGACCTTAATATTCAATTTTCAACAATCTTTGCATAATTTATTAATATTAGATCACTGATTTATAATTTACAAATAATATACTTTTATTTTTCAGGCTGCGAATAATCTCCAATGAATCACTTGCAGACAATGACAAACATTATAATTGACGATTCTCAAGAAGAAGAGGAACCACCAGTGGAGGTCATTACTTATATATCATAGGAAGAACTTAAAGGAGTTTTCCAGTTTGGTAAAAAACCCTGTCCCCTGGATGCAGTTTGATATAAAAAAAAAAAAAAAAAATCAGTTCATTACTCACCTTTCCCAGGTCCGGCACTGAGTTTTCACTGATCCCGGCGTCTGCAACCAAAAACTGAGCTCAACAGCTCTAAGCAGCTCGTGTCAGTGTGTCATCAGTGCTGCATATAGGAACAGACACTGGGAGCAACAGCATACACTCAGTGTTGGACCTGGGGAGGGTAGTAGATCACATTTTTTATTTAATTATTTTTTTTTAGATTTAAGCCTCCACATACATATATGTGTCCTTCCCAAGAACTGCATTAATTTAAGCTCTTAAGAAAGTAGATCTTGCATTTGACAATCCACACAATGTTTCTATGGTGGTGTTGAGCATGGGAGACCACCACTCCTTTCACTGTCTATATGAATGATGACCACATGCACACTACTACTCCATTGTCACAGGTACATTGGGTTCCCTCGGCTCTTGTTTTCCCAGAGTCTTGCATTATCAAGAACTATGGGGTTCTCAGCTGCCAGACCACAGTGATCATAAATGGGTCATCTATCCTGGTTGTTTATGTGACAACCCCTTTAAGTGATTTCAGAAAAGTAGATTCTGTATTGATGACAGTGGATACCTTTGTCCCAGCACATCTGCAATGAAAAAGAAGCAACATTGCAAACAGTCCTGAAATACTCTATCACCATCTTGTGTCTACATCTGCTAGGCAGAGTTATGTATCTCCATGGTAACAGACAACAAACAAATCCTGAGTAGTCTGATCCTGAAATCATATTGCCTTCCCTATTTATTTCTCATATACATTTAGTATATTACCACAGAGTGGAGAAATAGAAGGGAATATGAGTGCGGGATCAGACCAGACGGGCTAGCCTTCACTCCCTTGGACACCCATGATCCTATCACTATTTCACTGGTTATCCTTCCTTGGCTATTAGTGGATGCTAGGCTTCTACATACAGAGAACAGTTTAAAAGACATTCTGTGTACTGGAAATACCCCACAAGACCTGATAAATATCAGGAACAGCCCACAAGACCTGATATATACTGGAAACACCCCACAAGACCTGCCTTATACTAGGGACACCCCACAAGACCTGCCGTATAACAGAAACACCTCAAAAGACCTGGTGCCTACCAGGAACACCCCACAAGACCTGATGTATACCGGTAACAACCCCACAAGACCTGATATACAGTGCCTACAAGTAGTATTCAACCCCCTGCAGATTTAGCTGGTTTGATAAGATGCAAATAAGTTAGAGCCTTCAAACTGCAAACGAGAGTAGGATTTATTAACAGAAGCATAAATCTTACAAAACAAAAAGTTATGTTGCTCAGTTGAATTTTAATAAATTTTAAACATAAAAGTGTGGGTCAATTATTATACAACCCCTATGTTTAATATTTCGTGGAATAACCCTTGTTTGCAATTACAGCTAATAATCGTCTTTTATAAGACCTGATCAGGCCGGCACAGGTCTGTGGAGTTATCTTGGCCACCTCCTCCATGCAGATCTTCTCCAAGTTATCTAGGTTCTTTGGGTGTCTCATGTGGACTTTAATCTTGAGCTCCTTCCACAAGTTTTCAATTGGGTTAAGGTCAGGAGACTGACTAGGCCACTCCAACACCTTGACTTTTTCCCTCTTGAACCAGGCCTTGGTTTTCTTGGCTGTGTGCTTTGGGTCGTTGTCTTGTTGGAAGATGAAATTACGACCCATCTTAAGATCCTTGATGGAGGAGCGGAGGTACTTGGCCAAAATCTCCAGGTAAGCCGTGCTATCCATACTCCCATGGATGCGGACCAGATGGCCAGGCCCCTTGGCTGAGAAACAGCCCCACAGCATGATGCTGCCACCACCATTCTTGACTGTAGGGATGGTATTCTTGGGGTCGTATGCAGTGCCATCCAGTCTCCAAACGTCACGTGTGTGGTTGGCACCAAAGAACTCGATCTTGGTCTCATCAGACCATAGAACCTTGAACCAGTCTGTCTCAGAGTCCTCCAAGTGATCATGAGCAAACTGTAGACGATCCTTGACATGACTAGTGTTGAGCGATATTGCTCGATATCTAAAAATATCGTATCGAAATTGTATCGCCGATAGCACTAAATATCGTCGATATCCGATTTCGATACCGGAAGTCCAATGTAAGTCTATGGGAACAAAATATCGAAATTAAAAAAAAACATTCTTGCCTTGTTGGTTAATTGTACATGAAGGAAAACAACAAAGACTAATGTAGAATGTATTGTGGGAGGTTGAGGAGACAATAAAGGCATACATGTTTAACCCAATGCATTGGAATAGCATTAATATATATTTTTTTGGAAATACGTTTGGATTGACTAACAAATTGACAATGTTGTTAACCTTTTTTCTATTTTGGCAAATATGTATGTTTCACAACTTCCATGCTCTTCACCTTTTTAACTTTTGCCAGTGCCACACTTTCTCCTTCATAATCTTCAGCAGCAGCATCATCTTTCTCATCAAATTATTCTTCATCTTCACCTTCTTAATCTTCTTCTTAAACTTCTTGCTATTCATGTTTTTGTTTACATTACTCATATTGTTATTATTAAACTAATTAATCTTCTTCATATTCAAATTCTTCATCTTCTTCCTCTTCATCTTCTTCATCATATTCTTATTTGTGACAGAGATTCCTGTACTTGTAATCTGTAAAAGTATGAATTGTTCATCCTTCCGTTCTTGCTGTCACAAAAGATTTAAATTACAACAGTATTTGTCCGTGTTCAGTTTAGCCTGCAGCAGCAGGCATTTTCCAGGGGCACCACGAGGAGGAACGGACTCACCCCCATACACTGCTTAGCCTTCTTCTGCTTAGAATTTAGAGCATATATTTTGCTCTTCATTTTGGTCTTATACTTCATGTTCTTCTGCTTTTTGATCTTTTGCTTATTGTTCTTCTGTCTCTTGTTCTGTATCTTGTAGTTTGTCTTAACCTTCTTTGTCCTGTTGGTGATCTTCTTCTGGGTAATCTTTTATTTTTTCTTTGTGATGGTGTTCAGGCTGGTTGGCTTCATGCTCGTCGTCCTTGTTGTCGTCATCTTCTTCTGGGTGGTCTTTAATGTCGTCTAATTTCCGAGAAACAGCTGACGTTACTGGAACCCTGACGGGTATCAGATGGAGCAAGAGACAATGGAAGTAACGAGGACCAGCTGACTGTGCTGGACCCCGGACGGGTAGCAGAAGGAAAAGAGGCAATGTCACAACCGAGTACCAGCTGACGTTACTGTGACACGGTTACTAAGCAGGAGGTACCTGTGCTCCAAAGCACTACCAAGGACCAGCAGACGTTGCTGGAACTCGGATACGGAGATGGAGGCACCTAGGCCAAAGGCACTGGGGAGAACCACTTGACGGTACTGGACCCCGGACGGGTAGCAGAAGGAAAAGAGGCAATGTCACAACCGAGTACCAGCTGACGTTACTGTGACACGGTTACTAAGCAGGAGGTACCTGTGCTCCAAAGCACTACCAAGGACCAGCAGACGTTGCTGGAACTCGGATACGGAGATGGAGGCACCTAGGCCAAAGGCACTGGGGAGAACCACTTGACGGTACTGGACCCCGGACGGGTAGAAGAACGCACCCATGAAAATGTAAGTTGACAGGACGCAAGCCGTCCGCAGTTACCGAATCACACAGTCCTACAGTGGGTGCTTGTCCTATTGTCACAATGGAAACCGCCTTTATTTACATATCCCACAGCACACATAGGAATCACCTAAACTGCAGGCACCATAGAGTCGGCTAACCCGAATGCAACACGACAGCACAACTTATTGGAGGATAATTGACGTTCACACTGCCAGGAAACAGCTGTCGTGCTGTAACCAGGCTGGCCAGGAGTCAGTACCCCTGCCAATTACTTACGAGCAACAAATGGCGGTGTTGTAGCCCAGGGAGTACAGTTCAGGTGGTAGAAAGATGAACATAACAGGAGACATGGAAAACGTTGCCAAACAGTTATTTAATCTGAAAACGGACAGGCAAATTCAGGTGAGATCCATGCCTTGTTCATTTTCAGAAAAGTAAGCCGGTCTACATTCTCTGAGGATAGTCGCATGCGACGGTCTGTTACTACACCACCTGCAGCACTAAAGACACGCTCAGATAATACACTGGCAGCAGGGCAAGCCAGCACCTCCAATGCATACTGGCTAAGCTCTGGCCATGTATCCAACTTAGAGACCCAAAATTTGAAAGGGGAAGAGGCATCTGGGAGTACACTTAGAGGGAAAGCCAAGTAGTCTGTCACCATCTTACGGAAACGTTTCTTCCTGGTGACTGGAGCCGTCTCGGATGGTGTAGACCTTGCTGGCGCTGTCACAAAACTTTGCCACATTTGTAACATACAGTTCTTGCCCTGTGCAGAGGCGCTGCTTCTGATCCCTCTTGTTGTAGAGGTGTCTACACTGCCTCGACGCACAGAGCTGCTTTGTAAAGCAGTAGCAGCAGCAGCAGCACCTCTCTCGGCTGGAATGTACAACAGTATGGATTGCACCAGTGTGTCTTGGTACTCCTGCATTTTACGGTCCCGGTTCACCGGTGTGATGAGGGTTTGTAAGTTGTCCCGGTAGCGAGGGTCTAGGAGGGTGTCTGAGAATGTGGGCGATGCGGCGGTCGTTTCTCAGGCACTGAAGCATGAAATCAACCATGTGCTGCAGACTCCCAACTGGCCAACAAAGGCTGTCCTCTGGAAGAGGCGTCATCTCTGTCTCCTCTGCATCACCCCACCCTCGCTCTACATACTGACTACAGCGTTGTGTACCTCCCTCTGTAGGGATTTCTTCCTCCTCCATTGACTCCTCCTCCTCCTCATCCTCCTCACAAAGTGAGCCCTGCCCAGCCCTTTGTGAGGAACCACGTTGCGCTGACTGTCCTGAAGGTAATTGAATTTGTGACTCCTCATCCTCCACCTCTTTCAAAACCTCTTCCTTTAGTGCTTTCAGTGATTTCTGAAGCAGGCAGATAAGGGGGACAGTCATGCTGACTAGTGCATCATCTGCACTCGCCATCCGCGTTGAGACATCAAACGCACGCAAAACGTCGCAGATGTCCTTCATAGAGGCCCACTCAGTAGTGGTGAAGTGTGAACGGCGCAAATTGCGAGTTGATTGCGCCTGTTGCAGCTGATACTCCATTACTGCTGGCTGCTGCTCACACAACCGCTCCAACATATGTAACGTGGAATTCCACCTGGTGGGTACGTCACATATGATGCGATGTTCAGGAAGGCGAAATCTGACTTGCAGAGCTGCAATGCGCGATCAGGCCATGCTGGAACGTCGCAAGTGAGCGCACTCTAGGCGGACCTTGTGCAGCAGTGCATCAAGATCCGGATAGTCCCTCAAAAAACTCTGCACGACCAAGTTGAGCACATGTGCCAGACATGGTATGTGAGTGAGGTTGCCAAGGCCCAGAGCTGCCACCAGATTTCGGCCATTGTCACACACTACCAAGCCTGGCTGGAGATTAGCTGACAAAAACCACACATCGCTCTCCTGCTTGATGGCATCCCAGAGCTCCTGCGCTGTGTGGCTTCGATTCCCCATGGGAATTAATTTCAGTACGGCCTGTTGACGTTTGGCCACGGCTGTGCTCATATCGGTCGCAACAGGTAAGCGTTCACGGGTCCATGTGGAGGTATACCGTGACGGCTCGTGCAGCGATGATTCTGAGGAACTGGAGTAGGAGGAGGAATCAATGTGCACAGACTGGATTCCTGCAATCCTTGGAGTTGGCAGAACACGTACAGCGCCACTGGCAAGATCTGTACCCGGCTCCACAACATTGACCCAATGGGCAGTGAGGGAAAGGTATCGTCCCTGGCCATGGGTACTGGTCCACGCATCGGTGGTCAGGTGGACCCTGCTACTGACGGCGTTTAGTAGCGCATGTTTAATGTTTCCCTCGACATGTTTTTGCAGAGCAGGGACAGCTTGCCTGCTGAAATAAAATCGGCTTGGCACATTATATTGTGGGACTGCCAATGCCATAAAGTTCCTGAAACTGTCAGTCTCCACCAGCCTGAATGACAGCATTTCAAGGGACAGGAGTTTTGCAAGGCCAGCATTCAGAGCCTGTGCTCGTGGATGGTTTGCCGAGTATGGCCGTCTTTTATCCCATGCCTGTGTTACCGATGGCTGTTTTTTGTACTGGGAGTGTGACGATGACTGTGAACTTGCTGCAGTGGGTGGAATAACAGTTTCTCTATGGACAACAGTGACCGAGGTTCTTCCATGGAGATCCTGTGAGGAAGCCGAAACAGGTGTGTGAGAGCTGGAGGTAGAGGCTCGAACATGACCTAAAGATGTAGGTGCTGCTGTAGGTTGGCCTACATCTCCAGTGCGTCTTTGGAACTCAGCTACGTGCTTTGTCCGTACATGTGTCCACATATTTGTGGTATTCAGGTTCCTGATATTTTTACCTCTTTTAACTTTTTGCTTACACAGCTTGCATTGAACATAGCAAATATCATGTACAAGTCTGTCAAAAAAGGACCACGCAGTGCAAGTCATGGGAGCGCCAATTTTGACAGTTCTAAGAGAACTGCTCCCAACAGGTGCCAAACTGGAGGCTACAGGCAAGCAAGTCTGCAGCCTATCTCTCCCTCCTCTTTGTACCGTTGGGACAATCTCTTCCTCAGAGCTGCTCCCACCACCTTCCTGTTGCTCACGCCATGTTGGGTCTCGGACTTCATCATCTCCACTACCCTCTTCCAACACCTGCTGCTGTTGGATGGTCTGGGCAGCACCATGCTCCACAAAACCTGGCACCTGAGTCTCATCATCATCATAAGATGCGTTCTGCGGTGTGCTGTCCATCGGCACTGGCTCACCCGCCTCTTCAGATTGAGAGAGACACAGCTGTTGCGCATCACTGCATACTCCCTCTTCTTCAAATTGCAGAATGCTGCTTGCCTGTGCCCGTGTTTGCGAGCCAACAGATTCTGAGAACAGAAGCAGAGACTCAGCTGGCTCCTGTACAGAACTCTCTGACTGCCTTGGCAATTTGACAGGCGGTGAACAGACAGATGGTTGCTCAACAGTGTTGTGTTCCTGAGAGGAGGTGGAAGGAATTGAAGTCGATGCATTGGCTGCCATCCAACCAACAACTGCTTCAATTTGTTCTTCCCGCAGCAGGGGGGCACGCCGAGCTCCTACCAAAGTGCGCATAAAGGAACGCTCACGGGGATAAATGGTGGATGCTGTGTCACTGAGGGCGGCAGCAGACACAGAATCCCCACGTCCTCTCCCTGCTGAAACTCCACGGCCACGACCACGTGCCTTACTCACTGACTTCTTCATCTTGGTAGATTGATAAAGAAAGTCAGAAAAGTTATAAGGCCTAAGTGTGGTTATTACGCAGAGACTGAAGTGAACACTGAAACACAACTGTTCACAATCTGTGAAAGGCTACTCCTTTGGCAACTTCTATAGTGTTTGCAACCAATGTATTGTATACGGATGGAAGCGCGTCACACTAATAGATTATATTTTAAATGGAATGGAGCAGAAACAATTTGAGATAAATGAAAAGGATGAGCCACTGAGACACGCTCAGCAGAGTACAAGCAGCAGTGCTTGAACAAGTAACTGGAGCGTGATGTGCACTCAAAAAATAAAAAACACAGACTGAAGTGAACACTGAAACACAACTGTTCACAATCTGTGAAAGGCTACTCCTTTGTCTACTTCTATAGTGTTTGCAACCAATGTATTGGATACGGATGGAAGCGCGTCACACTAATAGTTAAATTGCATGGAGCTGCAAGAATTACACTGAAGGAAAAAAAAATAGTCTGTGAGTGACATGTGCAGATGCCTACAGACAGCGTTGCATGCAGAGCAAACTGCAGCGTCACCTGCACTCACACACACCTTGCAGAGCTGTTAAAACAACACTGCAGGCAAAAGGAAACTTTACACAGCGGTTGGTGCTAGCCTGCCTACAGCACAGTACACTAAATCGCAATCTCTAACTGTCCCTCAGAGTCAGCACAGCAGCGTTCTGTCCCTTACTGAATTCACAGCACAGTGACGCTAAAATGGCGGCGGCGCCTTTTATAGTGCATTCTGACATCATTTCAGCATCCAATCACAGCCATGCCATTAGTTAACATGACCGCAGCAGTACAGGATGTGCCCACACTTCTTAGGATTCCTCATTGGCTGACTAAAATCACATTGCCTCGCAAAGAATTATGGGAACTTCCGATTCCGGTATTCGATAAGACGAAAATATCGAAACGAATTATCGAAAGGCCGATAGAGCTAATATCGGCCGATAGCCGATATTTGCATTATCGTATCGCTCAACACTAGACATGACGCTTTGAACGTAAAGGTACCTTACGGGCTCGTCTGGAACGGAGACCATTGCGGTGGAGTACGTTACTTATGGTATTGACTGAAACCAATGTCCCCACTGCCATGAGATCTTCCCGGAGCTCCTTCCTTGTTGTCCTTGGGTTAGCCTTGACTCTTCGGACAAGCCTGGCCTCGGCACGGGAGGAAACTTTCAAAGGCTGTCCAGGCCGTGGAAGGCTAACAGTAGTTCCATAAGCCTTCCACTTACGGATGATGCTCCCAACAGTGGAGACAGGTAGGCCCAACTCCTTGGAAAGGGTTTTGTACCCCTTGCCAGCCTTGTGACCCTCCACGATCTTGTCTCTGATGGCCTTGGAATGCTCCTTTGTCTTTCCCATGTTGACCATGTATGAGTGCTGTTCACAAGTTTGGGGAGGGTCTTAAATAGTCAGAAAAGGCTGGCAAAAGAGATCATTAATCCACACATGTGAAGCTCATTATTCTTGGTGCCTGAACTACTTCTTAAAACTTTAGGGGGACCAAACAGAATTCTTGTGGTTTGAGGGGTTATTATTATTATTTATTTCTATAGCACCATTGATTCCATGGTGCTGTACATGAGAAGGGGTTACATACAAATTACAGGTATCACTTACAGTAAACAAACTAACAATCACAGACTGATACAGAGGGGAGAGGACCCTGCCCTTTCGGGCTTACATTCTACAGGATTGTGAGGCAGGAGACAGTAGGTCGGGGGGTTGAATAATAAATGACACTCTGAATTAACTTTTAACGTTTTTAAAAAAAAATTTAAAAAATGTAAAAAATTTTTTTTGCTGCAGTGCATTTCCCACTTCCAGGCTGATCTACAGTACAAATGTCACAATGCCAAAATAATTCCGCATGTGTCAACCAGCTAAATCTGCAGAGGGTTGAATACTACTTGTAGGCACTGTATATCAGGAACACCCCACAAGACCTCATGTATACCAGGAACACCCCACTAGACCTGATATATACCAGGAACACCTCACAAGACCTGATATATACCGGGAACACCCCACAAGACCTGGTATAAACCGGGAACACCCCACAAGACCTGGTATAAACCGGGAACACCCCACAAGACCTTGTATAAACCGGGAACCCCGCACAAGACCTGATATATACCGGGAACACCCCACAAGACCTCATATATACCGGGAACACCCCACAAGACCTGGTATAAACCGGGAACACCGCACAAGACCTGATATATACCGGGAACACCCCACAAGACCTGGTATAAACCGGGAACACCGCACAAGACCTGATATATACCGGGAACACCCCACAAGACCTGATATATACCGGGAACAACCCACAAGACCTGATATATACCGGGAACACCCCACAAGACCTGGTATAAACCGGGAACACCCCACAAGACCTGGTATAAACCGGGAACACCGCACAAGACCTGATATATACCGGGAACACCCCACAAGACCTGATATATACCGGGAACACCCCACAAGACCTGGTATAAACCGGGAACACCGCACAAGACCTGATATATACCGGGAACACCCCACAAGACCTGGTATAAACCGGAAACACCGTACAAGACCTGATATATACCGGGAACACCCCACAAGACCTGATATATACCGGGAACACCCCACAAGACCTGGTATAAACCGGGAACACCCCACAAGACCTGATATATACCGGGAACACCCCACAAGACCTGATATATAACGGGAACACCCCACAAGACCTGATATATACCGGGAACACCCCACAAGACCTGATATATACCGGGAACACCCCACAAGACCTGGTATAAACCGGGAACACCGCACAAGACCTGATATATACCGGGAACACCCCACAAGACCTGATATATACCAGGAACACCGCACAAGACCTGATATATACCGGGAACACCGCACAAGACCTGATATATACCGGGAACACCCCACAAGACCTGATATAAACCGGGAACACCCCACAAGACCTGATATATACTGGGAACACCTCACAAGACCTGATGTATACCGGGAACACCCACAAGACCTGATATATACCGGGAATACCCCACAAGACCTGATATATACCGGGAACACCCCACAAGACCTGATATATACCGGGAACAGCCCACAAGACCTGATATATACCGGAAACACCCCACAAGACCTGATATATACCAGGAACACCCCACAAGACCTGATATATACCGGGAACACCCCACAAGACCTGATATATACCGGGAACACCCCACAAGACCTGATATATACCGGGAACACCGCACAAGACCTGATATATACCGGGAACACTCCACAAGACCTGGTGTATACCGGGAACACCCAACAAGACCTGATATATACCGCGAACACCCCACAAGACCTGATATATACCGGGAACACCCCACAAGACCTGATATATACCGGGAACACCCCACAAGACCTGATATATACCGGGAACACCCCACAAGACCTGATATATACCGGGAACACCTCACAAGACCTGATATAAACCGGGAACACCCCACAAGACCTGATATAAACCGGGAACACCCCACAAGACCTGATATAAACCGGGAACACCCCACAAGGCCTGCCGTTTTACAGATGAAGTGACCACGTTGTCTTACACTCGTATATTTTTTCCTGCGTCCAATCCATCATCTTCAATAACGGATGGTCCCCCTGCCGCCTTACACATCCCGCCCCGGACAGGGGCCATTGTCAGCAGATAATTAATATTCTTCACCTCAGCTGTCAGCGGTGATCACTGTAGTTTCCCTTACTACAAGACTAAAGGATTTTCATAAACTATGACTTAAGCAACCCCGGCAGCAATGTTTGTGTCAGATTTGGTAATTTTAGGCCCAGTTGTGCTGAATTTACGTCTCTACTTCCCGATAATAGGAAATATTTTGTTGTCATTCAAGAAAGTCAAATGTTGACCACTAGTAGCAATTTTTTTTTTTTAAAAAGCGCTTAGAGAAATTCCTTATTAGATCGGCTGCCATTGTGAACGATACTGATATTGGACAGTATATGGTCCCTCCTGTCTGCTGACCTCACACTGTGATGTATACTGCAGATATACCTGAGTGTATTATGGAAGTCCGGCCAGCTCGCGGCGGCATTTTATAACTCTGGCGACTGCTCCGTCCACTTCATGCCGGACACTGCGGAGACAGAACAGCTTCGCCTGCTTAGCAGAGGTTGGTGGCATTTACCCTTTTCCCTTTACCTCATATCTGTGTATGTAATAAGTATTTTGTTTCTTTTAAATGACTCTTGAGGGTCTTTTATGACTTTAGAGGGGCACAATATGTAAAATAATAAATAACTATAGAAAAAATTATATTAAAAGTAAAAGAAAACAAAGATTGGGTTAGTCATGTATCCTGGATTCTGCATGAGCGCTCTGTCATCTATCTGCTCCTTTGAGCTCCAGGTTGCAATAGCAACCTGGTGCGCTCCTGTGATAACACTCACCCAGGTCATGTAGCCCACCTAAGGCGAAAAGAAATAACCTGAGAATTCAGGTAGTTGGCCTCCGTCGCTGGTGCTACTGCCGCCAGATACCTTCAGCTCTGCTACATGGCCAAAGTGAGTCGCCAGACATATTCGAGTCTGCTATTCAGCCACAGTTTGCTTCCTGTCACACTCGCAACCTCAATATGCCCCCTGATAAAGCCAGATCTGCTACATTGCTGGGCTCTGCTACTTTGACCCTTTCAGACATACCCAGCTCTGCCAGTGTACCATAGCCTGCCTCCTGACATCCTCAACATAGCTGTTACTCTGGACTCTGCTTCATCACTTCTTCAGACCTTCCACTCTATGAGCTCTGCTTCATCGCTCCAGTGATCCTCCTATACTACTCTTCGGTGGTCGTCCGGTCTCTTCGAGTTCAGTCAGTGTTACATACCACCTACTCTTCGGTACAGGGGGGGATCCAGCATCCACCTCCCATGTGAGACATTATAAAATGCCACCACTTGCCAAAATCTCAGGTTCTAGTCGAACCCCAAAACTATACATCCCCTATATAAAATGTCCCACAGTTGATTGGTGTATTTATACATAAATTGCACTTTCTGGTATTAAAAAAGGCTATTTAAAAACTGTGGAAAACACTTATTTGTTTTTCCTACAATATAACGTAATAATATCACAAAAACTGTAAAAGACTAGTAGAAAAATGGTGAAAAAACAAAGTTTCATGTGTCACGAAAAAATGCAAAACTAAATAACCAAAAACCAAGGAAAAACTTTATTGCATTTAAATGCATTATTAATAGGGGAAAATGGTCTCCTCAGCAACTGGTTAAAGAACATGTCAGCCTGTGACACACCTTGTAGTTTTTAGGTTCCTTATTGTGTGAACATTAATATGTCTCCATATTGGTCAGAGTCGCGTATTTCTTATACTAGGAGCTCTAAATTCCTTAGAACCCTCCTTAATAATTAAATCCTTGGCCTCTAGGGGGAGCTAGGAGCTCACCGCATACAGGTTCCATATTGAGTTCAAGGTATAAAGAGTATACAGTTGGCTCCCCCTAGTGGCCAGAATTGTAAAACTTATTTTGAGAAGATTTAGAGCTCTGATAACAGAAAAATGGAGCCTTAACCACAATAAAAAAAAAAAACATTAAAAACTATTTTGCGCAGAATATTCAACCTATTGACAAATGAAACTAAAAAGTGGACATTTCCATTAGTAGTGATAAGTCGTGAAATAGCAGCACTTCATCACAGCGGCTACATTGTCAGAAGATTCTTCATATTACTAAGCTTCATTCTTATGTCCATGAGAAAGTAAGAGAGGAACTGGCTTAATTAAAATGCCTGGTATCCCGCCTGCTACAATGGACGGAGGGTTCAGTAACTTCAAAGAATGACCCTAAAACCGAGCAGAGGTGTAATGTGAGCCCACAGACAAGAATGGCCTTATTGTGAGGTGCAGCCATTACCTCCTCACCAGGAACCGAAACACCGTCGCCATAATGGGCTATTAAGTACAAGTTTTATCACTTTTTGTATTGGTGTCTGCCTCCATTATTCTTATTGTATGTAGGAGGTTTGGTGTTTACCTGGGAGGCAAAGCACCAAATGTTTCCTGGTGCTGCTTCTACCGTTCATTCTTCTATCTATCTATTATCTATCTTTCTATCTATCTATTATCTATCTTTCTATTATCTATTATCTATCTATCTATCTATCTATCTATCTATCTATCTATCCATTTATCTATTATCTATCATCTATCCTTCTATTACTATCTACAAGTGCTTTTTGTATTGAAGAACTGAAATAAATTAACTTTTTGATGCTATTCTAATTTTGTGTGACTACTTTCTGGACTTCTGTCAGGTCAGCAGTCTTCCCCATGATTGTGGAGCTACTGAAACAGACTAAGGGACTTTTATAAACGCTTAGGAAGCCTTTGCAGGTGTTTTGTGTTAATGATTCTAATTTCCTGAGATAATGACTTTTGGGTTTTCATTGGCTGTAAGCCATAATCATCAACATTAACAGAAATAAACACGTGAAATAGATCACTCTGTGTGTAATGACTATATAGAATAGATCACTCTGTGTGTAATGACTCTATAGAATAGATCACTCTGTGTGTAATGACTCTAGAATATAGGAGTTTCACTTCTTGTATTTAAGAACTGAAATAAATTAACTTTTTGATGATATTCTAATGTTGTGAGGTGCACCTGTATATGTTATCTATCTGTCTATCTATCTGTCTATCTATCTATCGTCTTCCCTTTTCTTCCCCAGTGATTGCCGATCTGCAGCCGCGATGTATCGTGACCAGTGCAAAGCAAGACCAGCATTTCCATGACTTCCTTCAGACGCTGAGTAATGTCATCATCTTCCAGAGTCGCTTCTTACCACGCATTTCTCATAACATTACTCTGAGATGAGAATAAATGGCGGCTTTTGTGCCTCTCTCATCCCCGAGCCATGTCCAGTACTGCAGCTCAGCCTCATTCAGGACGGTGGCACTGATACCAGACACAGCCTATAAACAGAGCGCTGGCCGTACATGCTCATCTGGACGAATCTGTTCTTCCTGATTCTCCCATATACAAGTATATGCCTTCTCAGCTTAATTGAGTGAGCATGTGTTTTCAATAAACACCTCTACTCACAGCTTATCTCCTCCCGGAATAAAAGGATTGGACATGTTGAAATTCAATATGCCTAATCCTTCATTTTCCAAACATCAGGATACCATATAGGCACAAAATCGACAGCTTTGGCCACCATTCCTGTGACGGCTGTCTTTCCGCCATAGAATAGACTGCCGATATCTCTGTCTCTCTCTTGCTGACGCTGCTGCCTTGTTTCTCTCATTCCAGAGCCGACTCCAGACGGCGCAGCTGATGGAAGATTCACGGCTGAGATATGTCTATTTTCACGGGTGGACTTTGGTAATCAGTCACAGCATTCTGCCTGTATTCTACCCACTGTCCAGGGATGGCTGAGGGTATCAATTACCGCTGCAGCTAATCAGCGCTCACTGATTAGTTGCAGCGGTTACATTATTTTAAAGCTGGAAGAAGTCACCAACCAATATCATCTATGGTAAAATAATAGTGTTTAAGCTGTACCACTAAGGCTGACCCTATTAATGGTCACTTTTGGGCAGGGGTTCTGTTTCTGAAAATTCAGGATGGTCCCGACTGTTGGGGGGCATCGCCCCATTGTCTATTGCCCCCTTCTGTTCTCAGTGTGAAAGGGGCAACATATGAATCAGCACCGTTTCTCAGTCATTACATCAGTATTTTGAAGAATTTCGGATCAATATGAAGAAATAAATTGCAGAAATTGTGTTTCCCTCTTTATTCAGCTCTCCCGATCTGTAAGCAGAGGGTCCTATCGGGACATTTCTCCATGCTGCCATCCAACCTCACAGAGTCAGAGAAGATTCTCCATCTCTCCTCCATCATACCATTTGACTGCCCTCTGATGGTGAGAACATGAATCAGAGATCATTGTATTTCGTTCCCATCTCCAATTATCCACCATTTTAAGAAAATCCATCTTGCTCCGTGTCCAAAAGCTAATAACAGCCCGGGATTATGAATGAAATCAATGCCATATATTGCGGGCTGACCTAGTTATTAATGCCCCGGTGTTGTACGTGCCAGGCACTGTGCAGACGTACTGCTGGATTAGGAAAAGCCGGTGAAGGTTGTAGATCATGAAATGTAGAAAGGCACAAAAAAGCCAAAGCTGTATTATAACTAGTCACCCATGACTAAAGACTACATTCTTCCTTTTGTTTGACGTTTTGGTAATTTTTCCCCTTAAAGGGAATGTGTCATCAGAAAATGTTCACATTGGTCACTATGCCAAATAATAGACTCAGAATTCCTGACTTTTCAGCAGTCTCATTATAATCATAGACATGATTACAATGACTGATAACACCTCTATATACAGTACATACCATGATCCACCATTCACAATAGGTGATATCACAGCTCACCTCCTCCTCCTGTACAATGACTGATAACACCTCTATATACAGTAGATAACACAGGATCCACCATTCACAATAGGTGATGTCACAGCTCACCTCCTCCTCCTGCACAATGACTGATAACACCTCTATATACAGTAGATAACACAGGATCCACCATTCACAATAGGTGATGTCACAGCTCACCTCCTCCTCATACTGTACAATAATTGATAACAGCTCTACACACAGTAGATAACACAGGATCCACCTTTTATCATAAGTTATATCACAGCTCATCTCCTCCTCCTGTACAATGACTGATAACACCTCTATATACAGTAGATATCACAGGATCCTCCATTCACAATAGCTGATGTCACAGCTCACCTCCTCCTCCTGTATAATGACTGATAACACCTCTATATACAGTAGATAACACAGGATCCACCATTCACAATAGGTGATGACACAGCTCACCTCCTCCTCCTGTACAATGACTGATAACACCTCTATATACAGTAGATATCACAGGATCCACCATTCACAATAGATGATGTCACAGCTCACCTCCTCCTCCTGTACAATGACTGATAACACCTCTATATACAGTAGATAACACAGAATCCACCATTCACAATAGGTGATGTCACAGCTCACCTTCTCCTCCTGTACAAAGACTGATAACACCTCTATATACAGTAGATAACACAGGATCCACCATTCACAATAGGTGATATCACAGCTCACCTCCTCCTCCTGTACAATGACTGATAACACCTCTATATACAGTAGATATCACAGGATCCACCATTCACAATAGGTGATATCACAGCTCACCTCCTCCTCCTGTACAATGACTGATAACACCTCTATATACAGTAGATAACACAGGATCCACCATTCACAATAGGTGATGTCACAGCTCACCTCCTCCTCCTGTACAATGACTGATAACACCTCTATATACAGTAGATAACACAGGATCCACCATTCACAATAGGTGATGTCACAGCTCACCTCCTCCTCCTGTATAATGACTGATAACACCTCTATATACAGTAGATAACACAGGATCCACCATTCACAATAGGTGATGACACAGCTCACCTCCTCCTCCTGTACAATGACTGATAACACCTCTATATACAGTAGATATCACAGGATCCACCATTCACAATAGATGATGTCACAGCTCACCTCCTCCTCCTGTACAATGACTGATAACACCTCTATATACAGTAGATAACACAGTATCCACCATTCACAATAGGTGATGTCACAGCTCACCTCCTCCTCCTGTACAATGACTGATAACACCTCTATATACAGTAGATATCACAGGATCCTCCATTCACAATAGGTGATGTCACAGCTCACCTCCTCCTCCTGTACAATGACTGATAACACCTCTATATACAGTAGATATCACAGGATCCACCATTCACAATAGGTGATATCACAGCTCACCTCCTCCTCCTGTACAATGACTGATAACACCTCTATATACAGTAGATATCACAGGATCCACCATTCACAATAGGTGATATCACAGCTCACCTCCTCCTCCTGTACAATGACTGATAACACCTCTATATACAGTAGATAACACAGTATCCACCATTCACAATAGGTGATGTCACAGCTCACCTCCTCCTCCTGTACAATGACTGATAACACCTCTATATACAGTAGATAACACAGAATCCATCATTCACAATAGGTGATGTCACAGCTCTCCTTCTCCTCCTGTACAAAGACTGATAACACCTCTATATACAGTAGATAACACAGGATCCACCATTCACAATAGGTGATATCACAGCTCACCTCCTCCTGTACAATGACTGATAACACCTCTATATACAGTAGATAACACAGGATCCACCATTAACAATAGGTGATATCACAGCTCACCTCCTCCTCCTGTACAATGACTGATAACACCTCTATATACAGTAGATAACACAGGATCCACCATTCACAATAGGTGATGTCACAGCTCACCTCCTCCTCCTCCTGTACAATGACTGATATCAACTCTATATACAGTAGATAACACAGGATCCACCATTCACAATAGGTGATATCACAGCTCACCTCCTCCTCCTGTACAATGACTGATAACACCTCTATATACAGTAGATATCACAGGATCCACCATTCACAATAGATGATGTCACAGCTCACCTCCTCCTCCTGTACAATGACTGATAACACCACTATATACAGTAGATAACACAGGATCCACCATTCACAATAGGTGATATCACAGCTCACCTCCTCCTCCTGTACAATGACTGATAACACCTCTATATACAGTAGATAACACAGGATCCACCATTCACAATAGGTGATGTCACAGCTCACCTCCTTCTCCTATTATACAATGACTGATAACAGCTCTATATACAGTAGATAACAATGTCCACCGTTTACAATAGGTTATGTCCTTCATATGTGGATTTTTTGCTTTTTTTCAGGTCTGTGCTTTAGGCGGGCTTCTGAAATTTCTTGACCGGAGGCGGATTGGCATTGAGCTGGAGGACAGCAGTGTGGGAGTCCCAATCCTAACTATCAAGAAATACGTCATGTATGATGTCATATTAATAACACATAACTCCGTACTAATGTAATAGCCAGTGACAATGGCGTGGGCATTATATATATATATATATATATATGTATAATTGGAATTATGAGGTTTATATCTGAAATATTAATTTTTCGACCAGGTTTATTATAATACACAGGTTTATTATAAGTATTATAAATTATTTATTTAAAAGTTATTTTTTAATGACATCAGACTATAAATATAAGTGCCATGTACCTTTACATATAACAGTTTGGGGCTGGCATCCATATGTCTTGAAATGGGAAAAGAGGCCTAAACTATGCTTTTAAGTGTGATGGAAGTAAGAAAGTAAGCAATGTATCTATGTTTCTCTTGTGTGTCCAGGACTGACATAGTGGACATGGACCAAGATACATTTAGGTAAGTGAGATGACTAAACAAATCATTACCCCATTTTTGAAACTACTGCATAGATACAAAAGTAAAAAAAAAAATGCCACCACTAGGGGAGCTCACTGCATGCTATGTGTACATCATACCCAATAATCATACTGTCTACAGTAACCTCCTGGGCTCCCCCTAGTGGTGGCTCAGGGAGACAGATTTTGTCATTTGGTGCTATTTTTATTATTTGATTTCCTTATATTATATGATTTGCATTTATTAATGATACAATATGATACTACTGGAATGCTCAGTCTGCAATAATTTTTCTCTTTTTAGCGTCTTGCATATATTCAAAAGTGAGGCCCATCCATCCGTATATAAGATGTGCTCCGGGGGAAAAGAAGGACTGAGCCTGTTTGGTAATACAGAAGGGCTAATAAATACTCACCATCTATTATATCACCAGTTCTTATGACTTGGTGCAACCCTTTTAACGTAAACTTTTTTTTTAATGTAATAATCCACCAGACATTGAAAATTTAAGCTTTTTTGTAACATACGTCATTACCTTATTTTGCTTCCTTCTCAGCAATACCTGTACACTATAATCAAACAGGTTGGAGTACAGGAACTCCCCTGTCTGAGCCTCTCTGTAGCCTCAGTTATACACAGACAGGGAAGTTTCCATTTGGAATACAGTGTACGGATCTCGGCCAGGCAGCAGTTAGAAGCAGCTTGTAAAGGAGCATGTACTTTGCAGCACAGTATTGTGTTTCGAAGAAAAAATACTAATTTTGTAATCGTTCATTGGAGGCTAATTAAATAAAAAAAAGTTTTGTTTATTGTTTTTAACTAATCGTTATTGCCTGTAGCTTCCTTTTTTAAATGCGCGTTGAGAAAGAAATTTTTTTTTGTAAAAGGTGGACAAAGTCTTTATAGCCCAGTGGTGTGTAGAATACGGTAACGAGGGAAGCAGGTTTTCTGATGTTCTGAATATTTTATCTCTTATTTTAGGTCTCCTTAACCGATGTCAGTGTAAATGGGGAGAAAACAGGCTGAGGTAAGCAGCGGCTATTCTGTCTGCTTGGTAGACGTCTTATAGAGCAAAATATACGTGTGTCATCTCCCAAGAATCATCCAGTAGATACCTGGAAACATGGGGGCATCTCAAGGACTGCTGGGAGAGATGGCAAATCTCTAGGGCACCATACATCACTCTAGTTCGTCTCCTTAGTGTTTCACTTGCCCCATTGCACATCCTGGGAGCAGGAATAAGGTGTGGTCTGTTATAAAAGGGGCATGGTCTAAGAAAAGGGGTGTGTCTAAGCGGGAAAAAACGTGTATGCTGCAGTCATCCCGCTGCTGCTTTCTAGTGCGTGTGTATCTTACCCCAGAGCTGAGCTGACAACTACACTCCTAAGTACTGTAGTATAATGTCCTTCATGCTGCTTTCTTACAAGTCTGTTATCTCACCCCAGTACTTGATTCACAGCTGCACAGCTCAGTAGTGTAGTATAATGGCCTTCATACTGATTTCCAGTAAGTGTATTAACTCACCCAAGTGCTGGAGTCACAGCTACACTGCTCAGTAGTGTAGTATAATGTCCTTCAAGCTGATTTCCAGTAAGTGTATTATCTCACTCAGTGCTGAATTCACAGCAACGCTGCTCACTACTGTAGTCTAATGTTCTCCCAGCTGATTTTAAGTAAGTGATTTATCTCACTCCAGTGCTGTATTCACAGCTACACTGCTTAGTGCCATAGTATATAACTCACCGAATGATGCATTAATAATTTCACATTTAGGAAATTTTAGTATTTACTTACTTAAATGCATATATTTGGAGCTAAAAATCATTTTTGCAATTGGGTTTCATTAAAAATTTTTTTATTCGTTTGGCTTTTACAGACTCTTTGTTTTCCTGCACTTTTAACTTTGATGTAGTCTGTGGTCATCAATCAGTTGTGAGGAATTCAGAAAAGGACAGATTAAAGAGTTCTCCTGTCAGGACAAGCTCACTGAGTGTTTCTTAGTTAACTCATTTTGTCATTCTGCAGCCAGTAGTAGACAAAAGCAACCCAGAGGCTATAGAAGGCAAACAGTGATTTTTTTTTTAATGAAACCCAATTGCAAAAAATCATTTTTTGCCCAAAATGCATGTAATTAGAAAAAAAAAATATAGAGTAATGAGAAGCAGGGGCCTGGGGAAAAGAAACGGTATATGGGGCAGGGAAGGAGGTGGTATAAGGAAGAGAAATGTGTCTAGAAAGCTATGCCAGATATATTTTACATGTAGATTTGATAAACTTTATGTAATTTTGCACCATTTTGCAAGTGATGCGTTTTTTCCAGCCTGTAAAATTCACTGTCAGCGATTGCTACTTTCCCTCCTCACCAGATTGTGGTTCATGAGGCCGACACGGAGCCAGGAGGAGCTGATGTCTCGCCTCGATGTGATCGAGTTCTTCATGGCGCCACACAACCAGGAAACTACCAGCAACATTCAGGGCTGCCTCAGGAACATTAAAAACGTCCCCGTGAGTATGACCTTCATTTATCCCTCCCTGGATAGGTCCAGCGTTTCTATACCAGGCTAAACATGACCATGAGATAGCGGTCTCCTCCACAAACAGATTGGCTGAGCATTCCTCTGCTGGAACATCCCAGCGATCAGCTGCGATCAGTGCGGGAAATATAGCAGTAAATGTTCAAATTCTCTGCAGCGCCACCTCAGGGGAGACTAAGTATTACAGAAGATCCTTTAATATCAATGGGTAGTCTGTGTGATGCAGGACAGGACGGGTCCTCCAGAGCGAAAGGCGTTTTTTAAAACCACTCTCCAGTTTAACCAAGAGATCCCGAGTGCCCCTGTATTAACTCATAATTTCCCAGAGTACAAATAGGCCCCCGTGGGCATCTGTAAATTATTTATAGCTTCAACTGGTTGTAAGGATTTAAAGGGGGTCCCTATCCACTGGATGTATGACCCCACCGATTCTGCAATCTCCTATGAGATTAGAGTGAAGGCAGGCATGCTCGACCACTGCAATCTCCTATGTGATTGGAGTGAGGGTGGGTATGCTCAACCACTGCGATTCCTTGTCTGATTGGAGTGAAGGTGGGCATTCTCAACCACTGCAATCACCTATGTGATTGGAGCGAGGGTAGGCATGCTCGACCACTGTGATATCCTATGTGATTGGAGCGAGGGTAGGCATGTTCGACAACTGTGATTCCTTGTCTGATTGGAGTGAAGGTGGGCATGCTCGACAACTGCAATCACCTATGTGATTGGAGCGAGGGAGGGGATGCTCGACCACTGTGATCTCCTATGTGATTGGAGTGAGGGTGGGTATGCTCGACCACTATGATCTCCTATGTGATTGGAGTGAGGGTGGGTATGCTCGACCTCTGTGATCTCCTATGTGATTGGAGCGAGGGTAGGCATGCTCGACCACTGTGATCTCCTATGTGATTGGAGTGAGGGTGGGTATGCTCGACCACTGTGATCTCCTATGTGATTGGAGTGAGGGTGGGTGTGCTCGACCACTGCAATCACCTATGCGATTGGAGCGAGGGTAGGCATGCTCGACCACTGTGATCTCCTACGTGATTGGAGCAAGGGTGGGTGTTGTGAATGGGCTTGAGATGAGTTCTGAGCAGAGGCTCCCTCTGGTGGTTACAAGCGGTACTGGTCTGTTCAGTGAAGATTGTGAGGACTGGGAATCAGGTGTTACTGACTGGTCTTATATAAGGGAGTCACCTTCCCATCAGGGTTGCCGGTGATCAATTGTTCTGGTCTGAATCCTTGATTCCAGTTTCCCTTGTAGCCTGCTGTGTCGTGTCTGCATCTCCTTCTAACAGATAGGACATTTTCTTCTTTTTGTTTCTGTGCTTGATTTTTGCATTTTGTCCTGCACTTCTGTGGGGCCTTCTGGGTCCCCTCAGGGGCTTTTGCCCTCTCAGTTTAGTTCAGCCACTGATGTTTGTACTTTTGCTTTTTCCATTTTTTTCAGTGGCTGCTGTTTTGATTTTGTTACACCAGAGAGCTAATTTAGGTGGTAGAGGTCGTGTGATCTCAGGTGTTTTTGAAATTAGTAGAGTTGGTGCTTTCAGGGTTTTTTTGGGATTGCAGTAAGTACCCTTCCTATCCTTTTCTATTTAGTTAGTTTTGGCCCCAACGTTTGCTCATACTATTTTCTGTCTGTGTCAGTATTTTGTCTTGTCTAACCGCCATTACATGTTTGGGGCTTGCTATTATCTTTGGGGTTCTGCTCCGGGGCAGATAGCTTTCCTATTTCTATCTTTAGGTGTAGTTAGTTTCTCAGGCTGTGACGAGGCGTCTAGGACCAACGTAGGAACGCTCCACGGCTGCCTCTAGTTGTGGTGGTTAGTCAGGGTACTGCAATCTCATAGATTCACCAACAACGGAGACCTTCAAGAAAAACCTGAAGACCCACCTGTTCCGACAAGCCTACAACCTGCAATGATCCTCAGTGTACTGAACCATCGCACAACCAGCTCTACCCTCTCCTAGTGTATTCTCACCCATCCCTGTAGACTGTGAGCCCTCGCGGGCAGGGTCCTCTCTCCTTCTGTACTTATGCGTCCCTTGTCTAGCACATGTTTATTGTATCTGTCTATATTTTTCCCCTTTTCATATGTAAAGTGCCATGGAATAAATGGCGCTATATAAATATATAATAATAAATAATAATAATAATTCCAACTGCTCTGGTGTATTGCCTTTTTGCCTGCACTCCTCAGCTACCGAATCATAACAGTATCACCGGCCCAAAAAATTGAAAATTGTGTGGTACTCACAGAAGGGAAAAAATATTGTGAAAGAAAAAAAAAAAAGGTTGTCAGAGTTGTCAGAGATATTTTTCTGTTTGTTGCATTTTTTTTTTTTCCCTCTGTATCTCTGGGTGCTGGGAGGATTTTTTTTTTCTCTCAATGGAGTTTGCACAGTTGTCTGGCCGTGTGGATCAGCTTGCCACTGAGGTTCGGAGTATTGCTATCTATCTTGCTAGGTTGCCTGTTGTGGAACCTAGGATTCCCATGCCAGATTTGTTTTTAGGGGATCGAGCTAAGTTTCAGAATTTCAAAAATAATTGTAAATTGTTTTTTGCCTTAAAATCTAAGTCCTCAGGAAACGCAGCGCAGCAGGTTCAAATTGTCATCTCTCTCCTGCGCGGCGATCCTCAGGATTGGGCTTTTTCCCTGACACCTGGGATCCTGTTTTGAGTGGTTGATGCATTTTTTCAGGCTTTGGGGTTATTGTACGATGAGCCTAATGTCACTGATCAAGCTGAAAAAGCCTTGTTGGCATTAAATCAGGGCTTGATGACGCTGAGTTATACTGTCAGAGATTCCGTAGGTGGGCAGTCCTGACCAAGTGGAATGACGACGCTTTGGCGGCCATTTTTCGGAAGGGCTGTCAGATAATGTAAAGGATGTTATGGTGGGATTCCCTGTCCCCTCTGGTCTCAATGATTCTATGTCATTAGCGATTCAAATTGACAGACGTTTGCGTGAGCGGAGAAGTATGCGTGGAATGGTGTTGCCTTGTGAACCTGCTTCTGAATCCATGCAGTGTGATAGAGTGGTGTCTGGGGCACAGCGTCATGAGTTTCGAAAGCGCAATGGGTTATGTTTCTACTGTGGTGATGCCTCTCATACTATTTCAGTCTGCCCTAAGCGGGAGGACGTTTTGCACGCTCAGTTGTCTTGGGTAGTGTTCAGACTAAGTTTTTACTAACTGTCACTCTGATATGCTCTCTGTCCTCATTTTCTGCTCAGGCTTTCGTTGATTCTGGAGCAGCTATTAACCTGATGGATTATGATTTTGCTAAACGTTGTGGGTTTCCCTTGATACCCCTACAGAAGTCTATTCCCCTTCTGGGGATCGATTCTACCCCTTTGGCTGAGAATAAACCTCAGTTCTCTACTCAGGTTATAATGAGGGTTGAACCTGATCATCAAGAGTGCTGCAAATTTTTGGTTCTGTATAATCTGCATGATATTATCGTACTGGGTTTCCCTTGGTTACAGTCTCATAATCCTGTTTTGGATTGGAAATCTGTGTCTGTAACCAGTTGGGGCTGCCAATGTGTTAATACCAACACTCCTGTTTTTTCTGCCTCCCCCCAGGCTCAGGATGTTCCTGACTTTTTGATTGATTTTTCTGATGTGTTTAGCGAAAGTAAATCTGCATCCTTGCCTCCCCATAGGAGCTATGACTGCGCTATTGAATTAGTGCCTGGTAGTAAATTCCCTAAAGGTCACCTTTTTAACTTGTCTGTACCTGAACATGACGCTATGCGGTCTTATATCAAGGAGTCATTGGAGAAAGGTCATATCAGACCATCCTCTTCACCCTTAGGTGCCGGTTTTTTCTTTGTGGCCAAAAAGGATGGTTCATTAAGGCCGTGTATTGATTATCGTCTTTTGAACAATATTACTGTGAAATATCAATACCCGTTACCCTTGATTTCTGACCTGTTTTCCAGGGTGAAAAACGCTACTTGGTTTACCAAGCTTGACCTCAGGGGGCATATAACCTTATTCGCATTAAGCACGGGGATGAATGGAAGACGGCATTCAATACCCCGGAGGGGCATTTTGAGTACCTTGTGATGCCCTTTGTGCTCACTAATGCTCCTTCTGTCTTCCAGTCCTTCATGAATGACATTTTCAGGGATTTTGTGGATAAATTTCTGATTGTTTATTTGGATGATATCTTGATTTTTTCCAATGACTGGGACTCTCATGTGAAACATGTTCGAACTGTATTCCAGATTTTGAGAGAGAATGCTCTGTATGTGAAGGGATCAAAGTGTCTTTTTGGCATACAGAGGATCTCATTTCTGGGATTCATTTTGTCCCCATCTGTTATTGAAATGGACCCGGTCAAGGTTCAGGCCATCTGTGATTGGGTCCAACCTACTTCATTAAAGGCTCTTCAAAGATTTTTGGGTTTTGCCAATTTTTATCGTAAATTTATTGGTAATTTCTCGGTTATTGTTAAACCATTAACTGATTTGACCAAAAAGGGTTCTGATGTGGTGAATTGGCCTCCTGAGGCAGTCTCTGCATTTCAGGAACTTAAGCAGAGATTCACTTCTGCTCCTGTTCTACGGCAGCCTGATGTTTCTCTGCCATTTCAGGTGGAGGTTGATGCCTCTGAAATTGGGGCAGGTGCCGTTTTGTCCCAAAAAGATCCAGAGACCTCTAAAAGTAACCCTTGTGCCTTTTTCTCTCGAAAATTTTCTCCTACTGAACGTAATTATGACGTGGGTAATCGGGAGTTATTGGCCATGAAGTGGGCTTTTGAAGAGTGGAGACATTGGCTGGAGGGAGCCAAACATCGGGTGGTGGTCCTTATGGACCATAAGAATCTGGTTTATCTGGAATCTGCCAAGCGACTCAATCCTAGACAGGCCAGGTGGGCCTTGTTTTTCACACGTTTTAATTTTGTGGTTTCCTTTCTTCCTGGCACTAAGAATGTTAAGGCGGATGCTCTCTCGAGGAGTTTCCTTGCGGACTCTCCTGAGTTATCTGATCCTTCTGTTATTTTGAAAGAGGGTGTAGTTCTTTCCGCCATCTCACCCAATTTGAGACTTGCTCTGGAGGGGTGTCAGGAGGATAGGCCCGAGCGCTGCCCTGTTGGAAAATTGTTTGTCCCGGACCAGTGGAAAAAGAGTGTGATGTCTGAGATTCATTGTTCCGCGTTGGCTGGGCATCCCGGAATTTTTGGTACCAGAGACTTGGTTAGTCGGTCCTTTTGGTGGCCTACCTTGTCTCGTGATGTCAGGGAATTTGTGCAGTCCTGCGGGACTTGCTCTCGCTCCAAGCCTTGCTCTCGCTCTGGTGGTTTGTTGATGCCATTGCCTGTGCCCAAGAGACCATGGACCCATATCTCTATGGATTTAATTTCCGACCTTCCTGTTTCTCAGAGAATGACCGCCATCTGGGTGATTTGTGATAGGTTTTCCAAGATGATACATCTTGTGCCATTGCCTAAGTTGCCTTCCTCCTCTGAATTGGTGCCTTTGTTCCTTCAGCACGTGGTTCGTTTACACGGCATTCCTGAGAACATTGTGTCTGACAGAGGAGTCCAGTTTGTTTCCAGATTTTGGAGGACCTTTTGTTCTAAACTTGGTGTTCAATTGTCTTTCTCCTCGGCGTTTCATCCTCAGACCAATGGTCAAACTGAGAGAACAAACCAGACATTGGAGACTTATCTAAGATGCTTTGTGTCTGCTGATCAGGATGACTGGGTTTCTTTTTTGCCTTTGGCTGAGTTTGCTCTTAATAATAGGGCTAGCTCTGCCACTTTGATGTCTCCATTTTTCTGTAATTCTGGGTTTCACCCTCGATTTTCTTCGGGACAGACGGAGGCTTCTGTCTGTCCGGGTGTTGACTCTGTTGTGGAGCGTATGCAACAGATTTGGGACCAGGTAGTGGAGAGGTTGTCCCTCTCTCAAGAGAGGGCCCAGCGGTTTGCTAACCGGCATAGGACTGATGGTCCTCGGTTTAAAGTAGGGGACTTGGTCTGGTTGTCCTCAAAAAATATTCCTATGAGAGTAGCATCTCCTAAATTTAAGCCTAGGTTCATTGGACCTTATAAGATCATGGAGATTCTTAATCCTGTTTCTTTTCGTTTGCTTCTTCCAGGGACATTTAAGATCCATAACGTGTTCCACAAGTCCTTGTTGAAGAGGTTTGTTGAGCCAGTGGTTCCTGCTGCTGTGCCTCCTGACCTTTTTTGGTTGAGGGCAATCTGGAGTATGTGGTTGAGAAAATATTAGATTCTCGTTTTTCTAGATGGAAACTCCAGTATTTGGTTAAGTGGAGAGGTTATGGTCAGGAAGACAATTCTTGGGTGTTTGCTTTGGACATCCATGCTAGGAGACTCATCCGTGCGTATCATAGAACTCATCCTGACCGACCTGGTTGCTCAAATGAGGGTTCGGTGACCCCTCCTCAAGGGGGGGGTACTGTTGTGAATGGGCTTGAGATGAGTTCTGAGCAGAGGCTCCCTCTGGTGGTTACAAGCGGTACTGGTCTGTTCAGTGAAGATTGTGAGGACTGGGAATCAGGTGTTACTGACTGGTCTTATATAAGGGAGTCACCTTCCCATCAGGGTTGCCGGTGATCAATTGTTCTGGTCTGAATCCTTGATTCCAGTTTCCCTTGTAGCCTGCTGTGTCGTGTCTGCATCTCCTTCTAACAGATAGGACATTTTCTTCTTTTTGTTTCTGTGCTTGATTTTTGCATTTTGTCCTGCACTTCTGTGGGGGCCTTCTGGGTCCCCTCAGGGGGCTTTTGCCCTCTCAGTTTAGTTCAGCCACTGATGTTTATACTTTTGCTTTTTCCAGTTTTTTCAGTGGCTGCTGTTTTGATTTTGTTACACCAGAGAGCTAATTTAGGTAGTAGAGGTCGTGTGATCTCAGGTGTTTTTGAAATTAGTAGAGTTGGTGCTTTCAGGTTTTTTTTGGGATTGCAGTAAGTACCCTTCCTATCCTTTTCTATTTAGTTAGTTTTGGCCCCAACGTTTGCTCATACTATTTTCTGTCTGTGTCAGTATTTCGTCTTGTCTAACCGCCATTACATGTTTGGGGGCTTGCTATTATCTTTGGGGTTCTGCTCCGGGGCAGATAGCTTTCCTATTTCTATCTTTAGGTGTAGTTAGTTTCTCAGGCTGTGACGAGGCGTCTAGGACCAACGTAGGAACGCTCCACGGCTGCCTCTAGTTGTGGTGGTTAGTCAGGGTACTGCAATCTCATAGATTCCAACTGCTCTGGTGTATTGCCTTTTTGCCTGCACTCATCAGCTACCGAATCATAACAGGTGGGCATGTTCGACCACTGCGATTCCTTGCCTGATTGGAGTGAAGGTTGGCATGCTCGACCACTGCAATCACCTATGTGATTGGAGCGAGGGTAGGCATGCTCGACCACTGTGATCTCCTACGTGATTGGAGTGAGGGTGGGTATGCTCGACCACTGTGATCTCCTATGTGATTGTAGCAAGGGTGGGCATGCTCGACCACTGCGATTCCTTGTCTGATTGGAGTGAAGGTGGGCATGCTCGACCACTGCAATCACCTATGTGATTGGAGCGAGGGTAGGCATGCTCGACCACTGTGATCTATTACGTGATTGGAGTGAGGGTGGGTATGCTCGACCACTGTGATCTCCTATGTGATTGGAGCAAGGGTGGGCATGTTCGACCACTGCGATTCCTTGTCTGATTGGAGTGAAGGTGGGCATGCTCGACCACTGCGATCACCTATGTGATTGGAGTGAAGGTGGGTATGCTCAACCACTGCAATCTTCTATGTGATTTGAGTGAGGGTGGGCATGCTCGACCACTGTGATCTCCTATGTGATTGGAGTGAAGGTGGGCATGCTCGACCACTGTGATCTCCTATGTGATTGGAGTGAAGGTGGGTATGCTCAACCACTGCAATCTTCTATGTGATTTGAGTGAGGGTGGGCATGCTCGACCACTGTGATCTCCTATGTGATTGGAGTGAAGGCAGGCATGCTCGACCACTGTGATCTCCTATGTGATTGGAGCAAGGGTGGGTATGCTCAACCACTGCTATCTCCTATGTGATTGGAGCAAGGGTGGGCATGCTCGACCACTGTGATCTCCTATGTGATTGGAGGAAGGTGGGCATGCTCAACCACTGCAATCTCCTATGTGATTGGAGTGAGAGTGGGCATGCTCGACCACTGTGATCTCTTATGTGATTGGAGGAAGGTAGGCATGCTCAACCACTGCTATCTCCTATGTGATTGGAGCAAGGGTGGGCATGCTCAACCACTGTGATCTCCTATGTGATTGGAGGAAGGTGGGCATGCTCGACCACTGTGATCTCTTATGTGATTGGAGGAAGGTGGGCATGCTCGACCACTGTGATCTCCTATATGATTGGAGTGAAGTTGGGCATGCTCAACCACTGCAATCTCCTATGTGATTGGAGCGAGGGTGGGCATGCTCGACCACTCTGATCTCTTATGTGATTGGAGGAAGGTGGGCATGCTCGACCACTGTGATCTCCTATATGATTGGAGTGAAGTTGGGCATGCTCAACCACTGCAATCTCTTATGTGATTGGAGGAAGGTAGGCATGCTCAACCACTGCTATCTCCTATGTGATTGGAGGAAGGTAGGCATGCTCAACCACTGCTATCTCCTATGTGATTGGAGCAAGGGTGGGCATGCTCAACCACTGTGATCTCCTATGTGATTGGAGGAAGGTGGGCATGCTCGACCACTGTGATCTCTTATGTGATTGGAGGAAGGTGGGCATGCTCGACCACTGTGATCTCCTATATGATTGGAGTGAAGTTGGGCATGCTCAACCACTGCAATCTCCTATGTGATTGGAGCGAGGGTGGGCATGCTCGACCACTCTGATCTCTTATGTGATTGGAGGAAGGTGGGCATGCTCGACCACTGTGATCTCCTATATGATTGGAGTGAAGTTGGGCATGCTCAACCACTGCAATCTCCTATGTGATTGGAGTGAGGGTGGGCATGCTCGACCACTGTGATCTCTTATGTGATTGGAGGAAGGTAGGCATGCTCAACCACTGCTATCTCCTATGTGATTGGAGCAAGGGTGGGCATGCTCAACCACTGTGATCTCCTATGTGATTGGAGGAAGGTGGGCATGCTCGACCACTGCGATCTCTTATGTGATTGGAGCGAGGGTGGGCATGCTCGACCACTGTGATCTCTTATGTGATTGGAGCGAGGGTGGGCATGTTCGACCACTGATCCATTCACTTCTATGGGACTGGTGGATCCGCTGTTTCCATGTTATACTGTGACTAATACGCCGCTTGCTTTTCTTTCACCAGCTGATACTAAAACGCATGACCCTCTGTAACATCAAGGTGACCGACTGGCAGTCCCTGTACAAGGTACTTTCCTCTCCATTGCTGACGCCTATATGTTTAGTCTGGAAGTGAATATCCCTCACTTCTCTCCTTCCGCTTTTCTGTTCCTGCAGACTGTGTACAACGCTGTTTGCCTAGGAGAAATCTGCCGCACGTTGCCCCAGTCTGTGACCCTGTTCAGCCGCCTCGCTTCTGCTTTCAGCAGTGACCTGCACTATATCGCCAGCGTCATCAGTAAAGTGGTTCGTATCCTGAGACTTTCTCATCGTCCTTTATCTACATATAAACCCTCCTGTTGCTTATTTTACCTTTACTCACTTTACTCAGATATGAGAATGATCCTATCCGCTTAGATCCATATTCTCCTCCATGGATACAGATATATAATGCCATAATCTGGCTACCAGCAGCCACCACTAGGGGAGCTTATACGCTAACTGCAGACTGTTATACATTGAGCTCAGTAATAAGACTGTATTCAGTGGCTGCTGTGAGCCAGAATAGTTTTATTTTTAATGGATTCTATAGTTTCCACAAACTTTGCATAGTACAAGTAAACATGAGAAACTTTGTAATGTATCTTATCAGAGAAATCTGCTTCTTTCACCATTTATGAGGCACATTTCCTCTTCTATCTGCCTCATAATCTCATCATTCACTCAAAAAAATTGCTGTAATCCATTTTGGGCAAAATAAAAAGGATTATGAGCTCCATGAGTGATCACATTACAACTGCCCATTACAGGCTATGGAGATGGGAAGGGAAGCAATAGGAAGTGAGAGTGAGGTATAGAGGCAGAGACACACTAAGGCATTTCTGCTGCTTTCTAGTATGTGTTTATCTTAACCCAGACTTGGATTAATAGCTACGCTGCTCATTACTGTAGTATAATGACCTTTTATGCTGTTTTATTGTAAATTTATTATCTCACCCCAGTGTTGGATTCACAGCTACAATTCTCAGTACTGTAGTATAATGTCCTTCATGCTAAGTTCCAGTAACTGTATTATCTCACTCCAGTGCTGTATTCACAGCTACACTGCTCAGCATTATAGTATAATGTCCTTAATTCTGTTTTCTTATACGTGTTTTATTTCACTGCAGAGCTGGATTCACAGCTATACTGCTCAGTGTTGTAGTATAATGTCCATCATGCAGCTTTCTTGTTAGTGTATTATCTCACCCTAGAGTTGGATTCATAGCTATACCTTTCGGTACTGCTGCACTGCACTATTCTGCTTTATAGTCAGTGTTTTATCTCACTACAGAGCTCAGATACGTATACAGTGTTCAATAATGCTGTTTAATGTCCTCCATTCTGCCTTATATTCAGTGTTTTATGTGATACAAGAGCTGGATTCACAGATACACAGCTCAGTATTGTTGTATAATGTTTTCCCGACATGTGATACATTGAGACAGGAGAGCAGGAATCCCTCATATCTGTGTGTGTACATTGTATGGGAAACATAATAGGAGCTATTCTCAACCCCCAAGCTCAGAGAGAACTGAAAATATGAGATTTCCCTATTTTTCTTGAGCATCTTTTAAAGTATCACTGAGCCCAAGTTTTCTTTTGTGTTCCTTCGCCCAGGTGGACTTCGAAGAGAGCGTAAGGGAGAAGCGATTTTGTGTCAAGCCACAAGTAGATCCGACCATAGATGAAAGTAAGTGACATTACCTGAGGCCGTTGCATCAATATTTTACCTATATACCGGAATCTAAATATAAATGTAAAGGAAATGTTCACCCTTCTGTACAGAGCTGTGCGCCTTCTGCAGCACCGCGGCCATGTTAATTCTCCGGTCAGTGGGGCCGCAGGACATTGGAGCTTCACCAATCTGATACTGAGGTCTCGTCCTAAGCAATGATCATCAATATTAACCCAGTCCTGACATAGGATGTAATAATGGGTCCTATGTCAGGTGCGGATGTGTGGAGTTCAGTATGCGACAGCAGCATTATTTTTCGATAGAAAAATAAAAACGTTAATCCTCAACACAAACCAATTTTTTTTTTAATAAGAAATCTGCAAATTTTTTTCCACCACTTAGCAAACAATTGCGCAAGTTTGGTATCACAGTAATCGTACCAACCTACAGAATCATAGTGCCAAGTCCATTTTACCCTATAGTGAATGCAGTAAAACCCCACACTGGTTGAATTGCATTATTTCACTATTTCATTACACTTGGAATTTCTTTATTTCTTTCCTGTTCTTTTTTTTTTATTTCAGTATAACGTATGATAAAAAATAAATTTTGTCAATCATAACTACAATTTGTCCTACAAAAAAAATAAATCCTTATACGGCTACAGTAAGTCTATGAAAAATAAAAAAGAAGGGGAGGAAATAACAAAAAGTGTCTGCAGAGGGAAATGGTTAAAATCTAAAAAAAAACTTAAAATAATACATTTTCGGCCTCTACATCACCACTAGGGGGCGCTGTGTGTTGTTCTGGATATGTTATGTGCTCTGGGACTTTCAGTGTTATCATAGGCACATTCTGTGATTATATAAACCTGTTAGGAAACTACAACTTCCAACATGACCCGACAGCTATGGGCTAGAAGCAAATGTCAATAAATGATGTGACGGTATTACACTTACACCTTTATGTTCACCTGTGCCAGAGAAACGCCGGATGCAGGGGCTGCCGGACTTCCTAACAGACGTGGCCCATAAGGAATTGGAGACCTTGGATGATCAGATACCATCCTGCTGTGTGCTCTACATCCCGCTGGTGAGGAAAACCTACATGCAATAAGACGGACGACATCTAGGCACCCGCGCCTCAGGCGTAAATTCACTGGGAAGAAAGTGGCGGCACAGAGTAGTGGTGGCACAGGTCAGGGACACAGTCGCATGGCTCCTCAAGCTGTCCCGTGCGTCTGTGAGACCACCCGGGACCATATTTCATCTTCTTGAAGTAAAAGGTTACTACCGGAAACAAGAAAATCTCCCCAAATTTGAGTTCGGGAGATTCATATGGAAAATCTGATTTGCATCGGATAAATTTAACATAAATCAAAACTTCAGGAAATAATTAAAAAAATCTTTTATTGACTTTTTCACTTCTGTTCGGCCCACCCCTTACTTCTCCGCCGCTCCTCCGGCCGCTCCTCTGTCTTCTATCTTCTTCTCTTCCCGGGCCCCGCATGTAGGCATTACTAGGGAACGACAGCAAGCAGAGATTTTGAAAACAGTAAGGAATTGATGCAATTTCATTATACAGAGAATAACATTAATTTCTGGCCTTTTCTCACCTTCAGATTGGATTCCTGCTCTCCTTCCAGCGCCTCCCGCAAATGCAGGAAAAAAGCCACTTCAATATCGAAGGTCTGGATTTCATGGTGAGATGTTTCTAAATTTTTTCCTTTTTTAATTATTTATGTTTATTAAATAATGAGCCTCGCAGTATAATAGTATATACATAAATGCTGTGTGCCATATACATAAATGCTGTGTACAGTATACATTCATCCTTCACAGGATGCTGCCCTCTGCTGGCCAGAATTAGTATAGCTACTTACATTTATGGTTCCTCCTGTGTTAGTTATATAAAGGTGTAATCACAGTTATTTGTAGTCTTTGTTGTATATTTTAACCCATTGTGGAGTCATTTGTGAAAAGGTCATTTTTTAAATATACGTAGTGTACTACGGGCGCTCCTATCTATGTGTGATTGCATCTATATACCGATATTGGTTACAATTGATGTGATCCGTACAGTGGTGTAACATCAGCGGTACTGGGATATTTACTCATCTATTTCACGGGATAGATTAGTTGTCCAAGACTTTCCTTAGAATAGGCGATCAATCAGTGGGTGTCCAATAGCTGATCAGTGCTTGGTATCAGACCCCCCACTCGTATTATATTGGAATCCTATCCTCAGGAAAGTCCTGGACAATGCCTTCATAAATGGGCATTGTTGAATAGTACTCATTAAAATAAGCACTTTTGTAATTTATTGTTTGTTAATATTTTCAGTCGTTCTCGAGATAGTAACACTTTTCTTTTGTTTACAGCTGGTTGCCTAGGAGACCGACCACCACATCAGTTTAGCAGTGCTGGCCAAACATGCATAGGGCTTACTGGCTCTTTTCTATCCACTCCAGCTATCCTGGCCAGGATAGCTGGAGTGCACTGTTAGCTAACTCCAGTGCAGTGTTTACAAGCTGCACAGCAGCGATGGTCGGTCTCCTAGGCAATGTGATGTAAACCAAAGAAAAGTGTTAATATCTTAAGAACGACTGAAAATTTTAATAAACAATACATTAGAAAAGTACTTGTGTTTCCAAGCTCTATCAACAGACAATATCCATCTGTAGAGACAGGAATAACCCTTTAAGATCTCCTTCACAAATCATGCACTAGAATGCCATGTAAACCAAGACTAGCAAAACAGGACGCCATGTTCAGTGATTCATCTATATTACATGATGTAGTACAATATAGCAGTGGTAGACTTGTATTCACATCCCAATATTCTGTGTAATATCTCTTTTTCTTGACCAGTTTCTGTCAAATGATCGACTCCATTACAGAAGTGCCCGGACCAAAGAACTGGATAAAGTCCTGGGGGATCTCCATTGTGAGATAAGAGGTCAGATATCTAATCAGCATTTATAAAAGGGGGAAAGGAGGGTAAAGGGTAATACAGTATCTAACATTTTGGAATTATTTGTCCTAATAATAATAATAATAATAATAATATAAGTCCTTTAGCTGAGAGTGCTGCAAAACTGATACAAATTTGTCCAAACTGTCGAACAGTTCCGATTATTGTCGCTTCAATCAGTTTTAGAGATAGTAGCAGGAAAAGGGTTGTAAACAGATCTCCACAATATGGCCAGGGGTTAAAGCATCTGCAGTCTCAGGGAGGGTAGAGAAAAAAAATATAGATTAGAAAAGCACATGAAAAGGAAAATAAGCATCCTTGTTACACACAGAGCTCATATGCAGCCTATAATACTGGGAGAAATACACAGATATCACACTCAGCCTATATTACTGGGAGAGACACACAGAGATCACATGCTACCTATATAATTGGGAGAAACACAGAGAGACCACATCTAGCCTATATTACTTGGAGAAACATGTAGCCTTCACATCGAGTCTGTATTTTTGGGAGAAACACACAGAGGTAGAGACTCACAGAGATCACATCCAGTCTATATCACTGGGAGAGACACATAGAGATCACAGCCAGTCTCTGTTGCTTGGCAAAACACACGAATATCACATCCAGCCTATATTACTGGGAGAGACGTAGAGAGATCGCATCTAGCCTATATTACTGGGAGAGATGCACAGAGCTCAGATTCAGCCAACATTACTGGATGAAACATCTGCATATCAGATCCAGATTATATTACTGTGAGAAACGCACAGATATTAAATCCAGCCTATATTGCTCATCGAAACACACAGAGATCACATCCAGCCGATATTACTGGGAGAAACAAACAGATATCACATCCAACCTATATTACTGAGAGTGACACTCAGATCTCACATCCAACCTATATTACTGGGAGAAACGCACATATATTAAATCCAGCCTATATTACTCAGCGAAACACAGAGATCACATCCAGCCAATATTACTCGGAGAAACAAACAGATATGACATCCAACTTATATTACTGGGAGTGACACTCAGATCTCACATCCAACCTATATTACTGGGAGTGACACTCAGACCTCACATCCAGCCTATATTACTGGGAGACATACAGACCTCACATCCAGCCTATATTACTGGGAGAAACGCACATATATTAAATCCAGCCTATATTACTCAGCGAAACACAGAGATCACATCCAGCCAATATTACTCGGAGAAACAAACAGATATGACATCCAACTTATATTACTGGGAGTGTCACTCAGATCTCACATCCAACCTATATTACTGTGACACTCATACCTCACATCCAGCCTATATTACTGGGAGAGACACACAGAAAACACATCCAGCCTATATTACTGGGAGACATACAGACCTCACATCCAGCCTATATTACTGAGAGTGACACTCAGATCTCACATCCAACCTATATTACTGGGAGTGACACTCAGACCTCACATCCAGCCTATATTACTCGGAGAAACAAACAGATATGACATCCAACTTATATTACTGGGAGTGTCACTCAGATCTCACATCCAACCTATATTACTGTGACACTCATACCTCACATCCAGCCTATATTACTGGGAGAGACACACAGAAAACACATCCAGCCTATATTACTGGGAGACATACAGACCTCACATCCAGCCTATATTACTGAGAGTGATACTCAGATCTCACATCCAACCTATATTGCTGGGAGTGACACTCAGATCTCACATCCAACCTATATTACTGGGAGTGACACTTAGACCTCATATCCAGCCTATATTACTGGGAGACATACAGACCTCACATCCAGCCTATATTACTGGGAGAGACACACAGAAATCACATCCAACCTATATTACTGGGAGTGACACTCAGATCTCACATCCAACCTATATTACTGTGACACTCAGACCTCACATCCAGACTATATTACTGGGAGTGACACTCAGACCTCACATCCAGCCTATATTACTGGGAGTGACACTCAGACCTCACATCCAGCCTATATTACTGGGAGAGACACACAGAAATCACATCCAGCCTATATTACTGGGAGTGACACTCAGATCTCACATCAACCTATATTACTGGGAGTGACACTCAGACCTCACATCCAGCCTATATTACTGGGAGAGACACACAGAAATCACATCCAGCCTATATTACTGGGAGTGACACTCAGACCTCACATCCAACCTATATTAATGGAAGTGACACTCAGACCTCACATCCAGCCTATATTACTGGGAGAGACACACAGAAATCACATCCAGCCTATATTACTGGGAGACATACAGACCTCACATCCAGCCTATATTACTAGTAAAAACACTTCTACAAGAAAAAAAAATCTGATACTTGGATCAGGTTGAAAATTTTTCACATCCAAGGGTCTGAAAAGGAATGAAAGAAAAAAAATTGCAGACTGAAACGTAGTGCAATTTTATCAACTAAAAGTAACAGGTAACATATGAAAATGTTTTTACATGTCAAAAGTGTTCATAGCAGCTATCTAAATACTAACTTAGGTGATCTGTGTCTACCCATGAACACCATATTACTATTACCATATAGTGTATTCTACTTAGAAGTTAAAAGGGTTGTCCAGTGAAGATAGGTGATAATTTATAGATTGGTGGGTCTGACAGCCGACACCCTCGCATAGCATCTGTTAGCAGGAAGTAAACGATTTAGAGTCGAAACAGCGCAGCTGAAGATGGCGGGCTTTTGCCCCCAAATGATCTGATATTGGTGATCCATCCTAAGGCTGGGTTATTAATCTGCCATTGGCTGTACCTGTGGGAATGCACCAGTGCACCTAATGTGTGTGTCCTCCGCAGACCACGAGACCATGATCATGCACCAGCTGCAGACGTTGATCCTGGAGCGGTCGGCTGTTTTATATGACGTGACGGAGTACGTCGGGCAGCTAGACGCTCTTCTCGCCATGGCCGTCTCCGCCCGTGAGAATGGATACGTCCGCCCATGTTACACTTCAAACAACATCATTAATATAAAGGAGGGCAGGTGAGGAGGAGGAAGATCCCTCGTGGCTCATTTTTTCATGTATTCCTGGCTTTATACTACTTTCTCTCTTCCAGACATCCCCTTATGGTGTTTTGTTCCGGAACTTTTGTCCCAAACCCAACGGAAACTGGAGAGCAAGAGAAGAGGATAAAAATTGTGACAGGTCCCAACTCGTGTGGTAAAAGTGTATATCTGAAACAGGTAGCGAGAACAGGAAAAAAAAAGTTTATTCTTCTTCTGGTAAATGATAAAATGTTGTCTGATTGCAGTCACCACTAGGGGGAACACACTGCATATGGATTTATATAGTTAGCATTCATCCCTTCTCAATATAGGACATATCAGGATATGATAGTGCAGGTGTATGGAGCAGGCTCAGGAGCTGAGCCTGCTCCGTACAAGGCAAGTGCCAGCTGTGTTATACTGCCAGCACCTGCTGTATCAGTAGCAACTAGTGATGAGCGAGTATACTAGTTGCTCGGGTTTTCCCGAGCATGCTCGGGTGTCCTCCGAGTATTTTGGCGTGCTCGGAAATTTAGTTTCTGTTGACCGAGCTGCATAATTTATGGCTGCTAGACAGCCTGAATACATGTTGGGATTCCCTAACAAACAGGCAATCCTCACATGTATTCAGGCTGTCTAGCAGCCATAAATCATGCAGCTACATCGGCAGAAACTAAATCTCCGAGCACGCCCAAATACTCGGAGGACACCCGAGCATGCTCAGGAAAACCCAACCAACGAGTATATTCTCTCATCACTTGTAGCGACCATAGCCAGATCTGATCACTGCTGTTTAACCATTAAAATTTAGTGGTGGTGCAACATAGGGGAGACTGGTTGAGAGTTCATTCCAACGCCCATCGGCAGGTGGGGTCACCGCTAACTTTATACTCCCATGAAGCCCAAAAGGCTGAGATGTATAAGAGATTGTGATTTTTACTATACATTGAAGTATTACAATATATTGTATAAGCGGTAACAGGTTCAAGTTCCCTAGGGAAGATTAAAGAATAATTTGAAAAGTAATAAAAAAAATTAACAAAATAAAAAAAAATGGAAGTTCTAATCACCCTCCTTTTCCCATCCAAAAATAAACAAATTCAAAAAGTCAACATACCGGTAATTGGTATCGCCTCTTCCATAAAAGTACGATTTATGAAAATTATTCAACCCTTATTGTAAACGGCATAAAGAAAAAAATATTAAGACGCCAAAATTTATGTTTTTCAGTCCTCAAAAAATGCAATAAAAAGCAATCAAAACATCATATGTGCCACAATAATAAAAAAAAAAGACAAAAAACTGTTGCTGCTATGGGTCGTACCGTATCGCACTTACTGACTGTCCACATTAAACTTTTTTTTTTTATCTCAGGTGGGTCTCATTGTTTTCATGGCTATGGTTGGAAGTTATGTACCTGCCTCTTATGCCGAAATCGGACCCATTGATGGGATCTTTACCCGATTACAGACGCGGGAATCTGTTTCTCTCGGTTTGTCTACTTTCATGATTGATTTAAACCAGGTTTGTACCGTAACTCTTTTTTTTATGCAGCATACTCCGGATTTTAGTATTTTTCTCTCCAAAAAACCACATTGAAAACATATTTACAAAATTGCCCATCTGTTTGTGTCTACAGTTCCAATGCAGAACAGTATGTCTCCGTGGTAACAGACTACAAAGGAGCCCTGTGTAGTCTGACTCTGCAGCTCTGCTACTAATGACATTCAATAGGTTATCCAGAAGCAGGCGAGGGATGGAAGGGACGGCAGGATCAGACTACTCAGGTACAAGGTGACAGATACAGTACCTTTGCATGGGAGCTGTATACACAATTATTTTTTTTCCAAACAAGACGCATTGATGTATATTTTAATTTTAGATGCATTGTCACAATAACTGCAGTGATAGACGTGCCATTCTGATATAACGTAATATCCTAATATAATTTTAATACATTTGATGATACTACATTAAAGTGTGCAGTCCCTCCACATAGATGGCGAGGGCGGTGAATAATGCAACCGCGAAATCACTCATTCTAATAGACGAGTTTGGAAAAGGGACCAATACGGTAAGAAACGCCACTGATCTCCTTGCATACCTATGTATATACAGTATATAATATTGTTAACTTAATATCTAATGACATCCTTTACTTTGTGTCTGATTTTCCAGGTGGATGGGCTTTCCCTATTAGCTGCCATTCTCAGACACTGGATACAGCAGGGGTCTTCCTGCCCCCATATTTTACTTTCTACCAACTTTCACAGTCTGATTCAGCTGAAAATACTTCCTGAAAGTCCCATAGTGCATTATCAGGTGAGAACCGCAAGTAACAGTAGGTTCGTAGAGGTTCATGGCCAAAATATTTGGTAGGGAAATCGTACATCCCTCCTCTGTTGAACCTGATGGCTTATTGTAGATGCTCCCGCACATCTCTGAGAGGCGGCTGCTCAAGCCATGGACCTTCCCAACACTGAAATCTGCGATTACCGGGAGCGCACCTTAATGAGAATCTGTCAAAACTCACATAAAACTAATTATACAATCCTATAGGGAACATAAACATAAAATCTGTTATTACATATGCCAATGAGGGGCATCAGTGCACCCTTGGTGTGACCAAGGGCTCAGTGCACCATTCCGCCCCCTTATTTAGCATCTCAACACTTCCTCTTAGATGTTTTGACAGCTCTTGCTTGCCAAAAGTGAGCACTGCCTGAATTCAATCATCGGTTCTGTACGTCCACACTGACACTACAGTAGCCCAGGAAGGGCACAAACACACTGTGTCATTGAGGGAACTTTCTCATCCCTCTCTCCTGTCTGTAGTAGCTGATGTAGACAGGAGAGAGGGATGAGAGCTTGGCCACACGGACACTGTGTGTCCGTGTTCTTAATGGACTCCTGCAATGTCAGTGCGCATGCACATCTATGGGAATTTAATTCAGACAGTGCTCGCTCTGCACAAGCAAGAGCTGTCTATAAAGCTAAGAGGAATTGTGGCGGATGCTAACTGAGGTGGCATTACGGCGCACTGAGTCTTTGGTCACGCCAAGGGTGCACCGAGGCATCCCACATTAGCGTATGTAACACCCCTTCAGGGCTACCACGGTACGCTGGGTGTTATGGGGGGTCTCACCTCTTTAGGGCGCAGTGCCTCCACCCGAATCTTGATTGGAGCTCTCTCTAGGACTGCAGAAGGACTGTTATCTTCTGCCAGGGACTGATTCGGGAAACCCCTGCCTATAGCTCAGTACACACTCACCCAAAACAGGAGTAAAACTGTTTAACTGGTTTATGGATATGCAGCAGAAATGAAGTGTATTTAAAGAAACAACATGCAATACAGGTAACGGTGCTCTATAAAAATCATATACACATCACAACCTAATTCTTTCCCCAACCCTGCAAATATAACGTAGCAGGGTTCCCCTTTTCTTTTATTAACCCAGTCCAAACGTTGGGGCCCAGTTGCCGCGGATGTTGGCGCGCAAATTTATAACCGTTGGTGCACTTAGATGCTCACGAAGGTAAATAGTCTGGGGCGTAGTGTACTCACTGTAACGGGCTGGTTGAACCACAAGTCTCGAAAAGGGGCACTCACGGTGCGTCTCCACCGGTGGTAGTTTTCCCTGGACCCCAACTGGGGGCGGCAGGATTCAGGCCTTTATACGGTGGGAGTGTCGGTAGAACTCTCCGAGTCCTTAATGTTGCTTGCTTCACCTGATGACCGGGCTGCGCTCTCTCCAGATTCGCAGGTATATCAGAGGGGACGGGAACGCTCCGCTCTTTAGAGGAATACAAGTCCACAGCGCTCCATCTTTTACATGAACCATCCGCTCTCTCACTTTCTTTTACTTCCTCTCCAGCTCCCTCCCCCAAGTTCCTCCTCCCTCCTATCCCTCCAAGCTGTGTCATCTGACTGAAACAAGGGTCCATGGGAATTGTAGTCCCCCGCAGCTCAGGGAAAAAAACCATTAATGTCTGAAGGTCCCTGTTTAACAGCAGTTGCAAAACTCTTCTTAGTGTCTGTAAATCCCAGTATACCAGTAGCTGCTCTGACAGTTCCATGTGCAGGTGTTACATTCTCCCCCTGGTGAGTCATTGAAAGTGTCCCATCACGACATGAGGACTCACCACCTGAAACATGAATGGGGGTTAAGGCATCCTGACTAACACCAAATTTACATGCATACAAACCACCTCCTGGACACATGGAAGATACCGAGAAATAAGGCCAAACAGAATTTGAATTTGGGTGTATCAACCTGGGGACCTCAGTGGTATGTCCCATTCTGTCATAAGTCAACATCATGGGTGGCCTAATTGTGTAGCCCTGGTATGTAAGGCACACATAAAAATCCTGGAGTCTGCACAGAAAGGTAACAGTTAAAGCTTACATCATCCATTCACACTTTAGACACACCCTCGGGGTATATAAGCTAGTGATGTACACCAGCTAGTGGGAAGTCTTCCAGGAAGTGAAGTGAAAGACAGTCACTCAGTTAGTTCCTGTCAGCAGTTCAGAAAGTGGAGGCTAGTATGGGTGAGCCAGTTCATCCTAGCCTAGTCAGAGCTGTTCCTTAACCTGAAGACAGAGACAGCTTTGGAGAAAGGGAAGTTTGCAGCAGAAACTTCAGTCGCCTGTCCCAAGGACAGTGAAGTTCAGTTGATGTGTTCCTGAACCAGGAGAATACTGAGAATCTGTCAGCGAGCTCCAAGGAAGAAGTAAGAAAGGATTGACTTGTACTACCTTAGGAAGTGTGCAGTGCCTATGTTAAGAGTGGAAAGCAGGGCGAAGGGCGCAGAGGAAGAAGTTAGAGAAGTGCCTTAGATATTGGATTGTCTGCACAATTTACCCGGTCACTGGGGACCGAAGGGTTGCTATCGCTTCACGCATAGTAACGGAACAACCAGAGTCTTACTGGACCTTAGGTCGCAGAAAGCAGCCCCTGAAGTGTCAATACGTAATTGGAGTCAGGAGGAACAAGGACTTTTAGCTAGGCCAAGCGTAGAAGGATTCTGTTCTTACCACATGGAAGGCTCCGCCACAATACTGACCGGGCAGTACAGCTATGGAGTTAGCTGGAGTATTCGGAGTTAACTTAGCTCCATGCTAGTTGGACTCATTATATTGAAAGTAAAGGAGGCCTCTAACCTGCTCCGCTGTTACCTGGACGTGCAGTCTCCACCCCGACCAGCTCCCCGGGACCTGCCTAACATCTTGAAGTAAAAGGTATGGAAAGACGCTGGATGGTGTGAGACTGATTCATTTATCTGAACCCTACATCATTATAACCATAGACTCAGAGGGACAGTCCCACCTGTGGGGGACCCGTCATCTAGCTGCCATAACATCCCCTCAGAGATCTACAGCAGCGCTGGTCTTAGTGACTAGAAAACTACAGGTGGCGTCACGAACTGTTATCTACCAATCCCCTGTAAATAATCCCCCCCATCATACGCCTGACCGCCAGGGCCACGGATCGAGCCACCGCTGCCAGTGACACAAATCCCATAGACTTCCATGGGCTCGGCTCCGAGTACCCCATAGCCCTGGTAACCCACAATTGTGGTGCGGGTTCACACAACTTGGCGTCACGAACAGGATCCGAAACTTGCAGCATTGCGAGCCCTGTGTGCCTGTGGAGTGTTTTGGTGAAAAAGACTGTTTGTGCTTTTGGCGCCAAATACCGCCATATTTGCTGCCATATTCGCGCCCTGAGGCGCTGGAGAAGAAGGTGGGCGTACCTGAAAGGCGCGCAGAGTCTCGGACACGCCCCCGGCTCTGACTCGGCGGCAGGTCCTGCAACAGGAAGTGAACGCTCTGACATCAGAGCGCCTGCGACGAAGGTCCTGTCCCCATCGCTGTGCTTGTGGAGCGGCAGATTCTGGAAACGGTAGGCCCCGATTAACCAAGGGGGCACTAATATGTCGCAACAACCGGCCGACAGTGCGGCCCCAGCCGGAGGCCCCGACCCCGCGCCGCGTGGCATTGTAGCGCCGGATGGGGGCGCAGGCCCAGCACCCGGCCCGGTAGTCCCGCTCATGCCACTAACGCTCCCATATATGCCTGGGGCAAAATGGCTTCCCCAGTACAGCGGCGAGCCAGGCACTTTAGCAGGATTCAAACGGAAGATATGCAGTGTCCTGGAAATGTACTCTATGTCTGAGAGGCAAAAAGCTGCAGTATTAATAGGGCAGCTAACTGGCGCTGCTGAGCGAGAAGTGGAGACTTGGGCTACCACGGACCAGGAGTTGGTGCCTGCGATCCTCTTAAAGTTACAGGCCATTTTTGAAGATCGCACCGAAACAGATCTCCGGATGGCATTCTACAACTGTTCACAGCAACCAAGTGACAGTATAAGGGACTATGCCTGCCGACTACAAGGGGCCCTGAGAGCCCTCAAGCAGGTTAATACCATAAGTGTCATTGATGAAAGTAAGATGCTGAAAGAACAATTTGTGCAAGGACTGAGGTCCCAATCGGAACGCAGAACTGTAAATTGGTGGTCTTTAGATCATCCAGATGCCACCTTTGATGCCCTAAAGGACATGGCAATAAAAGGACTGCGACCCCTGGGCAAACCTGAAGTGGCAACCCAACGTCACCAGGGTGAAATCACTCTGGAACCGGCAGTACCCACCTTTTCCCCGCTAGCGGCAGAAGCCAAAACGCAGGTGACGCCCACTAGTGAATTGGACTGTCTGCGCTCAGAAGTGCGCCAGTTGACTAAAAATCTGGCTGCTGTGATGAGTGCCCTGCAGCTGCGGAAAGAGGAAGAAGGAAAGATCTTATTAGCCGACTGCCCGGAGGATGTCCCATGGATGAACCGGAGGAGAAGGAGGATGTCGCCCCACCGGAGGAGGACAACGCCACCCCCAGGAGCAACCCCTGACCAGCACCCTCTTCGCCGGGAGATCATCTGTTACCGCTGCAACCGGAAAGGTCATATGTCGACACAGTGTCCTTTAAACGGGCAGAACCTGGGTCCGAGGGCCAACACCCAGGTGGAGACTCGTCAGGCCCCTTAGATTGGAACCGCAGTGGACGACCCTACCTATCCATCATTCTGGATGGGATTGCAGTTCCGGCGTTGCTAGATACTGGGTCTCAGGTGACCATAATACCTGATGCCCTATATACGAAGTTCTGGTCTATGGATAGTCTTCAACCCCCGAGCCCTGACTTTACCGTGTATGCTTCTAATGGTCTCCCTGTGGAAGTACTCGGGACCAAAAGTGTGGATGTGAAAGTGGGCAGAGAGGAGTTGAAAGACCAGGGGCTTCTAGTAGTAAAGACTGTAAATGAAGAGAACGGTTTAAACATAATTCTGGGTACTAACATTATCAGTAACTGTCTGGGAGAAGTTGTGTTTCTACTCCAACAGCTCGCTGAGATCGCCCGACCAAGGCAGAAGGGAGTGATCCAGAGAGAGATCCGGGCCCTGATGTGTCAGCAGCAAGCGAAGCTTACAGACGGCGAAATTGGTAATGTACGGGTCACCGACTCGAATCCTATTGTGATACCCCCAATGAGTGAAATGATAATATGGTGTAGGGCAGCCATAGGTCTGAGAGGACAAAACTACCAAGCAGTAGTAGAACCCCATTGCTCAGAACATAGACCCACACTCATGACAGCGAGGGGGGTAGTGGAAGTGATAAATGGGAGAGTACCGGTACGGCTTCTCAACTGGGGAGATAATGAAGTAAATTTACCCCGTTATGCAACAGTTGCTAAATTACATGCCGTCGATAATAATTCTATTCTCCCGACTGAGTCCTTAGACTCCCGCCAACTAGCGGAGGATAATGACCCGGCAACTCAGGTGGCGGATTGGTGTCAGCAACTCCATGTCGGGACAGACACCACTCCCGCCCACCAGAAACAAGGGGTATTACGGGTGGTACAAGAGTACGCACAAGTGTTTAGTAAACACCCCCTCGACTTTGGGGCCATTAAGGGAGTACAGCATCATATCCCTACAGGTGGTCATCCTCCCATCAAAGAGCGGTACAGGCCTATACCTCCAGCCCATTATCAGAAAGCTAAGGAAATGTTACATGATATGAAGGAAGCCGGGGTGATAAGGGATAGTTGTAGCCCCTGGGCAGCACCCCTAGTTCTGGTTAAAAAGAAAGATGGTAGTATGAGAATGTGTGTGGATTACAGGCAAGTGAATCGCATAACACATAAAGATGCTTACCCATTACCACGAATTGAGGAGTCCTTAGCTGCTCTGAAAACGGCTAACTACTTTTCTACCCTTGATCTGACTAGTGGGTACTGGCAAGTGGCTGTGGCTGAGGAGGATCGTGAGAAAACGGCTTTCACCACCCCAATGGGGCTCTGTGAGTTCGACAGAATGCCGTTTGGGCTCAGCAGTGCCCCGGGAACATTTCAGAGAGTGATGGAGAACTGCCTGGGACATCTCAATTTTGAAACCGTGCTGCTATACCTAGATGACGTCATCGTATACTCCAAGACATATGAGGACCATCTGAAGCACCTGGCAGAAGTATTCGAATCCCTGTCCAGGTACGGGATGAAGTTGAAACCCTCAAAATGCCATCTACTCAAACAGAAGGTACAATACTTGGGGCACATCGTCAGTTCAGAGGGAGTAGCGCCGGACCCAGAGAAAGTCACCGCCATCCAGAAATGGCCGGAGCCGAAGAACCTCAAGGAAGTGCGACAGTTCCTGGGACTAACGGGTTACTATAGGAGGTTCGTGAAAGATTACACGAAGAAGGCAGCGCCTCTACAGGACCTCCTAGTAGGACAATCCCTAAAGAGCAGAAACCCTCCCTTTAATTGGGGTAAGGAACAGGCTGAAGCATTCCAAAAGATGAAAGAGATCCTTACAGGTGATGAAATCTTGACCTATCCTGATTACAGCCAACCGTTCCTGCTGTACACCGATGCCAGTAATGAAGGTTTGGGAGCAGTTCTCAGTCAGAAGCAGAATGGCCAAGAAAAAGTCATCGCTTACGCCAGCAGAAAACTCAGGCCAACTGAGAGGAATCCGGAAAATTATAGCAGCTTCAAGCTGGAGTTTCTGGCGCTGGTCTGGGCCATTACTGAAAGATTTAAGCACTACCTTGCCTCCAACAAGTTCACGGCGTACACAGACAACAACCCGTTAACGCACCTGGAAACAGCCAAGCTGGGAGCCATGGAGCAGCGTTGGATGGCTCGGTTGTCAAATTACCAGTTTACCATCAAATACCGGGCAGGCCGTAAGAATGCTAACGCCGACGCATTGTCCCGAATGCCGCATGAATCTGACACGGAAGAAGAATCGGACGACCTGGAAGAAATTGAGCTACCTGCGTTCCATCAAAATGGGATAATCCATGAGCAGCATGTCCACAGAAAGCAGTATGGTGCAACGTTAAATCCCTTACCCCATCACAGCTGGAAAGAGACTCAGGACAGCGATCCAGTGGTCAGCCGTATCAAGGAGTTGTTAAGACAGGAAGGTTCCTCCTTGGAAAAAGATGCACCTATGTCAGCAAAGCTCCTGTGGAATGAGAGAAGCCGGTTGTTCCTATACCGTGAGAAGTTGTGCAGGAGATACGTCAACCCCAGAACCCATGAGATGGTATGGCAGATAGTGGTCCCCAAGGCAGACGTCCAAATGGTGTTGGAAGCGTACCACGATCAAGCAGGACACTTTGGCTGGAGAAAGCTGGAGACCCTGTTGAGGTGCCGGTTCTACTGGGTAGGAATGCGCAGCTCCATCGAGAGGTGGTGTCGGAACTGTGGACCCTGTGGTCTCAGACGAAAGGACTACGGAAGTCAGAAGGCACCCCTGCAGCCCATCCGGACGACTCGTCCCTTGGAGATCGTGGCCTTGGACCACGTCAAATTGTCGTCAAGCAGGTCTGGATACTCATATGCCCTGACCATGGTGGATCATTATTCGAGATTTTGGTGGTCATCCCCGTCAAGGATCAGACAGCAGTGACGGCAGCAAGGACCTTCCAAGCAAGCTTCTGCAGACCACATGGGTATCCAGAGCAGGTACTGACTGATCAAGGCCCTGCTTTTGAAGCGGATCTGTTTAAGGAATTTTGTCACTTGTATGGGTGTAAGAAAATTAGAACGACGCCATACCACCCCCAAACCAACGGCCTTTGCGAGAAAATGAACCACATTGTCGTTGACTTGCTAAAATCCATACCGCTGGAAGAAAGAAATCGGTGGCCGGAGTTGTTACCTGACCTGGTTGACTTGTACAACCACATACCAGTGAGTTCTACCAACTGCACACCAGCTTACCTTATGAGAGCAAGGCCTGGAAGACTGCCAATGGACTTGGAACTTGGTGTGGTGGAACCAGAGGCAGATGACACTGTTGAAAATTGGGACACAAATCAGCAAGAGCAATACAGAAGAGTGCAAGCCTGCGTAGAAGAAAGTCTTAATAAAGCACGGGAAAAGCAGGAAAATGTTTACAACAAGAATGCTCCCGCTAAGCCTTTCACGCCTGGAGAAATTGTGTTAAAAAGGAAAAGGAAGCTGCACAAGTTGGACAACCAGTGGGAACAAGAACCATATGTCGTACAAGATTCCAAATTTGATAACAGAAAAGTCTGTATCATCAGCAAGGATGGAGGAAAAACGACTGCCACTGTGTCAAGAGATCATTTAAAGTTGTGTCCAGACCATTTGAAGCTTCGGGAAGATAACCCTATTGTGAATCAAGAAGAGAGTGTTGAAGCGGTTATACACACGGATCCGGGAGATTTACCTGCGGATTGGCCCAGACTGGGAGATGCGGTAATCATTCCTGTGTTGCAGTTTTATCAGCCACAAGAGGAAACTCTACCTCCAGTCGTGCCCATTGTGCCAACAGAGCCAGTTCTAGAGGTACCTATTCCAGCAGAACCCCAGCCTGCAGAATCTCAAGAAGTAGAATCACCGGAAGCAGAGCCCCATGCTATGGGATCCCCTGGTGAAGCTGACTCACACCGCCCAGCCCTCAGTACGCTTGCCAGATCCATAGAAAGATTGAGGCAGTATTATAGTTTGTCGTTACGCAGAACAGATAGATCAGAGACCAATATACCTGATGCTACTCCACGTAGATCGGAACGAACAACGAAAGGGAAGCTACCTATTCGTTATCAACAGTAGTCCTAACAAACTAGTTTATTATGACTCAGAAAAGGTTTATTATTTATGACCAATTGTATAAAGTTGTATAAAGAAGTTTATTGTACTTGAAGGAATTTAGAGTATTGTGATAGAATGTGAATTACTTGAAAATGTCTTATAATGGACTGCGTGGCTGAGGACTGAGCCAGCCCAAAAACTGTATCCTGTAAATAGTTGCACTACGGTGCCTTGTCTTGGTTTCACACGAAGCCTTGACTTACCTCTGAACATAAAACCCGTATGGTGTGGCACTGAGTGAGGTCTGCAGTCAGAAGTCCTGCAGCCCACCCAGGACCCACGTTGAAGGTTTGGTGCGGGTCCTTCACAAGAATACTGTGTATTTATTGAGTGTCTTGATGATTTGATACTTTTGTATTTTTACTAATGACCATTGTATACAATGCAACGTTTTAAGAATTTCTCACCTCCCTGCTGGGAAGAGTTTGATGTTAATTGTTTAAATGCAAAACAAAATTCTTTCTTTGTCTATTTCACAGCCCGGGAGTGCTGTATTTTACCAAGGGGGGATGTGTAGCCCTGGTATGTAAGGCACACATAAAAATCCTGGAGTCTGCACAGAAAGGTAACAGTTAAAGCTTACATCATCCATTCACACTTTAGACACACCCTCGGGGTATATAAGCTAGTGATGTACACCAGCTAGTGGGAAGTCTTCCAGGAAGTGAAGTGAAAGACAGTCACTCAGTTAGTTCCTGTCAGCAGTTCAGAAAGTGGAGGCTAGTATGGGTGAGCCAGTTCATCCTAGCCTAGTCAGAGCTGTTCCTTAACCTGAAGACAGAGACAGCTTTGGAGAAAGGGAAGTTTGCAGCAGAAACTTCAGTCGCCTGTCCCAAGGACAGTGAAGTTCAGTTGATGTGTTCCTGAACCAGGAGAATACTGAGAATCTGTCAGCGAGCTCCAAGGAAGAAGTAAGAAAGGATTGACTTGTACTACCTTAGGAAGTGTGCAGTGCCTATGTTAAGAGTGGAAAGCAGGGCGAAGGGCGCAGAGGAAGAAGTTAGAGAAGTGCCTTAGATATTGGATTGTCTGCACAATTTACCCGGTCACTGGGGACCGAAGGGTTGCTATCGCTTCACGCATAGTAACGGAACAACCAGAGTCTTACTGGACCTTAGGTCGCAGAAAGCAGCCCCTGAAGTGTCAATACGTAATTGGAGTCAGGAGGAACAAGGACTTTTAGCTAGGCCAAGCGTAGAAGGATTCTGTTCTTACCACATGGAAGGCTCCGCCACAATACTGACCGGGCAGTACAGCTATGGAGTTAGCTGGAGTATTCGGAGTTAACTTAGCTCCATGCTAGTTGGACTCATTATATTGAAAGTAAAGGAGGCCTCTAACCTGCTCCGCTGTTACCTGGACGTGCAGTCTCCACCCCGACCAGCTCCCCGGGACCTGCCTAACATCTTGAAGTAAAAGGTATGGAAAGACGCTGGATGGTGTGAGACTGATTCATTTATCTGAACCCTACATCATTATAACCATAGACTCAGAGGGACAGTCCCACCTGTGGGGACCCGTCATCTAGCTGCCATAACATCCCCTCAGAGATCTACAGCAGCGCTGGTCTTAGTGACTAGAAAACTACAGGTGGCGTCACGAACTGTTATCTACCAATCCCCTGTAGATAATCCCCCCATCATACGCCTGACCGCCAGGGCCACGGACCGAGCCACCGCTGCCAGTGACACAAATCCCATAGACTTCCATGGGCTCGGCTCCGAGTACCCCATAGCCCTGGTAACCCACAATTGTGGTGCGGGTTCACACATAATGTCCCGCTTGGGACGAGTGTGTACCGACGGGCCCACCTCCTCAGTCCCCGACTCTTGTCTCTCAAGAACGGGCTCCACCAGGTGAATCTCTTCATTCAATAAATGTCCCTCTTCTGAACTTTCCTCCAATTGTGGGCGGGGTGCACTCGCCTCCTGACAAATGTCCCTTTTCTTTGTTTCTACTTCAGGGGTCTGGTTTTCAGGGTCTACGCCCATGGGGCATGGGTCCTCGATCCACCGGTAGCTCCATTGACAGTCAGGTCCCCATTCATCCCCAGACTCGCTGTCACATCCTCCTGAGGCAACTCCAGTCTGGGGTGGGTTTTTACACCTTGGACTTCTCCTATTGCACTGAAGAGTTGTATGACCTCCTTGAGTTGGCAATGGGGGTAAAGGGATGTTTTTTCCCACAGGCAACAGATGATGTCGATGATAGGTTTTAACAGCTCCACCCCCTTTTTCGGGCTTCACTCTGTAGGCCGGAACACCGGGCAACTTCTCCATCACCACGTAAGGGTCAGGACACCACCGATCAGCAAGCTTGTGCTTCCCAGGAAGGCCCAAAAGCTGAATAAGAACTCTGTCTCCAGGTAGTAAAACTTGTTCTCGAACCCTACAGTCGTAGCGAGTCTTATTGCGCTTCCCTGACCGACCAGAGGCCTGCTCTGCCAATTTGTAAGCTTTTGTCAAATCTTCTTTTAGCTGGGACACATATTTTAAGTAGGTCTTCCCATTAGAACGGTCAATGGATGTCCCAAAACTAATATCCACGGGTAGTCGGGCTTTTCTTCCAAACATGAGGAAATAAGGAGAATATCCAGTTGACTCATTTGTGGTGCAATTGTAGGCATGAACCAACTGGCTCACATGCCTGCTCCAGTGTCCCTTCTTCCTGGGATCTAAAGTGCCTAACATGTTCAGAAGGGTACGGTTGAATCTCTCAGGTTGAGGATCCCCTTGGGGGTGATATGGCGTGGTTCTGGATTTCTTGATCCCACAGAGCGCGCATAGCTCCTTGATTAGTCTACTTTCGAAATCTCTTCCTTGATCGGTATGGATGCGGGCAGGCAGCCCGTAATGTACAAAGAACTTCTCCCATAATGTTTTTGCCACAGTAATTGCCCTTTGATCTTTAGTGGGGTAGGCCTGGGCATATCGGGTGAAATGGTCAGTGACCACTAACACATTACTGACATTGCTTTCATCAGGCTCGATGGAGAGGAAATCAATGCACACTAGTTCAAGTGGGCCATCGCTGGTAATGTTCACAAGGGGGCTGTTCTCAAAGGCAAGGTTTTTCTCAACACACACCGGGAGCATGATTTGCAGTATTCTTCAATATCCGCTTCCATGCGAGGCCAATAGAATCGGTCGGCCACGAGACTCGTAGTCTTTTCGATGCCAAGATGTCCATGGTCATCATGCAGGGACTTCATGACCATCTTCCGAAATCGGGTGGGTAACACCAGCTGCCTGCGGACTCCTCCCTTCTGGCCCCTTGTCTCTCGGTATAGTAGCCCATTTTTTACTACTAGCGACTCTAGCTGCCGAGTCAGCAGGACAGACTCCTCTGTTCTTAATGCATTCTTTTCGGGCCTCCAGCCCCTCTTCACCCACCATCGAACTACCCCCACTGACTGATCCTCCTGCTGCGCCGTCCTGACTTGATTATGAGTCAGTTGAGGGAGAGAGTCTGGGGTTACATTTGTCACTCGACAGTACGACAACGGGAGCGCTTCGCTAGATGCTCCTAAGAATTTAGCACAGCACTGCAGAGTGAGGGCATCAGTTCGATGTCTATGGCACAGAGTCTTCACCTCAGGGGCAGGGACCTCTATCCATCCTCCTTCTTCTTCCTCATTTAAAGGTTCACTAGGCAGGCGAGAGAGTGTGTCTGCATCAATGTTACTGATCCCTGGTCGATATTTTAAGCTGAAATCATACAGAGAGAGTGCGGCAAGCCACCGGTACCCCGTGGCATCCAGTTTTGCTGTGGTTCTCACGTAGGTTAATGGATTGTTGTCGGTATGAACCACGAAGCGTACCCCATAGAGGTAGTCATGCAGCATGTCTACTACAGCCCATTTCAGAGCCAGAAACTCCAGTTTGTGAGCTGAGTAGTTGCGTTCACTGGGAGTCAATCCTCGACTAATGTAGTAAACGGGACGTAGACAGCCATCATGGTCCTGATAGAGAATCCCTCCTAGTCCGTCGAGAGAAGCATCTATATGTAACACATATGGTTTACTGGCGTCTGCATAGGCCAACACTGGAGTTTGGGTCAAACATGACTTCAGTTTCTCGAATGCCTCGTCGCATAAGGGTGTCCATCTTTCCCCAAAAGGTTCATTAACTCGGAAGTAGTCTCTTTTCCCTGACCTTGAGGGGCGGGCTGTCCCGCCGGAAGGGGATACCCCTGGGTAAGAGCAGTTAATGGCTTCGCAATCCGAGAGTACTGGGGTACAAATCTTCGGTAGTATCCACAGAATCCTAAAAAGGACCTAAGCTCCCCCAGCTTGGTGGGCTTAGGCCAGTTTACCACAGCCTCCACTTTGGCGGGGTCGGTGGAAATTCCTTCTCTGCTGACTATGTGCCCCACATATTTCACAGTCGTCTGGCAAATCCGGCACTTATCAAGGGACAACTTCAACCCAGCCTCCTTCAACCGATCCAGCACCTTGAACAACTGCTGGTTGTGTTCTTCCAGAGTCTTCCCAAAAACAATAAGATAATCGAGATAAACCAAGACCTCACGTAAGTGCATGTCCCCCACTACTTTGTCCATACATCTCTGAAAAGTGGCCGGAGCACCTGTCAGTCCTTGAGGCAGTCTTTGAAACTCGAAGAACCCAATGGGGCAGATAAAAGCGGTCTTCTCTTGATCTTCCTTTGACATGGGTATCTGATAGTAACCACTCCGGAGATCTAACACAGAAAACCATTGGCTCCCTTGCAGGCAATCTAAAGCTTCATCAATTCGGGGCACAGTGTACTGGTCAGGAACCGTACGTTTGTTCAAAGTACGATAATCCACACACATCCGAATAGCTCCATTTTTTTTCTGAGCAATCACAATGGGGGAAGCATATGGGCTACTAGACTCTATGATGACTCCTGTGTCTAACATACCGCGTAGATGCTGCCTAACATCTTCGATATCCGCCGGGGCCAATCTTCGGGATCTCTCTCGGAAAGGCTTTTGATCTTTCAACCGAATGCGATGCTCTACTCCTTGGGCGAGGCCCATGTCCCATTCGCCCAAGGAGAAAGCCGCCCCCCGCATCATCATGCCGTCGATGACTAGCCTCCTCTCTTCTCCTTTCAGCTCACTTCCTTCAAAACAAGGGTCAAAGCTTTCAGGCTGCAGTTCCCTCTTCTCCTCCTCCGTCCTCACATAGGCTTCCAGACAGACTGGGTGGATGGATAGGGTCTGCGAGTACTTTTCTCCCCCAGCTTCACGACACCACTGAGCTAACGTATGGAAAATGTTGGCATTTGTTCCCACTATGACAGGTGTGGGTCTCTCATCTGCCTCTGCCTCCGGGCAGATTAGCGCTATAATGGGTATCTCTTTATCCACTCTAACAACAGTCTCTGGGAATCGTAGTGTCACGGACACGTATCCTCGGTAGGGATAGCTGTGTTCACTCAGTCCCCACACCACGAGTCCAGACAGCGGTTTCAGAGGCACATTGGATAAATATCTTTTATACCATCCTTCAAAAATGATGGACACTTGAGATCCGCTATCCAGCAATACTGAACAAGATTTACCATTGATATATGCGGGGACATGCGGGGCTGGTCCCACTAACCCTTCAGGCAGTGTTTTCGATGAGGCACTATTGGATGGAGAGGTAGAGTAGGTCTTAGTTGCTGATGGGGGCTCAGTATGGGGTTCTACTGGCCCCCTTTCCCGTTTCCCGACTGCCTCGGAGGGAGGTGGGGAGAATGTGAAGAGTTCTTTGAGCTCCACCTCTTTGGACACTGACGAGCTATATGGCCCGGACTCCCACAGACAAAGCACCCTTCTGGTTTCCTACTTTCCACTCTACACAGGTCATCATTCTCTCTTCCTGAAGCCAGGGTCTGCTTCTCGGCTACCTCTGCAGCACTTTGTAACCGCTGTATTGTCTTGGCCTGAGCACTTAACAATTGAGTAATCTGCTCCCCCTGTTTCTCGATGACTTTCAGCAGTTCCCTCTCTCGGCAGTCGGCTGCTGGCTTCAAGGCAACAGTAGTCACCCGAGGGGAGGTCTTCTCTCTTGCGGCCAAAATAACCTCTTCCTTGCGAACTTCCTTAAGCAACTCATGAAAAGAACCAGGAATCTTCTCTTTATCACAAGACCTCATCTGCTGAGCAATTGGATCATGAGTGAGAGCTCCTCTGAGTACTTGGTCCAGACGACACTGATCAACTTCTTTAGGGCTGACTCCACCTTTAGATACTATTCTATGAACCATCTTATCCAATCGGTATAGATAGTCGGACATCTTCTCATCTGGTTGTTGGTAGGTGGTACGAAGTTTATAGAGTAGATCAGTAGCATCTTCAGGGGATCCAAAAGCATCTTCTAAAGCACTCATATAATCTTGATAAGTTGCTAGTGGCTTGCTCCGCCAAGCAGCCTGCACCACTTCCATAGCAGTACCCTTCAAACTTTCTACTATTCTCTGCTTCTTCACGGCATCAGTGCACTGCCACTCTTCTAAGCACAGTAAAGTGACATCCCTCCAAGTATCATATTCTTCTTCTCCAGCAGGGGTGGGGAGGGCACCCGAGAAGGTTCTTAAACGACGGTAGTTCCCTTCTGGCTGCATCTTTGCAAACTGACTGACTAACTTTTCCATAGCTGTCATAAGCACATCAACAGGTGCCGCTGTCTCTTCAGGACTGGTTCTAAGGGGAGTAGAGGGCGGACGTATACTAGTCTTCCTAGACTGAGTGGTTGATTCCTGTTGCCGGGTCTCAACTTCGGACTCATTAGGCCAAGTGATCTTCCATTGTCGACCATACTCTGGGGACACGGCTATCATGGATGGGAAGTAATCTTTCCTCAAGATCTGCCCGGTTGAGATCAGGGCTATGGGTAACTGTCCCCCCTTTTCCTTTCTGCGGTCGACCACTTCAGGGTGTGCAAGTTCAGTGAGTCGGTTAACTATTTTCAGTATCTCTTCATCAGATGCATCACAGAGCTCACCACTCACTGCAAAGCTTTGTCTAGCTGTAACATCCATCTCTTCACACCACAAATATACTTCTCGCTCTGTTAAAGTCTCCATAGTAAATACTCCTGTGTTAGTTCTGTATCTCAGCAGTGCCTCCACTGTAACACCCTTCAGGGCTACCACGGTACGCTGGGTGTTATGGGGGTCTCACCTCTTTAGGGCGCAGTGCCTCCACCCGAATCTTGATTGGAGCTCTCTCTAGGACTGCAGAAGGACTGTTATCTTCTGCCAGGGACTGATTCGGGAAACCCCTGCCTATAGCTCAGTACACACTCACCCAAAACAGGAGTAAAACTGTTTAACTGGTTTATGGATATGCAGCAGAAATGAAGTGTATTTAAAGAAACAACATGCAATACAGGTAACGGTGCTCTATAAAAATCATATACACATCACAAAAATGATTTTATATAAATCTAAAGTAATAAAATTTATACTGCACGTGTGATTTTTACACTTCTCCTATAGGACTGCATAAGTGGTATAATGTCAGTTTTGGGAGTGACAGACTCTCTTTAAGGGCTCATACTCATTTAAGAGAAAAATTAACAAGTGCAATCTGATAAAAAAAAAAATTGTATTGCGCTCTGACTAATGTTAGTCAATGATTCACTGCTCATCTGTGATTTTGTTCTCCTACGATTGTCCTTGTACAGTATATCGAACGAGACTTGCCAATGCACGTCAATGGGAGCGAGAAAAAAATCGCATGGCACACGGACCATGTGCCGTCCAATTTTTATGCATCCATCTCCTTGAAAACCTGACATTTCATCTGCCACGTACAGTAAAATCACAGCGTGACAAGTCAGAATAGAATAGATAGAATAGATATATACACATAGAATAGATAGATAGAAGTCAGTCACATATATAATTAGTACAGTGCATGTGTAGCTTACTGCACACGCATTTAATTAATAAATACATTTCTGAAAAAAATGGTCTGGGATCCCTTATAGATGCCTCTATAGCCATTACTAACCTCTAGGTTTGATGTCACCTGACAATATAAAGGTGACATCAACCCCCCAACTATCACCCTACTTCCCAATGCACCAGGGCAAGTGAGAAGAGCGAAGCTAAGCACCAGAATTGGCACATCTTATGGATGCGCCTTTTCTAGGGCAGCTGAGAACTGATGTTTTTAGTCTGGGAGGGGGCCAATATCCATGGCCCCTTTCTAGCCTGTTAATATCAGCCCGCAGCTGTCTGCCTAGCCTTTGCTGGTTATTAATTATATAGGGACCCTACGTCATGTTTTTTTTGGGGTCCCTCATTTTAATAACTAGTAAAAGCTAGGCATACAGCTGTGATCTATTAATAGCCTAGGAACCTCCATGTTTATTACTCCCTTCCCAGGCTATAAACATCTGCCCCCAGCTATCTGTTTTCCCACTGCTGGTTAATATTATATTTTTCAGAAACGTATTTATTTATTACTAAAATACATGTACAGTAAGCTACACATGCAAAGCACTGATTATACAGTATATCTCACTCACATATTTCTGTCTCTATCTAAATATATATTTAAGAATATTTCCTTTGAAAACTATCTTTAAATGACAGAGAATTACTGTCTGTAAAAGCTCATGTTAAAATGGCATTGCATATGGATCACATTCGCATGTGATTCAGATGCTAGGTGATAATCGCATGCCGCTTGCGTGACACTCGAACGACTTTTGATGAACAATATCGGACCTATTTTTTTAATGGTGATGGGTATGAGCCCTTAAAACTCCCTCTTTTGGCTGTAGTTTTGCTGATCACCTCCCGCTTTGTGGCTTAGTTCACAAGATTAGCGCTTTCCTTATATTTTACTCTTCTTTTTCCAGCATTCATAAATATTTTATTCTTTCATCTAAAACAGCTTTGCAAGGGCTTGTTTTATGCAAAACAAGTTGTACTTTTGAATTACACCCTTTATTTTACCATATACTCGTAATAAGCTGAAAAATGGAAGAAAAAACTCCAAGTTTGGTGAAATGGTGAAAAAAACACAATTCCATCATTGCTTTTGGAGTTTAGTTTTTAAAGCATTCATTGTGCTGTAAAAAATTACCTGCCGACATGAATCTCTGGGACTGCACAAATATGCTGATGCCAAACTTATTTTTTTACATTTTAGTAGTTAAAATGTTTCTTTTCTTAGTTTCTGTTTTTTGAGACCCATAACTTTTTGTTATCGTTCTGTCGATGGAGTTGCGTGTGGGCTTTTCTTTTTTTTTTGCATGCCGAGCAGTAGTTTGTATTGATACCATTTGGTGTACATACAATATTGTGATTGCTTTCTCTTGAACTATTTTGGGGAAGTTCAGCGACCAAAAAACAGCAATTCTGCTGTTTTAGGTGTTGGAATCTCTGGGGCACGTTGTCCTTTGTGCCCGCCACATAACCCACTTTTCCTTTGCTCGAATTTTGATAACTCTCTCCCTGTGCTGTGCAGACGTTTGAGTGGTGTCTGGATGGCGAGGAGCTCGTGTTTTTCTACCAGCTCAAAAATGGTGTTTCTGAAGTGAGCCAAGCAGCCAGGGTGGCATCCATGGCTGGTATGCCGGAAGAAATCATCATGAGAGGAGTGGAGGTAAAATACTAACTAGTCATAAGATCCTTTTACAGAAACGGCACGTCCTTAGCATGATCAATCACTGACGACATGACCTTAGGATGGTGTCACGACACAACTGTCTAGTGACCTGGGACCCCCTAGGGGCACCTTTCCTGGCCCTAACACTAGGGGCGCCCTGTTCCCTTGGATACTTCAGATGCCTCCGCCCTTGCCTTATGTCCTAAGTTAGCCCTTCGTCTGTTCTCTTCCCCCACCCAGGGAAGCGGGGGCGCTACTGTGCACTGCAGTACACCAACCCGACAGACAGGGTAACAAAGACAAGTGTAAACTGAATACTCCACACACAAAATATTCACTCACATATAACGGAGGATCCACCAGAGTGTGTAGGGAAGGGGAAGAAAGCAAAACAGGGAAGGAAAAGGGATTATCAAGCGTACCAAGTAATCAGCCGCTTCTAACTCCTCAAGCTCTCCTTCTCATACCAACTTCACTCCCCCTTTTGTCATGAAGCAAGTGCTAACTCTGACAAAGGCTTGGTAATAGAGCCCAGATTTTATAGAGGAAAGGAGTGGCTAACCGAACACAGCTGAACACAGGAATTTCCAACATGGCCGATTAACCCCTGTTCGGCTGGAAGAAATAAACACATTTAATAAACCGTAGAAGTGCTTCTTCTCAGCAGCAGAGTAGGAGCAACCTGACACTGCGATCTTCTGGCTCCGCTCCGCTGCGGTAAGCCTGTGACAGATGGTCAATCAATGTATGATCAGTGGGTGTCACACCCGGGACCCTCACTTATAAGTAGCATAAATGGGATCCAGCTTTAGTCTAGTGGTATATAGGGATCTATAAGGCTTTGAATGGCCTTGTGTCTTCTGTGTAGGATCATTACAGATATCTTAATACCAACGCACTAAAGCTGGACACTCATACTTCTGTTCATTGTGCGGTAAAAATGACACTTTTTTCAGGAGCCTCATGGAAATTCTAGGAAACTTCTCAAGCGCCAACATGAAAATTGCCATCAAAATTTCATTACATTTTTCACTTTTGTACCCAAGGTTTCAGAGCTGTTTCGGAGGGGACGTGCCATACGGTGCCTCGATGAATCAGATAGGAAAGAGAAAATGGACAAGTAAGAGGAATATTAATAATAATTTTGCATATCTGTAAAGGATGTCAACGAAATAGCTGCTGTAAAAGGCTGGCATAACATGTACTGGTAATGTAAAGGGGTTGGATGGTTAGAAAATCTTTCAAGTACTATATTCTGAGCTAGCAGAAGACGGACAACTTTTTACAATCCATGTGAACTAGATGAAGTGGAAAGTGGCTAAAAAGCAGGACATGTCACATCCATCATCAATGCGCTGCATAGACAGCCCAATAATTTCAATCAGAGCTGTGTAATGCTTTACTTCTCCTGCGGAGGTGCTGTGAGAGAATGAAACACTTGCAATCTGATCACAGCAGCAGGATACCCAGTTGTCAGCCTGTTATTAGGACAAAAAAAGCTATTAATCATGATAACTGTTTTTTTTTCTTGTTTACTTTCCATTTATATGTTACTGGCACAGTAAATAACAAGCACTGCGGTCATTGTAAGCATTTTTTTCACAGCTTTAGCTACATGTAGACGTGTCCTCGTCTCACACACTATTATTTCTCTATCTCAGGTGCCGGAAACTGGTCTCCAGTTTTCTCAGTCTAGACCTCGATGATCCACAGACCGACCTGCAGAAATACTTGTCTGACGAGGTCCTGCCGCTCTCCGGGATATTCTGAGTATCATGTCCTGATAGAAAACAGCTGCAGACTGACGCCGTACAAAGCCCCACTGTGTGCTGAGGATTTAACAGGGTTCTTTATCGTCATTTTTAGAAAAATCATAGTTATATACCTGAGAAAAATAGATTTAAATGGGAAAGGTGACAATATATATATATATATATATATATATATATATATATATACACAGTGTATGTAAGTATATATATATATATATATATATAATATACACATACATAAATAAGCAGATCGCTCAGCGGTTATTTTCGTCCTGTCACACAATAAATGGCGCAAAGTTTTTTTGCATTTATGTCAAGTTTACAGCATTAAACTGATTTCCTGCAAAATGAGACACTTCCAATATAAGGTCTGACTAATCCATCGTTCGTTCATTCATCATTCATTCATTCATTCATTCATTTAACTCTTTAATTCACACATCCGATCTCGTTGAATGAAAGATTTACATTGACAATCTTTCCTGATATAAATTGTGCAATTAATTGAGAGCAAAATGACGGATCAGAGGGTAACGGACAGCAAAATCATCAACCAACTGAGGGCTGGATAACAAATCACCCCAGAAATGAAAGCAAAAAAAGAAATTACAGGATCCTTTTTTCATGATTTTCATCACGGTAACTAATAATGTAACTAATAAACTGAGAAAAAAAAAAAAAAGTTAAACTAAATATTTAAATGGAAACTGTACTTTCAAGAAAATTTGCATTAATCAATACTACAGGCAATTTTAAGAAATCTTGTAATGGATCTTAGAAAAATGATCAGAAATTCTTCCCCCCTTCTCGCATCCTGAACTCATAATCCACTGAAAAACAGCTCAAATCTGTAAGCTGACACTAGTGAGATATCAGGCTACACACTTTGGAGATGGGAGGGTAGAGGAGGAGTGAGGAGCAGAGTGAGAAAACAAGCAGAGGCAGACACAGAAAGATCATGCTGAGCTTTCTAACAAGTATTTTACCTCACCCCAGAGCTGGATTCACATCTATACCACCCAGTACTGCCGTATAATCTCCATGATGCTGCTGCTTCTGTCTGTGTGCTAACTAAGGAATAAAGGGCAGGAATCCTTCTCTGTGCTGTGATGTATATGGGAGAGATTATATAGCAGCTCTTCTTCTTCCAGCTCCAAGTCAGTTGTAAATTAAGAGTCTAAAGTAGGGAAAACTTGTGAAACCATAAGATGCAAGTCATATAATGGCCAGAAAAATGTTATTCCTCATCCACACACAAGAAGGCTTATTCTGTAAAAGGAAAACAATAATTCCCTAGACCGCTGCAAACAAAGAGATTGTAGATCTGGGGTGGTGGTGAAAGATAAGATTACAGAGATAAAGAGCCCCCAGATGTTCTTTGTGCTTCATGTATAAGATATTTATGCCCTGTAATCCCCTTGTCTTATAGGCAGTGTGTCCATATGACAACATAAACCGTCATGTGATTGTATCCAGTTCGATATATCACCACGTGGTGGCTCTACGGCCATTGTGCAACTACAAGTCCTAGCATGTCCCGATAGCCGCTAGGGGTCAGGACATACATGGAGATGATGCCTTTTTTTTTTCTTTTATTAACCTGTTGTCATAGCCCTCGGCAGGTATTCACCTGGTAGGTGTTATTACGTAGTGCTTTGTTCTGATTGTTTGTCAATTACCGCTAATGGAAAAACTGGTTTCCCGTTGGACATCATGCCGCCTATAACACCGAGCTGCCTCGGGCTCACTTCTTTAGAAGTCTTTGTCTAAAACAAAACCCATCCATTCATGTAAGCCATCTGTCAGCAACATAATTTACTAGTTAGCAATGGTACTATTTGCATTGTAGATTTTGCTATTTAAAGGGAATTTCAGCCTGAGCAGGTTATATCCATCCACTGGATATGTGACAACTGATAGATCGATGTGGAGGTACAAGACAGGGACCCTTACCATGAGATCTTGTGTCACCTGTCGTCCAATTCCACTTGGATGTGGTATTGTGGCCAGCGGAGTCTTACGGTCTTCGTCAATGCCATGCCAGCTCCTAGGCACGGTCCTATGGGCAGTTTCATGGATTCCAACATTTCTTCGGATGTCTAATGTCTTAGCTCCAACCTTATCCCCGAACTCCTGACCCAAGTGGAAGATCCACAGCTCCAGAGCACCCTCGTGCCCCCCTGACCTCAATATGTGTAAGAGGACCGTAGAATGATCCTGATATTTGTGACAAAGCAGCTGGCAAAGTACTGGAGGGGAGATATGCATCAATGAGGTTTTTAGCTTCAGTGATATGAACCTAGGAAAGCGCTCCAGCACACTTAAGTTCTGTGAAGGGTTAATCAGCCATGTTTAGGGTAGATTGAGTGGGTGGGAGGCTGTTGACCATATCTCCACCCCAGGGTGTAGTTCAGAGGATAAATACACAGGGTGCCTGGAGGTGCAAGCTCCAGAGCTGTGTTTTCATGATAAGGAAAGCTGAACCTTTTGTTGTTTGTTCCTGGGCAGGCGGATCCCTTCAGCAACACGAACTGTGACATACATTATGTTTTGGTATTCCCCTTAGGCCAGAAAGTCTGTGTTTGTTTTGCTAATGCTGCACTGGTTTATGCAGTACCTTTAATAAACTAGTGGAAGATTTAAAGAGACAGTGTTCTTGTGTCTACCTCTATGTGCAATTGAGTGAGCCGATCTACCACACGTCGTTAACCCCGTTTAAGGTGCTATCTCCGATATCCGTATCCATCCCTATGTGTCAGCGCTCCAGCATTAGGATGAACGTTTCACCCATTAAACCCTCTCACCATTGCAGAGCGGCCCGCTAATACTAATCTCCTCTGTGCTGACTCTGCTGCTGCACCTCCCCGTGTGCGCTGTCCTGTCACAGATTAGTATCTCTGGCAGCAGATGCCACATTCTGGACACTGTTAATAAGCAGGCGGCATTATTGTACCTCCATGTAATCTACATTTATTATGTTTTGTCTGCATTCCTCCGTACGACCTCGGTCACATGAGGCAGATTTACTGCAGGACTTGAGACTAATTTTCAGCTGAACTGGGTGTTGATCCAAAAAGATATAAAACTTCACTTATCCTTTCAGAAGTGACAACAACTCAGACTTTAGCTGTTGCTTTTTCGATGTTGATGTTTTTTTTTTAATCTTCATAACATTTCCATTTAGAGTAGCATCACAACAATGCCATCATAACAATGCCATCATAACAATGCCATCACAACAATGCCATCATAACAATGCCATCATAACAATGCCATTATAACAGTGCCATCACAACAGTGCCATCATAACAATGCCATCATAACAATGCCATTATAACAATGCCATCACAACAATGCCATCATAACAATGCCATCATAACAATGCCATTATAACAGTGCCATTATAACAGTGCCATCACAACAATGCCATCATAACAGTGCCATCATAACAGTGCCATCACAACAGTGCCATCATAACAGTGCCATCACAACAATGCCATCACAACAATGCCATCATAACAATGCCATCATAACAATGCCATTATAACAGTGCCATTATAACAGTGCCATCACAACAATGCCATCATAACAGTGCCATCATAACAGTGCCATCACAACAGTGCCATCATAACAGTGCCATCACAACAGTGCCATCATAACAGTGCCATTATAACAGTGCCATCACAACAATGCCATCATAATAGTGCCATCATAACAGTGCCATCACAACAGTGCCATCATAACAGTGCCATCACAACAATGCCATCACAACAATGCCATCATAACAATGCCATTATAACAATGCCATTATAACAGTGCCATCATAACAGTGCCATCACAACAGTGGCATCATAACAGTGCCATCACAACAATGCCATTACAACAATGCCATTATAACAGTGCCATCATAACAGTGCCATCACAACAATGCCTTCATAACAGTGCCATCATAACAGTGCCATCACAACAGTGCCATCATAACAGTGCCATCACAACAATGCCATCACAACAATGCCATCATAACAATGCCATTATAACAATGCCATTATAACAGTGCCATCATAACAGTGCCATCACAACAGTGGCATCATAACAGTGCCATCACAACAATGCCATTACAACAATGCCATTATAACAGTGCCATCATAACAGTGCCATCACAACAATGCCATTATAACAGTTCCATTATAACATTTCCATCACAACAATGCGCCATCATAACAATGCCATTATAACAATGCCATTATAACAGTGCCATCATAACAGTGCCATCACAACAGTGCCATTATAACAGTTCCATCACAACAGTGCCATCACAACAGTGCCATCACAACAGTGCCATCATAACCGTGCCATCACAACAGTGGCATCATAACAGTGCCTTCACAACAATGCCATTATAACAGTGCCATCACAACAGTGGCATCATAACAGTGCCATTATAACAGTGGCATGACACTTGGACTAGCAATGCCTGCCAGGGGATCTCCAAGACAGTTATAATATAGCCAGTGCACCTACAGTAATAGTGATACCTAGAGAGTCCCCACAGATAGTGCCTGCCAGAGGACGACCAAAATGGTAATATATCATAGTGCCAGCGCACCTACACTTACAGTGATACCTAGAGGGTCTCCACAGATAGTGTCGGCAAGAGGACCACCATAATGGTAATATATAACACTGCCAGTGGTTCCCTACAAATAGTGCCTGCAAGGGAACTTACAAAACAGTTATAACAGTGTCAGCCAGGGGGACACCAGAACAGTTATAACAATGCCGAAGAACCTGCAATAATGGTGCATTCCAGGAAATCACCAGGACATTAATACTATAAAAGTGCCAGAATACATCCAGTTATAGTGCCTGCCAGATCACCCAGAAAAGTTATAAAGTTATATTATAATAGTGTCCAATCATCTTCACTAATAGAAGCTTTCAGAGCACCACAAGAATGGTTATACTATAACAGTGCCAGAGGTTTCCCACAAATAGGGCCTTACAGGGAACCTCCATAACAGTAATACAGAGTACCTTCACTAAAAGTGCCTTCCAGAGGACCACCAGAATGGTGATATATAACAGTGCCAGAGGTTCCTTACAAATAGGGACTGCAAGAGGCCACACAGAAAAAAAACTGCAGTGACTGCCAAGAGGTAACTAGAACAAGACACCTGTCCTAATAGTGTCTCCCACAGGACCTCTACAACAGTTATACCATAACAGTACCGGAACACCTGTCCTAATAGTGTCTCCGACAGGACCACTACAACAGATATACCATAACAGTACCGGAACACCTGTCCTAATAGTGTCTCCCACAGGACCACTACAACAGATATACCATAACAGTACCGGAACACCTGTCCTAATAGTGTCTCCCAAAGGACCACTACAACAGATATACCATAACAGTACCGGAACACCTGTCCTAATAGTGTCTCTCACAGGACCACTACAACAGATATACCATAACAGTACCGGAACACCTGTCCTAATAGTGTCTCTCACAGGACCACTACAACAGTTATACTATAACAGTACCAGGGCACCTGTCCTAATAGTGTCTCCCAAAGGACCACTACAACAGTTATACTATAACAGTACCAGGGCACCTGTCCTAATAGTGTCTCTCACAGGACCACTACAACAGTTGTACTATAACAGTACCAGGGCACCTGTCCTAATAGTGTCTCCCACAGGACCACTACAACAGTTGTACTATAACAGTACCGGGACACCTGTCCTAATAGTGTCTCTCACAGGACCACTACAACAGTTATACTATAACAGTACCAGGGCACCTGTCCTAATAGTGTCTCTCACAGGACCACTACAACAGTTATACTATAACAGTACCAGGGCACCTGTCCTAATAGTGTCTCCCAAAGGACCACTACAACAGTTATACTATAACAGTACCGAGACACCTGTCCTAATAGTGTCTCTCACAGGACCACTACAACAGTTACACTATAACAGTACCGGGACACCTGTCCTAATAGTGTCTCTCACAGGACCACTACAACAGTTACACTATAACAGTACCGAGACACCTGTCCTAATAGTGTCTCTCACAGGACCACTACAACAGTTATACTATAACAGTACCAGGGCACCTGTCCTAATAGTGTCTCTCACAGGACCACTACAACAGTTACACTATAACAGTACCGAGACACCGGTCCTAATAGTGTCTCTCACAGGACCACTACAACAGTTACACTATAACAGTACCGAGACACCGGTCCTAATAGTGTCTCTCACAGGACCACTACAACAGTTACACTATAACAGTACCGGGACACCTGTCCTAATAGTGTCTCTCACAGGACCACTACAACAGTTATACTATAACAGTACCGGGACACCTGTCCTAATAGTGTCTCTCACAGGACCACTACAACAGTTACACTATAACAGTACCGAGACACCTGTCCTAATAGTGTCTCTCACAGGACCACTACAACAGTTATACTATAACAGTACCAGGGCACCTGTCCTAATAGTGTCTCTCACAGGACCACTACAACAGTTACACTATAACAGTACCGAGACACCGGTCCTAATAGTGTCTCTCACAGGACCACTACAACAGTTACACTATAACAGTACCGAGACACCGGTCCTAATAGTGTCTCTCACAGGACCACTACAACAGTTATACTATAACAGTACCGGGACACCTGTCCTAATAGTGTCTCTCACAGGACCACTACAACAGTTACACTATAACAGTACCAGGACACCTGTCCTAATAGTGTCTCTCACAGGACCACTACAACAGTTATACTATAACAGTGACGCGCACCACATTGGTGGTACCAGGGCTAGGGGGTACTCGGAAGCGAGCCCATGGAAGTCTATGGGAAATGTCACTGGCAGCAGAGCTCGGTCCGTGGCCCTGGCGGTCATGCAATGGGGAAATATTTACAGGGGATTTTAGAATAATAGTTTGTGATGCCACCTGTGGTTTCTGATCTAATTGACCAGCGCTGCAGGGTAGATCTCTGAGGGGATGTTATGGCAGCTAGGTGTTAGGTCCCCCACAGGTGGGACTGGTCCCTCAAAGTCTATGGTGGTGATGCAGGGTGCAGATAAGAATTCAGTCACACACAATGCAATCTCTTTCCATACCTTTACTTGTAGATGTTACAGGTATGTCCCGGGAAGCTGGTCAGGTTGGAGAATGCACATTCAGGAAAACTGTTGAGCAGGTTAGAGGCCTCCTTTATCCTTTTAATGTGTGTGAGTACAACTTGCATAAAGTCAAGTGCAACTCTTTTAATAGCAACTACGCCCGGCCAATATTGTGGTGGAGCCTTCTATGTCTCTGATTATCAGATGTTGAGAGAACTAAGTCCTTACTTTTGCAGGGCCCTGCTCAAAGTCCTTGTTCCCCCTGACTCCGTTTACGTATCAGCGCTTAGGGCTACCTTCTGCGACCTGTGGTCCAGAAAGCCTCCGGTTATCTTGTTACTAGGCATGAAGCACTAGCAACGCTTCGGACCCCGGTGTCCGGTTAACTGAGTGAGGGTGATTTGTCCCTTTGTCACTCTTACTTCTCCACTCGCCCTTCGCCCTGCTCTCGCTCTTAACATAAGCACGTGTAGCAAGCGTGCCAAGGTCAGATTTCCTTCAGTGCTCACTGACCTGTTCTCAGTTGGCTCTTTGATATAACTGCTGTAATTCCTTTCCTTCCTCCTTTCTTAGGAACACGGGCAGCTTGTTCTGAGTAGCAGGTTAAGGGGTAGCTCTGACTAGGCTAGGATGATTCACTTCACCCGTACTAGCCTCCACTTTCTTGTCAGATGAGCTACACAAGCTCTGTGTGGGTTCAGTCTTCTCTCCTCTCCCTCCAAGACTGATCTGATTGGAATCAAGATGGATGGGATGACTCACTCCTGAGCCACCCAAGGCTTGACTGCACTGTCCTAAGACAGGAAACAGACTGCACACTAACTTTGCTACGTCACACTACTAAATAGTCTGATATGCCTCTAGTGGCAATGCTGAGAAGTGTGCGTGAATGAATATCAAGCTTTACAGTTACCTTCCTTTGCATTTTCCAGAAGATATGTGTGCCTTGCGAAGCTGGGCCACACATCCCCCCCTAGTTAAACTCAGCACTCCCGGGCTGAAATAGAAAAGAAAAACATTTTTTTTTTTTGCATATAACATCAACATAATAACTCATCCCTTGCGGGAGGTACGACTCTTGAACGTTACATTTTGTACATAGATCAATAGAAAATTATCAAAATACTTTTCAATAAATATACACAGTATAAGACAAGATTCTTGTGGAGGACCAGCACCAAAAACCTCCCACGTGGGTCCTGGGTGGGCTGCAGGACTTCTGCTGCAGACCTCACTCTAGGCCACACCATACGGGTTTTTCTTCAGAGGTAGTTTAGGCTTTATGTAAAACCAAAATGGGGCACCGAAGTGCGAACTATTTACAATAAAAGTTTTTGGGCTGGCAAAGTCCACAGCCACGCAGTCCTTTGCATGGTTAAACATTCTTCAAGTAAAATCACATTATACTTTAACTCTTCTTTACCCAGCCGGGTATTCTACTTTTAAATAGGCAAACATACTATGTAAACATTTATCAATAGTAAAGTGCAAATTTTTATCTTTTTCAAACTTTGTACATGTTCATTTGCAGTAAACCCCTGTCTGGGTCCTACTAAACTAGTTTACTAGGACTACTCTTGATAACGAATAGGTAACCTTCCTTTCGTTGTACGTTCTGACCTACGTGGAGTGGTGTCAGGTATAGTAGTCTCAAGCCTATCTGCTCTGTGTACCGGCAAACTGTAAACACGACTCCACCTTTCTAGGGATCTGGCAAGCATGCTAGCGACTGGGCGATGCGGTACTGCTCCACCAGGGGTTTCCACTTCTTGTGGTGCTGCCTCTTGTGGTTCCGCTGCTTGGGATCCCACTGGTTGAGGGTCTGCCGGAACAGGTCCTTCTGGAACTGACTCTACTGGCACAATTGGTATGACTGGATGTAGAGATTCTTCTTGCGGTTGATAAAACTGCAGCACAGGAATGATTACAGCTTCTCCCACTCTGGGCCAATCTGCAGGCAAATCTCCCAAATCCGTATGTATGACCGCTTCATCACTCTCTTCCTGATGGACAACAGGTACTTCTTCGCGAAGCTTTAGTGGGCCCGGACACAACTTTAGATGATCTCTAGACACAGTTGCAGTCGTTTTTCCTCCATCCTTGCTAATGGTACAGGTCTTTCTGTTATCAAATTTGGAATTTTGCACGACATATGGCTCCTGTTCCCACTGATCATCCAATTTGTGCATTCTTCTTTTTCTTTTTAGCACAATTTCTCCAGGCATAAAAGGCTTAGCGGGAGCATTTTTGTTGTAGTTCTTCTCTTGCTTTTCCCTTACTTTATTGAGACTATCTTCTACGCAGGCTTGTACTCTCCTGTACTGTTCCTGTCGGTTTGTGTCCCAATCTTCAGCAGTGTCATCAGCCTCTGGTTCTACCACACCAAGTTCCAAATCCATTGGCAGTCTTCCTGGTCTTGCTCTCATAAGGTAGGCTGGAGTGCAGTTGGTGGAACTTACTGGTATGTGGTTGTACAAGTCGACCAGGTCAGGTAACAAGTCTGGCCACCGATTTCTTTCTTCCAGGGGTACAGATTTCAGTAAATCAATGACAATGTGATTCATCTTTTCACAAAGGCCATTGGTTTGAGGGTGGTACGGTGTTGTTCTGATCTTCTTACACCCATACAAGTGACAGAATTCCTTAAACAGTTCAGCTTCAAAGGCTGGACCTCGATCAGTCAGTACCTGCTCTGGATATCCGTGTGGTCTGCAGAAACTTGCTTGGAAGGTCTTTGCTGCTGTTTCTGCTGTCAGATCTTTGACAGGGGCGACCACCAGAAATTTGGAATAGTGATCCACCATGGTCAGGGCATATGAGTATCCCGACCTGCTTGGTGACAACTTGACATGGTCCAAGGCCACGATCTCCAAGGGACGAGTCGTCCGGATAGGCTGCAGGGGTGCCTTCTGACTACAGCAGTCTTTTCGTCTGAGGCCACAGGGTCCACAGTTCCGGCACCACTTCTCGATGGAGCTGCGCATCCCTACCCAGTAGAACCGACACCTCAACAGGGTCTCCAGCTTTTTCCAGCCAAAGTGTCCCGCTTGATCGTGGTAGGCTTCTAACACCATTTGGATGTCTGCTCTGGGAACCACTATCTGCCAAACCATCTCATGGGTCCTTGGGTCGACGTATCTCCTGCACAACTTCTCACGGTAGTTGAACAACCGGCTTCTCTCGTTCCACAGGAGCTTTGCTGGTATAGGTGCATCTTTCTCCAAGGAGGAACCTTCCTGTCTTATCAGCTCCTTGATACGGCTGACCACCGGATCGCTGTCCTGAGTCTCCTTCCAGCTGTGATGAGGTAAAGGGTTTACCGTCTTACCACACCGCTTTCTGTGGGCTCGTTGTTCATGGATCATCCCATTTCTGTGGAACGCAGGTAGCTCAATCTCTTCCAGGTCATCCGATTCTTCCTCCGTGTCGGATTCATGCGGCATTCTGGACAAGGCGTCAGCGTTGGCATTTTTACGGCCCGCCCTGTACTTGATGGTAAATTGATAGTTTGACAGCCGAGCCATCCAACGTTGCTCCATGGCTCCCAGCTTGGCTGTTTCAAGATGCGTCAAGGGGTTATTGTCTGTGTACGCAGTGAACTTGCTGGAGGCAAGGTAATGCTTGAATCTTTCTGTAATGGCCCAGACCAGCGCCAGGAACTCCAACTTGAAGCTGCTATAGTTTTCTGGGTTTCTCTCAGTTGGCCGGAGCTTCCTGCTTGCATATGCGATGACTTTTTCTTGGCCATTCTGCTTCTGACTGAGGACAGCTCCCAATCCTTCGTTACTGGCATCTGTGTATAGCAGGAACGGTTGGCTGTAATCAGGGTAGGCTAAGATTTCATCGCCTGTCAGGATCTCGGTCATCTCTTTGAATGCCTCAGCTTGTTCTTTACCCCAGTGGAATGGAGGATTTCTGCTCTTGAGGGGTTGTCCTACCAGGAGGTCCTGCAGAGGCGCTGCTTTCTTGGTGTAGTCTTTTACAAACCTCCTGTAGTAACCTGTCAGTCCCAGGAACTGGCGCACCTCCTTGAGATTCTTCGGCTCCGGCCATTTCTGGATGGCCGAGACCTTCTCGGGGTCGGGCGCTACTCCTTCGGAGCTGACAATATGCCCCAAGTACTGTACCTTTCGTTTGAGCAGATGGCACTTTGAGGGCTTCAGTTTTATCCCAAACTTGGACAGTGATTTGAATACTTCTGCCAGGTGCTTCAGATGATCCTCATACGTCTTGGAGTACACAATTACGTCGTCCAGGTACAGCAACACGGTTTCAAAGTTGAGATGTCCCAGGCAGCTCTCCATCACTCTCTGGAATGTTCCCGGGGCACTGCTGAGTCCAAATGGCATTCTGTCAAACTCACAGAGTCCCATTGGGGTGGTGAAAGCCGTCTTCTCCCGATCCTCCTCAGCCACAGCTACTTGCCAGTACCCACTAGTGAGGTCGAGGGTGGAAAAGTAATTAGCCGTTTTCAAAGCAGCTAAGGATTCCTCAATGCGTGGTAATGGGTATGCATCTTTATGTGTTATGCGATTTACTTGTCTGTAATCTACACACATTCTCATGCTTCCATCCTTTTTCTTAACTAGGACTAGAGGTGCTGCCCAGGGACTACAACTATCCCTTATCACCCCGGCTTCCTTCATGTCACGCAACATTTCCTTAGCTTTCTGATAGTGTGCTGGAGGTATAGGCCTGTACCGCTCTTTGATGGGAGGATGACTGCCTGTAGGGATATGATGCTGTACTCCCTTAATTGTCCCAAAGTCAAGTGGGTGTTTGCTAAATACCTGTGCGTACTCCTGTACCACCCGTAGTACTCCCTGTTTCTGGTGGGCGGAAGTGGTGTCTGTCCCGACATGGAGCTGCTGACACCAATCCGCCACCTGGGTTGTCGGGTCATTATCCTCCGCTGGTTGGCGGGAGGCTAAGGACTCTGTTGTGAGAATGGAGTTATTATCTACGGTATGTAATTTAGCAACAGTGGCATAACGTGGTAAATTTACTTCATCTTCTCCCCAGTTGAGAAGTCGTACTGGTACTCTCCCATTTATTACTTCCACTACCCCTCTAGCAGTCAAGAGTGTAGGTCTGTGCTCTGAACGATGGGGCTCTACTACGGCTTGGTAGTTCTGTCCTCTCAGACCTATTGCTGCTCTACACCATATTAGCATTTCACTCATTGGGGTATCACAATGGGGTTTGGGTCCGTTACCCGTACATTACCAATTTCACCATCTGTAAGCTTCGCTTGCTGCTGGCACATCAGGGCCCGGATCTCCCTCTGGATCACTCCCTTTTGCTTTGGCTTGGCAACTTCAGCGAGCTGTTGGAGCAAAAACACAACTTCTCCCAGACAGTTACTAATTATGTTAGTACCTAAAACCACATTTAAGCCATTTTCCTCATTTACAGTCTTTACTACTAAGAGTCCCTGATCCTCCAGCTCCACTCTGCCCACCTTTACGTCCACGTTTTTAGCTCCGAGTATTTCAACAGGGAGACCATTAGAGGCGTACACTATAAAGTCAGGGCTCGGGGGCTGGAGACTGTCCATGGACCAAAACTTATTATAAAGGACATCAGGTATGATGGTCACCTGAGATCCAGTGTCTAGCAGTGCAGGGATTGCGATCCCGTCCAGAATGATGGACAAGTAGGGTCTTGCTCCCACAAACCTGCGGTTCCAGTCTAAGGGGCCTGATGAGTCTACTCCTGGGTGTTGGCCCTCGGACCCAGGATCTGCTCGTTTAAAGGACACTGCTGAGCCATATGACCTTTTCGGTTGCAGCGGTAGCAGATGATCTCTCGGCGAGGATGGTGCTGATCAGGGGTCGCTCCTGGGGGTGGCGTTGTCCTCCTCCGGTGAGGCGACGTCCTCCATTTCCTCCGGTTCATCCAAGGGACATCCTCTGGACAGTCGGCTAGCAGGATCTTTCCTCCTTCCTCTTTCCGCAGTTGCAGGGCACTCATTACAGTGGCCAGGTTTTTAGTCAGCTGGCGCACTTCTGAGCGCAGACAGTCCAACTCAGTAGGGGGCGCCACCAGCGGGGAAAAGGTGGGTACTGCCGACTTTAGAGTGGCTTCACCCGGGTGATACTGAGCCGCCACCTCAGGATTTTCCAGGGGTCGTAGTCCTTTTATAGCCATATCTTTTAGGGCATCAAAGGTAGCATCAGGATGATCCAAGGACCACCAGTTCACAGTCCTGCCTTCCGCTTGGGACCTCAGTCCCCGTACAAATTGTTCTTTCAACATTTTGCTTTCATCAACGGCATTTATAGGGTTAACCTGTTTGAGAGCTCGCAGGGCCCCCTGTAGTCGGCAGGCATAGTCCCTAATACTGTCAACTGGTCTCTGAGAGCATTGGTAAAATGCCATCCGGAGATCTGTTTCTGTGCGGTCCTCAAAGATAGCCTGTAGCTTTAAGAGAATCGCAGGCACCGACTCCTGGTCTGCAGTGGTCCAAGTCTCTACTTCTCTCTCAGCAGCACCAGCTAACTGCCCTATTACCACTGCAGCTCTTTGCTTCTCTGTCATTGAGTACATGTCCAGGATACTGCATATTTTCCGTTTGAACACTGACAGGGTGTCTGGCTCGCCGCTGTTCTGAGGGAGCCACTTCGCTCCTGGCATGTATGGGAGCGTTAGGGGCATGAGCGGGACCACAGGACCGGGTGAGGGACCCACATTTCCATCCTGCGCTACAACGCCCAGCGGTAAGTCATTGGGGCCACCGGCTGGGGCCGCGCTGTCTGCCGGTTGTTGTGACATGTTGGCGCCCCCCTGTTTGATCGGAGCCTACCTTTTTCAAAGGCTGCAGCTCCGCAGACACAGCGGTGGTGACGGGACCCGAGTCGCTGACGCTCTGATGTCAGAGCGTTCACTGCAGCGCCCCCAGGACCTGCCGCCGCGTCAGCGTTGGGGGCGTGTCCTAGAAACCAGCGCGCTCTTTCAGGTACGCCCACAGATGCACGCCCAGCTTCTTCAACAGCGCCTCAGGGCGCGAATATAGCGGCAAAATGGCGATAAATGGCGCCAAAAATGACAAAACAGCAAACAGTCTTTTCTGCACAAATCAGTCAATATAGGCAACACAGGACTCACAATTTTGCAAGCTTCGTATCCTGTTCGTGACGCCAAAGATGACGCGCACCACATTGGTGGTACCAGGGCTAGGGGGTACTCGGAACCGAGCCCATGGAAGTCTATGGGGAATGTCACTGGCAGCAGAGCTCGGTCCGTGGCCCTGGCGGTCATGCAATGGGGAAATATTTACAGGGGATTTTAGAATAATAGTTCGTGACGCCACCTGTGGTTTCTGATCTAATTGACCAGCGCTGCAGGGTAGATCTCTGAGGGGATGTTATGGCAGCTAGGTGTTAGTGTGTAGCCCTGGTATGTCAGGCACACAATACCAGGAGGATGAGTGGAGAGGTAACGGTTAAGGGCTCGACATCACTCACATACACTCAGACACACCCAGCAGGGGTGTATAGGGGAGTGTCCTGTAGCACAGTGCAGTCTGAGAGTTCTCCTGTGAGCGTGCAGACAGGGGAGTCGGAAGGCTTCTCCTGTGTGTAGAGGGAGTCAGGACTAGTGCCTGTTGGAGAAACGAGATTCCTGTCAATACAGAGAGACAGTGCAAAAGTGGAGGCTAGTACGGATAACTGAATATTATCCTAGCCTAGTCAGTGCTGATATCAAGAGTTGAGCAGGGCGAAGGGCGCAGTAGGAAGAATTCAGAAGTGCCTTAAGGATTGAACTATCCGGCATTGTTCTCCGGTCACTGGAGACCGAAGTGTCACTACAGCTTCAGGCGTAGTGGTAGAAAAACCAGTCTTACTGGACCTTAGGTCGCAGAAAGCAGCCCTTGGAGTGTCGGTACGTAACTGGGGTCAGGGAGAGTGGGAACCTTGAGTCGATGCAGGACAACAGTAGGAACTCAGCCCTCTCACATTAAAGGAAGACTCCGACCACAAAACTGACCGGGCAGTACAGCTGAGGAGTTAGCTGGAGTTCTTGGAGTGAACTAAGCTTTATGCTAGTTGGACTCATCATATGGAAAGTAAAGGAGGCCTCTAACCTGTTCAGCTGTTATCTCAAAGCACATCCTCCACCCGACCAGCCTCCCTGGGACCTGCCTTATCATCTGACAAGTAAAAGGTATGGAAAGACGCTGGATGGTGTGAGACTGATTTATTTATCTGCACCCGACATCATTAATACCATAGACTTTGAGGGACCAGTCCCACCTGTGGGGGACCCGTCATCTGGCTGCCACAACATCCCCTCAGAGAATTACTGCAGCGCTGGTCTTAGTGATCAGACAACTACAGGTGGTGTCACGAACCGTTATATACCAAATCCCCTGTAAATATTCCCCCCAACATACGCCTGACCGCCAGGGCCACAGACCGAGCCACCGCTACCTGTGACAACCCCATAGACTTCCATGGGCTCGGCTCTGAGTACCCCATTGCTCTGGTAACCCACAATTGTGGTGCGGGTCACAACAAAAACTTGGCGTCACGAACAGGATGCGAAACTCGCAAAATTGCGAGCCCTGTGTGCCTGTGGAGGTGTTTTTGTGAAAAAGGACTGTTTGCTATTTTTGGCGCTAAAATCCGCCATTTTGCCGCCAAATTCGCGCCCTCAGGCGCTGGAGAAGGTGGGCGTGGATTCGTGGGCGTGTGCCCCCCTGTGGCGCGAAGAGAATGCCTGCCCTCTCAAAGTGCTATTACAATATGCGATCCTGCCCTACAGCAAAGGAGGTCCGCCTCCTCTTCACCTTCCCTGCGAAGAGGAGGAGACGCAAACCCCGCCTCCACGGAAGAAACCGGACGGCTCTGGTAGAAGAAGAGGGAGTGTTCTGGAACATGATGGAGGCAGGACGTGTGCAGCCGAGCAGGGAAGCGGTGGAAGGCAGGCCCCGTTCCCCAGCCAAGCTGCCACTAGAACCAGAACCATCTGTGGTCCTGCACCTGCAGCAAGCCTTGCTGGAGATTGGAGAGGAAAATGCAAGGTTAAAGAAGATGATCCTGCAACGACCTGGCGAGGAGGAGATTGAGAAACGCCGGCGTAACCAGATACAGCGGCGGCTGTGGGACGCGGTGTTCTCTCCCCTCGACGACCCTCCACGATTTGAATTACCAAAACTTCTGCTGCCCAAGGCTAAGGAGCAACCGGAGGCTACCCCCAAAAGGACCGACCCTGATCCTACCGATGGAGCGGTGGAAGCGAAGGAGGTTGAGGAGGTACCGCCAGTTCCGGAACGCCCGCCCGGCCAGGAGGCCGCAGCAGATGATCGATCCCCGGTAGGGACACCGGAGGGGTCCTGTCCATCATTACCAGACGTCGACTGGGATGAGATGGCGCGCCTGGATGACGTCGCCTACGCCGCCCAGTGGGAACGTGAGTGGCAGCGTCGCGAAGAGGAACAGCGACGCCGGCAGGAGGAAGAGCGGGAAGTGCAGCGGAACCGGCAGCGGCAGTACGAGCAGCTGATTGCGGATAAGGAAAGTGTCCGCCGGGAAAAAGGTACTCTAAGGGAACCGCGGCGGCAGGGGTGTGTGACAGAGTTCCAGCTCCGGAAGGGCTGGGGCTTCATTAGAGAACCGGGCCTCTACCCAGGGGTCTTTGTCAGTCGCAGGGACGTAGAATCCCACCTGCCCATCGGCCATCCCGGGAGGGACCTAATCAATGGGGACATAGTAACCTATACACGGCACTGGGGTATGAAAGGATGGTATGCCTTAAATGTCGCAGTCGTCAGAGACCCCGTCCCCGATGCAGGTAACGTCACCATTGCCAGCGCGTCACAGTCCCGAGCTCCCGCTGCACCAGGCCGTGCCCCGGCATCGCCCCATGAACGTACGTCACAGTTGGAAGCGCCCCCTGCATATTCTACTCTGCCAGTGCCTCGTACCAAGACACAAGCTACGACTCATTCCAAATCGCAATTTGCACCGCCGGATATAGCGGCACCAACAGCGACACCTTCGGAGATACCGCTTGCGTCCTACATGATGGAGTCACCCGATGGGACCGTAGTGAGGATGAAAACAGTCGCTACTCAGACTTGGATAGCAGGTCACGACCTATTTGTCATGTGCTCTAAAGAGCATCGCATTGTTCCAGCCCCCGGGATGGAAAGTGTAACTGAAGTTAGCAAGAAAATGTGAAGAACGGTAGGACCCAGACAGGGGTTTACCGCAACTAAGAAGATGTAAAAAGTTTTGATAAAAGAAATAATTGCTGTTTTGCACTTTATTGCTATGTATAGGGTTTACATAGTTTTATATATAATGAGTAGAATGCCCGGCTGGGTACCAGAGTGAAAATTTGAAAAGTTGATTGCATAGTTTTACATATAGAATACCCTGGTTGGGTAAATACCGTGAGAAGTATAATGTGAGTTTCAGAAGTTACCAATATGTGTCTTTTATTATGTCATGGACTTTGAGGCTGAGGACTGTGCCAGCCCAGAACTTATCTTTGTACATAGTTGCGCTTCGGTGCATTATATTGGTTTTACATGAAACCACAGCACAATTATTACCTCTGAATATAAAACCCGTGTGGTGTGGCACTGAGCGAGGTCTGCAGCCAGAAGTCCTGCAGCCCACCCAGGACCCACGTTGAAGGTTTGGTGCGGGTCCTTCACAAGAATATTGTTGATATGATATATTTATGGAAAGTATGTTTTGTATTTTTCTATGTCTAATGTTTGAATGCAACGTTTAAGAAATTCTTACCTCCCGGATGGGAAGAGTTTAATGTTTATTGTTAATACAAAACAAAATGTCTTCTTGTATTTCACAGCCCGGGAGTGCTGTATTTTACCATGGGGGAATGTGTAGCCCTGGTATGTCAGGCACACAATACCAGGAGGATGAGTGGAGAGGTAACGGTTAAGGGCTCGACATTACTCACATACACTCAGACACACCCAGCAGGGGTGTATAGGGGAGTGTCCTGTAGCACAGTGCAGTCTGAGAGTTCTCCTGTGAGCGTGCAGACAGGGGAGTCGGAAGGCTTCTCCTGTGTGTAGAGGGAGTCAGGACTAGTGCCTGTTGGAGAAACGAGATTCCTGTCAATACAGAGAGACAGTGCAAAAGTGGAGGCTAGTACGGATAACTGAATATTATCCTAGCCTAGTCAGTGCTGATATCAAGAGTTGAGCAGGGCGAAGGGCGCAGTAGGAAGAATTCAGAAGTGCCTTAAGGATTGAACTATCCGGCATTGTTCTCCGGTCACTGGAGACCGAAGTGTCACTACAGCTTCAGGCGTAGTAGTAGAAAAACCAGAGTCTTACTGGACCTTAGGTCGCAGAAAGCAGCCCTTGGAGTGTCGGTACGTAACTGGGGTCAGGGAGAGTGGGAACCTTGAGTCGATGCAGGACAACAGTAGGAACTCAGCCCTCTCACATTAAAGGAAGACTCCGACCACAAAACTGACCGGGCAGTACAGCTGAGGAGTTAGCTGGAGTTCTTGGAGTGAACTAAGCTTTATGCTAGTTGGACTCATCATATGGAAAGTAAAGGAGGCCTCTAACCTGTTCAGCTGTTATCTCAAAGCACATCCTCCACCCGACCAGCCTCCCTGGGACCTGCCTTATCATCTGACAAGTAAAAGGTATGGAAAGACGCTGGATGGTGTGAGACTGATTTATTTATCTGCACCCGACATCATTAATACCATAGACTTTGAGGGACCAGTCCCACCTGTGGGGGACCCGTCATCTGGCTGCCACAACATCCCCTCAGAGAATTACTGCAGCGCTGGTCTTAGTGATCAGACAACTACAGGTGGCGTCACGAACCGTTATATACCAAATCCCCTGTAAATATTCCCCCCAACATACGCCTGACCGCCAGGGCCACAGACCGAGCCACCGCTACCTGTGACAACCCCATAGACTTCCATGGGCTCGGCTCTGAGTACCCCATTGCTCTGGTAACCCACAATTGTGGTGCGGGTCACAACATTAGGTCCCCCACAGGTGGGACTGGTCCCTCAAAGTCTATGGTGGTGATGCAGGGTGCAGATAAGAATTCAGTCACACACAATGCAATCTCTTTCCATACCTTTACTTGTAGATGTTGCAGGTATGTCCCGGGAAGCTGGTCAGGTTGGAGAATGCACATTCAGGAAAACTGTTGAGCAGGTTAGAGGCCTCCTTTATCCTTTTAATGTGTGTGAGTACAACTTGCATAAAGTCAAGTGCAACTCTTTTAATAGCAACTACGCCCGGCCAATATTGTGGTGGAGCCTTCTATGTCTCTGATTATCAGATGTTGAGAGAACTAAGTCCTTACTTTTGTCGTGCACTTGACTCAAAGTCCCCGTTCTCCCTGACTCCGTTTACGTATCGGCGCTTAGGGCTACCTTCTGCGACTTGTAGTCCAGAAAGCCTCCGGTTTTCTTATTACTAGGCGTGAAGCACTAGCAACGCTTCGGACCCCGGTGTCCGGTTAACTGAGTGAGGGTGATTTGTCCCTTTGTCACTCTTACTTCTCCACTCGCCCTTCGCCCTGCTCTCGCTCTTAACATAAGCACGTGTAGCAAGCGTGCCAAGGTCAGATTTCCTTCAGTGCTCACTGACCTGTTCTCAGTTGGCTCTTTGATATAACTGCTGAAATTCCTTTCCTTCCTCCTTTCTTAGGAACACGGGCAGCTTGTTCTGAGTAGCAGGTTAAGGGGTAGCTCTGACTAGGCTAGGATGATTCACTTCACCCGTACTAGCCTCCACTTTCTTGTCAGATGAGCTACACAAGCTCTGTGTGGGTTCAGTCTTCTCTCCTCTCCCTCCAAGACTGATCTGATTGGAATCAAGATGGATGGGATGACTCACTCCTGAGCCACCCAAGGCTTGACTGCACTGTCCTAATACAGGAAACAGACTGCACACTAACTTTGCTACGTCACACTACTAAATAGTCTGATATGCCTCTAGTGGCAATGCTGAGAAGTGTGCGTCAATGAATATCAAGCTTTACAGTTACCTTCCTGTGCATTTTCCAGAAGATATGTGTGCCTTGCGAAGCTGGGCCACACAACAGTACCAGGACACCTGTCCTAATAGTGTCTCCCACAGGACCTCCACAACAGTTACACTATAACAGTACCAGGACACCTGTCCTAATAGTGTCTCCCACAGGACCTCCACAGCAGTTACACTATAACAGTACCAGGACACCTGTCCTAATAGTGTCTCTCACAGGACCACTACAACAATTATAACAGTATCAGGACACCTGTCCTAATAGTGTCTCCTGTTATGTTTCGGTAGCTGAGGCGTGCAGGCAAAAAAGGCAATACACCAGAGCAGTTGGAATCTATGAGAATGCAGTACCCTGACTAACCACAACCACTAGAGGCAGCCGTGGAGCGTTCCTACGTTTGTCCTAGAAGCCTCGTCACAGCCTGAGAAACTAACTACACCTAAAGATAGATATAGGAAAGCTATCTGCCCCGGAGCAGAACCCCAAAGATAATAGAAAGCCCCCAAACATGTAATGGCGGTTAGACAAGAAGAAATACTGACACAGACAGAAAATAGTATGAGCAAACGTTGGGGCCCAAACTAACTAAATAGAAAAGGATAGGAAGGGTACTTACTGCAATCCCAGAAAACCCTGAAAAGCACCAACTCTACTAATTTCAAAAACACCTGAGATCACACGACCTCTACCACCTAAATTAGTTCTCTGGTGTAACAAAATCAAAACAGCAGCCACTGAAAAAACTGGAAAAAGCAAAAGTACAAACATCAGTGGCTGAACTAAACTGAGAGGGCAAAAGCCCCCGGAGGGGACCCTGAAGGCCCCCCACAGAAGTGCAGGACAAAATGCAAAAATCAAGCACAAAAACAAAAAGAAGAAAATGTCTTATCTGTTAGCAGGAGATGCAGACACGACACAGCCGGCTACAAGGGAAACAGGAATCAAGGCTAGAGACCAGAACAATTGATCACCGGCAACCCTGATGGGAAGGTGACTCCCTTATATAAGACCAGTCAGTAACACCTGATTCCCAATCCTCACAATCTTCACAATCTTCACTGGACAGACCAGTACCGCTTGTAACCACCAGAGGGAGCCTCTGCTCAGAACTCATCTCAAGCCCATTCACAACAGTACCCCCCCCTTGAGGAGGGGTCACCGAACCCTCATTTGAGCAACCAGGTCGGTCAGGATGAGTTCTATGGTACGCACGGATGAGTCTCCTAGCATGGATGTCCGAAGCAAACACCCAAGAATTGTCTTCCTGACCATAACCTCTCCACTTAACCAAATACTGGAGTTTCCGTCTAGAAAAACGAGAATCTAATATTTTCTCAACCACATACTCCAGATTGCCCTCAACCAAAACAGGGTCAGGAGGCACAGCAGCAGGAACCACTGGCTCAACAAACCTCTTCAACAAGGACTTGTGGAACACGTTATGGATCTTAAATGTCCCTGGAAGAAGCAAACGAAAAGAAACAGGATTAAGAATCTCCATGATCTTATAAGGTCCAATGAACCTAGGCTTAAATTTAGGAGATGCTACTCTCATAGGAATATTTTTTGAGGACAACCAGACCAAGTCCCCTACTTTAAACCGAGTACCATCAGTCCTATGCCGGTTAGCAAACCGCTGGGCCCTCTCCTGAGAGAGGGACAACCTCTCCATTACCTGGTCCCAAATCTGTTGCATACGCTCCACAACAGAGTCAACACCTGGACAGACAGAAGCCTCCGTCTGTCCTGAAGAAAATCGAGGGTGAAACCCAGAATTACAGAAAAACGGAGACATCAAAGTGGCAGAGCTAGCCCTATTATTAAGAGCAAACTCAGCCAAAGGCAAAAAAGAGACCCAGTCATCCTGATCAGCAGACACAAAGCATCTTAGATAAGTCTCCAATGTCTGGTTTGTTCTCTCAGTTTGACCATTGGTCTGAGGATGAAATGCCGAGGAGAAAGACAATTGAACACCCAGTTTAGAACAAAAAGTCCTCCAAAATCTGGAAACAAACTGGACTCCTCTGTCAGACACTATGTTCTCAGGAATGCCATGTAAACGAACCACGTGCTGAAGGAACAACGGCACCAATTCAGAGGAGGAAGGCAACTTAGGTAATGGCACAAGATGTATCATCTTGGAAAACCTATCACAAATCACCCAGATGGCGGTCATTCTCTGAGAAACAGGAAGGTCGGAAATGTAATCCATAGAGATATGGGTCCATGGTCTCTTGGGCACAGGCAAAGGCATCAACAAACCACTAGAGCGAGAGCAAGGCTTGGAGCGAGAGCAAGTCCCGCAGGACCGCACAAATTCCCTGACATCACGAGACAAGGTAGGCCACCAAAAGGACCGACTAACCAAGTCTCTGGTACCAAAAATTCCGGGATGCCCAGCCAAAGCGGAACAATGAATCTCAGACATCACACTCTTTTTCCACTGGTCCGGGACAAACAATTTTCCAACAGGGCAGCGCTCGGGCCTATCCTCCTGACACCCCTCCAGAGCAAGTCTCAAATTAGGTGAGATGGCAGAAAGAACTACACCCTCTTTCAAAATAACAGAAGGATCAGATAACTCAGGAGAGTCCGCAAGGAAGCTCCTCGAGAGGGCATCCGCCTTAACATTCTTAGTGCCAGGAAGAAAGGAAACCACAAAATTAAAACGTTCGAAAAACAAGGCCCACCTGGCCTGTCTAGGATTGAGTCGCTTGGCAGATTCCAGATAAACCAGATTCTTATGGTCAGTAAGGACCACCACCTGATGTTTGGCTCCCTCCAGCCAATGTCTCCACTCTTCAAAAGCCCACTTCATGGCCAATAACTCCCGATTACCCACGTCATAATTACGTTCAGTAGGAGAAAATTTTAGAGAGAAAAAGGCACAAGGGTTACTTTTAGAGGTCTCTGGATCTTTTTGGGACAAAACGGCACCTGCCCCAATTTCAGAGGCATCAACCTCCACCTGAAATGGCAGAGAAACATCAGGCTGCCGTAGAACAGGAGCAGAAGTGAATCTCTGCTTAAGTTCCTGAAATGCAGAGACTGCCTCAGGAGGCCAATTCACCACATCAGAACCCTTTTTGGTCAAATCAGTTAATGGTTTAACAATAACCGAGAAATTACCAATAAATTTACGATAAAAATTGGCAAAACCCAAAAATCTTTGAAGAGCCTTTAATGAAGTAGGTTGGACCCAATCACAGATGGCCTGAACCTTGACCGGGTCCATTTCAATAACAGATGGGGACAAAATGAATCCCAGAAATGAGATCCTCTGTACGCCAAAAAGACACTTTGATCCCTTCACATATAGAGCATTCTCTCTCAAAATCTGGAATACAGTTCGAACATGTTTCACATGAGAGTCCCAGTCATTAGAAAAAATCAAGATATCATCCAAATAAACAATCAGAAATTTATCCACAAAATCCCTGAAAATGTCATTCATGAAGGACTGGAAGACAGAAGGAGCATTAGTGAGTCCAAAGGGCATCACAAGGTACTCAAAATGCCCCTCCGGGGTATTGAATGCCGTCTTCCATTCATCCCCGTGCTTAATGCGAATAAGGTTATATGCCCCCCTGAGGTCAAGCTTGGTAAACCAAGTAGCGTTTTTCACCCTGGAAAACAGGTCAGAAATCAAAGGTAACGGGTATTGATATTTCACAGTAATATTGTTCAAAAGACGATAATCAATACACGGCCTTAATGAACCATCCTTTTTGGCCACAAAGAAAAAACCGGCACCTAAGGGTGAAGAGGATGGTCTGATATGACCCTTCTCCAATGACTCCTTGATATAAGACCGCATAGCGTCATGTTCAGGTACAGACAAGTTAAAAAGGCGACCTTTAGGGAATTTACTACCAGGCACTAATTCAATAGCGCAGTCATAGCTCCTATGGGGAGGCAAGGATGCAGATTTACTTTCGCTAAACACATCAGAAAAATCAATCAAAAAGTCAGGAACATCCTGAGCCTGGGGGGAGGCAGAAAAAACAGGAGTGTTGGTATTAACACATTGGCAGCCCCAACTGGTTACAGACACAGATTTCCAATCCAAAACAGGATTATGAGACTGTAACCAAGGGAAACCCAGTACGATAATATCATGCAGATTATACAGAACCAAAAATTTGCAGCACTCTTGATGATCAGGTTCAACCCTCATTATCACCTGAGTAGAGAACTGAGGTTTATTCTCAGCCAAAGGGGTAGAATCGATCCCCAGTAGGGGAATAGACTTCTGTAGGGGTATCAAGTGAAACCCACAACGTTTAGCAAAATCATAATCCATCAGGTTAATAGCTGCTCCAGAATCAACGAAAGCCTGAGCAGAAAATGAGGACAGAGAGCAAATCAGAGTGACAGTTAATAAAAACTTAGTCTGAACACTACCCAAGACAACTGAGCGTGCAAAACGTCTTCCCCGCTTAGGGCAGACTGAAATAGCATGACAGGCATCACCACAGTAGAAACATAACCCATTGCACTTTCGAAACTCATGACGCTGTGCCCCAGACACCACTCTATCACACTGCATGGATTCAGAAGCAGGTTCACAAGGCAACACTATTCCACGCATACTTCTCCGCTCACGCAAACGTCTGTCAATTTGAATCGCTAATGACATAGAATCATTGAGACCAGAGGGGACAGGGAATCCCACCATAACATCCTTTACATTATCTGACAGACCCTTCCGAAAAAGGGCCGCCAAAGCGTCGTCATTCCACTTGGTCAGGACTGCCCACCTACGGAATCTCTGACAGTATAACTCAGCGTCATCAAGCCCCTGATTTAATGCCAACAAGGCTTTTTCAGCTTGATCAGTGACATTAGGCTCATCGTACAATAACCCCAAAGCCTGAAAAAACGCATCAACATCACTCAAAACAGGATCCCCAGGTGTCAGGGAAAAAGCCCAATCCTGAGGATCGCCGCGCAGGAGAGAGATGACAATTTGAACTGTCTCGACCACGCACCACAATTGTGGGTTTCCAGGGCAATGGGGTACTCAGAGCCGAGCCCGTAGAAGTCTATGGGGTTGTCACAGGTAGCGGTGGCTCGGTCTGTGGCCCTGGCGGTCAGGCGTATGTTGGGGGGGGTATATTTACAGGGGATAGATATATTTACAGTTCGTGACGCCACCTGTAGTCTCTGGTAATTTGTACCAGCGCTGCTGTAGATCTCTGAGGGGATGGTGAGGCAGCTAGATGTCGGGTCCCCTACAGGTGGGACTCTTCCCTCAGGTCGATGGTTATGGTGGGGTTGTGCAGGCATGCAATTAAATAACTCAGTCTCACACCGTCAGCGTCTTTCCATACCTTTTACTTGTAAGATGGTAAGGCAGGTCCCAGGGAGGCTGATCCAATGGAGAATGTGTTTTGAGGTAGCAGCTGGACAAGTTAGGGGCCTCCTTTACGTTCACAATGATGAGTCCAACCAGCATAAAGCGTAGTTCCCTCTATAAACTCCAGCTATTTCAAAGCTGTACTGCCCGGTCAGTTTTGTGGTCGGAGCCTTCCTGTGAGAGAGCTGAGTTCCTATTCTTGCTGATCAGGCTCAAGGTTCTCACTCCCCCTGACCCCAGTTACGTACCGACACTCCAGGGGCTGCTTGCTGTTACCTAAGGTCCAGTAAGCCTCTGGTTTTTCTACCACTATGCGTGAAGCTATAGTGATGCTTCGGTCCCAGTGACCGGTGACAATGTGCAGGACTTCTTCAATCCTAAAGCACTTCTAATTCCTTCCACTGTGCCTTTCGCCTTGTCCGCGCTTGTAGCATAAGCATTCCTCACTTCCAAAGGTTATATAAGTCAATCACTTTCTTAACTTCTTTCTTGAGCTTGTTGCCAGAATCTCAGTAATCCTCTAGGCAGGAGCACGTCTCTGAACCTTCACTGTCCTTGGGACAGGAGACTGAAGTATCTGCAAATCCCTCTTCCTTCTCAATAAAGTGTCTCAGTCTGTCTATCAGTGGGGCACAGCTCTGACCAGGCTGAGGTGATCTGGCTCCCCTCTACTGGCCTCCACTTCTCTGAACTGCACACAGACCCAGGCTGGACTACTTCCTCCCTCCACGTCCAGGCTAGACTGACTGACTGCACTGAATGACCCCTGACCACTCCCTGACGAGTGACTAAATACTCTAAGGGTGTGTCTAAGTGCGTGTTGGAATGAATGTTCATTGAGCATTGAACTGCTATCTCTCCACACATCCTCCAGGGTACTGCGTGTGCCTTCACACCAGGGCTACACATTCCCCCATGGTAAAAGACAGCACTCCCGGGCTGTAAAATACAAAGAGACAATTTTGTTTATGCATTAAACATTAACATTAACTCGTCCCATCCGGGAGGTAAGGATTTCTTGAACGTTGCAAACAAAACATTAAATATAGAAAAATACAAAATATTAAATAGACATGTTCATATAATAAACGGCAAGATTCTTGTGAAGGACCCGCACCAAACCTTCAACGTGGGTCCTGGGTGGGCTGCAGGACATATGAATGCAGACCTCACTCAGTGCCACACCACACGGGTTTTATTATTCAGAGGTAGTTGTGGTGGTTTTATGTAAAACCAATATTGTGCACCGAAGCGCAACTATTTACAGGATAAGTTCTGGGCTGGCACAGTCCTCAGCCTCTGAGTCCATAATAAGACACATATATTATATACATCACAATAAAGTGCAAAAACTTTTTATCTCCTTACCCAGCCGGGTATTCTATTTTTGGGCAATATATATAAACATTATATACTCATATCAACAGTGCAAACTATTTTCACTTTTATAAAAACTTATATACATCTTCTTTGTTGCGGTAAACCCTGTCTGGGTCCTACCGTTCTTCACATTTCTTTGTTAACTTCGGTTACACTTTCCATCCCGGGGGCTGGAACAATGCGATGGTCCCTAGATCCCATGACTAACAAGTCGTGACCTGCTATCAGAGTCTGGGTCGCCACAGTTCTCGTACGAACCTCTAGGGGCGCAACGGGTGCTTTCGCTTTATGAGACGCTGTTTGCGTTACTGTAATGGCCACTTGCTCTCGCGATGCAGAAATAGTTGCCGTGCGCGTCGTCGTGTAAACTGCTGATTGAGATGTGGTCTGGGTCGCAGGTTGCGATGCAGCAGGACAAGATAATGAAGAGTATGCAGATGTTGCTTCCATTTGCGAGGAGCCTGCAGGGGGCGATGCTGGGGCACGGCCTGGTGCTGTTTGAGCTGGAGACGGGGACGCTGCAGTAGTGGTGACGTTACCTGCGTCGGGGACGGGGTCACGGACGATTGTGACATTAAGGGCATACCATCCCTTCATACCCCAGTGCCGTGTATAATTGACAATGTCTCCATTAACTAGGTCCCTCCCGGGATGGACCGATGGGCAGGTGGGATTCTACGTCGCGTCTGCTGACAAAGACCCCTGGGTAGAGGCCCGGTTCTCTAATGAAGCCCCAGCCCTTCCGGAGCTGGAACTCTGTCACACACCCCTGCCGCCGCGGTTCCCTCAGAGTACCTTTTTCTCGACGGACACTTTCCTTGTCCGCGATCAGCTCTGCATGCTGCCGCTGTCGGTTCCGCTGCGCTTCCCGCTCTTCTTCCTGCTGGCGTCGCTGTTTCTCTTCGCGACGCTGCCACTCACATTCCCACTGGGCGGTGTAGGCGACGTCATCCAGGCGCGCCATCTCGTCCCAGTCCACGTCTGGTAATGACGGACAGGACCCCTCCGGTGTCCCTGCCGGGGATCGATCATCTGCTGCGGCCTCCTGGCCGGGCGGGCGTTCCGGAACTGGCGGTACCTCCTCAACCTCCTTCGCCTCCACCGCTTCACCGGTGGGATCAGGATCGGTACTTTTGGGGATAGCCTCCGGTTGCTCCTTTGCCTTGGGCAGCAGAATTTTCGGCAATTCGAATCGTGGGGGGTCGTCGAGAGGAGAGAACACCGCGTCCCACAGCCGCCGCTGCATCAGGGTACGCCGGCGTCTTTCGATCTCCTCAAATCCAGGTTGGTGCTGGACCATCTCTTTCAGTCGTGCATTCTCCTCTTTAATCTCCAGCAATGCTTGCTGCAGGTGCAGGACCACCGATGGTTCCGGTTCCAGTGGCAGCTTGGCTGGGGAGCGGGGCCTGCCTTCCACCGCTTCCCTGCTCGGCTGCACACGTCCTGCTTCCATGATGTTCCAGAACCGTCTCCCATCTTCTACCAGAGACGTCCGGTCTCTTCCGTGGAGGCGGGGTTTGCGTCTCCTCCTCTTCGCAGGGAAGGTGAAGAGGAGGCGGACCTCCTTTGCTGTAGGGCAGGATCGCATGTTGTAATAGCACTTTGAGAGGGCAGGCATTCTCTTCGCGCCACAGGGGGGTACACGCCCACGAAGGTACGCCCACCTTCTTCTCCAGCGCCTGAGGGCGCGAATTTGGCGGCAAAATGGCGGATTTTAGCGCCAAAAATAGCAAACAGTCCTTTTCCACAAAAACACCTCCACAGGCACACAGGGCTCGCGATTTTGTGAGTTTCGCATCCTGTTCGTGACGCCAATTTGTCTCGACCACGCACCACAATTGTGGGTTTCCAGGGCAATGGGGTACTCAGAGCCGAGCCCGTAGAAGTCTATGGGGTTGTCACAGGTAGCGGTGGCTCGGTCTGTGGCCCTGGCGGTCAGGCGTATGTTGGGGGGGGTATATTTACAGGGGATAGATATATTTACAGTACGTGACGCCACCTGTAGTCTCTGGTAATTTGTACCAGCGCTGCTGTAGATCTCTGAGGGGATGGTGAGGCAGCTAGATGTCGGGTCCCCTACAGGTGGGACTCTTCCCTCAGGTCGATGGTTATGGTGGGGTTGTGCAGGCATGCAATTAAATAACTCAGTCTCACACCGTCAGCGTCTTTCCATACCTTTTACTTGTAAGATGGTAAGGCAGGTCCCAGGGAGGCTGATCCAATGGAGAATGTGTTTTGAGGTAGCAGCTGGACAAGTTAGGGGCCTCCTTTACGTTCACAATGATGAGTCCAACCAGCATAAAGCGTAGTTCCCTCTATAAACTCCAGCTATTTCAAAGCTGTACTGCCCGGTCAGTTTTGTGGTCGGAGCCTTCCTGTGAGAGAGCTGAGTTCCTATTCTTGCTGATCAGGCTCAAGGTTCTCACTCCCACTGACCCCAGTTACGTACCGACACTCCAGGGGCTGCTTGCTGTTACCTAAGGTCCAGTAAGCCTCTGGTTTTTCTACCACTATGCGTGAAGCTATAGTGATGCTTCGGTCCCCAGTGACCGGTGACAATGTGCAGGACTTCTTCAATCCTAAAGCACTTCTAATTCCTTCCACTGTGCCTTTCGCCTTGTCCGCGCTTGTAGCATAAGCATTCCTCACTTCCAAAGGTTATATAAGTCAATCACTTTCTTAACTTCTTTCTTGAGCTTGTTGCCAGAATCTCAGTAATCCTCTAGGCAGGAGCACGTCTCTGAACCTTCACTGTCCTTGGGACAGGAGACTGAAGTATCTGCAAATCCCTCTTCCTTCTCAATAAAGTGTCTCAGTCTGTCTATCAGTGGGGCACAGCTCTGACCAGGCTGAGGTGATCTGGCTCCCCTCTACTGGCCTCCACTTCTCTGAACTGCACACAGACCCAGGCTGGACTACTTCCTCCCTCCACGTCCAGGCTAGACTGACTGACTGCACTGAATGACCCCTGACCACTCCCTGACGAGTGACTAAATACTCTAAGGGTGTGTCTAAGTGCGTGTTGGAATGAATGTTCATTGAGCATTGAACTGCTATCTCTCCACACATCCTCCAGGGTACTGCGTGTGCCTTCACACCAGGGCTACACAGAACCTGCTGCGCTGCATTCCCTGAGGACTTAGATTTTAAGGCAAAAAACAATTTACAATTATTTTTGAAATTCTGAAACTTAGCTCGATCCCCTAAAAACAAATCTGGCATGGGAATCCTAGGTTCCACAACAGGCAACCAAGCAAGATATGCAGCAATACTCTGAACCTCAGTGGCAAGCTGATCCACACGGCCAGACAACTGTGCAAACTCCATTGAAAGAAAAAATCCTCCCCAGCACCCAGAGATACAGAGGGAAAAAAAAAAAAAAAATGCAACAAACAGAAAAATATCTCTGACAACTCTGACAACCGTTTTTTCTTTCACAAATTTTTTCCCTTCTGTGAGTACCATACAATTTTAAATTTTGGGCCGGTGATACTGTTATGTTTCGGTAGCTGAGGAGTGCAGGCAAAAAAGGCAATACACCAGAGCAGTTGGAATCTATGAGAATGCAGTACCCTGACTAACCACAACCACTAGAGGCAGCCGTGGAGCGTTCCTACGTTTGTCCTAGAAGCCTCGTCACAGCCTGAGAAACTAACTACACCTAAAGATAGATATAGGAAAGCTATCTGCCCCGGAGCAGAACCCCAAAGATAATAGAAAGCCCCCAAACATGTAATGGCGGTTAGACAAGAAGAAATACTGACACAGACAGAAAATAGTATGAGCAAACGTTGGGGCCCAAACTAACTAAATAGAAAAGGATAGGAAGGGTACTTACTGCAATCCCAGAAAACCCTGAAAAGCACCAACTCTACTAATTTCAAAAACACCTGAGATCACACGACCTCTACCACCTAAATTAGTTCTCTGGTGTAACAAAATCAAAACAGCAGCCACTGAAAAAACTGGAAAAAGCAAAAGTACAAACATCAGTGGCTGAACTAAACTGAGAGGGCAAAAGCCCCCGGAGGGGACCCTGAAGGCCCCCACAGAAGTGCAGTACAAAATGCAAAAATCAAGCACAAAAACAAAAAGAAGAAAATGTCTTATCTGTTAGCAGGAGATGCAGACACGACACAGCAGGCTACAAGGGAAACAGGAATCAAGGATATAGAACAGAAGAATTGATCACCGGCAACCCTGATGGGAAGGTGACTCCCTTATATAAGACCAGTCAGTAACACCTGATTCCCAATCCTCACAATCTTCACAATCTTCACTGGACAGACCAGTACCGCTTGTAACCACCAGAGGGAGCCTCTGTTCAGAACTCATCTCAAGCCCATTCACAACAGTCTCCCACAGGACCTCTACAACACAATTATACTATAACAGTACCAGGACACCTGTCCTAATAGTGTCTCTCACAGGACCACTACAACAATTATAACAGTATCAGGACACCTGTCCTAATAGTGTCTCCCACAGGACCACTACAACAATTATAACAGTATCAGGACACCTGTCCTAATAGTGTCTCCCACAGGACCACTACAACAGTTATACTATAACAGTACCGGGACACCTGTCCTAATAGTGTCTCCCATATGACCACTACAACAGTTATACTATAACAGTACCGGGACACCTGTCCTAATAGTGTCTCTCACAGGACCACTACAACAGTTATACTATAACAGTACCGGGACACCTGTCCTAATAGTGTCTCTCACAGGACCACTACAACAGTTATACTATAAAAGTTCCAGGACACCTGTCCTAATAGTGTCTCCCACAGGACCACTACAACAATTATAACAGTACCAGGACACCTGTCCTAATAGTGTCTCCCACAGGACCACTACAACAGTTATACTATAACAGTACCGGGACACCTGTCCTAATAGTGTCTCTCACAGGACCACTACAACAGTTATACTATAACAGTACCAGGACACCTGTCCTAATAGTGTCTCTCACAGGACCTCTACAACAGTTATACTATAACAGTACCGGGACACCTGTCCTAATAGTGTCTCTCACAGGACCACTACAACAGTTATACTATAACAGTACCAGGGCACCTGTCCTAATAGTGTCTCTCACAGGACCACTACAACAGTTACACTATAACAGTACCGGAACACCTGTCCTAATAGTGTCTCTCACAGGACCACTACAACAGTTATACTATAACAGTACCAGGACACCTGTCCTAATAGTGTCTCTCACAGGACCACTACAACAGTTATACTATAACAGTACCAGGGCACCTGTCCTAATAGTGTCTCTCACAGGACCACTACAACAGTTATACTATAACAGTACCAGGGCACCTGTCTTAATAGTGTCTCTCACAGGACCACTACAACAGTTATACTATAACAGTACCAGGGCACCTGTCCTAATAGTGTCTCTCACAGGACCACTACAACAGTTACACTATAACAGTACCAGGACACCTGTCCTAATAGTGTCTCTCACAGGACCACTACAACAGTTATACTATAACAGTACCGGGACACCTGTCCTAATAGTGTCTCCCACAGGACCACTACAACAGTTATACTATAACAGTACCGGGACACCTGTCCTAATAGTGTCTCTCACAGGACCACTACAACAGTTGTACTATAACAGTACCGGGACACCTGTCATAATAGTGTCTCCCACAGGACTTGTACAACAGTTATACTATAACAGTACCAGGACACCTGTCCTAATAGTGTCTCTCACAGGACCTCTACAGCAGTTATACTATAACAGTATCAGGACACCTGTCCTAATAGTGTTCTCACAGGACCACTACAACAGTTATACTATAACAGTATCAGGACACCTGTCCTAATAGTGTCTCTCACAGGACCACTACAACAGTTATACTATAACAGTACCAGGGCACCTGTCCTAATAGTGTCTCTCACAGGACCACTACAACAGTTATACTATAACAGTACCAGGACACCTGTCCTAATAGTGTCTCTCACAGGACCACTACAACAGTTATACTATAACAGTATCAGGACACCTGTCCTAATAGTGTCTCTCACAGGACCACTACAACAGTTATACTATAACAGTATCAGGACACCTGTCCTAATAGTGTCTCTCACAGGACCACTACAACAGTTGTACTATAACAGTACCGGGACACCTGTCCTAATAGTGTCTCCCACAGGACCACTACAACAGTTATACTATAACAGTACCGGGACACCTGTCCTAATAGTGTCTCTCACAGGACCACTACAACAGTTGTACTATAACAGTACCGGGACACCTGTCCTAATAGTGTCTCCCACAGGACTTGTACAACAGTTATACTATAACAGTACCAGGACACCTGTCCTAATAGTGTCTCTCACAGGACCTCTACAGCAGTTATACTATAACAGTATCAGGACACCTGTCCTAATAGTGTCTCTCACAGGACCACTACAACAGTTATAATATAACAGTATCAGGACACCTGTCCTAATAGTGTCTCTCACAGGACCACTACAACAGTTATACTATAACAGTACCAGGGCACCTGTCCTAATAGTGTCTCTCACAGGACCACTACAACAGTTATACTATAACAGTACCAGGACACCTGTCCTAATAGTGTCTCTCACAGGACCACTACAACAGTTATACTATAACAGTATCAGGACACCTGTCCTAATAGTGTCTCTCACAGGACCACTACAACAGTTATACTATAACAGTATCAGGACACCTGTCCTAATAGTGTCTCTCACAGGACCACTACAACAGTTGTACTATAACAGTACCGGGACACCTGTCCTAATAGTGTCTCCCACAGGACTTGTACAACAGTTATACTATAACAGTACCAGGACACCTGTCCTAATAGTGTCTCCCACAGGACCACTACAACAGTTATTGTCATGGGGTTATCGCGACAGTGTGGAGCCAGAAGACCCCAGCGTCTGATTGCTACTACTCCGGCGCTGAGAAGAAGCACTTCTCCTTCATTTTAATCCCTTCTGAGTCCTGAACGCCTGACACCACGTTTCCTGGGGTCTATCTGAGCCTACCCCTATTAGTGGATCACTTTTCCTTGTACGGACTAGCATTGTTCCTCTGGCTCCTGATCATCAATCCTTGTTGTGCTGACATTGCTTTTTCGCTCCCCATAGTTGTTTGGAACAGATTAGGCTCCCACAATAACGTGTGCTCAGCAGAGCTGACTGTGCAGCAAGGCAGCCCGGACTCCTAGTAATGTCATACCGTGCCGACTGCGGCCATATAGAGATCAATACATAACTAATGCCAGTCCTCGCTTAGAAAAGTCTATCTGTATGGGAACATATGAATCCTCTCTCTAGACTAAAATCTACAGTGTGCTACCTTTTTTTCTTGAATGTGTATGAGTTGGTGACTCTAGGTTTAGCACCTGTTCACATTGGGTCTATTTTTGGATGTGCCGGTCAGTTTTTTGATATGTATTCATTTACCTTCTACCTGAGCACTCCATCTGTTGGTCACAGGCGTTTTAATTATACCAGGTCCATTACCCCTCCACAGAGATGTAGATTTTATTCTAGAGAGAGGATTCATATGTTCCCATACAGATAGACTTTTCTAAGCGAGGATTGGCATTAGTTAGGACCTGGAATACGAGAAGAGCCTTAACGTGACTTCCAGGTACACAAAAATTGGCCATTTTATGCGCTAAGACTTCTCAATTTTTCATATTTCTAAGGCAGTGATGCAATTCATTTTTCATATTTTGTGCCTACAGTGTGCTACCTTTTTTTCTTGAATATAGAGATCAATGGCTATTCCACCAGATCTGTACGTTTTTTTGGCACGCATAATTCATCCTTATTTCTTCTGTAACATGGGGCAATTTAAGCCCTATTTCACCCATGAATTCCCCAGAATCCTGATGTATTCTCTATCTGCTTTGCGAGAAATTCACACAAAAATCGGCTGTTGGCAAATATGCATGGAGCCCAAAAATATACCCTAAATTGATTTTTGCATATTATTTATTGTCTCCTCTACAGTCATGGCCAAAAGTTTTGAGAATGACACAAATATTATATTTTCACATGATCTGCTGCCCTCTGGTTTTTATGTGTGTTTGACAGATGTTTTTATCACAGACAGAAATATAATAATTGCAAACATATGAGTAACAAAAGCTTATATTGACAGTTAGAATGAGTTAATGCAGCAAGTCAATATTTGCAGTGTTGACCCTTCTTTTTCAGGACCTCTGCAATTCTCCCTGACATGCTCTCAATCAACTTCTGGACCAAATCCTGACTGATAGCAGTCCATTATTGCACAATCAGTGCTTTCATTTTGTCAGAATTAATAGGTTTTTGTTTGTCCACCCGTCTCTTGATGATTGACCACAAGTTCTCAATGGGATTAAGATCTGGGGAGTTTCCAGGCCATGGACCCAAAATCTCTATGTTTTGTTCCCTGAGCCATTTAGTTATCACCTTTGCTTTATGGCAAGGTGCTCCATCATGCTGGAAAAGGCATTGTTGATCGCCAAACTGCTCTTGGAGGGTTGGGAGAAGTTGCTCTTGGAGGACATTCTGGTACCATTCTTTATTCATGCCTGTGTTTTTAGGCAAGACTGTGAGAGAGCCGATTCCCTTGGCTGAGAAGCAACCCCACACATGAATGGTTTCAGGATGCTTAACAGTTGGCATGAGACAAGACTGGTGGTAGCGCTCACCTTGTCTTCTCCGAATGAGGCGTTTTCCTGATGTCCCAAACAATCGAAAAGGGGATTCATCAGAGAAAATAACTTTACCCCAGTCCTCAGCAGTCCACTGCCTGTACCTTTTGCAGAATATCAGTTCATCCATGATGTTTCTTCTGGAGAGAAGTGGCTTCTTTGCTGCCCTCCTTGAGACCAGGCCTTGCTCCAAGAGTCTCAGCCTCACAGTGCGTGCAGATGCACTCACACCTGCCTGCTGCCATTCCTGAGCAAGCTCTGCACTGCTGGTAGCCCGATCCCGCAGCTGAAACACTTTTAAGAGACGGTCCTGGCGCTTGCTGGTCTTTCTTGGGCGCCCTGGAGCCTTTTTGGCAACAATGGAACCTCTCTCCTTGAAGTTCTTGATGATGCAATAGATTGTTGACTGAGGTGCAATCTTTCTAGCTGCGATACTCTTCCCTGTTAGGCCATTTTTGTGCATTGCAATGATGACTGCACGTGTTTCTTTAGAGATAACCATGGTTAACAGAAGAGAAACAATGATGCCAAGCACCAGCCTCCTTTTAAAGTGTCCAGTGGTCTCATTCTTACTTAATCATGACAGATTGATCTCCAGCCATGTCCTCATCAACACCCACACCTGTGTTAATGGAGCAATCACTGAAAAGAGGTTAGCTGGTCCTTTTAAGGCAGGGCTGCAATGATGTTGAAATGTGTTTTGGGGGATAAAGTTCATTTTCTAGCCAAATATTGACTTTGCAAGTAATTGCTGTTAAGCTGATCACTCTTTATAACATTCTGGAGTATATGCAAATTGCCATTAGAAAAAGTGAAGCAGTAGACTTTGTAAAAATTAATATTTGTGTCATTCTCAAAACTTTTGGCCATGACTGTACATATCTATCCAGCTTAATTTGGTGGTGCAACCAACGGACCTGGAATACTAGGCGGCCAAGTACAAGTGTTTTTGCAGCTTTTTTAATGCAAATTTTCAGCTGCGTTTCACGGTACCAGCAAAGTCTATGAGAATTCAGAAATCTCAAGCGCACAGCTTGTTTTTTTCTTGACTGTTTTGTCAAAGAGCTTGGTTTTTTGCAAAATGCAGCATGTCAATTCTTTCAACGTTTTTTCAGCTATTTTGACTCATTGAAATGGGCTGTGCAAAAAACACTGCAAAAAATGCAGGTATCAGGTTTTGCTGCATATTTGGTGCCAAAACCTCAGATTTTTTTTATGCAATAAACTTTATCAGCATGCACAAGACACAAATGTACCCTGACAAAAACATTGCAAAAACTCAGCAAAACCTGCTTTTTATAAGCAGCTTAAACTTGGCATAAGAAAAAACACAGCAAAAACGCTGTGAACATAGCGTTACTGATACTTCGTACAGTCATTAAAGGAAAAGTGTCATCACTCAGAAAAAGACTTATTGTTTAAATGAGATTTTATGTTAGAGTTATTACTTTAAAAATTATATATTTTTATTTTTAATTTTACTTTCTATAAAAAAATAAAAAACAAAAAAGAAATTAAAAAACTTGCAATTTTCACAAAGGCCACTAAGCCTAATATTAGATTCCTACCTCCTGCTCTTCACATGGAGATTAGCAGCAATAAACTGACTCAGACCCTATTTCTTTGTATAGAAGTGGTATCTGAGCATGCTTGAATCTGGACAAAGACCATTGTGAAGGAAGAGGGAGGAGGTGAGCTGTGGCATCACCTACTGTGAATGGTGGATCTTGTGTTAACTACTGTATATAGTGGTGTTATCAGTCATTGTACAGGAGGAGGATGTGAGCTGTGATATCATCTATTGTGAATGGTGGATCCTGTGTTATCTTCTGTATATAGAGGTGTTATCAGTCATTGTACAGGAATAGGAGGTGAGCTGTGACATCACCTATTGTGAATGGGGGATCCTGTGTTATCTACTGTATATAGAGGTGTTATCAGTCATTGTACAGGAGGAGGAGGTGAGCTGTGACATCACCTATTGTGAATGGTGGATCATGGTATGTACTGTATATAGAGGTGTTATCAGTCATTGCACAGGAGGAGGAGGTGAGCTGTGACCATCACCTATTGTGAATGGTGGATCCTGTGATATCTACTGTATATAGAGGTGTTATCAGTCATTGTACAGGAGGAGGAGGTGAGCTGTGACATCATCTATTGTGAATGGTGGATCCTGTGTTATCTTCTGTATATAGAGGTGTTATCAGTCATTGTACAGGAGGAGGAGGTGAGCTGTGACATCAGCTATTGTGAATGGTGGATCCTGTGATATCTACTGTATATAGCGGTGTTATCAGTCATTGTACAGGAATAGGGGGTGAGCTGTGACATCATCTATTGTGAATGGTGGAGCCTGTGTTATCTACTGTATATAGAGGTGTTATCAGTCATTGTACAGGAGGAGGTGAGCTGTGACATCACCTATTGTGAATGGTGGATCCTGTGTTATCTACTGTATATAGAGGCGTTATCAGTCATTGTACAGGAGGAGGAGGTGAGCTGTGACATCACCTATTGTGAATGGTGGATCCTGTGTTATCTACTGTATATAGAGGTGTTATCAGTCATTGTACAGGAGGAGGAGGAGGTGAGCTGTGACATCACCTATTGTGAATGGTGGATCCTGTGTTATCTACTGTATATAGAGGTGTTATCAGTCATTGTACAGGAGGAGGAGGTGAGCTGTGACATCACCTATTGTGAATGGTGGATCCTGTGTTATCTACTGTATATAGAGGCGTTATCAGTCATTGTACAGGAGGAGGAGGTGAGCTGTGATATCACCTATTGTTAATGGTGGATCCTGTGATATCTACTGTATATAGAGGTGTTATCAGTCATTGTACAGGAGGAGGAGGTGAGCTGTGGCATCATCTATTGTGAATGATGGATCCTGTGTTATCTACTGTATATAGAGGTGTTATCAGTCATTGTACAGGAGGAGGAGGAGGTGAGCTGTGACATCACCTATTGTGAATGGTGGATCATGTGTTATTACTGTATATTGAGGTGTTATCAGTCATTGTACAGGAGGAGGAGGAGGTGAGCTGTGACATCAGCTATTGTGAATGGTGGATCCTGTATTATCTACTGTATATAGAGGTGTTATGAGTCATTGTACAGGAGGAGGAGGAGGTGAGCTGTGACATCACCTATTGTGAATGGTGGATCATGTGTTATTACTGTATATTGAGGTGTTATCAGTCATTGTACAGGAGGAGGAGGAGGTGAGCTGTGACATCACCTATTGTGAATAGTGGATCCTGTGTTATCTACTGTATATAGAGGTGTTATCAGTCATTGTACAGGAATAGGAGGTGAGCTGTGATGATGTGTGGCCCAGCTGCGCAAGGCACACATGTCTCCTGGAAAATGCACAAGAAAGGTATTGTGAAGCCTGATATTCATTCACATCACACACTTCTCAACACTGCCACTAGAGGCATTTCAGACTATTTAAGTAGTGTGACGTAGCAGTCAGTGTTCAGTTGTTCAGTCAAGCCTAGGGTGGCTCAGGAGTGTTTAGTCATTCAAGTTCCTGTCTTTGGACAGAGCAGTTCAGTTCCTAGTCTTGGAGGGAGAGGAGTACAGACTAGTTCCTGACAGAGCGAATTGAGTTCATGTTTGAAGTGGAGGCTAGTAGGAGTGTAAAGAATCACTCTAGCCTAGTCAGAACTACATTTCACCTGTTACCTCAGAACAAGCTGCCTGTGTTCCTTAAGGACGTGGAAAGTGACTCTCAGAGCGTGCATTGAAATCAGTTTGACAGAGTTCCTGATAGCCGCTCTGGACAGAGTCTGGAAGGAAGGAAAGAAGGAAGGAAAGCACAGGAGTTACAACAACGAGTCAACTGAGAACAGGTCAGTGAGCACTGGAAGGAAAGCTTACGACAACACCCACTGCTACCGTGCTTATGTTAAGGGCGAGAGCAGGGCGACGGGCGAGTGGAGATAGAAAGACAAGTGACTTAGGTGACGGATCACCTTCACTCAGTTTAACCGGACACCGGGGTCCGAAGCATTGCTAGTACTTCACGTCTAGTAATAAGAAAACCGGAGGCCTTGCTGGACTTCAAGTCGCAGAAGGTAGCCCAAAGCGCTGATACGTAACCGGAGCCAGGGAGAACAGGGACTTTGAGCCAGTGCACGGCAAAAGTAAGGACTTAGTTCTTTCCAACATCTGGTAATCAGAGACATAGAAGGCTCCACCACAATGTCGGCCGGGCGTAGTTGCTACAGAAAGAGTTGCACTTGACTTTATGCAAGTTTGTACTCACATACACTTTAAGGAGAAAGGAGGCCTTTAACCTGCTCAATGTGTCGACCCGCCACCACAATTGTGGGTTACCAGGGCAATGGGGTACTCAGAGCCGAGCCCATGGAAGTCTATGGGGTTGTCACAGGTAGCGGTGGCTCGGTCTGTGGCCCTGGCGGTCAGGCGTATGTTGGGGGAATATTTACAGGGGATAGATATATTTACAGTTCGTGACGCCACCTGTAGTCTTCTGGTAATTTATACCAGCGCTGCTGTAGATCTCTGAGGGGATGGTGAGGCAGCTAGATGTCGGGTCCCCTACAGGTAGGACTCTTCCCTCAGGTCGATAGTTAAAGCAGGGTTGTGCAGGCATGCAAGTAAATAACTCAGTCTCACACGGTCAGCGTCTTTCCATACCTTTACTTGTAAGATGGTAAGGCAGGTCCCAGGGAGGCTGATCCAAGGAGAATGTATTTCGAGATAGCAGCTGGACAAGTTAGGGGCCTCCTTTACTTTCACAATGATGAGTACAACCAGCATGAAGCGTAGTTCCCTCTATAACTCCAGCTATTCCAAAGCTGTACTGCCCAGTCAGTTTTGTGGTCGGAGCCTTCCTGTGAGAGAGCTGAGTTCCTATTCTTGCTGATCAGGCTCAAGGTTCTCACTCCCCCTGACCCCAGTTACGTACCGACTATTTAGGGGCTGCTTTCTGCTACCTAAGGTCCAGTAAGCCTCTGGGTTTCCTACCACCATGCATGAAGCTATGGTGATGCTTCGGTCTCCAGTGACCGGTAACAACGTGCAGGACTTCTCCAATCCTATTGCACTCAGAATTTCTACCACTGTGCCTTTCGCCTTGTCCTCGCTGGTAGCATAAGCATTTCCCACTTCACAGGTTAACAAAGTCAGTCCCTTACTTAATTCCTTTCTTGAGCTTGTTGCCAGACTCTCAGTAATCTTCCAGGCAGGAGCACGTCTCTGAACCTTCACTGTCCTTGGACAGGAGACTGAAGTATATCTGCAACTCACTTCTCTCTTCTTAATAAATGTCTCAGTCTGTCTTCTAGTGGGGCACAGCTCTGACCAGGCTGAGGTGATCTGGCTCACCTGTACTGGACTCCACTTTCTGAACTGCACAATCAACCCCTCCTCTGTCTTCCTGACAGGAAACTGACTGAATCACTGACTGGATGCTGCATGTGACTAGACTTTATACCTGTGGGCGTGTCTAAGTGTGTGTTGAAATGAATGTTCATTGAGCATTAAACTGCTATCTCTCCACACATCCTCCAGGGTACTGCGTGTGCCTTACACCAGGGCTACACATCAACAATTCCCTGAATGTGCATTCTCCAACCTGACCAGCTTCCCGGGACATACCTGCAACATCTACAAGTAAAGGTATGGAAAGAGACGGCATTGTGTGTGACTGACTTCTTATCTGCACCCTGCATCACCACCATAGACTTTGAGGACCCAGTCCCACCTGTGGGGGACTTAACACCTAGCTGCCATAACATCCCCTCAGAGATCTACCCTGCAGTGCTGGTCAATCAGATCAGAAACCACAGGTGGCATCACGAACAATTAACAATCCCCTGTAAATATCCCCCATTGCATGACCGCCAGGGCCACGGACCGAGCTCTGCTGCCAGTGACATTACCCATAGACTTCCATGGGCTCGGTTCCGAGTACACCATAGCCCTGGTACCACCAATGTGGTGCGCGTCATCTTCACCTATTGTGAATGGTGGATCCTGTGTTATCTACTGTATATAGAGGTGTTATCAGTCATTGCACAGGAGGAGGAGGTGAGCTGTGATATCACCTATTGTGAATGATGGATCCTGTGTTATCTACTGTAGATAGAGGTGTTATCAGTCATTGTACAGGAGGAGGAGGTGAGCTGTGATATCACCTATTGTGAATGGTGGATCCTGTGTTATCTACTGTATATAGAGGTGTTATCAGTCATTTTACAGGAGGAGGTGAGCTGTGACATCACCTATTGTGAATGGTGGATCATGTGTTATTACTGTATATAAAGGTGTTATGAGTCATTGTACAGGAGGAGGAGGAGGTGAGCTGTGACATCACCTATTGTGAATGGTGGATCATGTGTTATTACTGTATATAGAGGTGTTATCAGTTATTGTACAGGAGGAGGAGGAGTTGAGCTGTGACATCACCTATTGTGAATAGTGGATCCTGTGTTATCTACTGTATATAGAGGTGTTATCAGTCATTGTACAGGAGGAGGAGGTGAGCTGTGTCATCACCTATTGTGAATGGTGGATCCTGTGTTATCTACTATATATAGAGGTGTTATCCGTCATTGTACAGGAGGAGGAGGTGAGCTGTGATATCATCTATTGTGAATGGTGGATCCTGTGTTATCTACTGTATATAGAGGTGTTATCAGTCATTGTACAGGAGGAGGTGAGCTGTGACATCACCTATTGTGAATGGTGGATCCTGTATTATCTACTGTATATAGAGGTGTTATGAGTCATTGTACAGGAGGAGGAGGAGGTGAGCTGTGACATCACCTATTGTGAATGTTGGATCATGTGTTATTACTGTATATAAGGTGTTTATCAGTCATTGTACAGGAGGAGGAGGTGAGCTGTGATATCACCTATTATGAATGGTGGATCCTATGTTAACTACTGTATATAGAGGTGTTATCAGTCATTGTACAGGAGGAGGAGGTGAGCTGTGACATCACCTATTGTGAATGATGGATCCTGTGTTATCTACAGTATATAGAGGTTTTATCAGTCATTGTACAGGAGGAGGAGGTGAGCTGTGACATCACTTATTGTGAATGGTGGATCCTGTGTTATCTACTGTATATAGAGGTGTTATCAGTCATTGTACAGGAGGAGGAGGTGAGCTGTGATATCACCTATTATGAATGGTGGATCCTATGTTATCTACTGTATATAGAGGTGTTATCAGTCATTGTACAGGAGGAGGAGGTGAGCTGTGATATCACCTATTATGAATGGTGGATCCTATGTTATCTACTGTATATAGAGGTGTTATCAGTCATTGTACAGGAGGAGGTGAGCTGTGACATCACCTATTGTGAATGGTGGATCCTGTGTTACCTACTGTATATAGAGGAGCTACCTTTCATTGTAATCCTGCTGTGATGATAATGAAACTGCTGAAAAATCTTCTTTTACAGAACATGAAGAATAAATTTAGTATAAGGTCTATCGGCCAGTAAGAAAATTGCAAGATTTTTTTCGTATGTGCTTTGGAAAAAAAATCGATTTCTATATTTTTTTGCAACTAGATTTAACGTAAAAAAAACTTGATTTCAAATATTGATTATTTTCTGATGACAAATTCCCTTTAAGGGATGTAATAGCACAATGCATACTATGGTAATATAGCAGATTGTAGATGGAAACAATAATTCTGAACGATGCAACTGTCACAATAAACTCACTGCTTATCTAGGATGTAACACTTTTTTGCCATGAGAAGGTCAGAAAACTGTGAGAAAACTGGATGGAAGGTAGAAACGAAAATCCTCCATCGCACTGGTCCCCACCCTTCATAAATGTTGCATACATAACTCATAGTAGTCTTCTATCCTTTAGGTAGCACAAATCTATGTTACACTATTTTCAGCAGCAAAATGTACAGTTGGTAATAACATGCTGTAAAACTCACTGGGATTTTTTGAGACTTTGAGTGTATAAAGATCCAGGTCCTCATCTATTAAATAGGGCAGAGAACAGCTACGAAGGCGTCACCTTGTAGAGGCTCCAACACATAGACGCTCCAACATACAGTAACAGTATGCTGTATTGTGTACAGACAGCCCATACATTTAGGCTATGTTCACACTGATTTTTTTTTTCAGTATTTTTTGGAGGGTCAGAAACTCTCCAAAATCCTCCTGCTTCAAAAACACTTGGGAAAATTCTTCCAATTAATTTCTATGGGGAACCCCATTTTGGGGTATGTACACATGGCGGTATGTGCACACGACGACTTTTTCAGAAAGCGCACTAGAGAATGAACACATAGATTTCTATGTAAATACGACTCGCTTTGCGCGTCCTTTATTCAGGTTCCTAAAAACGCCAAGCGGTTAAAAGCAGTGACCGGGCCAATCTTCTCACATTTTTCTGCTAGGAAAACATTTTGTACTACACAGTATTAGTCTATGGGAACATCTCAAAAAACAACCGGACGTCTTTTGGAGTGGTTTGTCGTTGTTTTTGCTTACAAAAAAATTCTTATGATTTGTTCATTAGTCAGTGGAGTGAAAATAAAATGGTCAGAAAACAGGAAAACCATTAGAAAAATGCACAGAAAACGACATAAAAGAAGCTCCATGAAAACCAAAATCCCGAGTTCCTGAAGCGTCTTCTGCTTGAAAAACTCATCGGTTTCAATTAAGTTTAAAAGATGTTGTGGGCACATTTGAGGAGTTTTGGGAGCTTTTCTTTTTCTCCAGGAGAGGTTTTGAAAAAACTGGTAGGTGGAAAAAGAAAGCGCATGTCACTACTTTGAAGTGGTTCCTGAAGGAGACCTCTCAAAATTAGGAATTATCCAATCAATAAACTGCAAAAAAATTAAATAAGCTTTTCCAAAAATTTTCAAAACAACTTCAAGAAAAGAACAACTTCTCCAAAAACTCTCCCAAAACAGAGGCGTTTCCTGAAGCAGTTTTGCATGAAAATCTCATGGTTTTTGACAACCTCAAAAAACTGAAGACTTGTGGGCAGGCTCCTCACAGATAAGATGTGATGGTATAGTTCTCAACCATCCCGGCTTCTAAATACTCACTTTTCTCTGACATCTTCATCGCTCCGTCTCCTTGGGGGCAGGGTCGCTTCTTTCTGCTCAGTGCATAAATTAAATTAGATATTCTCTGCTTCTTCTCCTATGATCAGTACTCCAACTCGCGTCTCAATGTTTGCAGGCAGCAGCTTTATCTATGAGCCACAACTCATAATGATAAACATAGGAGAATTTGGTAATCTTGACCTATATTGCAGGCAGTGAACCCAGAAGTAGATTATTTACCATATTTTGCAGATTATAAGATGCACCAGACCATAAGACAGACTCCAAATTTTGGATGGAAAATAGGAAACCATTTTTTAAAAAATAAATAGTGTTGCGTTTTATAATTCGTTTTAACGGTAGTTTACCTGGGAGGCGGCGGTGTTGGAGCAGCTGCTTCAGGCAGGAGTACAGTGATGCTGCAGTGCTTGGGCGCTCATTAAATGTTGGCACCACCAGGCAGAGGTCCCCTTTCCGGTATATATCGCTGTGGTGGGCTTTGGGAAAATGGCCTCCGCAGGTGGCGCATGCACAGATCGAGATCTCGGGAGACAAGATCTCATTTCCCAAGATCTCAATCTGTGCATGCGCCTCCGGCTGCCATTTTCCCGAAGCCCATCGCAGGGATATATGTGTGGCCCAGCTGCGCTTGGTACACATGTTCCCAGGAGTATGCACAGAAAGGTAATCACAAATACCTGATAAGCACACAACACTTGACACTTTTCCTGGTTCCACCAGAGGGAGCCCTTGAGACAGCAGTGAGATAAAGACAATCTAGCTAAAAGTTAGGGAGTTGTTGGTGTTACCTCAGGAGGAGCAGACACGACATCTCTGTTCGGAGTTACCTCAGGAGAAGCTGACATCTCCTGCTGCCTGTGCTCATATTAAGGTGTGTGTAGGACGACAGGCGAGTGGACAAAAGGGAAAGAGTGACCGAGGTGATATAGCAACGATAGCTGCCTCCACTCTACACAACCGGACACCGGAGAAAACCGGAATCCCTGCTGGACTTCAGGTCGCAGAGGGGCCCTTCAGTGCTGATACGTAACCGGGGTTAGGAAGACGGGGGCCTGGCAGGTACCGCCATAGAGACACCGTTCTGTCCACAAAAAGACCTCATCACAAGATCAGCCGGGCGTAGAAAGGAGAAGGAGTTAAACTTAGCTTCATGCAGGTTGGAAATTCACACATTAAGAAGTAAGGAGGCCTTAAACCTACACAGTGATTACCTGGATGTGCATCCTCCACCCTGAGCAGCTTCCCGGGACATGCCTGCAACCATCACCAGTAAAGGTATGGAAAGAGACTGATTTGTGTGTGACTGCCTTATTACTTGCACCCCTGCATCGCCATATACCTTGAGGGATCCAGTCTCGCCTGTGGGAGACTTAACACCTTGCTGCCAAATAACAACCCTCAGAGGATTCACCCTGCAGCGCTGGTCACCCTGATCAGAAACCACAGGTGGCGTCACGAACAATTACTACAATCCCCTGTAAATATCCCCCTTTGTATGAGCGCCCAGGGCAACGGACCGAGCTGTGCTACTTGTGACATTCCCCATAGACTTCAACGGGCTCGGTGCCGAGTACCCCATAACCCTGGTTTTGTGCGACTCATCTAACTTGGCGTCACGAACAGGATAAGAAGCTCGCTATATGTGAGTCCTGTGTGCCTAATTGGACTGTTTTTGTGCTAGAGACTGTGTTTGCTGTTTTGTGATTTTGGCGCCAATTGTCCGCCATTGCCCGCCAAAGTACAGCGCTACAGCGCAAAGAGAAGAGGCGTACCTGCAGAAAGCGCGCGGAGTCCCGGACACGCCCCCAACGCTGACGCGGCGGCAGGTCCTGTGGAGAGCTTCAGAGTGCCGGCGACGCAGGTCCTTCCCCATCGCTGTGCCTGGCAGAGCTGCAGCCTTCAGGAGAAGGTAGGCCACGCTTAACTAGGGGGGCGCAGACATGTCGCAGCCGCAAGCTGACAGCGCGGCCCAGGGCGACCGCTCCGGTGACTTACCCGCCGGCGCTGCAGCACAGGATGGAATCGCTGGCCCCTCACCAGGTCCGGTGGCCCCGATAGTACCGCTGACGCTCCCATACCTGCCTGGAGCAAAGTGGCTCCCTCAGTATAGCGGTAAGCCGGATACCCTGTCAGGGTTCAAGCGCAAAATATGCAGCATAATGGACATGTACCCTATGACAGAGAAGCAAAGAGCTGCAGTAGTATTAGGACAATTGACTGGGGCTGCAGAAAGAGAAGTAGAGACTTGGACAGCTGCAGGCCAGGAATCAGTGCCTTCAATTTTCTTAAAGCTACAGACTATTTTTGAGGACCACACTGAAACAGATCTCCGGATGACGTTTTACCAATGCTCCCAGAGACCAGATGACAGTATTAGGGACTACGCCTGCCGACTACAGGGGGCCCTGCGAGCTCTCAAACAGGTTAACCCTATAAGTGCCATTAATGAAAGTAAAATGTTGAAGGAACAATTTGTACGGGGACTGAGGTCCCAAGCTGAAAGCAGGACTGTGCACTGGTGGTCCTTGGATCATCCTGACGCTACCTTTGATGCCCTAAAAGATATGGCTATAAAAGGACTGCGACCCCTGGAGAAGCCTGAGGTGGCAACCCAGTATCACCCGGGTGAAGCCACTCTAAAGCCGGCAGCATCCACCTTTTCCCCGCTGGTGGTGGAAGCCAAAACGCAGGTGGCGCCCCCTACTGAGTTGGATTGTCTGCGCTCAGAAGTGCGCCAGCTGACTAAAAACCTGGCCGCTGTAATGAGTGCCCTGCAACTGCGGAAGGAAGAAGGAGGAAAGATCCTGCTAGCCGACTGCCCAGAGGATGTCCCTTGGATGAACCGGAGGAAAAGGAGGACGTCGCCCCACCGGAGGACAACTCCACCCCCAGGAGCGACCCCTGATCAGCACCATCCTCATCGAGAGATCATCTGCTAACGTTGCAACGGAAAAGGTCATCTAGCCCAACAGTGTCCTTTAAACGAGCAGATCCTGGGTCCGAGGGCCAACACCCAGGAATAGACGCATCAGGCCCCTCAGACTGGAACCGCAGGTTTGTGGGAGAAGACCCTACCTGTCCATCATCCTGGACGGGATCGCAATCCCTGCCCTGCTGGACACTGGATGTCAGGTGACCATCATACCTGATGTCCTGTATAATAAGTTTTGGCCCATGGACAGTCTCCAGCCCCGAGCCCTGACTTTGCTGTGTATACCTCTAATGGTCTCCCTGTTGATATACCAGGAGCAAAAAACGTGGACGTAAAGGTGGCAGAGTGGAGCTGAAGGACCAAGGACTCTTAGTAGTAAAGACTGTAATTGAGGAAAATGGCTTAAATGTGGTTTTAGGTACAAACATTATTAGTAACTGTCTGGGAGAAGTTGTGTTTTTGCTCCAACAGCTCGCTGAAGTTGCCAGGCCAAAGCAGAAGGGAGTGATCCAGAGGGAGATCCGGGCCCTGATGTGCCAGCAGCAAGCGAAGCTGACAGATGGTGAAATTGGTAATGTACGGGTCACGGACCCGAATCCCATTGTGATACCCCCAATGAGTGAAATGTTAATATGGTGTAGAGCAGCAATAGGTCTGAGAGGACAGAACTACCAAGCAGTAGTAGAGCCCCATTGTTCAGAGCACAGACCTACACTCTTGACTGCTAGAGGGGTAGTGGAAGTAATAAATGGGAGAGTACCAGTACGTCTTCTCAACTGGGGAGAAGATGAAGTAAATTTACCACGTTATGCCACAGATGCTAAATTACATGCCGTAGATAACAACTCCATTCTCACGACCGAGTCCTTAGCCTCCCGCCAACCAGCGGAGGATAATGACCCAGCAACCCAGGTGGAGGATTGGTGTCAGCAGCTCCATGTCGGGACAGACACCACTCCAGCCCACCAGAAATAGGGAATACTACGGGTGGTACAGGAGTACGCACAGGTATTTAGCAAACACCCACTTGACTTTGGGACCATTAAGGGAGTACAACATCACATCCCTACAGGCAGCCTGTAACGGGTCTGGTGGGTGGAACTACTGACGAGACAGGTCAGGTTGGTGGAACCACAAAGCTTTATTATACAAGAGAGATTACTTGTAAGAGAGCGGGTGGCACCCGGGAAAAGGGCAGGGAATCACAGCAGGGGATATAGGTAGTCTCTGGACAAGCAGGTTTGTCACAGCAAGTGACCAAGGAAGTCTCTGGGCAGGCAGGTTGTAATGGTAAGTGACCGAGGCAGTCTCTGGGACAGGCAGGTTGTCACGGCAAGTGACCAGGCAGTATCTGGACAGGCAGGTTGTCACAGCAAGTGACCAAGGCAGTCTCTGGGACAGGCAGGTTGTCACAGCAAGTGACCAAGGCAGTCTCTGGGACAGGCAGGTTGTCACGGCAAGTGACCAGGCATTCTCTGGACAGGCAGGTTGTCACGGCAAGTGACCAGGCAGTCTCTGGACAGGCAGGTTGTCACAGCAAGTGACCAGGCAGTCTCTGGACAGGCAGGTTGTCACGGCAAGTGACCAGGCAGTCTCTAGACAGGCAGGTTGTCACGGCAAGTGACCAGGCAGTCTCTAGAACAGGGCAGGCATATACGACCTGATATGGTGGAGCCTCCAGGTAGGCTGCAGTCGGATGGCAGATGATCGCTCCCAGGTGAGCAGGCAAGAGCCGTGGATCTCTGCAGATGATGTCCGAACTTCCGGATGGAGCTGCAGTCGGATGGCAGATGATCGCTCCCAGGTGAGCAGGCAAGAGCCGGGGATCTCCGCAGATGATGTCCGAACTTCCGGATGGAGCTGCAGTCGGATGGCAGATGATCGCTCCCAGGTGAGCAGGCAAGAGCCGGGGATCTCCGCAGATGATGTCTGAACTTCCGGATGGAGCTGCAGTCGGATGGCAGATGATCGCTCCAAGATGAGCAGGCAAGAGCCGGGGATCTCTGCAGATGACGTCCGAACCTCTGGATGGAACCGCAGACGGATGGCAGACAGGCAAGCCGACAGGTAACAGGCAGGTAACTGGAATCAGGAGCTGATGGCTGAAACAGAGTTAGACTGCACAGGAACAACATTGCTCGGGCACCTACATTAAGGAGGAAGCCCTTAATATAGGGTGGAGTCCTCCAGCATTGGCTGGAGACTGATTTGGAAAATGCGCGCGGCTCCTTTAAGAGCGGGGAGGGTGCGGGCGCGCGCCCTAAGGCCAGTAGCAGGGAAGGAGCGCGCGGGACCAGCAGGGCGGAAGGAGGACGCCGAGGATGCCAGAGGCGCAGAGGAGGCTGGAAGCACTGAGGACGCTGAGCGCAGGTGAGGAGAGCGACGTCCCTGTCTGGCAGCAGGCAGGGACGCGGGCGCTACACAGCCATCCTCCCATCAAAGAGCGGTACAGGCCTATACCTCCAGCACACTACCAGAAAGCTAAGGAAATGTTGCGTGACATGAAGGAAGCAGGGGTGATAAGGGATAGTTGTAGTCCCTGGGCAGCACCTCTAGTCCTAGTTAAGAAAAAAGATGGAAGCATGAGAATGTGTGTAGATTACAGACAAGTAAATCGCATAACACATAAAGATGCATACCCTTTACCACGCATTGAGGAATCCTTAGCTGCCTTAAAAACTGCTAACTACTTTTCCACCCTCGACCTCACTAGTGGGTACTGGCAAGTAGCTGTGGCTGAGGAGGATCGGGAGAAGACGGCTTTCACCACCCCAATGGGACTCTGTGAGTTTGACAGAATGTCGTTTGGACTCAGCAGTGCCCCGGGAACGTTCCAGCGAGTGATGGAGAGCTGTCTGGGACATCTCAACTTTGAAACCGTGTTGCTGTACCTGGACGACGTAATTGTGTACTCCAAGACGTATGAGGATCATCTGAAGCACCTGGCAGAGGTATTCGAGTCACTGTCCAAGTACGGGATGAAACTGAAGCCTTCAAAGTGCCATCTGCTCAAACAAAAGGTACAGTACTTGGGACATATTGTCAGCTCAGAAGGAGTAGCGCCGGACCCCGAGAAGGTCACTGCCATCCAGAAATGGCCAGAACCAAGGAATCTCAAGGAGGTGCGTCAGTTCCTGGGACTGACAGGTTACTACCGGAGGTTTGTAAAAGACTACACCAAGAAAGCAGCGCCTCTGCAGGACCTCCTGGTAGGACAACCCCTCAAGAGCAGAAATCCTCCATTCCACTGGGGTAAAGAACAAGCTGAGGCGTTCAAGGAGATGAAGGAGATCCTGACAGGCGATGAGATCTTAGCCTATCCTGACTACAGCCAGCCGTTCCTGCTGTATACTGATGCCAGCAATGAAGGATTGGGAGCTGTCCTCAGTCAGAAGCAAAATGGCCAAGAAAAAGTCATCGCATATGCAAGCAGGAAGCTCCGGCCGACTGAGAGAAACCAAGAGAACTATAGCAGCTTCAAGTTGGAGTTCCTGGCGCTGGTCTGGGCCATTACAGAAAGGTTCAAGCATTACCTAGCCTCTAGCAAGTTCACTGCGTACACAGGCAATAACCCCTTTACACATCTTGAAACAGCCAAGCTGGGAGCCATGGAGCAACGTTGGATGGCTCGGCTGTCGAACTATCAATTTACCATCAAGTACAGGGCGGGCCGTAAGAACGCCAACGCTGACGCCTTGTCCAGAATGCCGCATGAGTCCGACACGGAAGAGGAATTGGATGATCTAGAAGAGATTGAGCTACCTGCATTCCACAGAAATGGAATGATCCACGAGCAACGAGCCTACAGGAGGCAGCGTGGTAAGACGTTAAACCCTTTACCTCACCACAGCTGGAAGGAGACCCAGAACAGTGACCCGGTTGTCAGCCACATCAAGGAACTGATAACTCAGGAAGGTTCCTCCTTGGAAAAAGATGCGTCTCAACAAGCAAAGCAGCTGTGGAACGAGAGAAGCCGGCTGTTTATCTACCGAGAGAAGCTGTGCCGAAGGTACGTCAACCCCAGAACCCATGAGATGGTATGGCAGATAGTAGTGCCAAGAACAGACATCCAGATGGTGTTGGAAGCCTACCACGATCGAGCGGGGCACTTTGGCTGGAAGAAGCTGGAAACCCAGTTGAAGTTTCGTTTCTACTGGGTGGGAATGCGAAGTTCCATCGAGAAATGGTGTAAAAACTGTGCGTCCTGTAGCCTCCGAAGAAAAGACTACAGTAGCCAGAAAGCACCCCTGCAGCCCATCAAGACGACTCGTCCCTTGGAGATCGTGGCCTTGGACCATGTCAAGTTGTCACCCAGCAGGTCAGGATACTCATATGCCCTGACAATGGTGGATCACTACTCCAGGTTCCTGGTGGTCGCCCCTGTCAAAGATCTGATAGCTGAAACAGCAGCAAAGACGTTTCAGGCATATTTCTGCAGACCCCATGGATATCCAGAGCAAGTGTTAACTGATCAAGGTCCTGCCTTTGAAGCCGAGTTGTTTAAGGAATTCTGTCACTTGTACGGGTGTAAGAAGATAAGAACCACACCATACCACCCCAAACCAATGGTCTCTGTGAGAAGATGAATCACATAGTCATTGATCTGCTGAAGACGGTACCACTTGAGGAGAGGAATCGGTGGCCAGACCTACTACCTGACCTGGTAGATCTGTACAATCACATACCGGTGAGTTCCACCAACTGCACTCCAGCCTACCTTATGCGAGCAAGACCAGGAAAGCTGCCCATGGATTTGGAACTTGGTGTTGTAGAACCAGAAGCTGATGTTACTACTGAAGATTGGGACACGAACCGACAGGAACAGTACAGGAGAGTACAAGCCTGTGTGGAAGATAGTCTCAATAAAGTAAGGGAAAAGCAAGAGCAGAACTACAACAAAAGTGCACCAGCTAAACCTTTTATGCCTGGAGAAATTGTGTTAAAAAGAAAAAGAAGAATGCACAAATTGGACGATCAGTGGGAACAAGAGCCATATGTCGTGCAAAATTCCAAATTTGACAACAGGAAAACCTGTACCATTAGCAAAGATGGAGGAAAGACGACCGCCACGGTATCCAGAGACCACCTAAAACTGTGTCCAGACATGTTAAAACTTCACGAGGAAGAACTTGTTATGGAAAAAGAGAAATCAGGTGAAGTCATACACACGGACCTAGGAGATTTTCCTGCAGATTGGCCTTGTATCGGAAACGCTGTGATTATTCCAGTACTTCAATTTTACCAACCACAAGAAGCGCTTCAACGTCCAGTTGAGCCAGTTGCCGCAGCAGAAGAAATAGTTCAAGAAGAACCTGCTCCTGTAGCACCTCCAGAAGTAGTATCTCAAAGAATGGAATCTCAAAATGTGGAACCTTCAGATGTTGGGTCTCAGGTAGAAGAATCCCCTGGCGAAACAGAACCGCATCGTCCAGCCACAAGTATGCTTGCCAGATCCCTAGAGAGGTTAAGGCAGTATTACAGTTTGCCAGCACGCAGGACAGATAGGCCTGAAGTTACTATACCTGACACCACACCACGTAGGTCAGTACGTACAACGAAAGGAAGGTTACCTGTTAGGTACCAAGAGTAGTCCTAGCAAACTAGTCTAGTATGACCCAGATAGGGTTTACTTAATTGTACAAAGTTATGAAGAAAATTGCATTTTATTGAGAATGTTATATGATGATAATGTTTACATGCTAAAGTGGTTATGATAGAAATATGATTTTTCTAGAAATGTTCTTATGCCAAGGACTGCGTGGCTGAGGACTTTGCCAGCCCAAAACTGTGTTGTAAATAGTTGGCACTCAGTGCCCCATCTTGGTTTTACATAAAGCCATTTTACCTCAGAAGAAAAACCCGTATGGTGTGGCCTTGAGTGAGGTCTGCAGCAATGAAGTCCTGCAGCCCACCCAGGACCACCGTGGGAGGTTTTTGGTGCGGGTCCTCCACAAGAATATTGTATTTATTTGCACTGAGAAAGTATTTTGATATTTTTGTATTGCAATTTGTACACAATGTAACGTTAAAGTGTCCTTACCTCCCACAAGGGATGAGTTATTTGTTGATGTTATTATAAAAAAATTGTTTTTCTATTTCAGCCCGGGAGTGCTGACGATAACTAGGGGGGATGTGTGGCCCAGCTGCGCTTGGTACACATGTTCCCAGGAGTATGCACAGAAAGGTAATCACAAATACCTGATAAGCACAGAACACTTGACACTTTTCCTGGTTCCACCAGAGGGAGCCCTTGAGACAGCAGTGAGATAAAGACAATCTAGCTAAAAGTTAGGGAGTTGTTGGTGTTGCCTCAGGAGGAGCAGACACGACATCTCTGTTCGGAGTTACCTCAGGAGAAGCTGACATCTCCTGCTGCCTGTGCTCATATTAAGGTGTGTGTAGGACGACAGGCGAGTGGACAAAAGGGAAAGAGTGACCGGGGTGATATAGCAATGATAGCTGCCTCCACTCTACACAACCGGACACCGGGTCCGAAGCTTGCTAGAACCTTCACGGCTAGTGGGAGAAAACCGGAATCCCTGCTGGACTTCAGGTCGCAGAGGGGCCCTTCAGTGCTGATACGTAACCGGGGTTAGGAAGACGGGGGCCTGGCAGGTACCGCCATAGAGACACCGTTCTGTCCACAAAAAGACCTCATCACAAGATCAGTCGGGCGTAGAAAGGAGAAGGAGTTAAACTTAGCTTCATGCAGGTTGGAAATTCACACATTAAGAAGTAAGGAGGCCTTAAACCTACACAGTGATTACCTGGATGTGCATCCTCCACCCTGAGCAGCTTCCCGGGACATGCCTGCAACCATCACCAGTAAAGGTATGGAAAGAGACTGATTTGTGTGTGACTGCCTTATTTCTTGCACCCCTGCATCGCCATATACCTTGAGGGATCCAGTCTCGCCTGTGGGAGACTTAACACCTTGCTGCCAAATAACAACCCCTCAGAGGATTCACCCTGCAGCGCTGGTCACCCTGATCAGAAACCACAGGTGGCATCACGAACAATTACTACAATCCCCTGCAAATATCCCCCTTTGTATGAGCGCCCAGGGCAACGGACCGAGCTGTGCTACTTGTGACATTCCCCATAGACTTCAACGGGCTCGGTGCCGAGTACCCCATAACCCTGGTGTTGTGCGACTCATATATATAGGAAAGGGGACCTCCGCTCACCGGCGCCGACATTTAATGAGCACCCAGGCACTGCAGTATCATGCACTCCTGCTGCCGCCTTGCTCCTGTGACCCAGCTCATCCGCTGCTGACCCCCTCCGGTAAGCTCATTTCGAATTATAAGATTCACCCCCATTTTCCTCCCAAATTTGGAGTAAAAAAAGTGGGTCTTATAATCAGAAAAATACGGTATGTAAATAGAAATAAATTTTATATTTCAATGTATTTTAACATTCCTTGTATACTGAGGTGAAGAAAAAATCAGATTGTTTTTTGCTAAAAATAATAAAAAGCAATGACAAAAATGCAAATTTTTTTGTGAATCTCCCCTGTAATCGAAGTCACAACCATCAACATTATGGGCAGGAGATAAAGCAGCTGAGCCACAAGCTCTGGTGATGTAATGGGGAGAATTTTGTGTACTTGATCTGTATTGCAGGCTCTGACTCCACAGGCAGATTATATGGGTACATCTCTATCTAGCAGAGTATTTTTATGTCTTTGTATTCTAGAGGGAGAATGAAAGGTTTTTTTTATCCTATAAAATGACTAAAAAATAATGAAAAACTTAATATATTGTAATTTTTTTTATTGCTTTTTAATAACAATAATGAACATCACAAATCAGCAAATAACAACCATATTTGTTGTCCCTGTAATTGTAATGACCTGTACACCACAGTGATTAAATTATTTAAAGGGTAAATTGCGTAAAAAAAAAGCTGTATATGACATTAAAAAAATGGCGCGATTAATAATTTTTCTCTATTAAACCCTTAAAAAAAGTAATAAAAATGTAACACTGAGGCCGTTTTCACATGCATTTTTTCTACGCCTAATGTTTCTGCCGGTGTCCGCAGCACACAAGACAATAACAATCTTCTTTGATTATTGGGTGTTTGCTACGTTTCTTTTTTGTGCATTCCCCCATAGTTAATGTGTTTTTTGGGCAGATGTGAATAAGCGTTTTTAATGCTTTTCTAATACTATAGAAAAGCTTTAATTCTGCACTTAAAAATGCAACGGTTTTTTTTCAGAAGAAGCCTATAGAGAAAAAAAGCACCAAAATCGCAGAGTTCAACAGCGTTGTTTCTGGTGATAAATGTATCATTGGGAGATCCTAGCAATATTCCATTAGATGGGAATGCATCTGTATATTCCTTGGCCGGGTCTGGGAATGGCCGTTTGGCCCAGACTGCTGACACCCTCGGTTCCATGCCGCTCCGATGACTTTCTGCTCTCAGTGCCGTTGTGGAGGGAAACAGCTGTTTTCTGAGTTTTTGGGCTGTTTTTACAGAAGCGTCCATGTGAATGAGGTGTAAACGGAAAATATTCACATTACAGCTATGGGGATTACAGGAGGACAGAGAAACGTTTGGGAAATATTTTGGCAGATTTTCCAAATTCCACTTCTCTCTCTCTCTCTCTCTAGAGTCTATTCTCTCACGTGGTTTTAGATTCTGCAGTTTCCCACAGATTTATCTTTTCTTTTTTTTCCTTCATATTTCATTATTTTCTATTTAGGTCCCAAGTTACAAAGTACAAGCTGTGACCCGGACTTATAACGGCTGGTGTCTAAGCCTGTGAATAATCACACCCCACATTGCCCCATTATACAGAATAGGACCCAAGGAACAGAACCACGGCTGGGACAAACTCCACTGCTACACAGAGGGCTAAATAGCAAAAAGCCGTGGGTAATTGCCATGTTTTAGGAAAAGGGGCAACTTGGACTTATATATATTATATATATTATATATTTTTTTATATTTTTGAAGAATATTTTAAAATGTTTTCTTTTTTTGGTCCATTGTGGGAACTTGACCTTCTTGATCTTTTAAGCAATGCTGTAATATTGTAAGAGTGACCGTCTGGGCTTCACTGGAGTGCAAACATGGCCGACACAGGGTCCCGACTGCACTGCCATGACATGTTGCCATTGCCTCGAAGGGGTTCTGATGGGCAATAGAAGGGGCGCTATGATTAACAATGGCATCTAAGGGTTAAACTGCTGCAGATCTGAGCTAGAAACTACTTGACTTTCTATTATCCATTGTTCACACACTATATGTCTTCTGTATGATACGCAGAATTGTTATATGTCCCTGTCACTCAGATGCTGCACCCCTGCTACCTCACAGTATAAAGCCTCATCTTCACTGACTGCAGCTGCATCCCCTGCTGCCTCACCTCACCATATGAAGCCTCATCTGCACTGTGACTGCAGCTGCACCCCCTGCTGCCTCACCATATGAATTCTCACCTGCAATATTATTGCAGCTGAACCCCCTGCTGTCTCACCATATGAAGTCTCACCTATACTGTGACTGCAGCTGCACCCCCTGCTGCCTCACCATATGAAGTCTCACCTGCACTATTATTGCAGCTGCACCCCCTGCTGCCTCACCATATGAAGTCTCACCTGCACTGTGACTGCAGCTGCACCTCCTGCTGCCTCACAGTATAAAGCCTCATCTGCACTATGACTGCAGTTGCATCCCCTGCTGCCTCACAGTATAAAGCCTCATCTGCAATATGACTGCAGCTGTATCCCTGCTGCCTCACCATATGAAGTCTCATCTACACGGTGACTGCAGCTGCACCCCATTCTGCCTCACAGTATAAAGCCTCATCTGCACTATGAGTGCAGCTGGATCCCCTGCTGCCTCATCATATGAAGTCTCACCTGCACTTTGACTGCAGCTGCACCCCCTGCTGCCTCACCATATGAAGTCTCACCTGCACTTTGACTGCAGCTGCACCCCTGCTGCCTCATCATATGAAGTCTCACCTGCACTTTGACTGCAGCTGCACCCCCTGCTGCCTCACCATATGAAGTCTCACCTGCACTATTATTGCAGCTGCACCCCCTGCTGCCTCACCATATGAAGTCTCACCTGCACTGTGACTGCAGCTGCACCTCCTGCTGCCTCACAGTATAAAGCCTCATCTGCACTATGACTGCAGCTGCATCCCCTGCTGCCTCACAGTATAAAGCCTCATCTGCAATATGACTGCAGCTGTATCCCCTGCTGCCTCACCATATGAAGTCTCATCTACACGGTGACTGCAGCTGCACCCCATTCTGCCTCACAGTATAAAGCCTCATCTGCACTATGAGTGCAGCTGGATCCCCTGCTGCCTCATCATATGAAGTCTCACCTGCACTTTGACTGCAGCTGCACCCCCTGCTGCCTCACCATATGAAGTCTCACCTGCACTTTGACTGCAGCTGCACCCCCTGCTGCCTCATCATATGAAGTCTCACCTGCACTTTGACTGCAGCTGCACCCCCTGCTGCCTCACCATATGAAGTCTCACCTGCACTATTATTGCAGCTGCACCCCCTGCTGCTTCACTATATCAAGTCTCACCTACACTGTGACTGCAGTTGCACCTCCTGCTGCCTCACCATATGAAGTCTCACCTACACTGCGACAGTAGCTGCACCCCCTGCTGCCTCACAGTATAAAGTCTTACCTATACTGTGACTGCAGCTGCATCCCCTGCTGCCTTACAGTATAAAGTCTTATCTGCACTGGGACTGCAGCTGCATCTCCTGCTGCCTCACCTGCACTATGATTGCAGCTGCCTATGAGTCGCACGTACCAGGGCTGTGGGGTACTCGGCACCGAGCCCGTTCACTTCACTGGGGGATGTCACGGGTAGCGCAGCTCGGTCCGTTGCCCTGGGCGCTCACTAAAGAGGGATATTTACAGGGGATGATAGAATGTTCGTGACGCCACCTGTGGTTCCTGGTCAGGGTGACCAGCGCTGCAGTGTAGATCCTCTGAGGGTTTGGGCAGCAAGATGTTAAGTCTCCCACAGGCGAGACTGATCCCTCGGAGTATATGGCGGTGTAGGGGTGCAGGGCAATAAGGCAGACACACACAAAGAGTCTCTTTCTGTACCTTTACTGGTGGTAGCTTCAGGCACGTCCCGGGAAGCCGTCAGGGTGGAGGATGCATGTCCAGTAATCCACTGAGTAGGTGTAGGGCCTCCTTATGTCTTTATATGTGTGAGTTTCTAACTTGCATAAACAAAGTTTAACTCCGTCTTCTTTGCTACGCCCGGCTGATCTTGTGGTGGAGCCTTCTTTTGGACAGAACTAAGTCTCTATGTGCAGGGCCCTGCTAGACTCTTGTTCTCCTGACCCCGGTTATGTATCAGCACTATTGGGCCCCTCTGTGACCTGAAGTCCAGCAGGGTCTCCGGTTTTTCCCACTAGCCGTGAAGGTACTAGCAAGCTCGGACCCGGTGTCCGGTAGTGCAGAGTGGAGGTAAGCCATCATTGCTATTCATCCTCAGTCACTCTTTCCCTTTTCCACTTGCCTGTCGTCCTACTCACACCTTTAACATAAGCACAGGCAGCAGTAGGTGTCAGCTTTCTTTGTCTTCACCGCTCTCCAAACGTCGGCACGCTTACTTAATGAAACGCTCACTGAAGGTATCTCAGTGGACTCAACTTTGACCAGACTAAGTGGCAATCCGTCCCACTATTACTGGACTCCACGATATAAGCTGAGTAAATGCTGAAGTCTTCAGGCTTTCAAATAAGTCGTTCTCTAGCTAGTCTTTCCCTCTCAGTTCATCTGAGGTAACTAGCTTGTCTGCTTTGCAACACACTCTGACACAGACTAGTGTAATCTGATCTCACACTGGCCACTGCTCTATCTGAGCTCTGAGCTAGAATGTCTAGAATCTCTACTGCTGCGTCTCTCCACACCCTTATATACCTGCGTAATCTAAAGGGCTCCCTCTGGTGGCACTAGGGAAATGTGGAGTGTGAATGAATATCGAGTGATTGTGAATTACCTTTCATGCATCCTCCAGGGTAACATGTGGCACCAAGCGCAGCTGGGCTACACACCTACCCTGCTGCCTCACCATATCAAGTCTCACCTGCACTGTGACTGCAGCTGCACCCTCTGCTGGCTCACAGTATAAAGCCTCATATGCACTATGATTGCAGCTGCACCCCTGCTGCCTCACCATATGAAGTCTCACATGCACTGTGACTGCAGCTGCACCCCCTGCTGCCTCACAGTATAGAGCAGTGTTTCCCAATCTCCACTCCTCACCGCCCTCCAACAGATCATTTACCTTATTGTTGCATACATGTTACAAAATAAGATGACATAACAATTTATATTCCACAGTTGAGTCTTTTTATATGTCCTACTATAATAAAACATAGTAAAGTCTCATAAACTCAAAAAGAACATAATAATACCCTTTCATCCATTGTCCTACATTACCACCTGGGACTTAAGATCTTTGTTTTCACAGGATATTTGCATGCGGGAGATTATACATCTGAGAGCTAAACCAACTTGAACCCAAGGCAGCTTTACTTTCTGATGTATTTTTGCATTTTAATTCCTCCCATTTTCAAGATCTCTGCTTACAGTCTGTGAAGTGTCCATAATCTTTCCTGACCTAACAATTCCCATAGCTGAGAATTTACTGCAATTGCCTCTTGTCAATAGGACATGTAGTATTATCAGGAGAAGAGAGCTGTAGTGATGATGTGTTAAAACACCCCATCACTTGCCATAAATATGTCATTTTTTTTACCTGGTGTAAAAGCCGCTGTTCTCCTGAATCCGGCGATGTTTTTCTTTTGTTCCTGCGCCTCTCCTTTCCTGAGATATGGCCACTTCTTTCTTGTATATAAATCTAGTCCTTTTTAGGCAAGTAGGTGTGGTCATCTAGAGTTAGGGTCCACTCCCACTTGGCTAACAAGACTAGATTTATATACAAGAAAGAGGAGGCCATATCTCGGTAAAGGAGAGGCGCAGAAACAAAAGAAAGACATCACCGGATTCAGGAGAACAGCGGCTTTTACACCAGGTAGGAAGAATAAAAATATATGACAAGTGATAGAATCACTTTAAACACTCACAGACTGAACACAACCGTAGCAAACCATGGGAGAAAAATGACGTCTGTTCATTTTTTTGAGGGGTTAAAATAAAATGGTGTAACAAAAATACAAAACAGCATCGGACCCAAGTGGCTGTATTGTGTTTCCAGCTATTTAAGACTGTGTGAGAAGTATGTAAAGTATGCATTGTGTTCGTAGAGTGTTTTCAATGTGTTTTCTCTGCCATCACAAAGTCACGTAATTATTACTGAGCCTCAAAAAAAAAAACCGCGGATGTGGTAACCGTATGAGAAGCGGAGAATGACAGGTGGGTTCGGAGAAAATAGGGGCAGAACGGACACGGAGGGACAAAGAGGGGACTGAGACAAAGGGACAGTGAAGTAGGGGGAGGGGAGCGAAAGGACTGAGAGATGAGAAATGTTTCTGGTCCCGTCTGGTCCAGGGTCCCATGTGTTTAATGAACCCCGTGCACATGTGACAGTCTCTGAAACCACAGGAAGCATCACAAGCTACAAAGAGAAAGAGGTAGAGACTTAGCAAGAATCACAGAGATTATATGGGACGAGGGAGGGGGAAGAGACAGCAAACTGGCCCATAGACTGACCCAGGGACTGGGCAGAGGAGTAAGGAGAAAGTGCGAGAGACACGCAACCATCATAGCTAATCCTGCACAGGGGGAAAGAAAAGCCAGGAACACGGCTACTGACAGATGAAGAGACTGGCAGGAGAGAGAGTGTGAGTAAGAAGAGACAGCTAGAGACAGACTGCAGCGAGACGAGAGCGTATTAGAGACAAGGTCCCTCATCTGTGGGGGAAGACGCTGCTTCTGGAGGGCCGACCGGTGGAGCACAGTGTATGGTCATAGCCTTGGAGGGACTTTGATGTTATTTTTATAAGTAGGGGGGGTTAAAAATATTGGAAAATGCAGTCATAGGGGGCAACTAACAACCGGAGCGTACAGGGATCACAGAGCCACAGGAATAGTCTACATCCAAAATAGAAACAGTGTACAAAGAGACCAAAGACCTAAGACCCAGGACATAAAGGATAGATGTATCCCTGAGCGGACAGGCTTCATTGCTTGTCAGAGAAACAGCCTGACATCCAAAATTCAGACAGTAGCCAAAGACAGACGACCACCGGAGACCCAGGACATAAATGATAGAGAGGTAGTTTTGATTACGATAACCTCACATTATCATGAGAGCATCGTTTGTTTCCTGTCCTACCTCCCCCCTCTGTAACCCCAGCCCCTCTTCTTCCAATGTTGGCCCCTCTCCCCCTGGAGCTTTGGCCCCTGGTTCCGCTGCTTTTCCTTGCCCTTCCCGGGGCTTTCTCCGCAGCCTTCGGATCCTTTACCACATTTTGGAAGAAGAAGGTGGTGGTCGGGTGCACGTGCAGGATATTGAGGGACTTTGGCGAGGACCAAGCATTCTCGCAGGGGTCCCACAGGCTCTTAGAGATGCAACTGCTTCAAGTGGTGGATACCTGAGTTTTCCCAGACTGGTGAGGGGGCTTACCCAAGCGCTGAGAGCAGGAGACCCTCAAAGCACAGCTGCACCAAGGAAGAAGGGTAAGTGTGAGGGATCTGATGGCTATTTCTAGCATATTGATCTCTAGTATTTCTCTACATGTATCTTTAAGATTCCTCTCCATCTTCTCATCCATCCTCCTGCAGGTCCTCCGTCCCTCTCCTCGCTGTGCCGTCTCTGAGCTGACACTCGTGTATCATAACCCTCCTTAATCTGCACCATCTGTCTGGGTGTAATCTGTACATTAAGAGAAAAAGGGCTAAGCATGTAGGGGATTATTACTTCATGTAAAAAATTACATTACAGAGTATTGAAGGATTTCTCTATACGTAGTGGGAGGTCTGACTTCTGTCAATGTCCTGAGAAAGTTTCTGGAATTTGTAATTTCTCCGGTGGGAAGACCATGGGTTAATATGGTAAAAAGATTGTCTCAAAAACAACATATATTACATAGCCACAGATTAGCTGGGTAGTTCGACAGCTGGGATCCCCACCGAGCTCAGGGGCCAATGGCCCAGAGTCTCCAGTATGAATGGAGCAGTAGTGAGCATTCACCATCACTAATCCATAGAAGAGTGGTGGCTGCATCTAGCTATTGACCCACCTATCCAGTATCTACCTGTCTATTTATCAATCATTGATCTATCTCTACCTATTATCTTTATGTATCTACAAACCTAATTCTTAAAAAGTTGGGACACTGTGTAAAATGTAAAGAACACGATAATGCCATGATCTGGAAATCTCTACTCGCCATATTTTATTAACAACAGGAGACAGATCAGAAGGTGAAAGTTGGGCATTTCTCCTTTAGGAATTGGTGACCGAGACACATCTCAAAAAAGTTGTGCCTGGGCTGCGTCCATTATTGTGCAGCGCCTCCTCTTCTTTTTACAACAGTCTGTAAATGTTTGAGAAGTGAGGAAACAATTGCTGCAGCTTTGGGAGAGGAATGTGGTCCCATTCTTATCTGGTGTCGGATACACGTTGCTCCTCAGTTCAGGGTTTTATTTGCTGGATTTTTCATTTCATAATGCACCAAATGTTTTCTACTGGTGAAAGTTCTGGACTGGAGGCAGCCAGATCATCTCCTGAACTCTTCTCCTGTGAGCCATGCTGTGGGGAAGGATACAGTATGTAGTTTACCATTGTATTGCTGAAATATACAAGGTCTTCCATTAAATAAATGAAGTCTGAATGGAGCAGATCTTGTTCTTACATCTTCATATAATGCTCAGCATTGATTGCGTCTTTTATGCTTAAGCTGCCCCTGCCATATGCACTAATGCGTCCCTAACCATCAGAGATGCAGTAAGTGTGTGCTGATAAAAAGCTAGATGATCCCTCTCCTCGATAACAAGCTGGATGGTCCCTCTCCTCAATAACAAGCTGGATGGTCCCTCTCCTCGATAACAAGCTGGATGGTCCCTCTCCTCAATAACAAGCTGGATGGTCCCTCTCCTCGATAACAAGCTGGATGGTCCCTCGCCTCAATAACAAGCTGGATGGTCCCTCTCCTCGATAACAAGCTGGATGGTCCCTCTCCTCGATAACAAGCTGGATGGTCCCTCTCCTCTTGAGTCTGAAGGACACACCGTCCATGGTTTGCATAAAGAATGTCACATTTTGATTCATCATGCCACAGAACAGTTTTCCATTTTGCCTCTGTCCTTTATAAATCAGTTTTGGCCCAGAGAAAATGGATATAAGAGAGTTCAAAATCATTACTTTATTATTTTTCGTTACAGTTTACACAGCAGTAAGAATTGGGGTCTTATCTCTATCTGTCTACTTATCTATATATCATCTATTATCTAGCATCTATCTATCTATCTATCTAATCTATCTATCTATCTATCTATCATCTATCTGTCAATTATCTATCTATCTTCTATCTATATTTCTAGCTATTATCTATCTATCTTCTATGTATATATCTATCGATCATCTATCTATCTATCTGTCTATTATCTATCTAGTATCTATCTATCATCTATTATCTGTCTTCTCTCTATATATCTATTATCTATAAGTTATCTATCAATCTATCATTTATCTATCAAGCTATCATCTATCTATTATCTATCAATCTATTATCTATGATGTATCTATCTAGTTACTAGCTATCTATCTATCTATCTACTATGTGTCTATCTAAAATTTGAGATTTTTACAAATTTGCCTTAATAAATAATTTTTAAAACACATCAACTTTTCTTGACCTCTGCTCGATGTCAGTGAACAGAAGCATTAACATTTGCATTCAGAAGCAGAAAACTCCTATAGATCTACTTCTCACAGATGAGAGTTTGCTACACTGTAATCCTTTTCTCTCCCGAGACGCTCCATATGTGCAGAACGTGCAGGTTCTGTATATAGTCAGACATATATGATGATAAAATTACCAGTCCCTGTACCACCGCGTCCTAGCGATGAAAATCTGTCTCTCCCCGGCCCTGGAGTGAACTCTTAATTTCATCAGAACAGATGCAGGTTCATAAGATGGGAACAGATGGAGAGATCAAAACATTAATTACTGAAAGAGGAATATCAAGCCTCTTATAATAAACGTCCTTCTTAAAAGAACAGCTCTCGGCCTGGTGCCATGGGGGCGGGGGTGAAAACCCACAAGTAATGCCGTTCTCTCTGTCTGCCAGGGTCTAAGACTGTCACCCGTTCCCAGAGCATCAACAATGACGTCAACTCCACGGTGCGCCTCACACGCCAGGAGCAACGCATACGGCGCCACACGCTGACGAGCGGGATCGATTACAACACGGTAACCAGCAATGCCCATCATTAATGCCCATGTTCCCAGTGTGTTTTGATTATCTAATAAGTGATGTATATACAACAAAAGGGGCCCCACGCAAGAGAAAAGTCTGGAACCCCCATTTTGGTACTTTAATTAGTTTGTTTACCTTGTTACAACTATTCTATGTTCTTATTTTCTAACAATGCTGTTCCTCGGGGGAGGGGTTATCAGCCAAGCACAAGGAGGATGAGACCAATAAGACTTCGCTCCAGTAGCTGATTGGCTGAACTGTTGGCACTGAGTTTATTCTACATAAGGATCCGGCAGTCTCTGGGGTCCGGGTGTTCCTCCAGATATGGGGCCAGTCTGTAGACTCCGATATATGGTCAGCTTCTGGGAGGTGATGATATTGTTCCTCCAGTCACTGATGTACCTCTCCTGGCCCTTGTCTACCATCTTCCTGATTCTGTTTTTGTCAGGCTGCTGTGATTGGTGTTTTGGTCTGGTTGGGTTCGGGTGAGCGGTTACGGGAGTCCTGGTTCGTATGGACCACCTATATGAAGCAGGGCTTTATGATGATGGGAGCTCGGATTGATACTATGTAGGTGAGCCTTAAAGGACAGCGCCCTCTTCAGGACTGCTAGGTGTAGAGGGAATCTGCCCAGCTCAGCCCGGCAGGCATTGTTGGTGATGCTCTGATGGACCTGGAGAAGGTGTTTACAGAATTCCAGGTGGAATATTTCTGTTGGACTGGACTCCCATCTTGACCAATCTGGGTAGGTGTGAAGGCCCCAGACTTCGCTCCCGTACAGGAGGATTGGGGCGATGATGGCATCAAAGAGTTTTAGCCAGACCCTCACTGGTGGCCTCTGATTGGAGAGTTTCCTTTAGATTCCATAGAAAGTTCTGTAAGCCTTGTCTTTAAGGATTTCTATGGTTTGTTTGAAGTTTCCTGATTAATGAATTTCCAGGCCCAGGTAGGTGTATTTGTCCATTCTTGTAAGTGCGCAGTTCTTAGTACAAATGAAAGGTGCTGGTCCGATCTACCTATCTATTATCTATCTATCTATCTATTATCTATCTGTCTATCACTTTAATAAAGTCCACTAAGAGACTTGCTAGCGTAACTCATTCCTGGCAGTGACTGTAGCTTTCTCTGCTCGCCCTCCTCGCGTCCGCTCAGCGACGTCCTTCTTATACACAGGTGCCATTGCTTGTACGCAGTTTTCCATGTGCGGCGGAACGTTCTGGACTGTTCTCTGTATTGTGACGCTTGATCCTTTCCATTTTCTCCTTGTTTTCACCATGGTCCCCCTCATCCCTGAGGCCTGTGTGCGGCACAGAGGGTGGGTGCCGGAGCTGAGCCATGAGGGAGGGGTGGGAATGAGCGCTGGCTGGGGAGTGTCGGCTCCGCTCACATAACTTCTCTATTCACACGGGACGGCTGTTAGGAACCTCCAGGCGGACAAGTCTGTGCTGCTCCACTGTGGGGAAAGGGGTCACCTGGGGGGACGACACCAAAGCTTCCGCCAGGGGCAGGTGTAGGGACACAGGTAAATAACAGGGGGATGAGGGAGCGCAGAGCGGAAAGAGGAGAAGGAAGAACAAAAAGAAGGGAGAGAAGTGGCAACCGCACAACGTCTGTAGCGAGGCGGAGGCTGGGAGGTGCACACAGGTATATACAGCGGCACGCCTGCAGCTCCGGAGGGAGTGTATACTGCACCCACTGGTGTACAGCTGCCGGGACTGCACGGAGGGGCAGACGTGTATGTGACCGCAGCTCTGTGTGAACAGAGCCCACCGCAGTATACAGACACTTATTACATGTCATCTCCTAACACACCACCTGTATGGCTGCACACGTGGCGTATACCATCCTCATCCTCCCACTGCACGACAGCCGAGAGGCCCTGACCTTCTACCTGTGGGTGAGTCCCTGCGAGTGTCTGCATGGGGTCCGGGGTAAACTGCAGAGGGGTGTGGAGGTGTCTGTCTATTATCTATCTATTATCTATCTTTTATCAATATATCTATCTATCTATGTGTCTATTATCCATTATTTATCTATTATCTATGTGTCTATTATCCATCTATTATTTATCTATTATCTATCCATCTATCTATCTATCTATCTATCTATCTATCTATCTATCTATCTATTATCTATCATCTATCTATATGTCTATTATCCATCTATTATTTATCTATTATCTATCCATCTATCTATCTATTATCTATCTATCTATTATTATCTATCTATCTATCTATCTATCTATCTATCTATCATCTATCTATCTATCTATCTATTATCTATCATCTATTTATTATCTATGTATCTATCTATATGTCTATTATCCATTATTTATCTATTATCTATGTGTCTATTATCCATTATTTATCTATTATCTATCCATCTATCTATCTATCTATCTATCTATCTATTATCTATCATCTATCTATATGTCTATTATCCATCTATTATTTATCTATTATCTATCCATCTATCTATCTATTATCTATCTATCTATTATCTATCTATCTATTATCTATCATCTATCTATTATCTATGTATCTATCTATATGTCTATTATCCATTATTTATCTATTATCTATCTATGTGTCTATTATGCATCTATTATTTATCTATTATCTATCTATCTATCTATCTATCATCTATCTATTATCTATATATCTATCAATGTGTCTCACTGGTGGACAAAGTCAGGAAAGGGCCCCTGTGCAAGAACAATACATGGGCCCTTTGCAGCACAAGATCTCCTAAAATTGCACCTGCTTTGGAGGTATAAATGGGCCCCCTCACCTCTTGGGCCCCTGTGCGGCTGCACAGGTTGCACCAATGATATGTCCGCCCCTGATGTTTCTATTATCCATTATTTATCTATTATCTATGTGTCTATTATCCATTATTTATCTATTATCTATCTATCTATGTGTCTATTATCCATCTATTATTTATCTATTATCTATCTATTACCTATCATCTATCTATTATTCTATCTATCTATCTATCTATCTATCTATCTATCTATCTATCTATCTATCTATCTATCTATCTATGTGTCTATTATCCGTCTACTATTTATCTATTATCTATCTATTATCATCTATCTATCTATGTGTCTATCATCTATGTATTATCTATCATCTATTATCTATCTATCTATTATCTATTTATTATCTATCCATCTATTATCTATCTATCTATCTATCTATCTATCTATCTATCTATTTATTATCTATCTGTGTCTATTATCCGTCTATTATTTATCTATTATCATCTATCTATCTATCTATCTATCTATCTATCTATCTATCTATCTATGTATTATCTATCATCTATTATCTATTATCGATCTATTATCTATCTATCTATCTATCTATCTATCTATCTGTTATCTATCTATTATCTATCTCTCTGTCTATTATCTATGTTATCTATTTATTATCTATTTATCTATCTATTATCTATCTATGTGTCTATTATCTATCTATCATATATCTATTCTATTATCTATCTATCTATCTATCTATCTATCTATCTATCTATCTATCTATCTATCTATCTATTTATCTATCTCTCCTCTTGTTTCCCGTCCTGTCACTTTATTTTCCTGTCTGTCCTTTCCTCTCTGACACACGCTGTAAATCAGTTAATCCGATGGGGGTTGTAATAACCCGGTTTGTGGCAGATTCAGTGCCGCCTGCTGTATGTGTCCTCTGATTCATGGTGTCACCCCAGCAGTCGCCTCCCTTCCCCTATAAAATGTCAGATTCTTCTTTTACCGCTAACAGCACCTTACATCTATATCATCATGACTGATAATTAGCGGTGACTGTACTTTATGGAGTGTACGAGCCAGGCCGCACCATCATCATCCTCATCATCGTCATCATCACGCCTGAGTCATGTGTTACTTGTATATACTCTCCATCTATATACTTATTTACACACTATTATTACTCTTATATATTCTCCAGAAAGTGCATGGAAATGCCATTATTCATTTTCTATCAAGCCACAACATAGATTTGATCCAATGAACGCAGCGCCGCCCTATCTACTGTAAGATGTTATAGCAACTAATAATGAACAAACAGGTTCTGAAAAATAGAAATATAACTCCCATCATGTTACTGGTGAAGAAAGTAACCTGTCTCCAGGCACATATTAGGAATTTACTGTCATTACATTTTCCCTATCTATAGATGGAAGTTTATCTGTAGTGAACTTTTTCCTATGATTGAATTTTCTATTCTTAGTAACCACCCCCATCCTGCACAATAACTCCCATCATCCCAGAGGCCTCTGATAACATAGAAACACCGACCTCTCACCGGGGTCCTACATTCCTCACTGCTGTGATACTTATGTGTCCAGCCTGACAGATTCCTACTGATACACCTTATATGTATAAACAAAATACAACGGACACATCACTGCTACATGCACAGTAGATACATTACATGCTGCATTATTAGTACATGTAAACATATACAGCCAGACAAATCAATATTGAACACGTCACTGATTTCTACAGTGCAGTTCTATTATCTTTAAAACACTTGTAATTCAGTGTGACAGGAGCTGCTCCTCACTGCTCCCCCCTCCCGTTTGGGACAATATACCAAGTCATACCCCAGTGTTCAGCTACCCACTGTGAGGAACTGCCAGCATGAGAAGAGGGGGCATAGCCATGAACCCTGTTCTATGCAGAGAATCAGCTATTATCAGGAGACTGCTGCCTAATAGTAACAGCATGGAGATGCACTCTGCTGTAATGTCCCAGATGGGAGGAGTGAGCAGTGAAGAGCAGCTGCTGTCATGCTAGTCCCCTGATAATGTCTCCCTGTCTGCAGTCCGAGGTGAGGAGGCTAGGATCAGGGAGCTCTCTGATAATGTCTCCTTCGCTACATCACGAGATGAGGGGGCATGGTGGGGACAAAGCCTGCCCCCTGATAATGTCTCCTTCACTGCAGGGCTACTAGCAGGGAACAGGTCATGCATCTTTATAGTTTATGAGGGCAGGGACAGTACACATTTTTTATCTTCTCGGAGTACCCCTTTAAGTTATGTGAAGTAATGAGAAATGAAATGGGGTAAAAGTATTGATCATGTGAAGAAAGAGAGGTGCAAAAACTCCTGGAAAGTCATGACACCAGCTGAAATCTGTCAGTGATTAGAAAACAATCCTGTCACTTAGTGAAAAATAATATCAGCTGGTTCATCTGATGGCCTATAAAATGGTGTCTCATTATCAAGGTGCCACATAAAAACATCTCATTATGTGGAAAACCAGGGACCTGTCTCAAGGCCTTCACAACCTTATTGTTGCAAAACATACTGATGTCATTGGCTACAGAAGAATTTCCAACTACTGAAGGTTCCAGTAAGCACTGTTGGGGGCCATATTGTAGAAGTGGAAGGAACATAATTTCACCATAACTGGCCATGACCAGGTACTCCCCGCAAGATTTCAGACAGAGGAATGAAAATAATTATCAGAAGAGTTGTCCAGTAGTCAGTGACCATCTGTGAAGCCTACAAAAAGATCTGTAATCAGCTGGTACAATTGTTTCAAAGAAAACTATAAGTAATGCATGTCCAAGCGCGTTTACAATATTCTCAACAGCATTTAGACAAGGCTGTGAAATACTGGGGAATATAGTCTGGTCAGATGAGACCAAAATTAAACTTTTTGTATGACATGCTACACATCATTTTTGGAGACCAAAAGGCACTGCATATCACACCAAAAACACCATACTTTTAGTGAAGATTTGAGGTGGGAACATCATGGTGTGGGGATGTTTTTTCAGCATACGGCAATGACAAACTTCATATAATTGAAAGAAGGATAAATGGATAAATGTACAGAGATATTCTTGAGAAAAATCTGATGCCATCTACCAGGATGATGAAGAGGAAACGAAGGTGGACATATCAGCAAGACAATGATCCCAAACAAACAGCCAAAGAAACTCTCAATTGGTTTCAGAAAAAGTTGCTAGAATGGCCAAGCCGATCACTGGACCTGAATCCAATAGAAAATGTATGGAAGGAACTAAAGCTCAGTTCGTAGAATGAGCCCACGGAACCTTCAGGATGTGAAGAGTGTGTGTGTGTAAAAAAGGGCCAAAATCACACCTGAGCAATGCCTGCGACTAGTTTCTCCATACAAGAGGCGATTTGAAGCTGTCATCACCAACAAAGGCTTTTGTACAAAATATTAATTATATTTATAGTAAGCGTGTTTATCCCGGTATTAATTCTCATATAACTTAATTTATGGACAACTAAGGTCTGATTTCTTTGCCTGTGTGGATTGGATGGGTTGTTACTAACTTCTTGTAAGAATTTAATGCCAATGGCACCTTTAGAAATAGATTTACTTAGAAAATTAGTGATGTGTTCAATACTTATTCCACCAGCTGTACATACAAGTGCTTCTCACAAAGTTAGAATATCATCAAAAAGTTAATTTATTTCAGTTCTTCAATACAAAAAGTGAAACTCATATATTCTATAGAGTCATTATACACAGAGTGATCTATTTCACGTGTTTATTTCTGTTAATGTTGATGATTATGGCTTACAGCCAATGAAAACCCAAAAGTCATTATCTCAGTAAATTAGAATACTTTATAACACCAGCTTGAAATGATTTTAAAATCTGAAATGTTGTCCTACTGAAATGTATGATCAGTAAATCCACTCAATACTTGGTCGGGCTCCTTCTGCATCAATTACTGCATCAATGCGGCGTGGCATGGAGGTGATCAGCCTGTGGCACTGCTGAGGGGTTATGGAAGCCCAGGTTGCTTTGATAGCGGCCTTCAGCGCTCTGCATTGTTGGGGCTGGTGTCTCTCATCTTCCTCTTGACAATACACCATAGATTCTCTATGGGGTAAAGGTCAGGCGAGTTTAATGGCCAATCAAACACAGTGATGCTGTTGTTTGTAAACCAGGTATTGGTATTTTTGGCAGTGTGGACAGGTGCCAAGTCCTGCTGGAGAAATTTCCATCTCCATAAAGCTTGTCGGCAGAGGGAAGCATGAAGTGCTCTAACATTTCCTGGTAGACGGCTGCACTGACTTTGGTCTTGATAAGACTGTGGGCCTACACCAGCAGATGACATGGCTCCCCAAACCATCACTGATAGTGGAGACTTCACACTAGACCTCCAGCAGCTTGGATTGTGGCCTCCACTCTTCCTCCAGACTCTGGGACCTTTATTTCCAAATGAAATGCAAAATTTACTTTCATCTGAAAACAACACCTTGGAGCACTGACAACAGTCCGGTTCTTTTTCTCCTTGGCCCAGGTAAGACGCTTCTGGCGATGTCTATTGGTCATGAGTGGCATGACACAAGGAATGCGACACTTGTAGCCCATGTCCTGGATACGTCTGTGTGTGGTGGCTCTTGAAGCAATGCCTCAAGCAGCAGTCCATTCCTTGTGAATCTCCCCAAATTTTTGAATGGCCTTTTTTAAACAATCCTTTCAAAACTCTGGTTATCCCGGTTGCTTGAGCACCTTTTTGTACCACACTTTTTCCTTCCACTCAATCCATTAATATGCTTGGATACAGCACTCTGTGAACATCCGGCTTCTTTAGCAATGACCTTTGGTGGCTTCCTCTCCTTGTGGAGTGTGTCAGTGACTGCCTTCTGGACATCTGTCAAGTCAACAGTCTTCCCCATGATTGTGGAGCTACTAAAACAGACTAAGGGATGTTTTCAACAGCTTAGGAAGCCTTTGCAGGTGTTTTTTATTAATTATTCTAATTTACTGAGATAATGACTTTTGGGTTGTCATTGGCTGTAAGCCATAATCATCAACATTGACAGAAATAAACACATGAAATAGATCACTCTGTGACTATAATATAGGAGCTTCACTTTTTGTATTGAAGAATTGAAATAAATTAACTTTTTGATGATATTCTAATTTAGTGAGAAGCGATTGTACAACTCTGCAACACACAATCCTCCAGGAAAAGTGATTAGATCACATGACTGTGATATATTTGAGTTCTATGTGCATACTGCTAAGCACTGGGGCAATTTTAAATGGTCTCTAAGCCACTTCCCTAACCTCGCTCAGTCCTTTTTATGCACCACACAGACATATTGCTTGTAGTGAAGCCGATTCATGTTGATACTCAGTATTGTACCCCTTTCATGGTCCTCACGGTGATCCCTCCCCATACAGTATGATGTCCACACTGTTCCACCACAAAGTATGATGCACCCCACAGTCCTATAAAATATGATGCACCCCACAGACTGCTCATACAGTGTTATGGGCCCCACAGATCCTGAATACAGTATAATGTGCACCACAGTTCTCACATACAATATTATGACATCTGTGCCTCCTCTGTTTCTGCTTTGCCCACTGGGCAGCAGCACAACATTGCTGTTTGTGACTCGTGACAGCATCAGCCCTGTTTTTTCCCTGTGATTTTTGTTGCCGCTTTGTAGGGAACTATGAGTTAAATTTTAGTCTAGGCTTTGATCACTCCTTCCTGAGAGCCCTGAGCGGGACAGCCAGTTATTTAAGCCCTTTCCGACATTGAGGGTAATAGTACGACCACGTCGGACTCCCTCTGTTTGGTGCTGGCTCCAGTGCTGAGCCCGCAACTTTCCGGGCACATGACAGCTAATCTATATATAAATATATACATATTTGGTATCGTCGCTTTCAGATAGCCCGATCTATCAATATAAAAAAAGAATTAACTTGATCGCTAAACTGCGTAACAAGAAAAAAAATTCAAAACGCCAGAATTACGTTTATTTGGTCGCCGCTACATTGCAATAAAATGCAACAATGGGCGATCAAAAGATCGTATCTACACCAAAATGGTGTATCAATAAAAACGTCAGCTCGGCGCGCCAAAAATGAGCCCTCACCCAAGCCCCAGGTCACGAAAAATGGAGACGCTACAGGTCCCAGAAAATGGTGCCTTTTTTGTTTTTAACAACTTGAGGATTTTTTTTCACCACTTACCGTATTTTTCGGATTATAAGACGCACTTTTTTCCCCCCAAATTTGGGGGTAAAATGGGGGTGCGTCTTATAATGTGGATATACCTTACCAGCTTTGGTGGAGCAGGGTTCCAGGGTCGCTGCTGGAGGAGGCAAGAGTGGCGCATTGCTACTGGCCGCAGGCTGGGATGCGGGGGTGTTCCGATGTGCGCCGCTGCGGGTGAAAAATCTGAAAATGGCTGCGGTGCTCTGTGGTGCGGGGGGAGCTCTCCGCCAGCATTTTGTGAAAACCCGGAGCCCCCCACATCCATTACTGCGATGCGGTGGCCTCCAGGAAAATGGCCGCCGGGGCGGTGCATGCTCAGATTGAGATCTTGACAACGAGATCTCGGGTGCCGAGATCTCGTCTCCTGAGATCTCGGGACGAGATCTTGTTACCGAGTTCTCAATCTGAGCATGCGCTGCCCCCGGCGTCCATTTTCCCACAGCCTCCCCGCACATCCATTACTGCGATGAGGTGGTCTCCGGGAAAATGGCCACCGAGGGCTGCGCATGCTCAGATTGAAAACTCAGCAACTAGATATCGTCCCGAGTTCTCAGGAGACGAGATCTCGGCACCCGAGATCTTGTTGCCGAGATCACAATCTGGGCATGCGCTGCACCGGCAGCCATTTTCCCTTAGGCCATCGCATCACAGTCATGGATAATGTGGGGGGCTCCAGGCTTTCACAAAATGCTGGCGGAGCCCCCAACCTGCACCACAGAGCACCGCAGCCATTTTCACTACAGCGGCGCACATCGGAACACCCCTCATCCAAACCTGTGTCCTGCAGCAACGCGCCACTCTTGCCTCATACAGCAGCGACCCTGGGACCCCGTTTCACCGCAGCCTCCACCCCCGGTAAGCAATAAGACCTATGGATTATAAGAGGCACTATCATTTTATTGATAAAAAAGTTTTTTTCCTATTTTTCACCTCAAAATTTGGGGTGCGTCTTATAATCCGGTGCGTCTTATAATCCCCAAAATACGGTAAATAAAAAAGAACCTAGACATGTTTGGTGTCTATGAACTCGAACTAACCTGGAGAATCATAATGGCAGGTCAGTTTTAGCATTTAGTGAACATGGTAAAAAAAAAACAAACAAACAAAAAACAACTGTGGAATTGCACTTTTTTTTTGCAATTTCACTGCACTTGGAATTTTTTCCCCATTTTCCAGTACACGATATGTTAAAATCAATGGTGTCGTTCAAAAGTAAAACTTGTCCTGCAAAAAAAGAAACCCTCACATGGTTACATTGACAGAAAAATAAAAAAGTTATAATTCTGGGAAGAAGGGGAGAAAAAAACCTGAATTTCAAAAACTGAAATAGCCCTGGTCATTTAGGGGTTAAACCCCTGAAGCTCTGACTCTGCAGCCAGTCAGTAGTTCTGCTCTCCTGGTTTATACCTCTGTGCTGTCCTCCTGTGTGTTGTCTTGATTATTCCCATTCTTTGATCTAGGCTTAACATTTGACTACTTGTTTTGTGTTTTTGTTCCTGACATGGCCTCTTTGACCTGACCCAGCTACCTGACTATTCTTTTTGCCAGCTTGCGCCACCGAACAGCAGCTGAATCTGTGGCCCTTGCCCAAGGACCTCTGTGTAGATCCATATCTCTGTACAGGGGTTTAAGGGTTAAAGGGTGGAGGCCAGGACAACCCCTGGGTTCTGGGAAATGTAATAGCTTGCACCAAGCCTGTTCAAGGTACCCATTTTGGGGCTGCAAGGTGACTGTGAACAGTGCATGCATGATAAGTATGATGCACTTCACAGTCCTCCCAATACAATACGATGTGTCTCATAGTCCCCTTATGAAGTATGATGTGCCCCATAGTCTCCCTATACAGTATAATGTGCACCACAGTCCCATCATACAGTATGATGTGCACAAAAGTCCCCTCATACAGTAGGATGTGCCCCATGGGCGTACCCACCGTGGGGCAGGGGGGGGCAGGTGCCCCCCTAGAAGCAGGTGCACACAATGAAAGAGAGCGGAGAGAGCAGCACAATGGCGGCTCCCTCTGCCACAGATTGTAGTGCCTGTCTGTGTGCGCAGTGCACGGAGCTGCTGTCTCATCAGAGGAGCTCCTTCCTTCCTGGCCGCAGCAGCTGTAGTTTCACTTTCTGCCCTGCAGGCTCTGGTTGTCTCAGCCACACTGGGTCCTAGTGCCCTCTGTGTGCAGACACTGGACTCTTCCTGCTCCTGCCTCAGCCACTGCCTGCAAACTTCATGGTAAGAGGGGATGGAATTTATTAAATTCATTCTGCTCAGGCATGTCATGGTCACTGTGGGGGAATGTGAGAGTATGGGGTACAGTGGGGAGGGGTACAGGGCACTGGGGTGAATGTAAGAGGATGGGGGTATTGTGGGGGAGGGGTACAGGGCACTGGGGGTGAATGTAAGAGGATGGGGTATTGTGGGGGCTAGGGCACTGGGGTGAATGTAAGAGGATGGGGGTATTGTGGGGTCTAGGGCACTGGGGGGTTAATGTGAGAGGATGGGGGTATTGTGGGGGAGGGGTACAGGGCACTGGGGTGAATGTAAGAGTATGGGGGTATTGTGGGGCTAGGGCACTGGGGGGGTTAATGTGAGAGGATGGGGTATTGTGGGGCTAAGGCACTGGGGGGGTTAATGTGAGAGGATGGGGTATTGTGGGGCTAGGACACTGGGGGGGTTAATGTGAGAGGATGGGGGTATTGTGGGGGAGGGGTACAGGGCACTGGGGTGAATGTAAGAGGATGGGGGTATTGTGGGGCTAGGGCACTGGGGGGTTAATGTGAGAGGATGGGGTATTGTGGGGAGGGGTACAGGGCACTGGGGTGAATGTAAGAGTATGGGGTATTGTGGGGGCTAGGGCACTGGGGGGTTAATGTGAGAGGATGGGGTATTGTGGGGCTAGGGCACTGGGGGGGTTAATGTGAGAGGATGGGGGTATTGTGGGGGCTGAAGTGGGGGAGGGGCAACAGGGCACAGAGAGTGAATGTGAGAGGACGGAGTATTGTGGGGGAGGGGATACAGGGCACTGGGGTGAATGTAAGAGTATGGGGTATTGTGGGGGCTAGGGCACTGGTTGGTGAATGTGAGAGGATGGGGATATTGTGGGGGCTGGCGCACAGGGGTTGATGTGAGAGGATAGGGTATTGTGAGGGAGGGTAGACAGGTCACTGGGGTTGAATGTAAGAGGATGGGGGTATTGTGGGGCTAGGGCACTGGGGGTTTACTGTGAGAGGATGAGGGTATTATGGGGGCTGAAGTGGGGAGGGGCAACAGAGCACTGAGGGGTGCATGTGAGAGGATGGGGGTATTGTGGGGTCAGTGGGACAGAACACTAAGGGGTGCATGTGAGACAATGGGCTGTTGGGGTGTGGGTGGGGGACAGGGGAGGTAGGGGGCTTTTTTTACTTGTGAGCTCCTTAATACTTTAATAATAGATTAATATTTCAGTATTATTATAACAAGGGCATAGACAGACGGCCGTATAACTCATGCGAGGATCGCACTGCAATCCTTGGACTTGCTGGTACTGCTCCTGACATGAGCGCGACTGCCATGTATAATATATGGTATATACAGCGTAGTGTCGCATACACTGCTGTATTATACAATATACAACAGTTCTAATGCTCCATACCTAATATGCAGGATAATGTACAGTGTATATGATGTAACCTGTATAAGATGCGACATTGGCTTGCCCCCCCTAGTTTTGATCCTGGGTATGCCCATGATGTGCCCCACAGTCTCCTCATACTGTATAATATACCCTACAGTCTCCTCATAAGTACCCCACAGTCCCACCATACCACAGTCTTCTCATACAGCTCGATGCACCTCACAGTCCCCCCTACAGTGTAATGTGCCCCACAGCCAACTGCACAATATAATGCCCCCCACTGTATCCCCTAGACAGGTTTATGTCCCCTGCAATCCTCCCACACACTTACGTACCCCAATATCCCACACACAGTATGATTCCCCACAGTCCTACCACCCCTAATCTTCCGGAAACAGTACAATGTCCCCACAGTCCTACCACCCCCAATCTTCCACACACAGTATGATGTCCCCACAGTCCTACCGCCCCCCCTATCTTCCACACAAAGTATTATGTCCCCACGGTCCTACTGCCCTCAAATCTTCCACATATAGTATGATGATCTATCTATTATCTATCTATCTATCTGGAGCACCTGCTAGGGCCGTGGGGATACTCGGTACCGGGCCGGTTCTCAAGGGGATGTGTCACAGCAGTAGTGACCCGGTCCGTGGGTCTGGTTGTCCAATGAAAAATGATGATTAAGGGGAAATAAAATTTATAAGAGATGATTCGTGATGCCACCTGTGGTACTCGGCTAAGGATGGCCAACGCAGCTTAAAGAGACCGCTGGGGCTGATGGTGATGCAGCAGAGTTGATACAGCTCTCCACAGGTAGAGCTTAGTCCCAGGGCAATTATATTGTTAAAGATAGTGCTGTTGGTTGTAGTGCAGGGCTGATGTGATGCAGCAAATAAACAGGTGGACAAAGCGAGGTGCAGTCTTCACACTTTTTCCTCACAGTTCTGATGTTACAATCCCCAGCCGGGGTGCTGTGTCCTCAGGGTCAGTGGTGCAGACAGTTCTCCGGTAGCTTGGGGTACATGTTGCCACGGCTCCCTTAGATGTTCCTATCCTTGACGTCTCACTACGCTGGCTACCACCACCCCTGCGTCTTCACACACAGTGTCTCGAGCCAGCAGACTCGGATCTTGTCGGGCGACGTTGATCAGACCCCTGGATCATATATGTCTACCTTTTGTCCATGATCTATCTATATATCTATCTAAAACTGTCAGTAGAAACATCAAATAACTTTTTATTTTAAATAAATGTGGCAGCATTATCTTTACTGGCTTTTCTATTGCTATTCAGCATTCCTGCGTACATCTTTGTATCATGTATAGACATATTTTAAGAATTCGAGACATTCAGAGATTGTGTAATAAATATGTCACTTCTTTCATGGCTATAATACTGCTACACTTTAACAAAAATGGTGATTTTCCAGCTATTGCCAGAGGGAAAATCTATACAAAGCTGTGCAGAACCGCCACTGCATATAGGTGTAACCTTATATACACATCTATAGAGAAAGCCTCAGAGGCTTCTCATCTATAAGTCCAAAATTCAGTACTGATGCATTTCTTACATATTCTCAAAGTGATCTGTGCTCTGGACACCTGATACAGGTAGACAAAGGGTTCTGCAAACATTTTGTTTTTCTTTTTTAATTTTTTTGTCGAAATGATAAATTGCTAGACATGTTATGCATGTTCATCCATCTGGAATATAGACCTTTAAGAAATATTCTGTTCCTAGATTCCATATTCCCATCAAGTGAACCTTAGGTTGCAACATGCCTGTCTGTCTGTCTGTCTACAGTTTTGGTGTGAACATTATTGGCTCCCCTAAATTATCACCTGAAATAACAAAATAAAAGCAGTGACACACAGCAGAAAACCTTGTACAGAAAAATGCCCCCACCCACCCACAGTGACACATGGTGGAGGATCCTATGGAGTAATGTGCCCCTCACCTACAGTCGTGGCCAAAAGTTTTGAGAATGACACAAATATTAATTTTTACAAAGTCTACTGCTTCACTTTTTCTAATGGCAATTTGCATATACTCCAGAATGTTATAAAGAGTGATCAGCTTAACAGCAATTACTTGCAAAGTCAATATTTGGCTAGAACATGAACTTTATCCCCCAAAACACATTTCAACATCATTGCAGCCCTGCCTTAAAAGGACCAGCTAACCTCTTTTCAGTGATTGCTCAATTAACACAGGTGTGGGTGTTGATGAGGACATGGCTGGAGATCAATCTGTCATGATTAAGTAAGAATGACACCACTGGACACTTTAAAAGGAGGCTGGTGCTTGGCATCATTGTTTCTCTTCTGTTAACCATGGTTATCTCTAAAGAAACACGTACAGTCATCATTGCAATGCACAAAAATGGACTAACAGGGAAGAGTATCGCAGCTAGAAAGATTGCACCTCAGTCAACAATCTATCGCATCATCAAGAACTTCAAGGAGAGAGGTTCCATTGTTGCCAAAAAGGCTTCAGGGCGCCCAAGAAAAACCAGCAAGCGCCAGGACCGTCTCTTAAAAGTGTTTCAGCTGCGGGATCGGGCTACCAGCAGTGCAGAGCTTGCTCAGGAATGGCAGCAGGCAGGTGTGAGTGCATCTGCACGCACTGTGAGGCGGAGACTCTTGGAGCAAGGCCTGGTCTCAAGGAGGGCAGCAAAGAAGCCACTTCTCTCCAGAAAAAAACATCATGGACAGACTGATATTCTGCAAAAGGTACAGGCAGTGGACTGCTGAGGACTGGGGTAAAGTTATTTTCTCTGATGAATCCCCTTTTCGATTGTTTGGGACATCAGGAAAACGCCTCATTCGGAGAAGACAAGGTGAGAGCTACCACCAGTCTTGTCTCATGCCAACTGTTAAGCATCCTGAAACCATTCATGTGTGGGGTTGCTTCTCAGCCAAGGGAATCGGCTCTCTCACAGTCTTGCCTAAAAACACAGCCATGAATAAAGAATGGTACCAGAATGTCCTCCAAGAGCAACTTCTCCCAAGCCTCCAAGAGCAGTTTGGTGATCAACAATGCCTTTTCCAGCATGATGGAGCACCTTGCCATAAAGCAAAGTTGATAACTAAATGGCTCAGGGAACAAAACATAGAGATTTTGGGTCCATGGCCTGGAAACTCCCCAGATCTTAATGCCATCAAGAGATGGGTGGAAAAACAAAAACCTAAAAATTCTGACAAAATGAAAGCATTGATTGTGCAAGAATGGACTGCTATCAGTCAGGATTTGGTCCAGAAGTTGATTGAGAGCATGCCAGGGAGAATTGCAGAGGTCCTGAAGAAGAAGGGTCAACACTGCAAATATTGACTTGCTGCATTAACTCATTCTAACTGTCAATATAAGCTTTTGTTACTCATATGTTTGCAATTATTATATTTCTGTCTGTGATAAAAACATCTGTCAAACACACATAAAAACCAGAGGGCAGCAGATCATGTGAAAATATAATATTTGTGTCATTCTCAAAACTTTTGGCCATGACTGTACAGTGATGCATGGCAGAGGGTACATATTTGCTTTGGAGCTACTTTTCTGCAAAGACTATATGGAGACTGTGAGGATAGAAAGATTGTATGGATTTCATATACCAGGGTTCTTCTTCCATTATCTATTAGGAATGAGCAAGCGTGCTCAATGATACATGGTTATCACTCGAGTATCACGATGCTCAGGTATACTCGTTACTCAGCGAGTCTTGGGTGGTGCTCTATGTAAAACTCGAATCCCTGCACTGCATGTTTGGTGCCTGTTACACAGCCAATAAGCTTGCAAGGATTGCCTGCGCATCACTGTTATGCCGTAGCCATCTTGGTTGTGGCATTACTGTGATTAGCTGGCTGTGTGACATCATCAGGAGTTATAAAAGAACAGGAGCCGCTCGGCACACTGGCGCAATTTGGAGAGAGAGTGCTTGTCTAGGCCTGTGTGCACAGTATAATAAATCAGTGGCCTGTAGTGTTGATACTGGTGCTGAAGCTGAACCATCATACTAACAGCACTTCTAAGGGCTAATCGTTTGTATCACATATAATCAGCATTTAGTCTAGGAAGGGAGAGAGAGTCATAGGAACGGGGATAGTGGCTGAATATGGTCTGTAGACAAATATTAGGGCTTTGCAGTCCATTGCCAAATATATGGATGCCTTTTTTATTTTGGGAGGTGTGAAAAAAATTGAATATATTTAGACCTATTGAGTAGTACGTTCTTTGTGCTACTTTTTTGTGTTATATAACACTTCAAAAAATTGTTGAAAAATTTTCGTGGGTTAAATTTGTCACCCATACACTATTCTGCAGTCTGTGGTACATTTCTGTAACATCTTACACTCCAAAAAAGAGTAAAAAAATAGCTGTATTACTGTACTCACACATAGACTACTCCGTGGTCTGCGGTACATTTCTGTGATCTATAAAACTGAAAAAAACATTACAAAAATTTGCAGGCTTAAATTTTTCAGCCATACAGTTTAACGTGTTCTATGGTGCATTTCTGTGATATCTAACACTCCAAAAAAGTGTTAAAAAAATTAGCTGCATTACATTTCTCAGCCATACACTATTTCGTGGTCTGGGGTATATTTCTGTGATATCTAAAGGGTATGCCACACTAAACAATATCGCTAACGGGATCGCTAAAAAACGTCACTATTTAGCGATCCCGTTAGCGATATTGTTCAGTGCGGCAGCTTCCAGCGACGAGCTTCCTGCTGTGATCTCGCTCGTCGCTGGAATCGCTCCGGACCCTATTTTCTCGTCAGCGCTCCCGCTGGGTAAGTATCTTATCGCTGTGTGGCACCTTTTCTTAGCGATTTAGCGGTACTTTTGTACCGCTAAAGTCGTTAAGAAGATCGCTAACGGGATTAGTATGCAACGCTAACGAGATCGCTAGCGGGATTGTTTAGTGTGGCAGTACCTTAACACTACAAAAAAGTGTTACTTTTTTACTGTATTCAATTAGTCATGCATACCGTGTAACCCGTTTAGTGGGCGACAAAGATGGCAGAACTAATCGAGAATCCCGAGGGAGTGACCTGAGGACTATTGGAGCCAGAGGAAGCTGGTGAAACAGCAGAGATGTCAGGATCCTGTGGTCCGGATCTGGGCAATTTCCCGCAACCAGCAAGGCCCGGACCCAGGTCGCATCCTTTACCGCTGGGGTTCTTGCGGATGGGAGAGCCAGGATCCAGGAGCTGGTGAGTGGATTGTGGGACCTAGACTTGTCGGAAGAGACAAGGAGGTGATCCAGGACCAGGTCTGGAGAAATGATATCAGGCCCGCTAGTAGCAAGGTACTGAGAGTTGGCATCCAGGAGGGTGTTCGTTACTTACGACCATCAGCAGAGAAGAGGGTTCATTAAAGAGTTTGGGACCCGTCATCACATCTCATTCAACCATCGGGCAGTAGAGATGGAACACTTGCCTTGAAAGCTGCAAGAACTGACGGCTGGAGCCAGGGTCACGTTCCTCAAAATGGAGAGTCAACATAGATGGTGTTATGATTTGGTAGCTGAGGAGTGCAGGTAATAAAGGAAATACACCAGAGCAGTTGGAATCTATGAGATTGCAGTACCCTGACTAACCACCACAACTAGAGGCAGCCGTGGAGCGTTCCTACGTTGGTCCTAGACGCCTCGTCACAGCCTGAGAAACTAACTATACCTAAAGATAGAAAGAGGAAAGCTATCTGCCCCGGAGCAGATCCCCAAAGAACATAGAAAGCCCCCAAACATGTAATGGCGGTTAGACAAGAAGAAATACTGACACAGACAGAAAATAGTATGAGCAAACGTTGGGGCCCAAACTATCTAAATAGAAAAGGATAGGAAGGGCACTTACTGCAATCCCAAAAAACCCTGAAAAGCACCAACTCTACTAATTTCAAAAACACCTGAGATCACACGACCTCTACCACCTAAATTAGTTCTCTGGTGTAACAAAATCAAAACAGCAGCCACTGAAAAAACTGGAAAAAGCAAATGTACAAACATCAGTGGCTGAACTAAACTGAGAGGGCAAAAGCCCCCGGAGGGGACCCTGAAGGCCCCCACAGAAGTGCAGGACAAAATGCAAAAATCAAGCACAAAAACAAAAAGAAGAAAATGTCTTATCTGTTAGCAGGAGATGCAGACACGACACAGCAGGCTACAAAGGAAACAGGAATCAAGGATTGAGACCAGAACAATTGATCACCGGCAACCCTGATGGGAAGGCGACTCCCTTATATAAGACCAGTCAGTAACACCTGATTCCCAATCCTCACAATCTTCACTGGACAGTCCAGTACCGCTTGTAACCACCAGAGGGAGCCTCTGCTCAGAACTCATCTCAAGTCAATTCACAACAGATGGTTTGCAGTAGGTGTGTTCCCAGAAAGTAGGGAGCAGGATGAACCCTTCTTGAGGAATGAACAGGCCTGAGAGAGGTTCTTAGAGGCGGCTCAAGACCTGGCTATTACCACCCCCAAGAGAGTGTACTTTCCTTGGGGCCCCCCACCTCCTATTCGGGAATAGGCGATAGTGCAGGTGACACAGGGGGATGTTGCCCATTTCTTTATGCCGGAGGCTCCGGCACTACTGGAAGCTGGAACACTTACAACCCAAGCACCTGGGCATCATGCTCCAGGTAGCAGTCTTCCCTGCCTCCCAAGGAAGGAGAATAAGAAGCGAACACCTGAAGAGGATTACTGTCTTACCCTCCTGATAATTTTTCCTGGCTATGCACAAAGCCTGTATGAGTGTAGGAGTACAGCAGCTACACTTTTAAAATATTTGAATGAGTCCCGCTTGTTATTGCCTTTCAGGGGTCCATGGATGACGGTCCGTATAATTTTTTCCTGGCTTTGCACTTTATGAAAAGCTTTTATGAGTGTAGAAGTACATAAACTACACTTTCAAAATATCTGTGTACCAAATTTATTTCTGTATTCAATTAATCGTCCATACAGTGTAACTCGGTTATTGGTACATTACGGTGGTATGGAAGAAGGAAGGTGTTTCCATCACCTCCATCCAGTTTAAATAAAATTTACTTTCATTAGAACAGTTTAAAAACCAATGCTAAAAATGAGAGAGAGACTCTTAGCCTGACACGTTTCTGGTGCACCTGCTAATATAAGGGTACTGTGGTCCATGCTCTGTGAGTGAAATTTGTAAGCTGTTAATATAGGGGTACTGTGGCCCATGCTCTGTGAGTGAAATTTGTACTCTGCTAATATAAAGGTACTTTGGACCATGCTCTGTGAGTGAAATGTGTAAGCTGCTAATGTAGGGTAATGTGGCCCATGTTCTATGGGTGAAATTTGTAAGCTGCTAATTTAGGAGTACTGTGGTCCATGCTCTGTGACTGAAATTTGTATGTCATTCATTTACTTCCTATTTTACCATGATTTCTATGGTGAAAGAACCCCTTTAAGTCATTTCCCTATCCACATTTGTTTGCAGGACAATTGTCCTGCTATTACCTCCATTTAGCTTCCTTCTACAGCCCCTATAGCCCTGATTATGACCATTTTACAGCCATTTTAATGACCAAATTGTCCAAATCATGTCCCCACTAATTTGTTCCTGCGAACCAGTGAATCCATGGGTTCGCTCTTCTCTACCTGTGATATATACTGTCGAACTTGGTTCGTGTGAAATTTCATTGGTTTTAAATAAAAAAACAAAATTGGCTTGGTACAGGTGTAGAAATTTGGTTGTTAAAAAAATTATTATTGTCACAGATACTGTAGAACTTGTATTGTGTTAAATGTAAAAAATTGGCCTTCTACCGGTGTTAATGTGTTTGTTCCAAAATTGGCTATTTTCATAAATACTCTAGAACTTGATTTGTGTGAAATTTCGTCTCTTTCAAAGAAATATAAAACTTCGCCTGGTACAGGTATAGAAATTTGTCCCCCAGCCACCACTATTTTTCCCGTTGTGACGTCACCCCCTTGTACCAGCACGTGCCCTTACCAATGCGGTTTCTGGGATTGTACACTTAATGACTGACTTGTGTACAAGTGCTGGAGGCCAGGGACGCTACATTTTCCTGATGGCACACTGTGTGAACATTGTGGAAGCTGGGGCCGAGTCCCATTCTGACACGGTGCATGTTCTAATGACGCAAAGGATTGCTGCTCCTACTTCTATCAGGGTTTCATCCACCTCCTACACCAGTTCCCGCAGCTCACCTTGCTCCTCCTCATCCTCCATCTCCGTTGTGCTGTCTCAGAACACGTCGTCCACATCAGTCAGAAGCTGGAAGTGTGTAGCCCTGGTGTTAGGCACACGCAGTACCCTGGAGAATGTGTGGAGAGATAGCAGTTCAATGCTCAATACCCATTCACTCAACATACACTAGACACACCCTTAGGGTAGTGTAGTCACTTGTGAGGGAGTGGTCAGGGTGTATTCGTTGAGTGATTAGAGTAGTCAGTTTCCTGTCTTCGGACAGAGCAGACGTGTGGAGTCTAGCTGGGACTTGGAGGGAGGAAGCAGTCCAGCCTGGTTCTATCAGCAGTTCAGCAAGTGGAGGCCAGTAAGGGCGAGATATAGATCACCTCAGCCTGGTCAGAGCTGTACCTCACTTGAAGACATTGATAAAGAAAGAAGAGTTTAGTACAGAATTACTTCAGTCACCTGTCCCAAGGACAGTGAAAGGTTCAGAGACGTGCTCCTGCCTAGTGGATTACTGAGAGTCTGGTAACTAACTCTAAAGGAAGAGAAGAAGGGAGTGATTATATGACTTTTTGCAAGTGTGAGTGTTTATGCTACAAGCGCGGACAAGGCGAAAGGCACAGTGGAAGGAATATTTGAAAAGTGCTTTTGGATTGAAGAAGTCCTGCACATTGTTACCGGTCACTGGGGACCGAAGGATCACTAAAGCTTCACGCTTAGTGGTAAGAAAACCAGAGACTTACCGGACCTTAGGTCGCGGCAAGCAGCCCCTAAATAGTCGGTACGTAACTGGGGTCAGGGGGAGTGAGGACCTTGAGCCTGATCAGCAAGATAGGAATTCAGCTCTCTCACAGGAAGGCTCCGACCACAAAACTGACTGGGCGGTACAGCTATGGAATAGCTGGAGTTATAGAGGGAACTACGCTTCAGGCTGGTTGTACTCATCGTATTGAAAGTAAAGGAGGCCCCTAACTTGTCCAGCTGCTATCTCGAAATACATTCTCCTTGGATCAGCCTCCCTGGGACCTGCCTTACCATCTTACAAGTAAAGGTATGGAAAGACGCTGACCGTGTGAGACTGAGTTATTTACTTGCATGCCTGCACAACCCTGCTTTAACTACCGACCTGAGGGAAGAGTCCCACCTGTAGGGGACCCGACATCTAGCTGCATCACCATCCCCTCAGAGATCTACAGCAGCGCTGGTACAAATTACCAGAGACTACAGGTGGCGTCACGAACTGTAAATATATCTATCCCCTGTAAATATTCCCCCAACATACGCCAGACTGCCAGGGCCACAGACCGAGCCACCGCTACCTGTGACAAACCCCATAGACTTCCATGGGCTCGGCTCTGAGTACCCCATTGCCCTGGTAACCCACAATTGTGGTGGCGGGTCGACACAAAACTTTAATAGCACTTTGAGAGGGCAGGCATTTTCTTCGCGCCACATGGGGGTACACGCCCACGAAAGTACGCCCACCTCCTTCTCCAGCGCCTGAGGGCGCGAATATGGCGACAAAAATGGCGATTTTTGGCGCCAAAAGTGCAAACAGTCCTTCTCTTTTTTTTTTTTTTTTCACAGAAACAATTCCATAGGCACACAGGGCTCGCAATTTTGCGAGTTTCGCATCCTGTTCGTGACGCCAAAGTTTTGTGTCGACCCGCCACCACAATTGTGGGTTACCAGGGCAATGGGGTACTCAGAGCCGAGCCCATGGAAGTCTATGGGGTTTGTCACAGGTAGCGGTGGCTCGGTCTGTGGCCCTGGCGGTCTGGCGTATGTTGGGGGAATATTTACAGGGGATAGATATATTTACAGTTCGTGACGCCACCTGTAGTCTCTGGTAATTTGTACCAGCGCTGCTGTAGATCTCTGAGGGGATGGTGATGCAGCTAGATGTCGGGTCCCCTACAGGTGGGACTCTTCCCTCAGGTCGGTAGTTAAAGCAGGGTTGTGCAGGCATGCAAGTAAATAACTCAGTCTCACACGGTCAGCGTCTTTCCATACCTTTACTTGTAAGATGGTAAGGCAGGTCCCAGGGAGGCTGATCCAAGGAGAATGTATTTCGAGATAGCAGCTGGACAAGTTAGGGGCCTCCTTTACTTTCAATACGATGAGTACAACCAGCCTGAAGCGTAGTTCCCTCTATAACTCCAGCTATTCCATAGCTGTACCGCCCAGTCAGTTTTGTGGTCGGAGCCTTCCTGTGAGAGAGCTGAATTCCTATCTTGCTGATCAGGCTCAAGGTCCTCACTCCCCCTGACCCCAGTTACGTACCGACTATTTAGGGGCTGCTTGCCGCGACCTAAGGTCCGGTAAGTCTCTGGTTTTCTTACCACTAAGCGTGAAGCTTTAGTGATCCTTCGGTCCCCAGTGACCGGTAACAATGTGCAGGACTTCTTCAATCCAAAAGCACTTTTCAAATATTCCTTCCACTGTGCCTTTCGCCTTGTCCGCGCTTGTAGCATAAACACTCACACTTGCAAAAAGTCATATAATCACTCCCTTCTTCTCTTCCTTTAGAGTTAGTTACCAGACTCTCAGTAATCCACTAGGCAGGAGCACGTCTCTGAACCTTTCACTGTCCTTGGGACAGGTGACTGAAGTAATTCTGTACTAAACTCTTCTTTCTTTATCAATGTCTTCAAGTGAGGTACAGCTCTGACCAGGCTGAGGTGATCTATATCTCGCCCTTACTGGCCTCCACTTGCTGAACTGCTGATAGAACCAGGCTGGACTGCTTCCTCCCTCCAAGTCCCAGCTAGACTCCACACGTCTGCTCTGTCCGAAGACAGGAAACTGACTACTCTAATCACTCAACGAATACACCCTGACCACTCCCTCACAAGTGACTACACTACCCTAAGGGTGTGTCTAGTGTATGTTGAGTGAATGGGTATTGAGCATTGAACTGCTATCTCTCCACACATTCTCCAGGGTACTGCGTGTGCCTAACACCAGGGCTACACAGAAGCTTGGCAGCACTGCCTCAGTGAAGTGGCAACAGGCTCTACTGAAGCTAATTTGTCTAGGAGACAAACCGCACACCGCTGCAGAGTTACTTAAAGGAATAATAAACAAGACAGATCTGTGTCTTTTGATGGTAAACCTCCAATCAGGCATGGTCGTGTGCGGTAATGGGCGTTACCTGGTGGTGGCTGTGAAGCTTGGCAATCTCATACACATACCATGCTTGGCACATGCGCTCAACTTGGTAGTTCAGCGGTTTCTGAAAACATACCATACCCACATTTGACAGAAATTCTGGTCAAGGTGCATCACATCATCATCCATTTCCGCAAGTCACCTACAGCTGCCACCGATCCGGCACTACTGTGGCAGCTCACGCACGTGCCAGCTGACCGACTGGTGTGCGACATGTCCACGTGTGGGAATTACACCCTGCACATGCCGGCCACGCTTGTGAGCAGAAGAGGCTAGTTGTGTAACATCAACTCCAACATGCCTGTCGGTATAGTGGGCATGGATGTCTTACATTTGTGTTCTCCAAGACTTTGAGGACTCCACAAAGATGGTGAGCGGCGAAGATGCCATAATCAGTGCAGCAATCCCGCTTCTGTACCTGCTTAAACAGTTGTTGCTGACAATTAAACATGAAGCTTTGTATGCGGACCAGGTAGAGACGGAAGAAGACATGAGACAGTGAGATACTGCCCAGCCTTATCTCATCTCAACTGCTCAGCGCAGATTGGGTAACAATAAGGAGGTGAAGGCTAAAGGAGAGGAAGAGGAACAGGAGCTGGATGAGTGCAAAAGAGGCTAGTACCCACACAAGCTTCGCCCCGTCTCTCTTATGTGGAATGGCTGAGGATGTGAATGAGGAGGAAGAGATAGAGGAGGAGTAGGAGATGGAGAGTAGTCAACATGGTGGAGACAAGAAAGTGTTGGCTGTAGGGACCATGGCACATATGGCAGACTTTATGCACTGCTGCCTTTCCGGTGACCCTCTCATTGCATTCATCGTAGCCAAAAAAGAGTACTGGTTGTTCACCCTGCTATACCCACACTACAGTGAGAACTTTGCATGTCTTCTTCCAGAGGCAGAGAGGTCTTCTAAAATGGTGCTATACCAGAAGGCCATTGTGGAAAATATGTTGAAAAAATTCCTATCAGACACGCTAGCGGCAGGAGGCAAGCTTCTGTGCTGAACCAAGGAGGAGAGGTGAGGGTGAGACACCAGATACAGCAGAGGCAGAGGTACACTGTTAAAAGACTAGACCAATTTCATGACACTTTCCCAGTGTCCATGCCCTCAAGATAATTTTGACAAGAAGGGAAAGTTTTAAAAGATGGTCAAGCATTGAGTCCTGTCCTCCTCTTTTCTCGGTCTGGTCATGTCAGGGGTTAACTTTTCTCTGCCTAGTTCTGGTGTCAGGACTGCTATTTCTCTCCACTGCTTCCTGCAGGCAGTGTCAGTTATATTTTCTGCCTACAGCATGAGTAGATGACTCTGATGATACCCTGATATGTCCTGCTGTGTTTAGCTGACTTTACCCATGTCTATTCCTTCCTCTCATTCCGCCCCGACTCTGTGTCTCCCTTAGTGTTTGGATTTCCTGGTATTCAACTCGGCATTGGCTCTGACCTGATTCTGTCTCTGGTTTCTGTTACTTCTGCTTCTGACTGGCATTGACCTTCTGGCGTGGCTCTGACTCTGAGATTGGTACTCCCCTTGGTACTCAGCTACTCTCTGGTATTGACTCGGCTTGTTTGACTATTCTGCTGCCACCTAGTGGTAGCCTTGCTGCAGTTCTGCTGGTCTGCTCTGTGCAGTATTGCAGACCTCACTCCACTCTGCTGCCATCTAGTGGAGTTTGCATTTACTTGCAGAGCTGCAGCGTGACATTATAACTGACCACTGATAGTTTGTTTTTCCTTTCCCTTTTTGCTCCTCTCTTTATGGATCCGCTTCGTACCCTGGCGGATCAGATGTTTAATCTGACTCATATGATGCAGGACTTGTCTGTGGAACATAGAGCCCTGGCCTCTTCCCATAATCAACTTCAGAGGGAACTTTCTGAGACTGTTAAGTCTTTTGAAGGTTCCATGACACAATCAGCCTGTAAGCACCCGGACCCCATAGATGTCTTGTTACACTCTCCTGAGCCTACGGTCAAGCTCCCAGATGCTTTCTCTGGGGAAAATGAGAAGTTCCGTACGTTCAGGGAGAATTGTAAGCTGCTTTTCTCTCTGATACCCGATCCTCTGGTGATGAGAGTCAACGGGTGGGGACAGTCATGTCGTTACTCTGGGAGGGTCCTCAAACATGGGCTTTTTCTTTACCTGCTACTGCCCCTGAATGTGTGTCTGTGGACAGGTTCTTTGAGGCTTTAGGACTGATTTTTGACGAACCTGACCGGGTCAGGGTGGCAGAGGTCACAGTCATTGGTCTTTCCCAGGGTAAACTCACTGCCGAATGGTATTGCTCGGAGTTTAGAAGGTGGTCCACCGAAGTGACCTGGAACGACTCTGCGCTAAGGTGTCAGTTCAGGAGGGGACTGTCGGATCATCTCAAGGATGCTCTGGCTCTCCATCCGCCACCCAGCTCCTTGGAGGAGGCTATGACTCAGGCCATTCGAATGGATCGGTGGTTGCGGGAGAGAGATGTAATGCAGCGGGAGGTCTCTTTATATCCGGCTAACTCTGATGTGATATCATATACAGAACCTATGGAGGCTGGGGCCACCAACCTCAAGGAGAAGGAGAGGACGCGACAACGGGAAGGAAGATTATGTTTTTTTTATTGTGGTGATCCTGGACATTGGAAAAAGGACTGCTCCTCTTGCACACCGACTAACAAGCTGCCGAGTCTGGGTGATTGTCATGGAGGTCACCCAGACTCTCAGGTACCCTTTTCCTTATTCCATAAAATGTTGTTGGAGGTGGCACTTTTTTGTGGGGATTGTTACACACCCACCTCAGCTTTCGTGAACTGTGGGTCATCCATGAACTTCATTGACTCACGTTTGGTGTCCAAGTGTAAGATAGGGACAGTTAGGCTTGAAACACCAATTCATATCATTGCCATTGATAAGACACATCTGGTTAAGAATATTGTTAATCTTGTTTCGGACGAGTTTCTCTTCAAGGTGGGTTCCTTGCATCAGGAGCGCATTTCATGTTATGTTCTGGATAATCTTCCAGCGGGACTGGCACTGGTTACAGTTGCACAATCCTGTTATTGACTGGGAATCTCAGGATATTGTGAAATGGGGTCCTAATTGTTCTAAGAGTTGTCTTTCTGCTGTGCTGGTGTCGTCCGTTAATCTGGAGGGTATTCTGGAGTACTTGAAAGATTTTAAGGACGTGTACATCTCAGAAAGTTTACGTAAAGGTCATATTTGTCTCTTTTGTTTCCCCTGTGGCCGCTGGATTCTTTTTTGTAAAAAATAAGATGGTGATCTACGCCCTTGCCTCGATTTTCGGGAACTAAATAAAATTACGGTGAGAAATACCTACTCTCTCCCGCTTATCAATGATCTTTACAACCAATTATCTGGAGCCAAGTGGTTTTCCAAGTTGGACCTCAGGGGCGCGTATAATCTTATCCGTATTCGGGAGGAGGATGAGTGGAAAACAGTGTTCCTCACCACTGAGGGTTTGTTTGAAAATTTGGTCATGCCCTTTGGTCTCACAAATGCACCAGTGGTGTTTCAGAATTTCATCAATAATGTATTTTCTGATTTCATTGGGCGCTTAATGGTGGTATATTTAGATGACATCCTTGTATTTTTATCTGACAAAGAATCTCTCATGGGTCATCTACGTGCAGTTCTTTAGAGCTGTCCTTTCTGGGGTTCATCCTGTCTGCCAAGGGGTTTCGTATGGACACTGGAAAGGTACAGGCCATTGTGGATTGGGTGCAACCCAGAGACCTTAAAGGTCTTCAGCGTTTTTTGGGTTTTTCCAATTACTATCGTAAATTTATTAAAGAGTTTTCTCAGGTGGTCAAGCCTCTCACGAATCTCACTTGCAAGGGGGCTGATCTTAAAAATTGGACAGGCCCGGCAGTTGTAGCCTTCTCTACATTGAAAAAATGTTTCATGTCTGTTCCTGTATTGGTCCAGCCCGATCCGTCTGAACCATTCATTGTTTAGGTGGACACATCGGAGGTGGGAGTGGGGGGCAGTGCTGTCTCAGGGACCCGTCACTTTAACTGACTTAAGACCTTGTGCCTTTTTCTCCAAGAAATTTTCTCCTGTTGAGAGAAATTACGATGTCGGGAATCGGGAGCTATAAGCCATAAAATTGGCTTGTGAAGAATGGAGGCACTTTTTGGAGAGGGCTGCTCATCGGTTCACGGTGATTACGGACCACAAGAGCCTGTCTTACATTGAGTCTGCCAAACGTTTGACCCCTAGACAGGCGAGGTGGTCCTTTTTTTTTTCACGTTTCTGGGGTGTCCTTCGAATTGGAGCAGGAAATTTGTGAAGCTCAGTCTCTTGCTCCTCCATTATTACCTGATAACAAGCTCTTCATCCCAGTTCAGTATCGTTTGAGGGTGCGCCGGGAGTTCCACGACTCTGCTCTCAGTGGGCATACGGGAGTCTCGGCCACCCAGAGAGCTATTGCTAGACTGTTCTGGTGGTGCTCCATGTCTTCTGACATCGCCGTGTTTGTGTCTGCTTGTGAAACGTGTGCCCGTGCTAAAGTCTCCCATAACTGGCTAGCCAGGGAATTAGTGCCATTGCCAATTCCAGACAGACCTTGGACTCATTTGTCCATGGATTTTATCACTGATCTCCCTCCTTCCAATGGCAAAACTGTGGTCTGGGTAGTGGTTGACAGATTTAGTAAACAGGCACATTTTGTACCTTTGGCAGGGCTGCCTAACGCTGAAAAACTGTCCAGGTTGTTTATTGAACACGTTGTGCGGTTGCATGGTGTGCCTCTGAATTTGGTGTCTGATAGAGAGGCGCAATTTGTGTCCAAATTTTGGAGGGCATTTTGTAAGAGATTGGGTATTAGTTTGACCTTCTCCTCTGCCTACCATCCCGAGACCAACAATCAAACGGAGAGGACCAATCAGTCATTTGAACAGATTTTGCAGTGTCTTGTCATGTCTCAGCAGGATGATTGGTGTACCTCGTTGCCCGTGGCTGAATTCGCATTTAATAATCGGATTAATCAGTCCACTGGCAACTCTCAGTTTTTCTATAACTATGGTTTTAACCCCCATTTTGGCAAATTTTCCAGGCTGGATTCGGGTTGTCCAGGGGCTGATTCGGCGGTTTAACGGTTGGGGGAGGTGTGGAAGGAGGTCCAGAAGAACAGTGGGGTGGCCCAGGGCCAACAGAAACATTTTGCTGATAAGCGACGATCTGTGGGACCTAAATTTCTGGTAGGAGATAAAGTGTGGTTGTCTACTAGGAACATACACCTGAAGGTTCCTTCTGTTAAGATGGGTCCCACATTTATTGGTCCTTACAAGATCATGGAGGTTGTCAATCCAGTTGCCTTTTGCTTACGCCTTCCTCCGTTGCTTCAGATCCCCAATGTGTTCCATAAGTCCCTTCTTAAGTCATTTGTACCTTCCTCTGCTGGGTCTCCATCTCTGCCGCCAACTGTCTCTGTGGATGGTCAAACTGAGTATGCAGTTGAACGGATTGTTGATTCTCGTATGATTCACAGTTCGCTTTAGTACTTGGTGCATTGGAGGGGTTACGGTCCTGAGGATCGATCTTGGGTTCCAACGCGATCATTCCATGCTGATCGGTTAGTTCGGGCTTTTCATGTACGTTATCCAGGGAAACCTGGGGGTCTGGTGGCCCCACCCTTGAGAGAGGGGTACTGTCATGATCCAGGCCAGGTATTGAGTCCTGTCCTCCTCTTTCCCGGTCTGGTCATGTCAGAGGTTAACTTTTCTCTGCCTCGTTCTGGTGTCAGGATGGCTATTTGTCTCCACTGCTTCCTGTAGGCAGTGCAGTTATATTTTCTGCCTATGGCTCAAGTAGTTGACTCTGGTGATACCCTGATTCGTCCTGCTGTGTCTAGCTGACTTTACCCGTTTCCGTTCCTTCCTCTCCTCCCGCCCCGACTGTGTCTCCCTTAGTGTTTGGATTTCCCGGTATTCGACTCGGCATTGGCACTGACATGATTCTGTCTCTTTGTTCTGTTATTTCTGCTTCTGACCAGCATTGACCTTCTGGTGTGGCTCTGACTCTGAGATTGGTACTCAGTTACTCTCTGGTATGGACCCGGCTTGTTTGACTATCCTGGTGGTAGCCTCGCTGCAGTTCTGCTCTGTGCAGTATTGCAGACCTCACTCCACTCTGCTGACATTTAGTGGAGTTTGCATTTACTTGCAGAGCTGTAGCGTGACACCGACCAAACCAGCATACTCCCTAATTCCTTTTGTGACCTTCAGCTATCGGGTTTTAAAGCTCGACACCTGGCAAGAGCGGTCCCTATATGACTTGGAGGTGTTGTGCTGCCCTGCTGCTAGCGTCTTATCTAAGCGGATTTTTAGTGCCACTGGAAGGGGGGGACGGGATCATAACAGACAGGCGCTTTGGCCTGTCAACAGAAAGTGCTAACAGGCTCACTCTGATAACAATGAACAAAGCCTTTGTATGTAACCCCTTCTTATGTACAGCACCATGGAATTAATGGCGCTTTATAAATAAATAATAATAATAATAAAAAAGCCTGGCTTAGGCCTGACTTTTACACACCACCAGATAATAGCAGCACATCATATATTAATGTTCTATATTTGAATGAGGCCTGCCAGTTGTTGCCTTCTAGGGTCTATGGATGACCCTACTTATACTTTTTTCCTGGCTTTGCACTTTGTGTAAAGCCTTAATGAGTGTAGGAGTACCACAACTACACTTGGTTCACAATATTTGAATGAGGCTATACAGTTGGTGCCTTCAAGGGTGTATGGATGACCCTGCTTGTAATTTATGGCAGGATTTGCACTTAGCGCATAGAATTAAGAATCTAGGAGTACCACTACATGACAATTTGAAGAGAATGTGTATGAGATCCTCCTTTGTGTCTAATACAGGGTGTATCTGGGTCCCTAATTTTTGGCAGTTCTTGCTTCTTTCATAAATTAAACTGAAATTTCTTATTTTTTAATAAAAAATTAAATTATGGTTTACTTAAGTTATATTTTTTTGTAAATTATTTTTAAATTTTGCCTTATATACAAGTCAGTATACAGAAATAATTGTTTCTTAACATTTTTTTTCGTGTAAAATGCAATGTCTCATTGATTTGGAATGTTTTATTATCACTTCTAAAGTTGAGTAAAGTGTGACACACGTTGTTCTCAGCAGTGATATGGAAGTCAGAGATGCTTCCAGGGGTCTTCCCCATGCTATTCTCCTTCCATTCAGCACTTTTCCCATTCATTTCAACATTTTTACTGCTCCCCACAGACCTCTTTGTAGGGTCTGCCGGAATAAAGCTTGGCTTTCCCATTGACTCCTATTATACTTGTTACGCAAAACGAGCACCAGACCATTTTAGTGCTTGCTTGTTTATCTATCTATTATCTATCTATCTATCTATCTATCTATCTATCTATCTATCTATCTATCTATCTATCTATTATCTATCTATTTGTCTATTATCTATCTATCATCTGATTCCATCTATCTTATATTTTTATTGATACATATCTATTATTTATAGTATTTTATCTGTCTGTTTCTGTATTATTAGGAATTTCATTACTAGAACTACAGATTAATGATCCTGTTATTCCTCCTGCCTGTTCATTCTGTTTTCTCTCCTCTCTATAGAACATTGCTCGTCCGCCCATTCACTACCTGTTCTGTAATGTCACGACAAGTTGTGAAAACTCTTTATTTTTCCTACAGTTGCGTCGTATGAAAGAATTGGAGCAAGAGCGAGACGCTCTTCTAGACGGTGTCCAACTGGTGGACCGGGCCCGGGACTGGTATAGGGAGCGTCTACAGGCCTCCGAGCAGCAGAGGGACTGGCCGGGCACCTTGGTATGGACATCACCATTTATGTCTTTGTATGAGATGATGGACTCCCACCAGTTATATTACCCCGCACCACTGTCCCCTTGCCCCCTATTCTTAATGCCCAGTAGATTAGTACGGTATAAACTTGACACTATGCTGCTTCTTCTCCCTAGGACAAGATCCCGCCGCCTCCTCTCCTCGGCTCTACGCTTTTGGTGCAGATCCAAGAAGTTAACAGATTCTTGAGTGACCTCATCTCACCTCCTGAAAAGGTGGCAGATGCTAATACTTACTCGTGGACCTGTCATGTGCCATAAATATGTATTTTCTTACCTGGTGTAAATGCAGCTGTTTTCCTGAATCTGGCAATGTTTTTCTTGTGTTCCTGCGCCTCTCTGTTCCTGAGATATGGCCTTCTCTTCCTTACATATAGAAATACTCCTTTTATCCAAAAGGGTGTGGTTCCCAACGCTTCTCTATGGGAGACCTCTTGATAATCTCTCCCATTTGACTAACAAGGCTAGATTTATGTGTAAAGGGGGGCAAGGCAGTAGTCGTGGCTCTTAATGGGTGCTTTGTCATACCCTGGCCTCCCGCCACATAAATTCATTGTCCCTGCTGTAGCGTACCTTTTAGTCCACTCCCCTGTCCATCAGGGTCCTCTCTGGTATGCCGGGGGTTTCTTCTTTCAAGTACCAGGCAAAGACAGGCAGAGTCCAAATCCATTTTTAAACAATCAACTTTACTCCGTTCTTTACGCAGCTCGTCCAGATTAGTCACAGATACAGCGCAAGTTCCTTCACAAAGCATAGCATTTCCTTTCCCTGTACTGTCCCTCACTCCTTCAGGAATATCGCAGGGTCGTGCCATTGCCTTCGGTACCGCAGCGTTCCATCTGGCCAGCCTAACTATCTTCAGGCGTTCCCTGTCCGTTTCGCCCTGGACATTTAGTCGTCTTCCTGCATAGTTTACTGCCACCATGTTTAAGCTGCCTTGTATTCCTTCACCTTCCCAGTGACCTTTAGCTTCCAGCTTCTGGACGAGCTGGGTTCTTCTGCTTTAACGTTGCGGGGAACAACTGCCCTGACCGGGCTCCCAGGCCCTAGTGACGACAACTCAGGAAGTTCTCTATCTTACACCAGTTGGCTTCTCCTAACTTAACCAACTATCCTATTAGTCTATCTTAATCTATCATGCCCCCTTTAGTGGGCCCATCTAAATACTACACTTTCCCTATATCTATACAGCACATGAACATATGTACATTACATTATAGCAGCATTATAATACAAGGCATGTTAAGTATACATTATATTTAACAGGTTAAATACATCTCAGGGACGTAGGAACATGACCAGGGGAGTGGGGCACAAACTAGTCCTTGTACACCCCTTACATATGTACAAGGAAGAGGAGGCCATATCTCAGGAACGCAGAGGCACAGCAAGAAAAGAAAAACATTGCCGGATTCAGGAGATCAACGGCATTTACACCAGTTAAAAACATTACATCATTATGGCAAATGACTGTGCCTCTTTAAAGGGGTTGTCCAGTATTACACTAATAAAGATTAAAGGGGTATTCCCACAGTATAAGCCATAAATGCAAGATAGGTCCACATTCCATCTCTGGAACCCTCACCTACCTTAGAGAGTATGGAAGCTACGACAAGAGTTGGGAGGTGGGACCTACACCTATCACAGATTTATGCCATATCCTGTGGATGCTGCTTTGTTTTTCCCCCATGCTTTATACCTCAGCTCTATGTGCTAACATGTCTTGACCATATATCGCCTATGTATTTTTAGGTCAATCGGAGACAAGCCCCTTACTCAACCAAGCATCCAGCCCCCATCACCACCCTGAAGTTCCAGAACCAACTGCTGACCAGGGTGAGTGAGTGATGGCCATAAACGCAGGGTGCAGACAGGATGGGATTGTAGTATAGTAACTTTATACAGTAAAATTTAACCTACTGGACGAAAAATTACTTTTGATACCTGCACAATTTTGTGCCCTAATGATCAGTATAATTTTTGGGATGTTTTATGTAACGTACAGGTGGCATGGCTGTAACATTGTTTACACCTATTTTTACTTCTATGTGTTTTTTAAATCAATTCTTTTTTTTACCAAGTAGCAGTTATTTTTATTTTATTATTTTTCTATAGTAGGGCTTCCTATATGATTGATGGAGGGGAGCTTTTTTTAAATTGTTTTTTTCTAAAAGGCAACCTATACTCTTGGATATGCTCTGCAATCTATGTGCAGCAGGTTATAGAGCTGGAGATGCTGAGAAGATTGATGTATAGTTTTTTGTGAAAATATTCTGTATAATATGTATTTTTTTTTATTTCAAACCCTACTTTCTAGTCTTAAAAGTCCAGTGGGTGGTCTTATTGAGTTAATAGGATCACCCCCTGGACTCCTAAGCATAGAAAAAGGAGCAATTAAAAAATAAGTTGAAAATTGAATATTTTCCCATTAATCCTTATATCAATCTGCACAGCTTCTCCAACTCTATAAGATGCCGCCTGCAGATCAGACTTTTTTTTTGTTTATTTAGTTTTAGTTTTTTTTTTCTTTCTCTTTTAATCCTTTTTTTATATGTTGTCCAAAATGGCATTTTATTTTAACTACCTGTGTATGAAGCGCTATCAGTAATTACTGTCTTCTAACCTTTCTCTGCTCTCCTGATTATTACGTTGTTTTTTTAATTTGTTATTCTGTTCCAGAGATATGGTCTTCTTATTTAGTGCTAATTTATATGGGTCTTTCCAAGGGGGTGTGGTTCACAGGATCCTCTGGGGCGTGTCTTTAGACTGCTCTGCATAATTACTCTGTGATTCATGCCCACTTAGTAAAAATCCCTCAAAATAGACAAAATAGTACTAAATAAAAATGGAACCTTAAGGCGGAGTTAAAAAAAAAAAAGTTATGGATTAGTCAGTAAACCCACAAGAATAATATATAAGCAAAAAGTGAACACTTTTGACCTGGTGGCAGGACCCCTTTAACCCCTTCCTTACCGATGACGGGATAGTACGTCATCGGTAAGGATCCCCTGCCTTGAGGTGGGCTCCGGCGGTGAGCCCACCTCAAAGCCACGACATGTCAGCTGTTATAAACAGCTGACATGTGCCAGCAATAAGTGCGAGCGGAATCGCGATCCGCTCGCGCCTATTAACTAGTTAAAACCGGCTGTCAAAGCTGACAGTGGGCATTTAACTAGAGCTTCCGGCCGCCGGGCCGGAAGTGAGCGCATCGCCGACCCCGTCACGTGATCGGGGGTCGGCGACGTGTTGCCTTGACAACCAGAGGTCTCATAGAGACCTCTATGGTTGCTGCAGGCACATTGCTATGAGCACCACCCGGTGGTCGGCGCTCATAGCAATGCAGTAAATCTGCTACATATGGGCGATCTGCTCATCGCCCATATGTAGCAAAGCCGATCACGTTGTGCATGCTTCTAGCCTCCCATGGAGGCTATTGAAGCATGCCAAAAGTAAATTAAAAAAGTGTTTAAAAATTTAAAAAAAAATAAAAAATACCTAAAAGTTCAAATCACCCCCCTTTCGCCCCAATCAAAATTAAACAATAAAAGAAAAATCAAACCGACACATATTAGGTATCGACGCGTTCAGAATCGCCCGATCTATCAATAAAAAAAGGATAAACCTGATCGCTACACGGCGTAGCGAGAATAAAATCAAAACACCAGAATTCCGTTTTTTTGGTCGCCACAACATTGCATTAAAATGCAATAACGGGCAATCAAAAGAACGTATTTGCACAAAAGTGCTATAATTAAAATCGACAGCTCGGTGCCAAAAAAATAAGCCCTCACCCGACCCCAAATCACGAAAAATGGAGACGCTACGGGTCTCGGAAAATGGCGCAATTTTTTTTTTCTTTTTAGCAAATTTGGATTTTTTTTAACCACTTACATAAAAGAGAACCTAGACAAGTTTGGTGTCTATGAACTCGTAATGACCTGGAGAATCATACTGGCAGGTCAGTTTTAGCATTTAGTGAATCTAGCAAAAAATCCAAGCAAAAAATAAGTGTGGGATTGCACTTTTTTTGCAATTTCACCGCACTTGGAATTTTTTTCCTGTTTTCGAGTACACGACATGGTAAAACCAATGGTGTCGTTCAAAAGTACAACTCATCCCGCAAAAAATAAGCCATATTGACGGAAAAATAAAAAAGTTATGGCTCTGGAAAGAAGGGGAGCGAAAAATGAAAAATCTAAAAAAGCTCCGGGAGTGAAGGGGTTAACCCCTCTCTGCCATCAGACGTACTATTCCGTCCATGTGACCCTGGACCTAATTCCCATGGACGGAATAGTACGTCATGGGCGATCAGCTGCGCTCCCGGGGGGAGCGCAGCTGATCGCCGCCGGGTGTCAGCTGATTATCACAGCTGACACCCGTGACTGTGTGTCAGGAGCGGTCACGGACCGCTCCCGGCACATTAACCCTTGGCATACCGCGATCAAACATGATCGCGGTGTACCCGGGGCACAGGGGAGGATCGCGCAGGCAGGGGGCTCCCTGCGCGCTCCCCTGAGACCCTCAGAGCAGCGCGATGTGTCGCGCTGTTCCGAGGGTCCGTCCTCCCTCCAGGTCCCGGATCCAAGATGGCGCCGGGGTCCTGCAGGGAGGCGGCTTCCTCAGTGCCTGCTGAGAGCAGGCGCTGGGGAAGCCTGCAGCAGTGCCAGAGCGATCGCTGGTGTGACAGAGTGCTGTGCACACTGTCACACCAGCGATCTGCTAAAATACAGTGATGTCCCACCCTGGGACAAAGTAAAAAAGTAAAAAAAGTAAAAATAAAAAGTGTAAAAAAAAATCATAAAAAAAAAAAAAAATATTCCCCAATAAATTCATTTTTTCCTGTAAATAAAAAAACAAAACAATAAAAGTACACATATTTGGTATCGCCGCGTCCGTAACGACCCCCCCTATAAAACTGTCCCACTAGTTAACCCCTTTAGTGAACCCCTTAAAAAAAAAAAAAAACGAAGCAAAAAATCAATGCTTTATCATCATACCGCCGAACAAAAAGTGAAATAACACGCGATCAAAAAGACAGATATAAATAAACATGGTACCACTGAAAACGTCATCTTGTCCCGCAAAAAACGAGCCGTCACACAGCATCATGAGCGAAAAAATAAAAAAGTTATAGCTCGCAGAATAAAGCGATGCAAAAATAATGATTTTTTATATAAAATTGTTTTCATTCTATAAAAGCGCCAAAACCTAAAAAAATGATATAAATGAGGTATCGCCATAATCGTACTGACCCGAAGAATAAAACTGCTTTATCAATTTTACCACACGCGGAACGGTATAAACGCCTCCCCCAAAAGAAATTCATGAATTGCTGATTTTTGTTCATTCTAACCTCCCAAAAATCGAAATAAAAAGCGATCAAAAAATGTCACGTGCTCAAAAATGGTACCAATAAAAACATCAACTCGTCCCGCAAAAAATAAGACCTCACATGACTCTGTGGGCCAAAATATGCAAAAATTATAGCTCTCAAAATGTGGTGATGCAAAAAACTATTTTTTGCAATAAAAAGCGTTTTTTAGCGTGACAGCTGCCAATCACAAAAACCCGCTATAAATAGTAAATCAAACCCCCCTTTATCACCCCCTTAGTTAGGGAAAAATAATAAAATTAAAAAAATGTATTTATTTCCATTTTCCCGTTAGGGTTAGGGTTGCGGCTAAAGTTAGGGTTAGGGTTGGCGCTAACGTTAGTATTAGGGTTAGGGTTGGCGCTAACGTTAGGATTAGGGTTAGGATTAGGGTTATGGGTGTGTTAGGGTTAGGTTTGTGGTTAGGGTTGGGACTAGGGTTATTGGTGTTTGGGGTTAGGGTTGGAGTTAGAATTGGGGGGTTTCCGCTGTTTAGGCACATCAGGGGCTCTCCAAATGTGACATGGCGTCTGATCTCAATTCCAGCCAATTCTGCGTTGAAAAAGTCAAATGGTGCTCCTTCACTTCTGAGCTCTGCCATGCGCCCAAACAGTAGTTTACCCCACATATGGGGTATCAGCATACTCTGGACCCCAAGAGTTATTGTGCAATTTGGCCTATTTCTCCTGTTACCCTTGGGAAAATAAAAAAACTGGGGGCGACAAAATCATTTTTGTAAAAAAAAAAATGATTTTTTTGTTTTTACGGCTGTATGTTATAAAACTTCTGTGAAGTACTTGGGGCTTCATAGCGCTCACCACACTTCTAGATAAGTTCCTTGTGGGGTCTATTTTCCAAAATGGGGTCACTTGTGGGGGGTTTCCACTGTTTAGGCGCATCAGGGGCTCTCCAAATGCGACATGATGCCCCCAGACCATTCCATCAAAGTCTGCAATCCAAAACGTCACTACTTCCCTTCCGAGCCCCGACGTGCGCCCATACAGTAGTTTTCTCCCACATATTGGGTATCAGCGTACTCAGGACAATTTGGACAACAACTTTTGGGGTCCAATTTCTCCTGTTACCCTTGTGAAAATAAAATATTGGGGGCGAAAAAATCATTTTTGTAAAAAAAAAAAGGATTTTTTATTTTTACGGCTGTACGTTATAAACTTCTGTGAAGCACTTCGGGGTTCAAAGTGCTCACGACACATCTAGATAAGTTCCTTGTGGGGTCTATTTTCCAAAATGGGGTCACTTGTGGGGGGTTTCCACTGTTTAGGCGCATCAGGGGTTCTCCAAATGCGACATGACGCCCCCAGACCATTCCATCAAAGTCTGCAATCCAAAACGTCACTACTTCCCTTCCGAGCCCCGACGTGTGCCCATACAGTAGTTTTCTCCCACATATTGGGTATCAGCGTACTCAGGACAAATTGGACAACAACTTTTGGGGTCCAATTTCTCCTGTTACCCTTGTGAAAATAAAATATTGGGGGCGAAAAAATCATTTTTGTAAAAAAAAAAGGATTTTTTATTTTTACGGCTGTACGTTATAAACTTCTGTGAAGCACTTCGGGGTTCAAAGTGCTCACCACACATCTAGATAAGTTCCTTGTGGGGTCTATTTTCCAAAATGGGGTCACTTGTGGGGGGTTTCCACTGTTTAGGCGCATCAGGGGCTCTCCAAATGCGACATGACTCCCCAGACCATTCCATCAAAGTCTGCAATCCAAAACGTCACTACTTCCCTTCCGAGCCCCGACGTGCGCCCATACAGTAGTTTACTCCCACATATTGGGTATCAGTGTACTCAAGACAAATTGGACAACAACTTTTGGGGTCCAATTTCTCCTGTTACCCTTGTAAAAATAAAATATTGGGGGCGAAAAAATCATTTTTGTAAAAAAAAAAAAGGATTTTTTATTTTTACGGCTGTACGTTATAAACTTCTGTGAAGCACTTCGGGGTTCAAAGTGCTCACCACACATCTAAATAAGTTCCTTGTGGGGTCTATTTTCCAAAATGGGGTCACTTGTGGGGGGTTTCCACTGTTTAGGCGCATCAGGGGCTCTCCAAATGCGACATGACTCCCCCAGACCATTCCATCAAAGTCTGCAATCCAAAACGTCACTACTTCCCTTCCGAGCCCCGACGTGCGCCCATACAGTAGTTTACTCCCACATATTGGGTATCAGCATACTCAGGACAAATTGGACAACAACTTTTGGGGTCCAATTTCTCCTGTTACCCTTGTGAAAATAAAATATTGGGGGCTAAAAAATCATTTTTGTAAAAAAAAAAAAGAATTTTTTTATTTTACGGCTGTGCGTTATAAACTTCTGTGAAGCACTTTGGGGTTCAAAGTGCTCACCACACATCTAGATAAGTTCCTTGAGGAGTCTAGTTTCCAAAATGGTGTCATTTGTGGGGGGTTTCCACTGTTTAGGCAGATCAGGAGCTCTCCAAACACGACATGGCATCCAGCCAATTCTGCGTTGAAAAAGTCAAACGGCGCTCCTTCCCTTCCAAACTCTGCCATGCACCCAAACAGTGGTTTACCCCCACATATGGGGTATCAGCGCACTCAGGACAAATTGCACAATAACTTTTGGAGTCTTGTTTCCCTTGGGAAAATAAAAATTGGGGTGAAAAGATCAATTTTGTGGAAAAAATATAATTTTTTGATTTTACGGCTCTACGTTATAAACTTGTGTGAAGCACTTGGGGGTTCAAATTGCTCACCAAAGATCTAGATAAGTTCCTTAGGGGGTCTAGTTTCCCAAATTGGGTCACTTGTGGGGGTTTCCACTGTTTAGGCACATCAGGGGCTCTCCAAATGCAACATGGCGTCCAATCTCAATTCCAGCCAATTTTGGTTGGAAAAAGTCAAATAGTGCTCCTTCCATTCCGAGCTCTGCCATGCGCCCAAACAGTGGTTCCCCCCCACATATGGGGTATCAGCATACTCAGGACAAATTGGACAACAAATTTTGTGGTCCAATTTCTCCTGTTACCTATGGGAAAATAAAAAATTAGTGACTAAGAGATCATTTTTGTGGGAAAAAAATAGGATTTTTTATTTTCATGCCCGGGCATTATAAACTTGTGTGAAGCACTTGGGGGTTCAAAGTGCTCACCAAAGATCTAGATAAGTTCCTTAGGGGGTCTAGCTTCCAAAATGGGGTCACTTGTGGGGGGTTTCCACTGTTTAGGCTCATCTGGGGCACTACAAACGGAACATGACCCCCATCAATGTTTGCATTCCAAAACGTTACTGCTTCTTTTCCAAGCCCTGCCGTGCGCCCAAACAGTTTCCCCCCCCCACATATGGGGTATCAGCGTACTCAGGACAAATTGGACAACAAGTTTTGGGGTCCAATTTCCTTGGGAAAAATCAAAAATTTGGGACTAAAAAATCATTTTTGTGGAAAATTGTTTTTTTTTTTTTTCACACCCAGGCATTATAAACTTTTGTGAAACACTTTGGGGTTCAAAGTGCTCACAACAGATCTAGATAAGTTCCTTAGGGGGTCTAGTTTCCAAAATGGTGTCACTTGTGGGGGTTTCCACTGTTTAGGCGTATCAGGGGATCTCCAAACACGACATGGCGTCCAATCTCAATTCCAGCCAATTTTAGTTTGAAAAAGTCAAACGGCGCTCCTTCCCTTATGAGCTCTGCCGTGTGCCCAAACAGTGGTTTTCCCCCACATATGGGGTATTGGCGTACTCAGGAGAAATTGCACAACAACTTTATCTGTCCATTTTCTCCTTTTACCCTTGTGAAAATAAAAAAAAGTTTGTAAATGCTCATTTTTGTGGCTAAAAAGTTAAATATTAATTTTTTCCATCCACGTTGCTTCAGCTCCTGTGAAGCACCTGAAGGGTTAATAAACTTCTTGAATGTAGTTTTGAGTACCTTGAGGGGTGCAGTTTTTATAATGGTGTCACTTTTGGGTATTTTCTGCCATATAGACCCGTCAAAGTGACTTCAAATGTGAGGTGGTCCCTAAAAAAATGGCTTTGTAAATTTTGTTGTAAAAATGAGAAATCACTGGTCAACTTTTAACCCTTCTAATTTCCTAACAAAGAAAAATTTTGGTTCCAAAATTGTGCTGATGTAAAGTAGACATGTGGGAAATGTTATTTCTTAACTATTTTGTGTGACATATTTCTCTGTTTTAAGGGAAAAAAAATTCAAAGTTTGAAAATTGCAAAATTTTTAAAATTTTTGCCATATTTGCGTTTTTTTCAAAAATAAACGCAAGTTATATCAAAGAAATTTTACCACTAACATGAAGTACAATATGTCACGAGAAAACAATCTCAGAATCGCGAAGATCCGTTGAAGCGTTCCAGAGTTATAACCTCATAAAGAGACAGTGGTCAGAATTGTAAAAATTGGCCCGGTCATTAACGTGCAAACCACCCTTGGGGGTGAAGGGGTTAAAGAGGCAGCCCCGGCTGCGGTGGGGGATCTATAGACATAATGAGAAAATGTGATTGTTCTGACAGGTGGATGTGTCCTTACAGGAACTTTCCATTCAGAATGAAAGAATATGGAAGCTGCAGCGAGAAAATGAGGCGCTGTACAGAGAGCTGGAGGAGCGGCACATACACAGAGCCACCTTCATCTGACACCGAAGGGACCCACGGACGCTGTGCTGGAGGACTGCGAATACTGCAACCTTTCGTGGTGGACCTAACACTATCTGGCCATCAGGTTCTATAGCGGGAGCATCGTTCATGGCCGGTGTCTGATCTACTGTCCATGACTACATGGTGTTTTTTGATATACCGTACTGCAGAGCATTGCTTCTCGCCCGACATGGGCCATGCTGACTGTCACTAACAGCAGAGACTTGAGCTGTAAAGCAGAGGATGTGTCGGCAGAGTATCATGTACAGAACTGCTCCTGTGGGACTCCGGGGCCTTACAATGCACTGGCCCTACGTAGGGTTGTGTGTAGCCCACCTATGGTTTGTACTACAAATATAATGACTGGTTTACACTATGAGATTATTTGTGCTCTGTGATGGAAATAAAGACCAGGAAGGTTCCAGGGACTGATCCTGCTCATCATGATCGTCTGTTTACTTTCCAGGCACATCGCCATACATTGCGTAGTGGTTACTATACTGTCCTCATACACGTTAGCACGGTGTGTAATGAGACATGTAGCTAAACCCCCTGTATTCTTTAAAGGGAACCTGTCAGCAGGATTGTGCACAGTAACCTACAGACAGTGTCAGGTCGGCACTATTATGCTGATTAAAATGATACCTGTGTTGATGAAATCCGTCTTATGGTTGTTCTTTAATCTTTATTTTCAGTTTTCAGTTAATGATATGCTCGTGCTCCGGGGAGGCCTGGAGGAAGGGCCTTTATGTTGTGCTCTGATTAGATATTCATAATGCAGACTGCTGACAGGTCACAGATCTCTCAGTGACCATCACCCTTGTTTGCATAATGAATACCTGAGGAATTCCTCCTCCAAGATGGCGCCACCTGCGCCTGCGCATTAGCAGCTCTCGGAGATAGCTGAGAGGGATCAGTGACCTGTCTGCAGTCTGCATTATGAATACCTAATCAGAGCACCCCATGAGGACCCCCCACAGGCCGCCCCGGAGCACGAGCATATCATTAACTAAAAACTGAAATAAAGATTAAAGAACAACCATAAGACAAATTTCATCAATCAAGGTATCATTTTAATCAGTATAAGCTGCATCAGAATGCATACACCAAATCGTCAGCAGATGGTCATGTTACCTTACAATATAAAAATATAGAAAAGATTAATATAATTAATTAATATTAATATACCTGAAGTAACTGTGAGACACACAATTACTAAATATTAGACAGCAAATTTTACTGCTAGGACAGAACACTTCCCGCTTGACATCAGCCGACTATTGTGTTTATTGGACGAGAACAGCAAAATGAGTTCCCCTACTGGCCTGAGGAACAATTTGGTCTCGCCTTGTTTCCCTACTTTTACTTCTACCTTACGTATGATTCCGTCTTCACTCGGGAACATCTGGGTAATAAGACCTAATGGCCATTCATTTCTCCGAGACTGACAGTCTTTCATTAGCACTACATCGCCGGGCTGGAGGTTAGGCTTGCTGGTTTGCTACTTTCTCTGTTGCAGAGTAGGCAGTTACTGTTTTTTCCACTTGTCCCAAAGAGCATTGGAGAGACTCTGTACTTGTCTCCATCGACTTCTCTAATGGTCTTTAACATTAAATTATCCAGGTGGAGAGCAATTAGGTTCGGTCTTCTGCGTAAGTAGCAGGGCCGGGGTGAGAACAGTTGGGTCATCAGGATCACTGGAAATTGGAGTCAACGTTCTGGTGTTTATGATGGCTGACACTTCGGCCATGAAAGGTGTCAAGCTTTCGTGCGTCAGTTTTGCAGATTCTTCTTGTAAGAAGATTGAATCGAGGATCTTCCTTGCGACACCTAGTATTTTCTCCCATACACCTCCTAAGTGTGAAGAACGTGGTGGGTTAAAAGTCCAAGTACATCCTTGTACACTTAGGTATTTTTCTACGTCATTCATATCCAAGTTGGAAGAGAGTTGCAGTTCTCTTGCTGCTCCAACAAAGTTCGTGCCTCGGTTAGAATGAATATGTTTGACAGGTCTTCTGATGGCAATGAAACGCCGGAGAGCATTTATGAATCATGAAGTATCCATAGATTTGGTTACCTCTATGTGTACGGCTCTAATGGATAGACACGTGAACATAATCGCCCATTGTTTCCTGTTTCGTTGCCTCCTCTGGTTTGTCGGACAGCCACAGACCAATGACCAAACACATCTAGACCGACGTTGGTGAAAGGTGGATCTGTACTAAATCGGTCATATGGAAGATCCGCCATCTTCGAAATCTGCAACATACCAAAATTTTCTTGGAAGTAACACAGGTAAAGATGAATGTGCACACACATCTCCTAGCTCCAACTATCCACAGTCCAGATGCTATTAAGGCTCCCTCTGTGAACATACGACCTTGGTGCTTTGTCCGCTCGTGGTAATGTTGAACAAGCAGAGTAGCTAAGTGGTGTTGTCCAGGAACTATCACGGCATGTTTCTCTGCAGAATCTATTTTTGCCTCTTTAAGGCGTCCTCCTATTCTTAAGAGACCATCTCCGTTGATGACTGGATTGAGTTTCCTCAGAACACTATCTTTTGGCATTGGTCTTTGGTTGGTTACACAGTTGATTTCTTTGGCGTAGTTTTCCCGCTGTACAGATCGGATAATTACATTCTTTGCTCTAGATCGAGAGCTGTGTGGATGTGTTTACAATGGTGCCAGCCTGCGCAGCTTCCCTTTTTTGTTGGTGCGGTTACCTTGTATGACTGAGGCGATGGCACGAGCAAGCGAATTCCAAGCAGAGAACTTACTGAATCGCTGGGAGCACAGGTGACGGTTCGCAGTTTCCGTATGTAATGCAGATATTTTAGCGCGTATTTCAACATGAGCATGTGGATTTACTTGTTCTGTCAAGTTGGGCAATGGTCTACACAAAAACTCAGGGCCTGTAAACCAAATTGTGTCTTTGAGGCGATTAGCAACAACAAATCTTGTAGTCTGGTCCACAGGATTGAGATGTGTAGGCACTATTGATGAGCGAGTATACTTGTGTTTTCCCGAGCATGCTCGGGTGTCCGACGAGTATTTTAGCGTGCTCGGAGATTTAGTTTTTGTCGCCGCAGCTGCATGATTTGCGACTGGTAGACAGCCTGAATACATCTGGGGATTCCCTAACAAACAGGCAATCCCCACATGTATTCAGGCTGTCTAGCAGTCGCAAATCATACAGCTGCAGCGACAAAAACTAAATCTCCCAGCACGCTAAAATACTCGTCGGACACCGAGCATGCTCGGGAAAACCCGAGCAACAAGTATACTCACTCATCACTAGTAGGCATGTATTTCCATTGACCAGGTGAGGTAGACCTTCTGATTCTGAGCACTATGTTGCTAACATAGAAGTGTCTCACTTCATTATGGATGTACCCTAGTATTATCTTGCTATCAGTGTAGAACACATCTTTAATCTCTAGGTTCAGTTCCATAGTGACGAGCTCTGCCAACTCGACTGCTAACACAGCAGCACAAAGTTCCAGGCGTGGTACGGTGTGTTCACAGAGTCGTATTAGTTTTGCTCTGCTCATGACGAACACTAGATGGCATTATTCACTGGCATCTATCGTCTTCAAAAAAGCTATCACAGCAATCACTTTGATTGAAGCATCAGAGAACACACAAAGAGTTTGTGTCTCTATCTCGATAGTAGGTCCAGAGACATAGGAGTGTGCTATGTGAAGACTTGATAAGGCTGTGAGGGAATTTCTCCAGGCTATCCACTTGATTTTCTCTTTCTCAGGAAAAGGAGTATCCCAGTTCGCCACCCTCTGGTGAAGTCTCTTAACATAGCCTTGCCCTCGATAACTACAGGCGCTGCAAACCCCAGTAGGTCAATATAAACTGCTTATGGTCGACAGCACTCCTCTGCGAGTAAAGGGTTTATCTTCTCTGCTAACTTGGAAGGTGAAGGTATCAGCTTTTATGTTCCATAGTAGGCCGAGGCTCTACTGCATTGGTGGGGAGTCTATGCCCAGATCTAAATTCTTCAAGTAATTTAAGTGATCCTCAAGTGGGAAGGCTTCCATCAATTCCTTGCTGTTAAGCCCCCGTCTCACATAGCGAGATCGCTGCTGAGTCACAAGTTTTGTGACGCAACAGCGATCTCCACAAGGATATCGCTGTGTGTGACACTCAGCGACGATCAGCCCCCTGCTGGGTATCGCTGGTCGTCGTTGAATGTCCTGGACTTTTTTGATCGTTGGTCTCCCGCTGGCCAGCATGCATCGCTGCGTGTGACAGGCGGGAGACCAGCAATCAGCGAGCTGGTATCCAATGTACATATCGGGTAACTAAGCACCTCGAGGTGCTTAGGTACCCGATATGTGCATTGGATACCGGCTCTCAGCCGGGCACTGATGGTGGCCATATAAGCCTGGCACAGAGTGCACGACCAGGGATAATGGAGCCGCCTCATAGACATCGCTACTGTAATCACAGGAACAACGAGCAGGACAAAGTTTTCCTGCAAACTAGTTTTGTCCTGCTCGTGTCATCCTGCACCAATCAGCCAGATGTCGGCAGGTATATCTGTGCCCACAGCCCAGCCCAGCTGCCCGGCAGCCCCAGAGCGCTGAGTCCGCCGCCTGTACTCGCAGATGGGTACGGGCTGTACATGCTGCCAGGCACTTGGCTGTACTGATAGCCGGAGGAGTACTGGGGGTGAGAGGGGCACACTGGAGAGGAGAACCCTGCGGGGGGCAGCATGCTGCTGTACGGGGGTACCTGGCCGCCCCTCCGGCCGGGTACACTGCGGTGTGCTGTGGTGGAGCATAGGGGAAGATGGAGCAGGGAGAGCCCAGCTCTGGCCCCGTCTGCTGGGGCTGCTGGCCCTGGGTTGGCAGGTAGCAGCGCTCAGGAGCCGCCTGCAGAGAGTTGTCCAGGCAGAAGGTGGCTGCGCAGAGTTCAAGTCCTCCTCTCCCACCGGGGAGCCTTTTCTCTCGGGTCTGGTAAAGTCTTGGGTGCTTGGAAGTCCTCTGTGGCCTCGCTGAACATTGTGCTACCAGGGGTGGTGGAGCTTCCAGAGTCTCTGGGCTATCTAGGTGAAGCTGCGAGACGGTATCCAGGGTACATATCGGGTAACTAGGTGCTGCGCAGCCCTTAGTTACCCGATGTGTACCTTGGTTACCAGCTCCCTGCATCAGCGGGCTGGTATCCAACGTACACTGCGGGTAACTAAGCGACGTTACCCGCAGTGTCGCTGTCCTGATCGCTGCCTGAGCTGCCTGTTTGGCAGCTCACCAGCGATCATGTAGCAACACACCAGCGATCCTGACAAGTTCATATCGTTGTCGGGATCGCTGGTGAGTCGCTATATGAGACAGGGCCCTTAGAAGCGATCTTGTGCAACCTCAGGTTAGATACAGCGAGCAGCTCTTGGGCTCTTTTAAGAAGACTAATCGCGGTCTCAATTGTGGGCATTGATTTCAAACAGTCGTCCACATAGAAATCCTTCTCTACAAAGAGTCTGGCATCTGTTCCGTACTCTGCTTCAACCTCTTGAGCCGCGCGTCTCAGCCCGTAGATGGCTACTGCTGGAGAAGGACTATTATCGAAAATATATACCTTCATACGATACTCCGTAACCTCTTAGGAAGGATTGTTATCTTTGAACCACAGGAATCTCAATAAATTTCTGTGCTCTTCTTTAACAAAGAAGCAATGGAACATCTGCTGGATGTCTGCTGTGAATGCAACAGAGTCTCTAAGAAAACAGAAGAACTCCTAAAGGTACTGCCACACTTAGCGATCTCGTTAGCGATCACGATAACGACGCAAGCTAACGAGATTGTTGTTGTGATCTCTTTTAGGTCGCTAGTAGCTGCCAAACAGGAGATCTCATAAACGACACATCAGTGGTCAGCGATCTCTTTAACGACTTTGGCGGTCGTTAGGATGTCATTAGCATGTACTGAGCGCTTCTGATTCATAGGAATTTCCAGCATCGCTCCTGCTCTCTGCGTCCTGCTAGCCTGCTTTGCAACTTCTGCGATCCTCTCTGTGACGCAAAAGAGAACTTAAAAGATATTGCGATCCACTCCGTGACGCTAAAAACCCTAGTCCCGCCTGCGCCGCTGTCATATGCGTCACAAACGAGGTTGCTCGTCGTTCACAAAAGGTGCCAAACACAGCGATATAGGCTCACCAGCGGGACGCCAAAGATCAAAAAACGGTCCAGAACACTAGTGAACGATCAGCGACATCACAGCAGGGGCCACATCGTTGCTACATGCCACACACAACGAGGTCGCTAACGAGATCACAAAATAGTGACGTTTTAGCGATCTCATTAGTGATCTCGTTAGCGATCTCGTTTAGTGTGGCATACCCTTAAGAGTTTGTTGTTCAGATCCGGGCCTGATAACAAGACATCATTCAATGAAACACCTTCATACTTGGCACTTGAATCAAATACTATTCTGATTTGATCTGGTTTCTTTGGGTGATACACTCCAAACAGAGGCAGGTACTAGCGCTCTTCAGAGTCTTGAAGTGTAGGTGCTTTCTCTGCATGACCGTTATTAAATATTTTCTCCATGAAGGTAAAGAAATGATCTCTCATCTCTGCTTTACTATGGAAGCTGTGCCTGAGGGAGACAAATCATTTGTAAACTTGTTCTCTGTTGTTAGGCAAGTGTTGTCTTTGAGGCTTGAAGGGTAGAGGTGTGATCCAGCTCTTAGCTTTGTCCTGCACCATTCCTTGCTCCATCATCTCTAGGAACAGTCTATCTTCAAATGACATTGCTGTACGATAATCTTCTTTCGTCTTGCGGAAGACTGTACACCCAAGGTCATCTTGTTCGCCATTCAAGATGCAATCATCGTAGGTATGACTCTCTAAGATACTTGGTGCTGAAGTGCTGTGTGGCACTTCCTTTATGAAGTAGTGATTTTTACATGGTTGAAGGAGAGCTGGACGTCCTTTTTCGAGAATACTGGTAAGCATGTTGTTGACTATTGTTGGTTTGTGTGCACCTCCTAAACAGAACTCTCATACAATGAACCACCATAGGTCGAGTCTCTGGGCATATGGAGAGATGTGAGAGCCATTGATCTGTTGTCTAACCTTGTGGACTCGTAGAATATTTCTCCCAAGAAGCAAGACTATTTGAACCTCTAGGTCAAGCTGGGAATCAGGCGTTCTATACTCTTCAGATGAGGATGGTGCAATTCCACTTCAGGCGTATGTATCTCTGACCTGTTGTCAGGAATCTGGTTACACTCCAATATGGTTGGTAAGGGCAGACACATTTGGCCATCTATAGACTCGACTACATAGCCTGTTGCTCTCCTACCAGCTGTCTCTACAATACCAGCACAAGTTTTTTAAAGAGTAGAGGGCACTGGGACCTCTGACATTAAAGCTATCAAAGAAGGCAGACTTGTTACTCTGATTATCTAAAATCGCATAAACTTTGATGACTTTGTCCTTTTTGTCTGCTGGGTAGACTCTCACTAGGGAAATTTTAGAGCAGGACTTGCCTCCTATGAGGTTTCCACAAACTTCTTCACACTTAGAAGTAATTGCTGGAGTGTCAGTATTTGAGTCCTTCAGCTCCCTGCTATGCTTGAGACAGAGTGCCCGATGGTTGTTCAGGGAGTAGAGCTGAGTTATGTTCAGTGCTGTCACATTCGGCACACTATGCACTAACCTCACAGTCGCTGGTGAAGTGGGATGTTGAAGAGCAGCATTTGTAGCAGATGTGGTTCTCCTTAAGGAAGGCATTCTGTTCTTCCAATGACTTTTCTCTGAAAGCTCTGCACTAAAGTAAGGAATGTGGCTTCTTGTGTAAGGGAAACTATCTACTTGGGTCCTTGGATTTGTCTTCTCCTTGACAGGGGCTGAACTCTTTGTGAACTGAACCTGTGGAGGAAACCTTAGTTTTGTGGACCTCTACAGTTGTTCTATGAGGTTTACTAACAGAGGTATTTGCACATGACAGCATAAAATCAAAGCTAGGATCATTTCTAATTTTTGCTTGTTCTGAGACAAAATCTAAACACATTGAATGGTTGAAATGGTACATTGTAAGTCTGTTTATACCTAGACCCCACTTGTCTTGTTGGTTGTACGGGGGTTTTTGAACTATGGGGTTCACACCTCTAGCAGTGTCAACCCCACAAGATCTCCTTCTGCTTTTGCTAAACACGTCTGGTTGGCTTGACTTGTTGTGGGTCAGGATCGTTGTTTGATTTGGAGTGTTGATGGACGTACTCTGCAGTATGCTGCAATGGATCATGATGAATAACTTGCTGTAGGCCTAGCACACTGCTGTGTTCATCGTCAGAATATATGACAGCTTCTAAGGCTTTGGCTTCCGCTATGGCAACTTCTGTTTCTTTTTCGATAGCAATCTTCTGTAATGTTGCTTCAAGTTGTGCCTTTTCCGTATCCAGTGACGCTTATTCTGCATCCAGGGATGCTTGTTGTAGCTTCAATTGTATTTCTTGCTCAGCAAAGGTGGTTTGTGCTTTTGGCACTTCAGCTTTTGTGCCGGCAATGGCAGTGGCATTGTTGACGGATGATGTCTTGGAAGAATCAACTCGTGATCTCGTCTTGACACATGATTCAACGGTTAGGAGACTGCTGCGATATCCCTATGTACCTCGTACTGATAAACACAGGGCTGTAACATATAGATAGTGGCTTACCAACTATGCTGAGAGCAGGCTGATTACAAGGAGCATGACAGAAAAACGAGCGGTGTGGTTTCTCCTCAGAAGCATACAGGAACAATGGCTGCTGTTCCTCTCACAGTGTCATAATAAGACCACAATGCAACAGAAACAATCCCAATCCCCAGGAACTTCCCATAATACATTGCAAACAAAACTAGAATGTATACACAAAACCGCCAGCAGATGGTGCTGTTACCTTATACAGAAATATAGGAGGGATTAACCCCTTAAGGACCAGGGGTATTTCCGCTTTTGCATTCCATTTTTTACTCCCCTTCTTCCCACAGCCATAACTTTTTTATTTTTTGGTCAATATGGCCATGTGAGGGCTTTTTTTGTGTGGGACGAGTTGTACTTTTGAATGGCACCATTGATTTTACCATATCGTGTACTGGAACACGGAAAAAAAATTCCAAGTGCGGTGAAATAGCAAAAAAGTGCAATTCCACAATAGTTTCTTGGATTTCTTTTTTACCATGTTCACTAAGTGCTAAAACTTACCTGCCATTATGATTCTCCAGGTCATTACGAGTTCACAGACATCAAACATATTCTAGGTTCTTTTTTATTTAAGTGGTGAAAAAAAATCCAAAGTTTAAAAAAAAAAAATGTTGCCATTTTCCGAGACCCATAGTGTCTCCATTTTTCGAGATCTGAGGCCGGGTGAGGGCTTGTTTTTTGCGAGACGAGCTGACGTATTTAATGATTCCATTTTGGTGCAGATCTGTTCTTTTGATCGCCAGTTATTGCATTTTAATGCAATGTTGCAGCAACCAAAAAAATGTAATTCTGGCGTTTTGATTTTTTTCTCGTTATACCGTTTACCGATCGGATTAATTCTTTTTATATATTGAAAGATGAGGCGATTCTGAATGCGGCGATACCAAATATGTGTATGTTTGTTTTTTTATTGTTTTATTTTGAATGGGTCGAAAATTTGAACTTATATATCTACTTACGCCAACCAGCGCTATGACAACCACAGGGGTCTCCTGCAGACCCTGGGTTGTCATGCCAACCCATCAGCGACCCGCGGTCATGTGACACAGGCGCCGATGAGAGGAGGTAATAACGCGCTTCCTGCGCGTGCATGTTAAATGCCATTGTCAGAGCTTGACAGCAGCATTTAACATGTTAACAGCCAGGGGTGAATTGCGACTCCACCCGCGGCTGTTAGAGGCACATGACAGCTGATCACTTTAGCTATCATGTGCCGACAAAGGTGTGGGCTCATCGCCGGAGCCCGCACCAAGCAGGGGGAGGCGTCCAATGTCGGATAAAGCCGTCATTGGACGTTAAGGGGTTAATATACACAGAAAATATATGTCTGTAATAACTGTGAGGCACAAAATAAACGTTAGACAGCAAATTTACAGCTAGTACAGAACAGTTAATCCGTCCAATTTACCTTATGTTAAATGTATCATAGTAATTTCAAGTATATATTGCAGAGATCTTGCAGTTTCCACATTGGCAACTAGGTTGAATACTGGACTCGTACTTCCATTTCTTTTCAGCAGCAATTGACTGTCTCTGACTACGCATCTCTGAGGAGGTGAGCTGTGACATTACGTATTGTGAATCTACTGTATATAGAGGTGTTATCAGTCATTGTACAGGAGGAAGAGGTGAGCTGTGACATCACCTATTGTGAATGGTGGATCCTGTGTTATCTACTTATATAGAGGTGTTATCAGTCCATTGTACAGGAGGAGGAGGTGAGCTGTGATGTCACCTATTGTGAATGGTGGATCATGTGTTATTACTGTATATAGAGGTGTTATCAGTCATTGTACAGGAGGAGGAGGTGAGCTGTGACATCACCTATTGTGAATGGTGAATCCTGTGTTATCTACTGTATATAGAGGTGTTATCAGTCATTGTACAGGAGGAGGAGGAGGTGAGCTGTGACATCACCTATTGTGAATGGTGGATCCTGTGTTATCTACTGTATATAGAGGTGTTATCAGTCATTGTACAGGAGGAGGAGGTGATCTGTGACATCACTATTGTGAATGGTGGATCCTGTGTTATCTACTGTATATAGAGGTGTTATCAGTCATTGTACAGGAGGAGGAGGAGTGAGCTGTGACATCCCCTATTGTGAATGGTGGATCCTGTGTTATCTACTGTATATAGAGGTGTTATCAGTCATTGTACAGGAGGAGGAGGTGAGCTGTGATATCACCTATTGTGAATGGTGGATCCTGTGTTATCTACTGTATATAGAGGTGTTATCAGTCATTGTACAGGAGGAGGAGGTGAGCTGTGACATCATCTATTGTGAATGGTGGATCCTGTGTTATCTACTGTATATAGAGGTGTTATCAGTCATTATACAGGAGGAGGAGGAGGTGAGCTGTGACATCACCTATTGTGAATGGTGGATCCTGTGTTATCTACTGTATATAGAGGTGTTATCAGTCATTGTACAGGAGGAGGAGGTGAGCTGTGACATCACCTATTGTGAATGGTGGATCCTGTGTTATCTACTGTATATAGAGGTGTTATCAGTCATTATACAGGAGGAGGAGGAGGTGAGCTGTGACATCACCTATTGTGAATGGTGGATCCTGTGTTATCTACTGTATATAGAGGTGTTATCAGTCATTGTACAGGAGGAGGAGGTGAGCTGTGACATCACCTATTGTGAATGGTGGATCCTGTGTTATCTACTGTATATAGAGGTGTTATCAGTCATTGTACAGGAGGAGGAAGTGAGCTGTGACATCATCTATTGTGAATGGTGGATCCTGTGTTATCTACTGTATATAGAGGTGTTATCAGTCATTATACAGGAGGAGGAGGAGGTGAGCTGTGACATCACCTATTGTGAATGGTGGATCCGTGTTATCTACTGTATATAGAGGTGTTATCAGTCATTGTACAGGTGGAGGAGGAGGTGATCTGTGACATCACCTATTGTGAATGGTGGATCCTGTGTTATCTACTGTATATAGAGGTGTTATCAGTCATTGTACTGGAGGAGGAGATGAGCTGTGACATCCCCTATTGTGAATGGTGGATCCTGTGTTATCTACTGTATATAGAGGTGTTATCAGTCATTGTACAGGAGGAGGAGGTGAGCTGTGATATCACCTATTGTGAATGGTGGATCCTGTGTTATCTACTGTATATAGAATGTGTTATCAGTCATTGTACAGGAGGAGGAGGTGAGCTGTGACATCACCTATTGTGAATGGTGGATCCTGTGTTATCTACTGTATATAGAGGTGTTATCAGTCATTGTACAGGAGGAGGAGGTGAGCTGTGACATCATCTATTGTGAATGGTGGATTCTGTGTTATCTACTGTATATAGAGGTGTTATCAGTCATTGTATAGGAGAGGTGAGCTGTGACATCACCTATTGTGAATGGTGGATCCTGTGTTATCTACTGTATATAGAGGTGTTATCAGTCATTGTACAGGAGGAGGAGGTGAGCTGTGACATCATCTATTGTGAATGGTGGATCCTGTGTTATCTACTGTATATAGAGGTGTTATCAGTCATTGTACAGGAGGAGGAGGTGAGCTGTGACATCACTATTGTGAATGGTGGATCCTGTGTTATCTACTGTATAGAGGTGTTATCAGTCATTATACAGGAGGAGGAGGTGAGCTGTGACATCACCTATTGTGAATGGTGGATCCTGTGTTATCTACTGTATATAGAGGTGTTATCAGTCATTGTACAGGAGGAGGAGGTGATCTGTGACATCACCTATTGTGAATGGTGGATCCTGTGTTATCTACTGTATATAGAGGTGTTATCAGTCATTGTACTGGAGGAGGAGATGAGCTGTGACATCCCCTATTGTGAATGGTGGATCCTGTGTTATCTACTGTATATAGAGGTGTTATCAGTCATTGTACAGGAGGAGGAGGTGAGCTGTGATATCACCTATTGTGAATGGTGGATCCTGTGTTATCTACTGTATATAGAATGTGTTATCAGTCATTGTACAGGAGGAGGAGGTGAGCTGTGACATCACCTATTGTGAATGGTGGATCCTGTGTTATCTACTGTATATAGAGGTGTTATCAGTCATTGTACAGGAGGAGGAGGTGAGCTGTGACATCATCTATTGTGAATGGTGGATTCTGTGTTATCTACTGTATATAGAGGTGTTATCAGTCATTGTATAGGAGGAGGTGAGCTGTGACATCACCTATTGTGAATGGTGGATCCCGTGTTATCTACTGTATATAGAGGTGTTATCAGTCATTGTACAGGAGGAGGAGGAGGTGAGCTGTGACATCACCTATTGTGAATGGTAGATCCTGTGTTATCTACTGTATATAGAGGTGTTATCAGTCATTGTACAGGAGGAGGAGGTGAGCTGTGGTATCATCTATTGTGAATGGTGGATCCTGTGTTATCTACTGTATATAGAGGTGTTATCAGTCATTGTACAGGAGGAGGAGGTGAGCTGTGACATCACCTATTGTGAATGATGGATCCTGTGTTATCTACTGTATATAGAGGTGTTATCAGTCATTGTACAGGAGAAGGAGGTGAGCTGTGACATCATCTATTGTGAATGGTGGATCCTGTGTTATCTACTGTATATAGAGGTGTTATCAGTCATTGTACAGGAGGAGGAGGTGAGCTGTGACATCACCTATTGTGAATGGTGGATCCTGTGTTATCTACTGTATATAGAGGTGTTATAAGTCATTGTACAGGAGGAGGAGATGAGCTGTGATATCACCTATTGTGAATGGTGGATTCTGTGTTATCTACTGTATATAGAGGTGTAATCAATCATTGTACAGGAGGAGAGGTGAGCTGTGATATCACCTATTGTGAATGGTGGATTCTGTGTTATCTACTGTATATAGAGGTTATCACGAACACCGCACTGCACTTGCTCACTGAGCCAGTGCGTGTGTCCTGAATAAGACAGACTGCACTCAAAGATACCTGTGGAGCGGGGCAGCAGCGGAGAAGATGCGTGCTTCAGACTAACAGGACCCTAAGCACGTGACTGCCAAGGGGCGGCGCCGGCCACAGGTCTCTCAGAGAAGGCAGTAACAGACAGAGAATGCTTCAGGCCAGAGGACCTTAAGCACGTGACTGCTGATGGGCGTGGCCTAAGCTCCAGAGAGCTATGAGCGGAAGGAAAACTCCTAGAAGGGTAACTACGGGACAGAGTTACCAAGGGCATAGACAAAACGGATAGTCAGGATAGCCAGGTCATACACAGAGGGAGCAACGCAGTACAAGAGGAGCAGGCAGAGAATAACCAGAACGTAGCCAAGGGATCAGAAAACCAGAACGGGCAAATACACAGTACCAAGACAGTAGACAAGCTCACAACGAAGAGACGGACCGGGTCAAAACCAAACAAGCAACAAGATCAGGCACAAGGCACAGGCACAGGCACACAGGAGGTCAACTAACTCAGCCGAGGGCAGGAGTATAACTGACACCAGACCTAGGTCAATTGGCAACTAAATAGCCGCCCTCTGCCAGAGAGAGGCTGAAACCATTAACCCCAGTCTGGCCAGGACGGACAAAGACCAAACCCCGTCCTGGGTCATGACAGAGGTGTTATCAGTCATTGTATAGGAGGAGGTGAGCTGTGACATCACCTATTGTGAATGGTGGATCCCGTGTTATCTACTGTATATAGAGGTGTTATCAGTCATTGTACAGGAGGAGGTGAGCTGTGACATCACCTATTGTGAATGATGGATCCTGTATTATCTACTGTATATAGAGGTGTTATCAGTCATTGTACAGAGAGAGGAGGTGAGCTGTGATATCACCTATTGTGAATAGTGGATCCTGTTATCTACTGTATATAGAGGTGTTATCAGTCATTGTACAGGAGGAGGAGGTGAGCTGTGACATCACCTATTGTGAATGGTGGATCCTGTGTTATCTACTGTATATAGAGGTGTTATCAGTCATTGTACAGGAGGAGGAGGTGAGCTGTGACATCATCTATTGTGAATGATGGATCCTGTGTTATCTACTGTATATAGTGGTGTTATCAGTCATTGTACAGGAGGAGGAGGAGGTGAGCTGTGACATCATCTATTGTGAATGATGGATCCTGTGTTATCTACTGTATATAGAGGTGTTATCAGTCATTGTACAGGAGGAGGAGGTGAGCTGTGACATTACCTATTGTGAATGATGGATCCTGTGTTATCTACTGTATATAGAGGTGTTATCAGTCATTGTACAGGAGAAGGAGGTGAGCTGTGATATCACCTATTGTGAATGATGGATCCTGTGTTATCTACTGTATATAGTGGTGTTATCAGTCATTGTACAGGAGGAGGAGGTGAGCTGTGACATCATCTATTGTGAATGATGGATCCTGTGTTATCTACTGTATATAGTGGTGTTATCAGTCATTGTACAGGAGGAGGAGGTGAGCTGTGACATCATCTATTGTGAATGATGGATCCTGTGTTATCTACTGTATATAGTGGTGTTATCAGTCATTGTTACTGAGGAGGAGGTGAGCTGTGACATCATCTATTGTGAATGATGGATCCTGTGTTATCTACTGTATATAGAGGTGTTATCAGTCATTGTACAGGAGGAGGAGGTGAGCTGTGACATTACCTATTGTGAATGATGGATCCTGTGTTATCTACTGTATATAGAGGTGTTATCAGTCATTGTACAGGAGGAGGAGGTGAGCTGTGACATCATCTATTGTGAATGATGGATCCTGTGTTATCTACTGTATATAGAGGTGTTATCAGTCATTGTACAGGAGGAGGAGGTGAGCTGTGACATTACCTATTGTGAATGATGGATCCTGTGTTATCTACTGTATATAGAGGTGTTATCAGTCATTGTACAGGAGGAGGAGGTGAGCTGTAACATCACCTATTGTGTATGGGGGATCCTGTGTTATCTACTGTATATAGAGGTGTTATCAGTCATTGTATAGGAGGAGGAGAAGGTGAGCTGTGACATCACCTATTGTGAATGGTGGATCCTGTGTTATCTACTGTATATAGAGATGTTATCAGTCATTGTACAGGAGGAGAAGGTGAGCTGTGATATCCCCTATTGTGAATGGTGGAGCCTGTGTTATCTACTGTATATAGAGGTGTTATCAGTCATTGTACAGGAGGAGGAGGTGAGCTGTGACATCACCTATTGTTAAAGATGGATCCTGTGTTATCTACTGTATATAGAGGTGTTATCAGTCATTGTACAGGAGGAGGAGGTGAGCTGTGACATTATCTATTGTTAATGGTGGATCCTGTGTTATCTACTGTATATAGAGATGATATCAGTCATTGTACAGGAGGGGGAGGAGGTGAGCTGTGACATCACCTATTATGAATGGTGGATCATGTGTCATCTACTGTATATAGAGGAGTTATCAGTCATTGTACAGGAGGGGGAGGAGGTGAGCTGTGACATCCCCTATTGTGAATGGTGGATCATGTGTTATCTACTGTAAATAGAGGTGTTATCAGTCATTGTACAGGAGAAGGAAGTGAGCTGTGACATCACCTATTGTGAATGGTGGATCCTGTGTTATCTGCTTTATATAGAGGTTGTGACAGAGTCCCTGGTGAAGTGATGAAGTGGAGATACGTGTCACTGTGAATGATTGCGTCAGTGATGTAAAACCAGAATCGTTTCCTCCAGCACACTATGTGTTGGGTCGATTTATTGAACGTTAATGCAGGTGAGTCGCACAACACCAGGGTTATGGGGTACTCGGCACCGAGCCCGTTGATGTCTACGGGAAACGTCACGGGTAGCACAGCTCGGTCCGTGCCCTGGGCGCTCACTTTAATGGGGATATTTACAGGGGATGATAGAATGTTCATGTAGTTTGTCGTGACGCCACTTGTGGTATCTGATCAGAATGACCATCGCTGCTATGCAGATCCACTGGAGGGTTAATATTGTGCAGCTAGATGTTAAGCCTTCCACAAGTAAGGCTGATTCCTCCAAGGCTGATAGATGTATAAGAATGCAGGACAGATGGGGACCCGGCAGTCAGGGATAATAAGGGAGACACACACATAAGTCAGTTTGGTACCTTTACTGTAGATGTTGCAGGCACTTCCCGGAGTACTGTAGGGTGAAGGATGCATATCGAGATTCCTCCACTGGTAGGTGTATGGCCTCCTGTCCTCTACCTTTTAATAATAAAGTCCTGACCTGCTTGTAGCTAGGTCTAACTTGGTCTCCGTCTTGCACCTGACTGATCTTGTGATTGGACCTTCTCTCTGAAAGTACACAGTCTCTGCTCACAGCATCCTGCTTGCCAGACTCTGTCCTCCTGATCCTGCTACGTATCAGCTCTGTGGTACTCCTGGGACTTGTAGTCCTCCAGGAACTCCGGTGTTCTCCTAATGGGTCGTGGAGATCCCTATAGGCTCGGACCCCGGTGTCCGGTGATACTTGCTGAGATGAGCTATTAAGGCTCCTTTGTCTCATTAACTTCCTCTCGCCTTCGGCCTACCTAGATCCTTACACGATCACACACGCTGGCAGTTGGTGGGCTGCCTCTTCGCCGCTCTTTAAGCGTCGGCATGCTTTCCACAGAGCTACACTTCTAAATTCAGCTCTGACTAGGCTGGAGTGACTTCTCCGTATCACTCTTACTAGACTCCACTTTAAAACAACTGAATATCTCTGCAGCCTCTCTTAGGTGACTGAGCTGCACCAAGCTGCTCTGCTCTCTGACTGAGCTCTGCTTGCAGCCTCCTGCTCTCAGAGATGACTCTCTAGAAACTGAAACTAAACTTATTTTTATATGCCTAACACAGCTCCCTCTGGTGGTCTTTAGGATGAGCTGTACGTGTGTGTATGTGTATAATGACCTCTAGTGGGATCTTCTTTCAGTGCACCCTTCTGGGAGATATGGATTCAGTCACAGCTGGGCTCCACACAGGTAGCGAGTTGATTAGGAGCGTCTAACTGGTCTGTAGGAGCCAGAACTCTTAATGGTTGGTAGGGGATCAATTACTTATTTCTCACTGCAAAATGCCAATACATTTATATAATTTATACCATGTGATTTTCTGGATTTTATTTTTGATATTCCATCTCTCAATGTTAAAATTAATCTACCCTTAAAATTATAGACTGCTCATGTCTTTGTCAGTGGGCGAACTTACAAGATCAGCAAGGGATCAAATACTTATTTCCCCCACTGCACATGGAATTTATTTCTCATGCATTGACTTTCTAGTATTTGTGTCACCTGAAATTCTTCCTTTTAACACTAGATGGCAGCACTTGTCATATCATTATCTCACAGGGCTTGGACTGCCCCCTAAGGGCTCTCCAGGGTCCCCCACTGTGGAGATACAGGGGGTGATCTGCTGTTATCATTGTCTTCCATGCAGCTCTGATAACCATTTGGCAAAATTTGATAAAGGGTCCGAAACTGATTGCAAGGATATCTACATCAAGTAGGTGGCGCTAGAGCGTCTTCGTTCTTCTTGCAGGAGAGGTAATTTGCATAACTTGTTTGCTATTTACAAATTAACAAATAAAAAAAAGGGTGGAATCAGCAGCTTACTCAAAGGATTAACCCTAGACGCGTTTCCCCCATGACTGGGTTCATCAGGAGATAGCATGGCAGTGAGGAGTTTTCCAGAAAAATGAGGCTGCAACTTCTGCATGACGAACCGCTCGTTAAATATCTGACCAGACACACAAGATAAAAGAGCATTTCCTGCTTCATGCTGTGAAATACACTCATGGGAGGTGCCGCTCAACCCATTCCTCACGCTCACCGCGCACATAGAAACTTATGTATAGGGCCATTAAGCTGGAGACATGTCCGTAAGCCCAACTGCACATGCCCAGGAGGTTTTGCTGTTCATTAAGCCATCCGGGACAAGAGTCTGTAGTCTAAATATCCACTGACATTCTTTTTGTAATAATCGTCTATTAAGATCCCCACCACGTGGGTTCTGTCGTAGTACTTCAAGGGCACAAAAAAAGACAGCTTTTAAGTTCTTATGATGAACGGTAACAATATGTCTTGCTAGGGGTGTGTCCCTGCCATTCCGAATATCACCAAGGTGCTCGCCCACGTGTCTCCGTAGCTCCCTCTTCGTTTTCCCAATATAATTAAGCGGGCATGAGCATGTGGCCATGTACACCACCCCTTCTGTTTTACAATTTGCAAAATCTTTCAAATAGAAAATCTTCTCCGATGTAGTCCCCCTAAAGGATTTCTCTTTTCTAATCCATGGACAAAATTTACAATAACCACATTTAAATGTACCACACGGTTTACGATCTAGCCAGGTCCCCTGTGGTTTAGGTGGATCTGCCGTTCCTGTAAGTAAACTTGGGAGTGGGTGGAATAAGGTCCCTTAAATCAGGATCGTCCTTAAGAGCCCGCCGTATTTTCTGAGGATATTTTGTACAGCATTAGATTTGTTGTCAAACATACCAATAATTCTAGGAACATCAGATGAATCATCCCTAGGAGCAGGATGTAGAAGATCATGCTGATTACAACCATGCTCCATCAAGTACATCCCCAGGATAGCCCTACTGACGGAACCTCCTTCACAGATAATGGGCCTGGATGACAAAATCCTGATTATCCGAACAATTTCTCCTGATACGTATGAACTGGCCCTTAGGTATTCCCCTCCTAAGGGGGCCTGGATGGTGACTGTCCCATCACAAAAGGCTATTTGTAGAAGTAGGCTTCCTATAGGTCTTAGTGGTGATACCCCCTGCAGCATTTTTACTGATGTGCAGGTCAAGAAAAGTGATGTTCTCCCTGTGTGTCTCTGATGTGAACCTCATATTAATGTTCTCATTGAGGCAAACAACAAAACGATGGAAGTCATCTATCGAGCCTGTCCAATAAATAAACACATCATCGATAAATCTCTACCAAAATAATATATGTGGGTACCACCAAGCTTCTTCAATCAAAACCATAGTCTCCTTCCACCAACCCAGGAAGAGATTTGCATACAATGGGGCACAGGGACTCCCCATTGCAGTCCCCCTGAGCTGGTGGTAGGTCTTGCCATTGAAGAGAAAATATTTATGTTTGAGAATATAGGACAAAAATTTGATAAAGTTATTATGTGCAGTGAAATGAGTTGCCCTTGTGCTGAGAAAAAGTTCAATACTCCTGATACCAGCCTGATGAGGAATATTGCTGTACAGTGCTTCGCCATCAATAGAAGCCAAGAGAGTATCAGCATCCACAGCAATATCCTCCAGCTTCACCAACAAGTCCAAAGTATCCCTTAAATAATTTGGTAACGAAACCACAAAAGGGCGAAGGATTTTGTCAATATAAATACCAATATTCTGACCTATAGAGTCCACTCCTGAAACTATAGGCCATCTTTTTAAGGGAACCAGTCCCTTATATGTTTTTGGCAAGCAATAAATTGCAGGTATCAAGAATTCAAGCTCATTCTTGGTAATAAGCCTACGCTCCAGCCCTTCGGCCTAAATCAAAGTGAGGGTATTCAAATACTGTGGTGTCGGATCCCCTTTAAGGATTTCATAAGTGTCTCCCAATAGTGATTGCCACATAGTGAGATATTGTATGTGATCCAATAGTAACAGGTTGCCCCCTTTATCAGAAGGTTTTATCACAATCTCACTGTTCTTCTCCAATGCGGAGAGTGCTGTTAAAGGTACTGCCACACTAAACAATCCCGCTAGCGATCTCGTTAGCGTTGCATACTAATGAGATCGCTAGCGGGATCGTTTCTATATCGCTAAATGCAGCCACATTTAGCGATATAGTTAACGACGCTATCGCCGTTAGCGATCTTCTTAACGACTTTAGCGGTACAAAAGTACCGCTAAATCGCTAAGAAAAGGTGCCACACAGCGATAAGATACTTACCCAGCGGGAGCGCCAGCGATGAAATAGGGTCCGGAACGATTCCAGCGACGAGCGAGATCACAGCAGGAAGCTCGTCGCTGGAAGCTGCCGCACTGAACAACATCGCTAACGGGATCGCTAAATAGTGACGTTTTTTAGCGATCCCGTTAGCGATATTGTTTAGTGTGGCATACCCTTAACTCAGATTCAGTGAGATTAGTTGATCCATCACCTATTGATGTGAAAGGAATAGTGTTGAGCGATACTGCTCGATATCTAAAAATATCGTATCGAAATGGTATCGCCGATATCACTAAATATCGCCGATATCCGATTCCGATACCGGAAGTCCAATGTAAGTCTATGGGAACAAAATATCGCAACTAAAAAAAACCTTTATTTCCTTGTAAACACTAAATATACACACATAGAATACATATATATATATATATATACATGTCATTGTGACATATATATATACATATATGTATAGTTTATACACTTCTACATAGTAAAATATCCTCTGATTCAATTGCCGGGTAAAGCCGGCTTCTGTGAAAAGACAGAAGCACCCGACATGAAATGACACTTGGTGTACATAGGGTTAACCATGTCTTTTCATGTCGTTTGCAATCTGATTTGCACAAACAATTACATCAGTCTATGTGTGCAAAATTTCACACCTGTAGGGGTTAATTAAAGGTGTAAATTTGTTGTAAAAAAAACGGACTTTTTTGCTACGAATTTACACCTTTAATTAACCCCTACAGGTGTGAAATTTTGCACACTTACACTCATGTAATTGTTTGTGCAAATCAGATATCAAACTACATGAAAAGACATGGTTAACTCTATGTAAACCAAGTGTCATTTCATGTCGGGTTCTGCATTTTCACAAAAGCCGGCAATTGAATTAGCGGCTATTATACTATATAGAAGTGTATGAACTATAAATATATATATATATGTGTCACATATTTAATGACATGTATATATATATATGAGGTGTAAAATTGCTGAAAAAAAATGCGTGGGCTCCCGCCCTATTTTCGAACCAGACAGACAAAGCCAGTGAGTGGGGGCAGATAATAATAGCCCAGAGAGGGACCATTATTTTTGACCCCCCCCCCCGGCTACTAACATCTGCCCCCAGACACCCCAGAAAGGGCAAATCTATAATTAGATTTGCCCTTTCTGGCACTTTGCCCGTCTATTCCCATTGCCCTGTAGCGGTGGCGAATGGGTTAATAAGGGGTTAAAATGACCTTGCAATTGAAAGGTCACTTTAAGCCAGGTTAATAATTGAGAGCTGTCAATTAGACAACTATTAATTATTAATCCTATTGTATGAAAGAAAAATCAAACACACACACTTTAATAAAAAAGAAGTTTAATGAAATAATCACACAGTTTTTGACCATATTTTATTTACCTGCTAAAACCATTTCCTGTAATAAAAATAAAATAATAAAGCAAAATTATTCTTACCAATCCGATGTACAGTCAGGTCCCACGGTGTAATCCTTCAGAAAGGGTTAATGTTTACTGCAGGGACCGCAGCTAATGCTGCAGCCTCACAGTAAACCCCCAAATGAATGAGTTCCTCTCCTGGCTGACAGGAGAGGAAGTGGAAAGCTTAATTGATTGCTTTCCACTTTCACTTCAGGTCAGCCAGGGACACCATCAGTGACGTCAGAGGGAAACTGATTAACAAAAATAGGGGTTCCCTTCGAAAAAAAAATGGCGTGGGGTCCCCCCTATTTTTGTTAACCAGCCAGATGAAGCAGACCGCTGAGGCCTGGATTTTCAGGCTGTTAAGGAGCCAAGATCCATGGACCTTGCCAGCTGATAATACAGGCCACAGCAGTCTGCATATCTTGGCTGATTAACAAAATAGGGGACCCCTCGAAAAAATTGGCGTGGGTCCCCCTATTTTGTTACCAGCCAGATGAAGCATGACGCTGAGGCCTGGTTTTTCAGGCTGGTAAGGATCCAATATCCATGGACCTTGCCAGCTGATAATACCAGGCCACAGCAGTCTGCTTAGCTTGGCTGGTTAACAAAATAGGAATCCCTCAAAAAAAAAACGGCGTAGGGGTCCCCCTATTTTTGTTAACCAGCCAAGTAAAATGCAGACTGCTGCGGCCTGGTATTAAAAGACTGTCAAGGCCCATGGATTTTGGCCCTCAACAGCCTGATAATACCAGGCTACAGCAGCCCCACATTTGGCGCATCAAAAGATGTGCCAATTGTGGCACTTTACCCGGCTCTTCCCACTTGCCCTGTAGCGGTGGCAAGCGGGGTAATAAGGGGTTAATGTCACCGTTGATTGCACGGTGACAATAAGCCGGTTAATAATGGAGAGGCGTCAATAAGACACCGATCCATTATTAATCCCAAAGTTATTAAATGCATAAAAAAAAGACAAAGCAAGAAAAAAGTATTTTAATGAAATAAAAGAGACAACACAGTTTTCATTTATTTTATTACTCTCTCATTCCTGCGACGCCATCGATCTCCTGTAAAAAAAAAAAAAAACAAACCAACAGTATACCACCTGTCCGACGCAGTCCATAGTAACGACTGTCCCACGACGATCCAGCTCTGCTACATCGCAATGACAGGCAGAGCCTGACATCCCGGCGCAGCACAGCTGATTACCTGCTTCCCCGGCGGTGACGTCATCGGACTGACTGCTTTACGGCCGGGATTACCCAGCAGTCACTGCAGTTGTCGCGAGAAACTACATGTGACCGCCGGGGAAAGATGATGGCGGCCATGAAGCAGTCCAGGCCGTGACCGCCGGAGATCTTCTGCCAGGTAAGTGCCGCTGACTCCTGACAGACCCGACCGACGGACACAGACAGTGACAGTGACAAATCCGATTCCGGTATTCGATATGACGAAAATATCGGTATTCGGAATCGAAAGGCCGATAGATCTAATATCGGCCGATATCCGATATTTGCAGTATCGTATCGCTCAACACTAGAAAGGAATGATCTTAACAAGTTCTTGTCCCGGATGGGCTCAATGACCAGCAAAATTATTGCTGCTTCATCTGATTCATTATCCACCATCATTAACCAGAGCCAGGACTGATTCTGTGCAGGAACCAGTCACTACATTATGTATATACAATTTATTTATTCTTGTTTACCCCTTGTTCCTTTATCCCTCCTTATTAGGACAATTCTGTATTGATTGCATCTTTGCTATTATTTAATAGGCATTATAATTCTAGATGTAAGTATCGTGCGATACCCTAAATGAATTATGTAGTTACACTTATAACGTGTTTGGAATAGCAAAACAGACGCTGTTGAGCAACTGTATCGATGAGCCTGGGATCTGTATTCCGTTATTACCATCTATGTGTCATTGTGAGCGCTGGGCGCCGCTCTGTTAAAGTTCAGGCGCTGGGCTCTGTTATGGTCTGGCTTGACGCGTGCGCAGTGGGCACATCCATGCTGCTGGCGCGTGCGCAGAATGCTGCGCTGTTTAATCTGTAGGGCGATCATGTGATATGTCCTCCAGCGTCTCTGGAACCTCCTGGGCATGTGCAGTTGGGCTTAAGGACATGTCTCCAGCTTAATGGCCCTATACATGTTTCTATGTGCGCGGTGAGCGCGAGGAATGGGTTGAGCGGCACCTCCCATGCGTGTATTTCACAGAGTCTTATTGCTCAGATGCCCAATGAGTATCATAATTAATACTCATTGGGCATCTGACCAAAACTTCAACAGTTGTGCAGCCGAGAAGGCGGTGGGGTCTCTTTACCTCCAATACAGAAATGACAATACCCCATTAATTTAGAATGTAAGCCCCTTTATTGACGTGTTTTATATGAATTGTGATGTTACAATACTGCCCTCATGTGGCACAATCAGGGTACTGCAGGGTTTTAAATTTCCATGAGAACGGCTGATAGTGCAGAGCTGATACCAGTGGATTCCTGAAGCAGGAATCACTGGGGTAACAAGTCCTTCCATGACACTTCTTCATCCTAAATCTTCCCCCATCACCTGTGTGTGATATTATTGAGAAGTGGAAGGAGCCGCAGCAACTCAGCCATAAAGTGGACACCCTGAAACTTCACAGAGTGGGGGTTTGAGTGGTGAGAAGCAGAGGGCAGAAAAGTCACCAACACTCTGCCGACTTCAGACCTCCTCTGCTATAACATAGCACAAGCACAGCACCCCCTGCTGGAAGCTTCATGGTCGAGCAGCTGCATGCAGCTGTACATCACCAAGCGCAATTCTGAGCGTCGGATGGAGTGGTGTAAAGCAGTCACCACTGGACATATATTCTACAGGAGTTGCAGTAATTTAGGTCCCAGACAATAAAATGCTTGATTTTTCCATAGAACTCTGAATCTCCCTCTGTACAGCGCTACAGCGTATGTCACCACTATAAAAATAATACTAAAAATATGAAAATGAATATTGCCGACAAGTGGCAAAAGATACAAATATTATTTTAATCAGGGTGCGTCGTTCTTATGATATTCTGCGCAGGAATAAGGTTGTTTCTATTAACGCTATTTAAAGAGACAGATGTAAAAAAAAAATCACCGACAGCAGGGCAGGCACAATGCGGGTGTCAGCCATTCATCCGCTTGCTACAGTTTGGATATCAACACCGCCACGGCTGCCAGGATGCCAACAGCAGGAACCTCCAGGTGCGCGACGGAGTTGCACAGTTCGGTGTCACAGCAGGTATTCAGGACGGAGATGGTTGAGCCCATGGTGATGTCCGAGGTCTGAGTGTTGCACACAGTGGAGTTGGCACATCCCCGTTTACGGGTTGGAACGCCGGCTGCGGGGGAGAGAAACAAAACATGTCAGGAGGGTCTGAAAGTACTGGCAGCCGCTCGTCTCCCGCTCGTCAGTCCTATTTCTGCGGGACCGTCCACTATGGATCTTGGGCAATCAGATGAAAAGTTTGGGAGTTTTGGCTGGTGGAGGATCGGAGGGTCGGGGCGCAGCTGTATGGGGCACAGAGGCCGCTGCTACTCACCAAGGGTCCCGGACTTTGTCACACAGCGCTCATTAGCTGCGCAGGTTACTATTGACTCGCGGTAGCGGATACATGGATAATCACAGGAATAGCACTGCAGAGGGGTATCTGAGGAGACAGAAATGTCGCCGGTCACGTGGAAGTCAGAATGTAAGAAGGGGACGAGTCCAAGAAAGAGAAAAGAAAATGACATTTATATTTGTGCAATTAATCTACAGACATAATAAAATCACAAAATCACTTGTATCGTGTCCCGAGAAACAGCTGAATTCACAATTCAGAGCTGAAGTCTCCCAGCATGCCTTGCTTCTTCTGTGCATGATTTGTTTTCAGTAAATGGACCTTATGTCAGGGGATATACAGCAATGTGATGTTGGAAAAACTAACTGTGGTCTGTTTTTTTTTTTTTACAAAATGTAATTTGTTTCCAATAACCATCAGCAGAATAGTGAGTGCAGCTCAGGAGTATAATACAGGATGTAACTCAGGATCAGTAATGTATGTACACAGTGACTGCACCAGCAGAATAGTGAGTGCAGCTCTGGGGTATAATACAGGATGTAACTCAGGATCAGTAATGTATATGTACACAGTGACTGCACCAGCAAATAGTGAGTGCAGCTCTGGAGTATAATACAGGATGTAACTCAGGATCAGTAATGTATGTATTACACAGTGACTGCACCAGCAGAATAGGAGTGCAGCTCTGGGGTATAATACAGGATGTAACTCAGGATCAGTAATGTAATGTATGTACACAGTGACTGCACCAGCAGAATAGTGAGTGCAGCTCTGGAGTATAATACAGATGTAACTCAGGATCAGTAATGTAATTATGTACACAGTGACTGCACCAGCAGAATAGTGAGTGCAGCTCTGGAGTATAATACAGGATGTAACTCAGGATCAGTAATGTAATGTACACAGTGACTGCACCAGCAGAATAGGAGTGCAGCTCTGGAGTATAATACAGGATGTAACTCAGGATCAGTAATGTAATTATGTACACAGTGACTGCACCGCAGAATAGTGAGTGCAGCTCGGAGTATAATACAGGATGTAACTCAGGATCAGTAATGTATGATGTACACAGTGACTGCACCAGCAGAATAGTGAGTGCAGCTCTGGAGTATAATACAGGATGTAACTCAGGATCAGTAATGTATGTATGTACACAGTGACTGCACCAGCAGAATAGTGAGTGCAGCTCTGGAGTATAATACAGGAGTAACTCAGGATCAGTAATGTAATGTATTACACAGTGACTGCACCAGCAGAATAGGAGTGCAGCTCTGGAGTATAATACAGGATGTAACTCAGGATCAGTAATGTAATGTATGTACACAGTGACTGCACCAGCAGAATAGTGAGTGCAGCTCTGAGGTATAATACAGGATGTAACTCAGGATCAGTAATGTAATGTATGTACACAGTGACTGCACCAGCAGAATAGTGAGTGCAGCTTTGGGTATAATACAGGATGTAACTCAGGATCGTAATGTATGTATGTACACAGTGACTGCACCAGCAGAATAGGAGTGCAGCTCTGGAGTATAATACAGGATGTAACTCAGGATCAGTAATGTAATGTATGTACACAGTGACTGCACCAGCAGAATAGTGAGTGCAGCTCTGGAGTATAAATACAGGATGTAACTCAGGATCAGTAATGTAATGTATGTACACAGTGACTGCACCAGCAGAATAGTGAGTGCAGCTCTGGAGTATAATACAGGATGTAACTCAGGATCAGTAATGTAATGTATGTACACAGTGACTGCACCAGCAGAATAGTGAGTGCAGCTCTGGAGTATAAATACAGGATGTAACTCAGGATCAGTAATGTAATGTATGTACACAGTGACTGCACCAGCAGAATAGTGAGTGCAGCTTTGGGTATAATACAGGATGTAACTCAGGATCTGTAATGTAATGTATGTACACAGTGACTGCACCAGCAGAATAGTGAGTGCAGCTCTGAGGTATAATACAGGATGTAACTCAGGATCAGTAATGTAATATATGTACACAGTGACTGCACCAGCAGAATAGTGAGTGAAGCTTCTGGGTATAAACAGGATGTAACTCAGGATCAGTAATGTAATGTATGTACACAGTGACTGCACCAGCAGAATAGTGAGTGCAGCTCTGGGTATAATACAGGATGTAACTCAGGATCAGTAATGTAATGTATGTACACAGTGACTGCACCAGCAGAATAGTGAGTGCAGCTCTGGGGTATAAATACAGGAGGTAACTCAGGATCAGTAATGTAATGTATGTACACAGTGACTGCACCAGCAGAATAGTGAGTGCAGCTCTGGAGTATAATACAGGAGTAACTCAGGATCAGTAATGTAATGTATGTACACAGTGACTGCACCAGCAGAATAGTGAGTGCAGCTTGGAGTATAATACAGGAGTAACTCAGGATCAGTAATGTAATGTATGTACACAGTGACTGCACCAGCAGAATAGTGAGTGCAGCTCTGGGGTATAATACAGGATGTAACTCAGGATCTGTAATGTAATGTATGTACACAGTGACTGCACCAGCAGAATAGTGAGTGCAGCTCTGAGGTATAATACAGGATGTAACTCAGGATCAGTAATGTAATTATGTACACAGTGACTGCACCAGCAGAATAGTGAGTGAAGCTCTGGGGTATAATACAGGGTGTAACTCAGGATCAGTAATGTAATGTATGTACACAGTGACTGCACCAGCAGAATAGTGAGTGCAGCTCTGGGGTATAATACAGGGTGTAACTCAGGATCAGTAATGTAATGTATGTAACAGTGACTGCACCAGCAGAATAGTGAGTGCAGCTCTGGAGTATAATACAGGTGTAACTCAGGATCAGTAATGTAATGTATGTACACAGTGACTGCACCAGCAGAATAGTGAGTGCAGCTCTGGAGTATAATACAGGATGAAACTCAGGATCAGTAATGTATGTACACAGTGACTGCACCAGCAGAATAGTGAGTGCAGCTTTGGGGTATAATACAGGAGGTAACTCAGGATCAGTAATGTAATGTATGTACACAGTGACTGCACCAGCAGAATAGTGAGTGCAGCTCTGGGAGTATAATACAGGGTGTAACTCAGGATCAGTAATGTAATGTATGTACACAGTGACTGCACCAGCAGAATAGTGAGTGCAGCTCTGGGGTATAATACAGGAGGTAACTCAGGATCAGTAATGTATGTACACAGTGACTGCACCAGCAGAATAGTGAGTGCAGCTCTGGAGTATAATACAGGATGTAACTCAGGATCAGTAATGTAATGTATGAACACAGTGACTGCACTAGCAGAATAGTGAGTGCAGCTCTGGGTATAATACAGGATGTAACTCAGGATCAGTAATGTAATGTATGTACACAGTGACTGCACCAGCAGAATAGTGAGTGCAGCTCTGGGGTATAATACAGGGTGTAACTCAGGATCAGTAATGTAATGTATGTACACAGTGACTGCACCAGCAGAATAGTGAGTGCAGCTTTGGAGTATAATACAGGGTGTAACTCAGGATCAGTAATGTAATGTATGTACACAGTGACTCCACCAGCAGAATACTGAGTGCAGCTCTGGAGTATAATACAGAATGAAACTCAGGATCAGTAATGTAATGTATGTACACAGTGACTCCACCAGCAGAATACTGAGTGCAGCTCTGGAGTATAATACAGGATGTAACTCAGGATCAGTAATGTAATGTATGTACACAGTGACTGCACCAGCAGAATAGTGAGTGCAGCTTTGGAGTATAATACAGGAGGTAACTCAGGATCAGTAATGTAATGTATGTACACAGTGACTGCACCAGCAGAATAGTGAGTGCAGCTCTGGAGTATAATACAGGATGTAACTCAGGATCAGTAATGTAATGTATGTACATAGTGACTGCACCAGCAGAATAGTGAGTGCAGCTTTGGAGTATAATACAGGAGGTAACTCAGGATCAGTAATGTAATGTATGTGCACAGTGACTGCACCAGCAGAATAGTGAGTGCAGCTCTGGACCATCCTACAGGAAGGGGCGGAGCTTGCCGTGCGGTCTGAGTGTGGTGCCTGTGTGTGCTGCTCGGGAAGGGAGGTTTTTCCATCCAGGACTTTTTGTCTGCCACCTTCCCGAGAAAGAAGGCTCATCTTGGGACTGGCCTCCGGGGCTGGGCCCCCGTCTCCCACCTCCCGGTCCAAGCCGGCGGGGGGTGGGAGGAATCCCAATCCGGCTAGGATAACAAGATCTGGCCAAGGATCCAGCATGAAGACCCGCAGTACCCCCGAGGCCATGGCCGCGGCGGCTCCTTCCCCCGGAGGTAGGCCGAGTACGAGCAGGGGTGCTGCAGCGGGGCCCCTAAAGTGGGGCACCAAGATGGCAAAGGAATCCACCGTGGTCTATGGTTCCCGTGTCCATGCGCACCTTTGTGAGTATGAGGACGCCTCAAGGAAGCTAAGATCCCTCTGGGGGAGTTGAGGGTAGCTAAGGAGAGGTCCAACAGGGCCTCCGGCAATAAGAAGGCCGAGCTATCCGCCGCGGTCAGAAAAATCCAGAGAGCCATAGAAGACCTGGCAACCCGGAGGTGCGAGATCCTGGCCGGCAGCGGGCCCTTCCGTGAAAAGCTGGAGAATGACGACCGGTTCAGAGCCATGGCCGGAGGGGCTCCAGAGGGGTCACGGAGCCCCAGCCAGGCGGTGGAGGAGGAGGAAGAGGAATGCGAGGAGGAGGTCGCGCCCTACCCACCGCCTGGTGGCCTGGTAAGAGATCTCCAGGCGTCGCACAGCGGGATAGCCCCCGAGCAAGTGGCTCTCCCGCCAGATTCTGGCTCTTCAGAGGGCAGCGAGTGCGAGGGGGAGGATGAGGATGGTGGTAGTAGCAGCAGTGAGGGGGGCTGCCTCGTCATGCAGCAGATCCGGCAGATCGAGTCCCTGGTCCGGTTTAACCAGCTGCGGTTCGGGGATGAGATCTGCGATGACGAGGCAACCAGGAGGGGGATGAAGAGAAAAGCTAAGAAGAAAGTAAAGAAAACATCTTATGTCCAGAAGTTTGTGTATGTCCCCTCTCTGGGGCCCCCCGGTCCCGCTGTGCGGCACCCGCTACCCACCCCGGCTCGGGCTCTGTTGTGGGTCCGCAGCAAGGGAGCGGGGAGATTGCAGGCCATGACACGCAGGGCGCCGCCTCTGTTTGTGGTAATGGAGGGGGTAGTGACGTGTCTGATATGGAGCATGGTGCGGAGGGCGGCCCAGTGGTGGGCAAGAGAGTGGCAGCCGGGACCGCATCTCCGGCGGTGAGCGCTGTGGTGTCTGGGTCCCCCACTTACGGATCCGTTACTGGATCGCTTCTGGGGACCCAGGCACCCAGTAAAGTGAAGGGGGCGGGGCCTGCGGCTCCGGCAGAGCCGGCTCATAAAAAGCAGGTGGTGCGGTCAGCTCCCCTGGCGGGGTCTGCGGTGAAGTCTGGGCTGGTGGCCCCGCCGTCGGTTAATGCTAAGGGGGAGTGGCCTAGCCTGGGGCCGGCCGCCGGAGTCACTGTGCCCAAGCTGTTTGTGGCCCAGGGTGTGGTGGTTGGGGGTGCTGTGCCCCGGTGGACTGGTACCGCCGGGGGTGCCCCTGGGGGTGGTCCCGGCTCCGGGTCAGCTCCGGGGGTCCCGCTGCGGCCGGTCTCGGGGGGTGTGGCCTCCTCGGCACCCGCCGCTCATGTGGGTGCAGCTCTGGATGGCAGTGTTGTGAAGCTGGAGGCTGGGGGCGTGGCTTCCCAGCAAAAGGAAAAAAAAATGGTAAAGATCAGCAGTGAAGCAGAGACTGCAGCAGACAGCAGCAAGGGCGCTTGCCTGGCCGGGTCCCCTGAGTCTGGGGGCTTACCTGCAGTGGGGGTGCCGGCGAGGAGCCAAGATGGAGCTGGAGGCAGGACTGCTCCTGGCTTGGTCTCTGCCAGTGGGAGAGGAGGCAGCTCTGTGCAGGCTGTGGAGGCAGTGCTGCTGAAGCCCAATGGCAGCACAGGTCTTAAAGGGCCAGCAGCACGGTGTGGACAGAACCCCCGGCAGGGAAGATGCCACCAGTAGGTGGCGGTAGCAGTGTGGAAACGGTTTAAAATCTGTAAGTTCCCAAAAAGTGAGGCAAAATATTGACCCCAGTGTGCATGTGAGTGAGAGTGGGGTGACTGATGGCGTGGATGTGTGTAGCCCTGGTACACAATACCAGGAGGATGAGTGGAGAGGTAAAGGTTAAGTGTTCTTCATGTCATCATGTACCTTCAAACACGCCCAGTAGGGGTGTGGAAGGGAGTGTCAGTAGGAGAGTGTGTCCAGACTTAGGAGAGACAAGACGTCTTAGGGACTCTGCTCTATCTTCAGCTTCAAATTGTGGAGTCTAGTATAGGTACTTTAACGTACCCGAGCCTAGTCAAAGCTGTGCCCCACTGGAGACAGGCTGAAATATCTCCTGAGAACTGAGCAAGTCGAAGGGCAAAAGTGGAAGAAAGCAAGGAAGTGCTATAGGTGAAGAATACCTGCACGAATCTACCGGTTACTGGGGACCGAAGAATCATCTTTGTTTCAAGCAAGGTGATAAGATAGCCAGAAATCTACCGGACCCTAGGTCGCGGCGGATAAGCCCATACAGTCAGTACGTAACTGGGGTCAGAGGAAGTGAGGACCGTGAGTCAGTGCACGACAATATAGGAAATCACCTTTCTCACAAAAAGGCTCCAACCACAACACTGATCGGGCAGAACAGCTAAAGATAAGCTGGAATCATAGAGAGGACTACGCTTCAGGCTGGTCGTACTCAGCTTCATTGGAGTTAAAGGAGGCCCCTAACTTGCTTAACCGTTTGCCTCAAAGCTCATCCTCCATCAACCCCATCAGCCTCCCTGGGACCTGCTTTACCATTCTGCAAGTAAAGGTATGGAAAGACTTTGACTGTGTGAGACTGAGTTATTACTGCATGCCTGCACAATCCCTACCTAACTACCGACCTGAGGGAAGAGTCCCACCTGTAGGGGACCCGTCATCTAGCTGCCTCACCATCCCCTCAGAGATCTACAGCAGCGCTGGTACTAATTACCAGAATACTACAGGTGGCGTCACGAACTGTATATAGTTATCCCCTGTAAATATTCCCAACAACAACATACGCCAGACCGCCCGGGCCACAGACCGAGCCACAGCTACCTGTGACAAAATCCCCATAGACTTCTACGGGCTCGGCTCTGAGTACCCCATTGCCCTGGTAACCCACAATTGTGGTGGCGGGTCGACACAACTAAACTTGGCGTCACGAACAGGATACGAAACTCGCAGAATTGCGAGCCCTGCGTGCCTATGTAACTGTTTGAGTGAAAAAGACTGTTGCTGTTGTTTGGCGCCAAATACCGCCATATTTGCCGCCAGATTCGCGCCTAAAGCGTTGGAGAAGAAGGAGGGCGTACCTGAAAGAGCGCGCAAAGTCTTGGACACGCCCCCGGCTCTGACTCATCGGAAGGTCCTGCGACAGGAAGTGAACGCTCTGACATCAGAGCGCCTGCGACGAAGGTCCTATTCTCACTGCGGTGCCTGAGAAGTAGCAGCGTCTGAAACCGGTAGGCTCCGTTTAACCAAGGGGGCGCTAAGATGTCACAACAACAGGCTGACAGTGCGGCCCGGCCGGAGGGCTTAATCCCGCACCGTCTGGTATTGTAGCGCCAGATGGAGGCGCAGGCCCAGCACCTAGTCCGGTAGTCCCGATCATGCCACTAACGCTTCCATATATGCCTGGGGCGAAATGGCTTCCCCAGTACAGCGGTGAGCCAGGCACATTATCAGGCTTCAAGCGGAAGTTAAGCAGCCTATTGGAAATGTACTCCATGCCTGAGAAACAAAAAGCTGCTGTGTTAATAGGGCAGTTAACTGGCGCTGCTGAGAGGGAAGTGGAGACTTGGGATACCGTTGATCTGGAGTCGGTACCTGCGATTTTTCTTAAACTAAATGCCATATTTGAAGACCGCACAGAAACGGATCTCCGGATGGCCTTCTATCACTGTTCACAGCAGCCAGGTGACAGCATCCGGGACTATGCTTGCCGATTGCAAGGAGCCCTGAAAGCACTCAAGCAAATTAACAATTTAAATGCTCTCCATGAGAATAAAATGTTGAAAGAACAGTTTATACAGGGATTGAGATCCCCAGAGGAACGCAGAACTGTAAATTGGTGGTCCTTAGATCATCCGGATGCTACCTTTGATGCCCTAAAGGACATGGCAATAAAAGGGCTGCGGCCCCTGGGCAAACCTGAGGTGGCCACCCAACATCATCAGGGTGAAGTCACTCCGGAACCGGCAGTAACCCCCTGTTCCCCGCTAGTGGCTGAAGCCAAAGCGCAGGTGACATCTCCTAGTGAATTGGACTGTCTGCGCTCAGAGGTGCGCCAGCTGACTAAAAATCTGGCTGCTGTTATGAGTGCCCTGCAACTGCGGAAAGAAGAGGAAGGAAAAATCTTGCTAGCGGACTGCCCAGAAGACGTCCCGTGGATGCACCGGAGAAGAAAGAAGACGTCGCCCCCCCGGAGGAGGACAACGCCACCCCCAGGAGCAACCTCTGATCAACACCCTTCTCGTCGAGAGATCGTCTGTTTTCGCTGCAACCGAAAAGGTCATTTGTCTCACAGTGTCCTTTAAACGGGCAGAACCTGGGTCCAAGGGCCAACACCCAGGAGAATACCCGCCAGGCCCCCTAGACTGGAACCGCAGGTATGTGGGCGGGCGACCCTACCTGTCCATTATTTTAGATGGGATTGCTGTTCCAGCATTGCTAGACACTGGGTCTCAAGTCACTCCTTATACCTGATGCCCTATATACCAAGTACTGGTCAATGGACGATCTTAAACCCCGAGCCTTGACTTTACCGTGTATGCTTCTAATGGTCTTCCTGTAGAAGTACTTGGAACAAAATGTGTAGATGTAAAGGTGGGAAGAGAGGAGTTGAAAGACCAGGGACTTCTGGTAGTGAAGACTGTAAATGAGGAGAATGGTCTAAATATAATATTGGGTACTAATGTTATTGGTAATTGTTTGGAAGAAGTAGTGTTCTTGCTCCAACAGCTCGCTGAGATTGCCCGACCAAGGCAGAGAGGAGTCATCCAAAGAGAGATCCGGGCCCTGGTGTGTCAGCAGCAAGCGAAGCTTACCGACGGCGAAATTGGTAATGTACGGGTCACTGACTCAGTTCCTATTGTGATACCCCCAATGAGTGAAATGATCATTTGGTGCAGGGCAGCCATAGGTCTGAGAGGACAGAATTACCAAGCTGTAGTAGAACCCCACCATTCAGAACATAGACCTACACTTATGACTGCTAGAGGAGTAGTAGAAGTGGTGAATGGAGAGTACCTGTACGGCTTCTCAATTGGGGAGATGATGAGGTAAATTTACCCCGTTATGCAACCATTGCTAAACTTCATGCTGTCGACTAATAATTCCATTCTCCCGGCTGAGTCCTTAGACTCCTGTCAAATAGAGGAGGACAATGACCCAGCAACTCAGGTGGCGGAATGGTGTCAGCAACTCCATGTTGGGACGGACACCACTCCCGCTCACCAGAAGCAAGGGGTATTACGGGTGGTGCAAGAGTACGCCCAAGTGTTTAGCAAAAATCCACTTGATTTTGGGATCATTAAGGGAGTACAACATCATATCCCTACAGGCAATCATCCTCCCATCAAAGAGCGGTATAGGCCCATACCTCCAGCTCATTATCAGAAGGCTAAAGAAATGTTGAATGATATGAAGAAAGCTGGGGTGATAAGGGATAGTTGTAGTCCCTGGGCAGCCCCTCTAGTTCTGGTTAAAAAGAAAGATGGTAGTATGAGAATGTGTGTGGATTACAGGCAGGTGAACCGCATAACACACAAGGATGCATACCCGCTACCACGCATAGAGGAATCATTAGCTGCTCTGAAAACGGCTAACTACTTTTCTACCCTTGATCTGACTAGTGGTTACTGGCAAGTGGCTGTGGCTGAGGAGGATCGTGAGAAAACGGCTTTCACCACCCCAATGGGGCTCTGTGAGTTCGACAGAATGCCGTTTGGCTCAGTAGTGCCCCAGGAACATTTCAGAGAGTGATGGAAAACTGTCTGGGACATCTCAATTTTGAAACCGTGCTGCTATACCTAGACGACGTTATCGTGTATTCCAAGACATATGAGGACCATCTGAAGCACCTGGCAGAAGTGTTTGAGTCCCTGTCCAGGTACGGGATGAATTAAACCCTCAAAATGCCATCTACTCAAGCAGAAGGTACAATACTTGGGGCACATCGTCAGTTCGGAAGGAGTAGCGCCGGACCCAGAGAAAGTCACTGCCATCCAGAAGTGGCCGGAGCCGAAAAACCTTAAGGAAGTGCGACAGTTCCTGGGACTAACGGGTTACTACAGGAGATTCGTGAAAGATTACACGAAGAAGGCAGCTCCTTTACAGGACCTCCTGGTAGGACAATCCTTAAAGAGCAGAAACCCTCCCTTTAATTGGGGTAAAGAACAGGCTGAAGCATTCCAAAAGATGAAAGAGATCCTGACAGGTGATGAGATCTTAACCTATCCTGATTACAGCCAACCGTTCCTGTTGTACACCGACGCCAGTAATGAAGGGTGGGAGCAGTTCTCAGTCAGAAGCAGAATGGACAAGAAAAAGTCATCGCATATGCTAGCAGAAAACTCAGGCCAACTGAAAGGAATCCGGAAAATTTAGCAGCTTCAAGCTAGAGTTTCTGGCGCTGGTCTGGGCCATTACTGAAAGATTTAAGCACTATCTGGCCTCCAATAAGTTCACGGCGTACACAGACAACAACCCGTTAACGCACCTGGAAACCGCCAAGCTGGGTGCCATGGAGCAGCGATGGATGGCTCGGTTGTCCAATTACCAGTTTACTATCAAGTACCGGGCAGGTCGAAAGAATGCTAATGCTGATGCGTTGTCCCGAATGCCGCATGACTCTGATACGGAAGAAGAATCGGACGACCTGGAAGAAATTGAGCTACCCGCGTTCCATCGAAATGGGGTAGTCCACGAGCATCAAGTCCACAGAAAGCAAAATGGTGCAACATTAAATCCTTTACCCCATCACAGCTGGAAAGAGACTCAGGACAGTGATCCAGTGGTCAGCCACATCAAGGAGTTGTTAAAGCAAGAAGGCTCCTCCTTGGAAAAGGATGCACCTATGCCGCCAAGCTCCTGTGGAACGAGAAAAGCAGGTTGTTCCTATACCGTGAGAAGTTGTGCAGAAGATACGTCAACCCCAGAACCCATGAAATGGTCTGGCAAATAGTGGTCCCCAAGGCAGACGTCCCAATGGTGTTGGAAGCGTACCACGATCAAGCAGGACACTTTGGCTGGAGGAAGCTGGAGACCCTGTTGAGATGCCGGTTCTACTGGGTAGGGATGCGCAGCTCCATCGAGAGGTGGTGTCGGAACTGTGGACCCTGTGGTCTCAGAAGAAAGGACTACGGTAGTCAAAGGCCCCCTGCAACCTATCCGGACGACTCGTCCCCTGGAGATTGTGGCCCTGGACCACGTCAAATTGTCGCCGAGTAGATCTGGATACTCATACGCCTTGACCATGGTGGACCATTACTCCAGATTTCTGGTAGTTGTTCCAGTGAAGACCAGACCGCAGTGACGGCCGCGAAGACCTTTCAAGCAAGCTTCTGCAGACCGCATGGGTATCCCGAGCAAGTCTTAACCGATCAGGGACCTGCTTTTGAAGCTGATTTATTCAAGGAATTCTGTCATATGTACGGGTGCAAGAAAATAAGAACAACACCATATCACCCTCAAACCAACGGTCTTGTGAAAAGATGAACCATATTGTCCTTGACTTGTTGAGATCCATACCGTTGGAAGACAGGAATCGATGGCCGGATTTACTACCTGATTTGGTTGATTTGTATAACCATATACCTGTAAGCTCAACTAACTGCACTCCAGCCTATCTTATGAGAGCAAGGCCCGGAAAACTACCAATGGATCTAGAACTTGGAGTGGTAGAACCGGAGGCAGACGACGCTGTTGAGAACTGGGACGTCAATCGGCAAGAGCAATACAGAAGAGTACAAATCTGTGTGGAGGAAAGTCTCAATAAGGCACGGGAGAAACAGGAAGATGTTTACAACCGAAATGCTCCTGCCAAGCCTCTGATGCCTGGAGAGGTAGTATTAAAAAGAAAAAGAAAGATGCACAAACTGGATAATCAGTGGGAGCAAGAACCCTACGTCATACAAGATTCTAAATACGACAACAGAAAAGTTTGTGTCGTCAGTAAAGACGGAGGAAGAACAACAACCACTGTGTCCAGAGATCATTTGAAGTTGTGTCCAGAACACTTAAAGAGTTGTGAAAAGAACCCTGTCTTCAATCAAAGAGAAAGAAAGGAAGAGGTCATACACACCGATCTGGGAGATTTTCCTGCGGATTGGCCCCGACTGGGAGATGCTGTGATAATTCCAGTGTTGCAGTTTTATCAGCCACAAGAGGAAGTTTTACCTCCAGTTGTGCCTGTGGTGCCAGTTGAGCCCGCTCAGGAGTTACCCATCCCAGCAACACCTCAACCTGTGGAACCTCAAGATGGATCATCTGAAGCAGCGCCCCATACTATGGGATCCCTGGTGAAGCTGACTCACACCGCCCAGCCATCAGTACGCTTGCCAGATCCATAGAAAGATTAAGGCAGTTCTATAGTTTGCCGTTACGCAGTGCAGACAGATCGCAACTTGATTTACCTGAAACTACACCACGTAGATCAGAAAAGAATCACAAAAGGGAAATTACCCATTAGATATCAGCAGTGATTATAACGAATTATGTGAACATTGTAAAAGTCTATATATATAAATGTTTTTTCCCTATTATGTCTTCGTTTAACAATGGACTCAGAGGCTGAGGACTGAGCCAGCCCAAAAACTGTATCCTGTAAATAGTTGCACTAAAGTGCCTTCTTAATGGTTTCACATGAAACCTTGACTCACCTCTGAACCAAAAACCCGTGTGGTGTGGCACTGAGTGAGGTCTGCATTTGGATGTCCTGCAGCCCACCCAGGACCCACGTTGAAGGTTTGGTGCGGGTCCTTCACAAGTATCTTGTATATTATTTATTGAAATGCTATTTGATACTTTTGTATTTCTATTATAATGTTATTGTTGTAACGTTCAAGTAGTTCTCACCTCCCGGATGGGAAGATGTTATTGTTTAATGTTTATTGCATAACAAAATTGTCTCTTTTATTTACAGCCCGGGAGTGCTGTCGTTTACCATGGGGGAATGTGTAGCCCTGGTACACAATACCAGGAGGATGAGTGGAGAGGTAACAGTTAAGGTCTCTTCATGACATCATGTACACTTCTGACACACCCAGCAGGGGTGTGGAAGGGAGTGATTTAGTCAGTCAGTGTCCGGACTTCAGGAGTGAGAAGACGTTCTGTGGCGAGTCTGCAGTCTAGTCTATCATCAGTTCAGAAAGTGGAGTCTGGTATAGGTGTCTGTTACACCTTAGTCTAGTCAGAGCTGTGCCCCACTGGAAGAAAGACTGAATATCTATTAAGAGACGAGCAAGTCGAAGGGCAAAGTGGAAGGAAGATATTGGAAAGTGCTTTTGACTTGGAAAAGTCCTGCACGATTGCTACCGGTTACTGGGGACCGAAGGATCACTATTGTACAAGCATAGTGAAGAGAAAACCAGAATCTACCGGACCCTAGGTCGCGGCAGACAAGCCCCTTATAGTCAGTACGTAACTGGGTCAGGGGAGTGAAGACTTTGAGTTGTGCACGACAAAAGGAATTCAGCTCCTCCAAGGAAGGCTTCAACCACAAATTGACTGGGCAGAACAGCTAAAGATTAGCTGGAATCATAGAGAGGACTACGCTTCAGGCTGGTCGTACTCAGCTTCATTGGAAGTAAAGGAGGCCCCTAACTTGCTTACCTGTTGCCTCAAAGCTCATCCTCCATCAACCCCATCAGCCTCCCTGGGACCTGCCTTACATCTGCAAGTAAAGGTATGGAAAGACGTTGACTGTGTGAGACTGAGTTATTATTGCATGCCTGCACAATCCCTACCTAACTACCGACCTGAGGGAAGAGTCCCACCTGTAGGGGACCCGACATCTAGCTGCCTCACCATCCCCTCAGAGATCTACAGCAGCGCTGGTACATAATTACCAGAATACTACAGGTGGCGTCACGAACTGTATATAATCTATCCCCTGTAAATATTCCCCCAACATACGCCAGACCGCCAGGGCCACAGACCGAGCCACAGCTACCTGTGACAAAATCCCCATAGACTTCTACGGGCTCGGCTCTGAGATGGTAACCCCAATTGCCCTGGTAACCCACAATTGTGGTGGTGACAGTAGACCCAGGCGTCGCACAGCGGGCATAGCCCAGAAGTGCTCTCCCCAGTTCATGTCTCAGAATAGGGATGAGGTGGGAGTAGAGCAGTAGGCTGCTCGCATGCAGCAGATCCGGCAGATCGAGTCCCCGGTCCGGTTTAACCAGCTGCGTTCGGGGATGAGATCTGCGATGACGAGGCACCAGGAGGGGATGAAGAGAAAAGCTAAGAAGAAGAAAAAAAACAGCTGTTGTCCAGAAGTTTGTGTATGTCCCCCTCTCTGGGGCCCCCGGTCCCCTGTGCGGCACCCGCTACCCACCCCGCTCGGGCTCTGTTGTGGGTCCGCAGCAAGGGAGCGGGGATTACAGGCCATGACACGCAGGGCGCCGCCTCTGTTTGTGTAATGGAGGGGGTAGTACGTGTCTATATGGAGCATGTGTGGAGGGCGGCCCAGTGGTGGGCAAGAGAGTGGCAGCCGGGACCGCATCTCCGGCGGTGAGCGCTGTGGTGTCTGGTCCCCCACTTACGGATCCGTTACTGGATCGCTTCTGGGGACCCAGGCACCCAGTAAAGTGAAGGGGGCGGGGCCTGCGGCTCCGGCAGAGCGGCTCATAAAAACAACTGGTGGGTCAGCTCCCTGGCGGGGTCTGCGGTGAAGTCTGGGCTGGGGCCCCGCCGCCGGTTAATGCTAAGGGGGAGTGGCCTAGCCTGGGGCCGGCCGCCGGAGTCGCTGTGCCCAAGCTGTTTGTGGCCCAGGGTGTGGTGGTTGGGGGCGCTGTGCCCCGGGGGACTGGTACCGCCGGGGGGGCCCTGGGGGTGGTCCCGGCTCGGGTCGGCTCCGGGGGTCCCGCTGCGGCCGGTCTCGGGGGGTGTGGCCTCCTCGGCACCCGCCGCCATGTGGGTGCAGCTTCTGACCTCTGTGCTGTGAAGCTGGAGGCTGGGGGCGTGGCTTCCCAGCAAAAGGAAAAAAAAAATGGTAAAGATCAGCATGGAGCAGAAACTGCAGCAGACAGCAGCAAGGGTGCATGCCTGGCCGGGTCCCCTGAGTCTGGGGGCTTACCTGCAGTGGGGGCGCCGGCGAGGAGCCAGGATGGAGCTGGAGGCAGGACTGCTCCTGGCTTGGTCTCTGCCAGTGGAGAGAAGGCAGCTCTGTGCAGGCTGTGGAGGCAGTGCTGCTGAAGCCCAATGGCAGCACAGGTCTTAAAGGGCCAGCAGCACGGTGTGGACAGAACCCCCGGCAGGGAAGATGCCACCAGTAGGTGGCGGTAGCAGTGTGGAAATGGTAAAATCTGTAAGTTCCCAAAAAGTGAGGCAAAATATTGACCCCAGTGTGCATGTGAGTGAGAGTGGGGTGACTGATGGCGTGGATGAGGAGGGTGTGGGTATGGAAGTGTCTGCGGTTGAGGATGCGGGTGGCAGTGTGTCTAAAGTGGCAAGTGTGAATGGGGTGTCTGAGGGTACTGGAAGGAGGGGGGAGGGGGCCAGTCCATCTGCCCCCCAGCCGCCGGTCCTCTGAGTTATTCGGGGGTGGTGGCTGGAGCCTCAGGGTCTGGTCAAGGGGTTTCCTCGCCTCTGGACCTCAGGGATGGCGTCTTGCGGCGCCGTTTCCTGGAGGCCCTCAAAAAGGGAGAACGGACGATCAATGTAGAGGGCAGAGAGGTGGACTTGGCCTTTTGGCTGGATAGATACGGCCTGGCTGCCTTCCAAGATAAAAGGGAGGGGGAAACGGTTTGGTCCCTCCCGACAGCCGGGCAGGGGGTGGCCAGGCGGAATGTGGTCCGTCTTCGGTGGAGGGGCAGTGAAGCGTGCCCGCCAAGAGCGAGGGTTGTGGAGCTCCTTCTGAAGATGGACTTCAGGGCGACGGACATCTTTGCCCTGATTCATCCGTTTGGCACCTCCTTCTTCGATGTCAGTTTTGTTCGGCCAGAGGGCCTAGAGCTTTTCTGGTCGAATTTCGAACTGGCAAAGGGGGAGCCCGGCTGGCGAGACTTTGCCGTACAGGCGGTGTCTCGCCAAAATAGTGTAAAGAGGGTGACCGTTCTGACAAGTAACGAGTCACTCTCTGGGGTCGACATCATGACGTGGCTTTCCCGTTATGGGGAAGTCACGGACGTCCCTAAGAAAAATAGGGACGAGTTTGGCATTTGGTCAGGGGGCTGGACCTTCATGGTAAAGTTGAAGGTTTCAGGAGGTACGGTCACCCACATCCCCTCCTCAGCATTTCTGGGGAGGGACAGAATCCAGATCTTCTACCAGGGGCAACCGAAGGTCTGCCACAGGTGCGGTGATCCCCGCCACTTCAGCGCAGGCTGCAAGGTGCAGAAGTGTGCCTTGTGTGGCGGGGTAGGTCATCTTGCCGCGGCCTGTGGTGACATTAGGTGTCACCTGTGTGGTGACCTAGGTCACCCGTATAGCCGCTGCCCCCGCTCCTTTTCCGGCACCATCTCTGGCCCAGCGGGGGGGAGCCATGGGGGGTCCCCGGTGGTGCAACTTCTGCTGGGGCTGGGGGTGGAGGCTGAGGGGAGCTGAGGGGTCAGTGAGGAAAGGCGAGGCTGGTACATCTGCCCACCAGTGGCAACAGGTGAGGCACCGTAAGGGCAGGGGGCAGGATAAGCCTCAGGCAACTGGGGTGATGACTGCCCCCACCCTGGAGGCGGCAGCCGAAGCCTCTGAGGCCCTGGGGAGAAGGCGGTGAGCGAGGAGATCCGGAGGATGGAGAGGGAGGGTTGGCTGCTTCTGATAACTCTTCCCAGTATGAAAGTGTGGATGAAGAGGTGGTGGAGCAGCCTAAAAAAACGGGTGACAATCGTACCGGTAAGAGGCGGAAGAAGAAGAACAAGGCTAAAAAATCTAATGCCCCCCCCTGACCGCTAGGGTGCCCACGGAAGGGCTCACCGGCTCCCCTCTGATCCCCCTCTCCAATCGGTTCCAAGCCCTCGATGACTCTGCTGTGTCGGAGGTCGGGGGTGAGGGGCCGGATGCAACATCTGGGGTGCCTTCAGGGAGTGGCGAGGTCCGTCCTCCGGGGGATTCACACTCCTCTGGCGGGGGGACTACCTCGGGGTCCAGGGGCGAGGAATCTAGTGCTGGGAAGGAGGTGTCCACTGCTGCTAAGGAGGATATGGACACCTCGGTGTCTTTAAAGAGGAGGGGTGAGTCGGGTTCCTCCTCAGAGGGGGAGAGGAAATCTGGGGTACGGTTAAAAAACAGGCCGTCTAACTCAATCACCCATGATGGCGGAACCTACCCCGTTGACTCTGGCGTCGATTAATGTCGCCAGCATAAAGTCGGATATGGCTAGATTTACGGCCTTTGATTTTTTCACCCGGGTTGAGGCTGATATTTTATTTTTGCAGGAGACCAGACTAACGGACCTGGGGTCCATCCACAAAGCAAAGAGGGAATGGAGGAGTGGGCCCTCATACTGGTCTCTTGCGGCCGAGCCGTATAGCGGGGTAGCGGTCCTTTTTAAGACCGCGGAGGTGGAATGCAGACGGGTGATCGAGGTAGAAATGGGGAGATGTTTGGTCCTTGACGTCTTCATGAGGGGACAGGAGCTTCGGCTCATCAATATCTATGGCCCGCAATCTAAGTGGGACCGTAAATGTCTCTTCCTGAGGATCAAGCCCTATCTTTTTACAAGCCGGCAAGTGGTCTTCGGTGGGGATTTTAATACTATAACCAGACTCCGTGATAGGGGAGGCCCCGGAGACCGGCTGACTTATGATAGCGTAGCCTTGAATAGCATAGTAAGCGAAGCTCGCCTGGTGGATGTCCACATCCGGCACACCCCAGGTCACGAGGGTTTCACCTTTTATAGGGGAAGCAGTAGGTCTAGGATAGATAGGTTTTTTTTAAAGGAGGAAGCCGTCTCTTCTGCAGTGTCCGCTGTTGAGGTGGAGTTCTCCGATCACTGTTTAATTTTCTTTACTTTGAATGTTACAGAGACTCCCCGGATGGGGAGAGGCCTATGGAAGCTGAATTCGTCCCTTCTGGAATTTCTTCAGAGCCAGGTACCTCTCTTGGGTCTTTGTAATAGTAAGTCTGAGTGGTGGGAGATCTTCAAAAGAAGGGTCGCAAGGTTCTTCCGTCAGCTCTCGAGCCTCAGGGGCCTGAACAGGTACCGCCTGTATCGGCAGCTGGGGAGGAAACTCGAGCAGCTCGTCTCGACTGGAGGGGACCGAGAGGAAATCTCCAGGGTGAAGACCTTGCTCAAGGGGTGCCAGTACGATAGGCACACATCCTTGGTTTTTGAGAGGGATTTCGGGAGGTACCGCTCGCCCGACCCTTACAGAAACTGCAGGTTGTCAGTGAATTGTAAGATGGTGACAGGACTGATCGACAGTACGGGGTCCCTGAACAGATCCAAATCAGGGATCCTGGAGGTGGTCAGATCCTTCTACTCGCACCTCTTGGGGAGGAGGGATCCTGATCGGGATGAGATGTCGGCTTTCCTGGCTGAAACCATCCCTGAGCCGGGGGATGACCCCTCTCTTCATGTTTTGGCAGAAGCAATCAGGGAAGAGGAAGTGAGATGGGCGATTGATGGGCTACGGCCCAAAAAGTCGCCTGGTCCGGATGGCTTAACATCCGAGTTCTACAAGACTTTTCGGGACTCTTTGGTCCCCCTCTTGACTGAGGTGTTTAATGAGTGCCTCTCCTCGGACACTCTGCCCAGTTCAATGAGGAAGTCAGCCCTGATTATCCTGTCAAAGGGTAAAGACTCGTCCCGTATTGAGAATTGGCGTCCCATAGCGCTTCTCAATACGGACCGAAAGGTTCTGGCAAAGGTGCTTTTTAATCGGTTGGTGAAGTTTGCACCCCGGCTCCTTTCAGGGGCCCAGCACTGCTCTGTTCCAGGCCGCAGTACATTTAGTGCTGTGCTCGGTGTCCGAGAGGCAGTGGAGCAGGGCAGGGCAGGTCACTGGAAGGGGTACTTGCTGTCCTTAGACCAGGCAAAGGCCTTTGACCGGGTTAACCATGAGTACCTCTGGTCAGTCCTTCTGAGGTATGGTCTGCCTGGGAGGTTTGTTGATTGGTTAAGAGTTTTATACAATGGGGCAGAGACTTTTCCGCTTGTGAACGGTTGGGTCGGACACCCTTTTGAGGTGAGGTCTGGTGTCCGCCAGGGCTGTCCTCTGAGCCCATTGTTATACGTGTTCGCGATCGACCCCCTTTTAAGGAGGGTGGAGCGCGGACCGTTGGTGGGAGTCGGGATGGACCAGGTGGAGCCAGAGGCCGCCTTGAGGGTAGTGGCGTACGCTGACGACGTTTCCCTTTTTGTATCCTCGAGAGAGGAGGCAGATTGGGTGATGTCTGAGGTTGAACGCTACTCAGTGGCATCCGGGTCCATGATCAACCGGGACAAGTGTGAGAGTCTCTGGCTGGGAGGGGGAGATCCAAGCTTTGATCTCCCGGACACCCTTCCAGGGCCTCAGGCCACAGCAAAAATATTAGGCATCAGTTTCGGCCCGGGGGACTATCCCCAGCAAAACTGGGAGGGCAGACTTAAGATTGCCGCCCAGAAGGTGGATCAGTGGAAGGGTTGGTCCTTGACCCTAAAGGTACTGCCACACTAAACAATCCCGCTAGCGATCTCGTTAGCGTTGCATACTAATGAGATCGCTAGCGGGATCGTTTCTATATCGCTAAATGCGGCCACATTTAGCGATATAGTTAACGACGCTATCGCCGTTAGCGATCTTCTTAACGACTTTAGCGGTACAAAAGTACCGCTAAATCGCTAAGAAAAGGTGCCACACAGCGATTAGATACTTACCCAGCGGGAGCGCCAGCGATGAAATAGGGTCCGGAGCGATTCCCGCGACGAGCGAGATCACAGCAGGAAGCTCGTCGCTGGAAGCTGCCGCACTGAACAATATCGCTAACGGGATCGCTAAATAGTGACGTTTTTTAGCGATCCCGTTAGCGATATTGTTTAGTGTGGCATACCCTTAAGGGAAAGGGTTAGTCTTGCCAAGGGCTATTTGCTTCCTTTGCTAATATATCTGGGCAGTGTCTGCATCTTGCCAGAGCCTCTTTGGACACGGGTCTACAGCCTGTTTTTCCAATTATTATGGGGAAACAGGCTGAACCTAATCAAGAGGGAGGTCACGTACCGCACGAGGAGACTAGGAGGGTTGGGTATGGTCAACCCAGTGGTGTTTCTAGTAAACACCTTTCTTAAGGCAAACATCGCCAACCTCTGGTCAGAGAGGGCTCCTCCGTGGGTATTCTCCTGTAGGGGATGGTTTCGGCCTTTCTTCCAGGAATGGGAGACAGGAGGGCAGGTGAAGGACCTTCGTACACCTCATGGGCATCTTCCGGCTTACGTTACCCCGGTTCTGAAGGTGATCCGTCGGTGGGGTCTGGGAGTGTGGGAGATCAGGACCATGTCAAGAAGGTTTCTTGACAATAGGGTCCTGTTGACCCACTTTCAGAAGCCCCTGGCGCTCAGGGATTGCCCAAGCCGGGATCTGGAGGTGGGGCTCGGGTTATTGAAATCTAAGCGGATCCCCTTGAAGTTTTGGGACTTGGCTTGGCGCTGCTTCCATGGGAAGCTGTATGTGAGGGACAACCTGAAGTGCAGGAGCTCTGATGACCGGGATTGTCCCCGCGAGGAGTGTGGTGGCATGCTTGAAAGCATGGAGCACTTCCTGCTTCGGTGTCCTTTTAATACAGAGGTCTACAGCAGGGTGGGTGCTTCCATTGGCTGGCCCAGGCTGGCAGGCCTCTCCTATGCGGAGTGGGCCTATGGGGCATTCAGGTCCCTTGGTGGCCGAGATCGGGGCACTGTTTTCTTAGTTAGTTTAGTAACTAGGTTCTGCACGTGGAATGCACGGTGTCTAGTGTCTACTCAGCGGAAAGTCCTCCCCAGGGAAGAGGTGATTAGGAACATCCTGGGTGACCTGGCAAAAGTGCGCTCCCTGGAGTTTGAGAGGCTGGGTGCAGGGAGGGCCTCTCTCCTATGGAGGGGTTTCTCCTTTAATGTGCCCTAGGGAGAGTTAGGTTCTGTGTGCCTGTGATAGGGCTGAGTTAGTATTCTTTATCCTTTTATCTTTATTTTGTAGGGTCAGATAGATGTGTAGGGACAGGGAGGGACAGATAGGGACAGTCTTTAGGGACAGGTAGTTAGTATTAGGTTGGTAGTGAGGGTCAGTGAGGGACAGGTAGGGGCAGGTAGGGAGAGGTTGGTAGGGCTATAGGGACAGGATTTTCTCTTTTGTGTTGTTAGGGAGGGTCAGGGTGATGTGCGGTAGATTAGGGTAAGAGCCTCTATGGTCTCCAGTTCCTGGTGGTGGGCTGTAACCCTCACTCATAGATTTTTGTTTTGTAATTGGTAACCCGGGTATAGGGCTTGCAAGCATTGAACTTGGGCCTGTTCTTTGGTCATGGTTAAGGTGTGTAGTGGTTATTATTGATAGGTGTTATTATTGATATATGTTATTATAAGGTTGTGTATATATACTGTATATATATGTTGTATGTGTACTATAATGCTTGTAGTGGGATTTAGTTTAGGTGGGGTGGGGGTTTCTTGTGGGGGAGGGGGGATGGGTTTTGGAGAATGGACATCCGGCGGGATGCCAAGAAGATTTGCTGGGTAAGAAAGGCCACAAACTTTCGTGGGACCTGGTGTGATAGGCCACAAACTTTCGTGGGACCTTTGGGGGAATGGTGGTGGTTTAGTTTAGGAAAAATAATAAAAAAAAATAATAAAAAAAAAAAAATATGTAGATACGAGGTATAGTATGTGTGTATATATATGTATAGTACATGTGTATATATATGTATATGAAGATTGTATCATTAATTTTGGCCAGGTGGCCTATTTACTTTCTTTAGGGCAGTTGGCTGAATTTTGTTTTTTTTTCTAGAGGTGAATGCATGGGTATGAGTGTATGAGGGAAAAAAAAAAGGATATAGCTTCCCTTGCCGGGGGTGTTAATGAAATGGAGAGACGTTTTGTTTCCAAATATCTGTTGGACATTGGACTTTTGGGATTTATGGATAATGTTTTTGTTATTGAGTTTGTCTGTAAGTTTTGTTTATGTTTTGCCTGTAAGTTTAGTTTTGTATTTTTATAATTTATTTTTATTTTTTTTTATTTTTATTTTATTTTTTTTTTTATATAGCGCTAACATATTCCGCAGCGCTTTACAGTGCACACATTATCGTCGCTGTCCCCGATGGGGCTCACAATCTAGATTCCCTATCAGTATGTTTTTGGAGTAGTGTAATGTTTTTTATAATAAAAGAGATACAGGATATAACTCAGGATCAGTAATGGTAATTGTATGTACACAGTGACTGCACCAGCAGAATAGTGAGTGCAGCTCTGGGGTATAATACAGGATGTAACTCAGGACAGTAATGTATGTATGTACACAGTGACTGCACCAGCAGAATAGTGAGTGCAGCTCTGGGTATAATACAGGATGTAACTCAGGATCAGTATGTAATGTATGTACACAGTGACTGCACCAGCAGAATAGTGAGTGCAGCTCTGGGGTATAATACAGGATGCTAACTCAGGATCAGTAATGTTAATGTATGTACACAGTGACTGCACCAGCAGAATAGTGAGTGCAGCTCTGGGGTATAATACAGGATGCAACTCAGGATCAGTAATGTAATGTATGTACACAGTGACTGCACCAGCAGAATAGTGAGTGCAGCTCTGGAGGATAATACAGGATGTCACTCAGGATTAGTACTGTAATGTATGTACACAGTGTCTCCACCAGCAGAATAGTGAGTGCAGCTCTGGAGTATAATACAGGATGTAACTCAGGATCAGTAATGTATGTACACAGTGACTGCACCAGCAGAATAGTGAGTGCAGCTCTGGAGTATAATACAGGATGTAACTCAGGATCAGTAATGTAATGTATGCACACAGTGACTCCACCAGCAGAATGGTGAGTGCAGCTCTGGAGTATAATACAGGATGTAACTCAGGATCAGTAATGTAATGTATGTACACAGTGACTGCACCAGCAGAATAGTGAGTGCAGCTCTGGAGTATAATACAGGATGTAACTCAGGATCAGTAATGTAATGTATGTACACAGTGACTGCACCAGCAGAATAGTGAGTGCAGCTCTGGAGTATAATACAGGATGTAACTCAGGATCAGTAATGTAATGTATGTACACAGTGACTGCACCAGCAGAATAGTGAGTGCAGCTCTGGGGTATAATACAGGAGGTAACTCAGGATCAGTAATGTAATGTATGCACACAGTGACTGCACCAGCAGAATAGTGAGTGCAGCTCTGGGGTATAATACAGGGTGTAACTTAGGATCCATAGAAATAAGTTGCAGAACTTGAACTTAATTATGTCTAAGGCTGGGATCACACAAGCGATGAAAACATCCGACACTCGCATGTGAAATCCCAGCTCTGGCGCCGGCACTCGGGAGTGGGGCGAGTGGCTGCATATAACTACATGCAGCCGCTCGCTCCACTCCTGAGTGCCGGCGCCAGAGCTGGGATTTCACATGCGAGTGTCGGATGTTTTCATCGCTTGTGTGATCCCGGCCTAATGTGTAATGTGGTTTTCGTCATAAGTGGACATACCATTTAAGCATCTTCTGATGTGTAATGCAGACAAATCTATTTATTATTTATTAAATTCAGTAAGTTGTGAGTTAAGCTAAGTGTCCGTGGTCAGTAGTCCCTTTAATTTTACACTTTGTAGGGGGCCTGGTTATGGATTCCCACCCTTAAAGGGTGACTTTTCATGTATTTCCATGTATATCTGCACATTGTATCATAAGCTTTCTTATAAGGAAGTCCACATAGAAAGTAGGGGCACCACATACCTCTGCTGTTGTCACTGGTCCCTGGAACGTTAGGATTCGGGGCGCCCACACTGACTATCCGGGGGTCGTTACACAGGTCTTTATCACAACACTTCCGGACTATAGAGCTGTCGCCTGGATTGTTACTGCAGTAATATGAGGGCTGACAGCCCATCTGACGGCTTTGGAGTTTTCCATCTGCCATTAAAATACAATAAGTCATCAAACGACAGGGTCAGTATGTGAGAACGAGGAGAGACGGCTGCATGAACCGGCGCCATGTAATACTACATCTCCCTCTGGGGTTTCCAGCTCTTGGACCCGTCGTTGGTCGGGTAATGAAGACTACGGGACATGTGGATGGTGAAGTTTTATCAGTGACTTGAATGGGAGCTGCACATACAGCACCTGCAGATGGTGCAACCCTAAAATAATACATTGTGACCTCTGCGCCACGTTCTCTGTTGGAAATGGATGATTTCCATCAGTCAATTCAGTTTTTGCATTTGTAAAGAAAACAAGCAATAATCTTAGGAAAAAAAAAACAGTTCATAAAAAAACATCTTACGATAAAAACAGCTCAGAAAAAAACAGCTCATGAAGAAAACAGTTTAGGATAAAAACAGCTCAGAAAAAAACAGTTTGGAGAAAAAAAACAGCCCAGGAAAACAAAAAGCCCAGGATAAAAAAAAGCTCATGACAAAAGAGCTCAGGAAAAAAAGAGCTCAGGAAGATAACAGCTCAGGAAAAAACAGTTTGGAGTAAAAAAACAGCCCAGGAAAACAAAAAGCCCAGGATAAAAAAAGCTCATGACATAAGAGCTCAGGAAAAAAAGAGCTCAGGAAGATAACAGCTCAGAAAAAAAACAGCTGAGAAAAAAACAGCTCACGAAAACAAAAAGCCCAGGATAAAAAAAAGCTCATGACAAAAGAGCTCAGGAAAAAAAGAGCTCAGGAAGATAACAGCTCAGAAAAAAAACAGCTGAGAAAAAAACAGCTCAGGAAAAAACAGCTTAGGATAAACAGCTAAAAAAGCTCAGGAAAAAAACAGCTGAGGGAAAAACAGCTCAAGAAATAAACATCTCAGGAAAAAAAATCAGCTCCTGGAAACCTCCCAATCAGCATGTGCCTGGAAGGGATTATGAGTTTAAATAGGACATGCCAGCAGCATATTCGTTCCCTAATTAAAGGTTCCTTTAAATTTAGCATTTTGTTGGGGCATTACTGTAAAATCTATACTTGAAGTTTTATTCTCAGGTGTAGTGGGGCTTGCATGTCACTCTTCCGCTCCGCACACCGCTAGCCCTCTGGTTGTTGATTGGCAGGCCACTCTTCCCTAAGTAACCTAGCAAGGTATGACTGTAAAAAGCATTAATGGGGCTTTACAGTCCTGCTGACGGATGTTTCCCATCTCCACACAGCTGTATGTGCAGATGCCCGATGGCTGCTTCCCCCTGTGCTGGAATTTCCTGCTGTGAACAGGGCAGAAGGAGCTGCTTATTTCTGTGTTTGAGTACAGAATAAATGAGTTATTTTACTATGAGTAGGTAAGGAACATCACATGTAGAGGAGATACACGTGCTTCTCATTAAATTAGAATATCACCAAAAACTTATTGTATTTCAGTTCTTCTATACAAAAAGTGAACCTCCTATATTCTATAGAGTCATTACACACAGAGTGATCTATTTCATGTGTTTATTTCTGTTAATGTTGATGATTATGGCTTACAGCCAATGAAAACCCAAAAGTCATCATCTCAGTAAATTAGAATAATTGACAAAAAACACCTTCAAAGGCTTCCTAAGAGTTTACAAAGGTCTCTTAGGCCAGTTTCACACGTCCAGATATTTCCGGTACCGGTAAACACGATACCGGAGATATCCGTGTCCGTGTAAATACGTGCTATATCCGTGTTCCGCATCAGGAGCACACGGACGGCACGGACGGCTGCAGTAAGCTGCTGTCCTCTGCCTGTGGTGCTGAAGCTCCCAGTAATTATTCTCCCTGCTCTGTCGGCAATAGCGAGAAGGGAGAATAAAAGTAAAACCCGACGTGGGATCCCCCTTAGTTTTGGAACCAACCCGGCCAAACTATACAGGTGCGGGCTGCTATTCTCAGGCTGGTAAGGGGCCATGATTATGGGCCCCCCCAGCTTAAAAACAGCAGCCTGCAGCAGCTCAGAAAAGGCGCATCTATTAGATGCGCCTATTCTGGAGCTTTGTCGGGTTCTTCCCACAGTCAGAGCATAGAATAGCAGCCCGCAGCTGTACAGTTTTGCTGGGTTGGTTCAAAACCTAAGGGGTACCCCACGTTGGGTTTTTCATTTATTCTACCTGCTCGCTGTTGCCGGCAGAGCAGGGAGAATAATGACAGGGAGCTTCAGCACTGGCAGGGGACAGCGTTTACTGTAGCTGTCCGTGCCGTCCATGCGCACGGAGGACTGTGTGAACAATTCTCTGTGTGCACATGTGCGGGACGTTTTGGGTCCGTGCTGCCGGAGAAAAACGGACATGTCAGCATATTTTGCACACGGACACACGGTCCGTGAAAACACGCTGACATGTGCATAGACACATTCATATTAATGTGTCTATGTGTGTCAGTGTCTCCGGTACGTGAGAAAACTGTCACTACACGTACCAGAGCCACTGACGTGTGAAAGAGGCCTTAGTCTGTTTCAGTAGCTCCACGATCATGGGGAAGACTGCTGACTTGGCAAAGAAGCCGGCTGTTCACAGAGTGCTGTATCCAAGCAGATTAATGGAAAGTTGAGTGGAAGGAAAAAGTGTGGTAGAAAAAGGTGCACAAGAAACCGGGATAACCGCAGCCTGGAAAGGATTGTTAAGAAAAGTCCATTCAAATATTAGGGGGAGATTCACAAGGAATGGACGCTGCTGGAGTCATTGCTTCAAGAGCCGCCACACAGACGTATCCAGGACATGGGCTACAAGTGTCACATTCCTTGTGTCAACCACTCATGACCAATAGACAACGCCAGAAGCGTCTTACCTGCGCCAAGGAGAAAAAGAACTGGGAAATCAAGGTCCCAGAGTCTGGAGGAAGAGTGGAGGCCACAATCCAAGCTGCTGGAGGTCTAGTGTGAAGTCTCCACAATCAGTGATGGTTTGGGGAGCCATGTCATCTGCTGGTGTAGGCCCACTGAGTTTTATCAAGACCAAAGTCAGCGCAGCCGTCTACCAGGACATTTTAGAGCACTTCATGCTTCCCTCTGCCGACAAGCTTTTTGGAGATGGAAATGTCATTCTCCAGCAGGACTTAGCCCCTGTCCACACTGCCAAAAGTACCAATACCTGGTGTACTAACAACAGTATCACTGTGCTTGATTGGCAGCAAACTCTCCTGACCTTAACCCCATGGAGAATCTATAGAGTATTGTCAAGAGGAAGATGAGATACACCAGACCCAACAATGCAGACGAGCTGAAGGCTGCTATCAAAGCGACCTGGGCTTCCATAACCCCTCAGCAGTGTAACAGGCTGATCGCCTCCATGCCACGCCGCATTGATGCAGTAATTGATGCAGAAAAAAGCCTCGACCAAGTATTGAGTGCATTTACTGATCATACATTTCAGTAGGACAACAGTTTGGATTTTAAAATCATTTTTCAAGCTGGTGTTATAAAGTATTCTAATTTACTGAGATAATGACTTTTGGGTTTTCATTGGCTGTAAGCCATAATCATCAACATTAACAGAAATAAACACATGAAATAGATCACTCTGTGTGTAATGACTCTATATAATATATGAGATTCACTTTTTGTATTGAAGAACTGAAATAAATTAACTTTTTGATGATATTCTAATTTAGAGAGAAGCACTTGTATATATTTTTTCTATTTTAGTGGGGCCATATCAGTCTGTAATATGACGTAATCCAGGGGAAGGCGGCACTGCCCTATTACTGATTTGAGAAACTAAGATCACATCTAAGTAATTATAAGATCTGTATTAGTATAACAAAATGGCTGGTAATTGGTAATTATGTGGAACTCTGCCTGGGCATGTACTAATTAATAAAAGTTGGTAAAGTGGAAAGGGAAGGGCACTTAATAGACACTTTGCACAGAATGAAATAAAGTCTATCACCGTCCCTGTGTAATAGCTGCAAATGACTCATTATAATTACACATCAGTAAATTAAACACAAACTTACCGGCGTACGCTTCGGCTGTCATACATTGCTGCCCCTGTTCACACTTCGCGGTGACATTATTCTCACAATTCCCATCGCATGAATAGCAAATAAGAGACGAGCCTGGGAAATTAGGGAGAGGGACTCATGAATGAGTAGTGAACAAAAGATCCTTCGGGGGCCGGTTTTCGCCCTGTGACGCCCCCATCACATTCCACTGAACCTCCCAAATGTAAAGAAACCCTCATCTCTTCCAGATCACATATCCGAGCTCCTCACCTCCACCTTATCATCATTTCACAATAAATCAGCTTTTACTTTTGCCCTGAGCCAATAAAATGCTAGTACATGCCCTCATCATCTCCCTCCTTGACTACTGCAACGTCCTTCAGTGTTTCCATCCTGCTATCGCCCTTCCAATGCTTTCTCAATTCTGCTTCCACTTCTCCCATTACTCCATCACCGCCAAGTCTCTGTCAATCCCCTCACGGGCTACCCATGCCCAACGATGAAAACAGGGTAGTCCACAAATTGTCCTCTGTCACCCGAGATCACTGCCATGATCTCCTGATATATCCTCACAGGTTCTTCCTTTTGTTTGCTCCTATGTTTATCATCTCCCATATTTCTTTTGTTGTTCCTCGATATTCCAGAACTCACAACCTCAAGACATCAGATTCTCTCAACCATCCAAACTTTCTAAAGCAACTTGAAATACCATCTCCTGTCCTTTAAGGAGTTGGGAATATTGTAGAAATCACTTTTTGTTAAAAAAAGGTCCTTCAAAATATCTTATAAAAGGGATAAACTCTAATTTTGCAACAAGAACTCATTTTCCCTGCAGCTCCCCCACAGGCACAGATGTGCTGGGTCCTCCTGAGTGAGAAAAGCTCTTTGTAGCCTCTGACCTCCTCTAACTAATTTATGAAGGTCGTGAATAAGGCGACCATCCAGATGACCGGTGCTTCTATACCTCAACCTTCTATTCTCTCTGCAATGCTACCAGGGGCCGAGGACGAGCTTGTGCTATAGACTCCATGCTGCCCATCTTCAGAAACTCAACATTAAGGATTAAAGGACACAGAGAAAAGTGGCAATAATATAAATAACAAGGCAAGAGCCATAGCTAGCGACAAAAGCAGAATACTACCTGGCAGTAATACAGTACTACGCAGCAGATACACATTACATAGTATAGCGGAAGGCATACGGTGTTGTTTTCTTGTGCAGGTATGCTAGTTTCCTAGCTGGAGCTTATTTACGCTCCTCTACGGTCTTCACTCAGCCTTAGCTCAGCACACCTTATTAGCGAGTGCAACTCATCCCCACATGCTAGCTAGCTATGACGCAGCCATCTCTATCGGCCACACAGCTTCTCCTCTTCTGTATGTGTCTAACCTCTACAGGCAGGACAATCTTAGCTTAAGTTCTCCGGACAACACTCAGGGCATGAGGATAAATAGTAATTATGACCCAACTAGCTGCTCTATGTACAAAGGACAGCACAAAACTCTAGGTCCTGTTAGTGGTACATAGTGTAAGTACTATCTCCCATGTATCACTAGCAGTGTCATCTCCTCCTCACACTACTATACTATGACGTGTACACCGCACAGTGCACACAGCAGTGTAATCTCCTCCTCACACTACTATACTATGACGTGTACACAGCACAGTGCACACAGCAGTGTCATCTCCTCCTCACACTACTATACTATGACGTGTACACAGCACAGTGCACACAGCAGTGTCATCTCCTCCTCACACTACTATACTATGATGTGTACACCGCACAGTGCACACAGCAGTGTCATCTCCTCCTCACACTACTATACTATGACGTGTACACCGCACAGTGCACACAGCAGTGTAATCTCCTCCTCACACTACTATACTATGATGTGTACACAGCACAGTGCACACAGCAGTGTCATCTCCTCCTCACACTACTATACTATGACGTGTACACCGCACAGTGCACACAGCAGTGTAATCTCCTCCTCACACTACTATACTATGATGTGTACACAGCACAGTGCACACAGCAGTGTCATCTCCTCCTCACACTACTACACCATGACATGTATACACAGCACAGTGCACACAGCAGTGTCATCTACCCCCTCACACTACTACACCATGACATGTATACACAGCACAGTGCACACAGCAGTGTCATCTCCTCCTCACACTACTACACCATGACATGTATACACAGCACAGTGCACACAGCAGTGTCATCTCCTCCTCACACTACTACACCATGACATGTATACACAGCACAGTGCACACAGCAGTGTCAACTACTCCTCACACTACTACATCATGACATGTATACACAGCACAGTGCACACAGCAGTGTCATCTACTCCTCACACTACTACATCATGACATGTATACACAGCACAGTGCACACAGCAGTGTCATCTCCTCCTCACACTACTACACCATGACATGTATACACAGCACAGTGCACACAGCAGTGTCATCTCCTCCTCACACTACTACACCATGACATGTATACACAGAACAGTGCACACAGCAGTGTCATCTCCTCCCCACACTACTACACCATGACATGTATACACAGCACAGTGCACACAGCAGTGTCATCTCCTCCTCACACTACTACACCATGACATGTATACACAGCACAGTGCACACAGCAGTGTCATCTCCTCCTGACACTAATACACCATGACATGTATACACAGCACAGTGCACACAGCAGGGTCATTTCCTCCTCACACTACTACACCATGACATGTATACACAGCATAGTGCACACAGCAGTGTCATCTCCTCCTCAAACTACTACACCATGATATGTATACACAGCACAGTGCACACAGCAGTGTCATCTCCTCCTCACACTACTACATCATGACATGTATACACAGCATAGTGCACACGGCAGTGTCATCTCCTCACACTACTACACCTTGACAGGTATACACAGCACAGTGCACACAGCAGTGTCATCTCCTCCTAACACTATTACACCATGACATGTATACACAGCACAGTGCACACAGCAGTGTCATCTCCTCCTCACACTACTACACCATGATATGTATACACAGCACAGTGCACACAGCAGTGTCATCTCCTCCCCACACTACACCATGACATGTATACACAGCACAGTGCACACAGCAGTGTCATCTCCTCCTCACACTACTACACCATGACATGTATACACAGCATAGTGCACACAGCAGTGTCATCTCCTCCTCACACTACTACACCATGACATGTATACACAGCACAGTGCATACAGCAGTGTCATCTCACACTACTACACCATGACCTGTATACACAGCACAGTGCACACAGCAGTGTCATCTCCTCCCCACACTACTACACCTTGACAGGTATACACAGCACAGTGCACACAGCAGTGTCATCTCCTCCTCACACTACTACACCATGACATGTATACACAGCACAGTGCACACAGCAGTGTCATCTCCTCCTCACTCTACTACACCATGACATGTATACACAGCACAGTGCACACAGCAGTGTCATCTCCTCCCCACACTACACCATGACATGTATGCACAGCACAGTGCACACAGCAGTGTCATCTCCTCCTCACACTACTACACCAATGACATGTATACACAGCACAGTGCACACAGCAGTGTCATCTCCTCCTCACACTACTACACCATGACATGTATACACAGCATAGTGCACACAGCAGTGTCATCTCCTCCCCACACTACACCATGACATGTATACACAGCATAGTGCACACAGCAGTGTCATCTCCTCCTCACACTACTACACCATGACATGTATACACAGCATAGTGCACACAGCAGTGTCATCTCCTCCTCACACTACTACACCATGACATGTATACACAGCACAGTGCACACAGCAGTGTCATCTCCTCCTCACACTACTACACCATGACATGTATACACAGCACAGTGCACACAGCAGTGTCATCTCCTCCTCACACTACTACACCATGACATGTATACACAGCATAGTGCACACAGCAATGTGTCATTCCTCCTCACACTACTACACCATGACATGTATACACAGCACAGTGCACACAGCAGTGTCATCTCCTCCTCACACTACTACACCATGACAGGTATACACAGCACAGTGCACACAGCAGTGTCATCTCCTCCTCACACTACATCATGGCATGTATAGAAAAAAGTAATTTTCCTGGAAGAGATCAATGTTTGTATACACATCCCATTCCACTTATCTGACTCAAGACTCAATTTCTGAATCACCCATAATCAAAACAGTCTCACCTATACCCCAGACAGTGCAAAATATGAGAACCGTCTTTTGACACCCCAGCAGCCGGAGTCTCCAGCAGTGCCAATTACTTTGATGCTCTTCATGACTTTCTTACCAAGGTGGCATCTGAGGAGAATGAAGAGAATTACTGAGAAAAGTCCTTTTATCTGCATCCTTAAAGTTTCCCAAGTTTCTTCCTTGCGATCTGTCTTAGAACTGTCTCTCGTTACCTCCTTGGGACTTTTATATATTGTTTTATCGCTCCCAACCTCTCCCAAATTAGATGATAGCACCACCTGGGTGTGTCCAGATCTGCCGAGAGCTCAGTTTTGGATACAGCTGTTGAAGCTCATAAATACAGGGATAGGAGATATCTTACAATGTCAATATCACATACAAAGTATTCATACCCTCTGAATGTTTTCACATTACACCCACAAACTTAAATATATATTTTTGCGATTTTATGTGATACCAACACAAAGTAGACAGTATTTGTGACGTGTAAAGGAAATAATTTGAGGTTTTATTAATATTTTAAAAATATCAATCTGAAAATTGTAGCCTGCATTTGTATTCAGCCCCCTTGATCCAATACTTTGTAGGACCACCTTTCGCTGCAATCACTGCTGCAGTCTTTTGGGGGTCTGTGTCTACCAGATTTGCACATCTACAGGTGACATTTTTGACCATTCTTATTTGCACACTCGCTCTTGCTCAGTGATATTCGATGCAGACGTCTGTGAACAGCAATTTCTAAGTTCCAATGGGACTGTGACTGGGCCATTCACACACATGAATATGCTTTTATCTAAACCATCCATTGTAGCTCTGGCGGTATGTTTAGGGTCATTGTCCTGCTGGAAGATGAACCTATGCCCCAGTCTCAAGTCTTTTGCAGCCTCTAACAGGTTTTCCTTCAGAATTGCCCTGTATTTAGCTCCATGCATCTGCCCATCACCTCTGGCTAGCTTCCCTGTCCCTGCTGAAGAAAAGCCTTCCCACAAAATGATACTGCCACCACCATGTTTGATGGTGGGGATTGTGTTTTCAGGGTGATGTGCAGTGTTAGGCCGGAGTCACACTACTGTACAATACGGCCGAGTGCTATGCGATAAAACATTGCATAGCATTCGGCTCAGTGTTACTCTATGGGCCAGCTCACATCTGCGATTATTTTTCATGCTGAATCGGCATGCGAGAACAATCTAAGTCTACAGGTGTGAGTGACACAATGCACAGCACTTGGATATCACCTGAGTGTGGTGCGATATACGCGGACGCAAATTTATATATTTTATACAAGGTGATTTTCTGGATTTTATTTTTTATATTCTATCTCTCAATGTTAAAATTAACCTACCCTTAAAATTATAGACTGTGCATGTCTTTGTCAGTGGACAAACTTACAAAATCAGCAAGGGATCAAATACTTATTTCCCACCCTGTGTTTATATATATATATACTGTATATATAATTTAAGTGCATTGGTCTAGAAAATGTTATTTGAACTTAGGAAGATACTAGGCTAGAAGACCAGATCTGGTGAAGAATTGGCATACTCATGCTCAGAGTGGACTAATTTGACTAATTTGATCAGGGACGTTTTTTATCTTTTTCTTATCTGAAGCAAGAATTGAAATGAAGCCCCCTTCCTCAAAAAGTAATCATTAGTAACAAATATACAGAAAGAAAGAAAAGTCTAAAATTGACTTTCTCTAGCTAAAAAAAAAATCGTATAGTTTTATAGCTATATGTATATAGTGAGTATATACCAGCAGTGAATATACCGTATACAAAAATATTTACCAGCAGTGAATGAACCATATACATAAATATGTACCTGCAGTGAAAAAAACATATATATAAATATATACCAGCATACCAGCAGTGAATAACCATATAAATAAATATATGCCTACAGTGAATAAACCATAAACATTAGAAGCCCCCATAATGGCATGAAAATAGTGCCAACAGTTGGAATAGACATGAGTCCACAAAAAGAGAAACGGCACCCGCTTCAAGACTACATTTACACCAGGAGAAAAATGAAGCAATCAGGTCAGCAATGTAAAGATAAAATTTAGATTTTATTAGATCAATTATCAAAGTAAAAAAGCAGCATACAAAGCATTAGTAATGTGACAAATTCATGCAGGAAAAAAACACGAAGCGCCAGAGGACAAAAACGACCCAGACAGTCCCAAATGTATCTCAACAGTATGAGAGGGATAATCCCTCTAAAGTGCCAGTGCATATGTGCGGATACATGAAATAGGTAAGTGTTCCCAAGTAATAGCGCCAAAGCAGCAGTATATAAGTACAATACCGGGTTCAAACAGAACCCAAAAATGAGGGGAAACTTACCCAAAGTAAGGGATGCTGGAGGGGTGCCCTGGGCCAGGTAGCGTCAAGACCTCGACGCGCGCACATGTGGTCGTTGGCGTGGGCACATGTGACTTCCTTGCTTTCATCTCTAGGTATGCTTTCCTTGCCTCTGCAATGATATGATTATTTCTTATGGATGATACCCTTACTATGGTGGCTTTAACCTATGTGCAACTATGCTATTTATGTATATATATTATACTATGTTTAGTCACATGTAGCTCCCAGCTTGGTGCGAGTGAAACCTTGTGATCTATGGCTGTTCCTGCTTTTACTGTGCATCTTGGCACCTTGTTTGTTCATTTGTTCTAATAAAGGATTGCTTTTTCAACAATTTTGGACCATATGATTGCCTTGGTGGGGAGGGGCTTTCTTTATTTCTATATTTTCTGCAGTTGGTCCTTATTTGTCCTTTCTAAATGCATACCATGAGTGATACATATTCTACATCTACCTAACTCTATCACTCTATGAATGCATTATGCTTGCCAATAATTTATGATAAATAAATACCAGCAGTGAATAAACCATATACAAAATGTACATCAAGAGTGAATAAACCATATACATAAATATAAACCAGTAGTGAATAAACCATATACATAAATATATACCAGCAGAGAATAAACAATATACATAAATACATACCAGCAGTGAATAAACCATATACATAAATATATACCAGTACTGAATTTAAGCAGTATACATAAATATAAACAGCAGTAAATAAACTGTATACATAAATATATACCAGCAGTGAATAAACCATATGCATAAATGTATGACAGCAGTGAATAAACCATATACATAAATATATACCTGCAGTGAATAAACCATATACATAAATACATAGTAGCAGTAAATAAACCGTATACATAAATATATACCAGCAGTGAATAAACTGTACACATTAATATCTACAACAGTAAATAAACTATATACATAAATATACATCAGGAGTGAAGAAACCATACACACGGTGGTTCAGTGTTTAGCACTGCAGCCTTACAGTGCTGAAGTCTTGGGTTCAAATCCCACCAAGGACAACATCTGCAAGGAGTTTTTATATTCTCAACGTGTTTGCGTGGGTTTCCTCCGGGTTCTCCGGTTTCCTCCCACATTCCAAAGACATACTGATAGGGAATGTAGATTGTGAGCCCCATCGGGGACAGTGATGATAATGTGTGCAAACTGTAAAGCACTGCAGAATATGTTAGCGCTATATAAAAAATAAAGATTATTAGATATACCAGCAGTGAATAAACCATATACATAAATATATAATAGCAGGGAATAAACCGTATACATAAATATATAGCAGCAGCAATGAATAAACCATATACATAAATATATACCAGCAGTGATTAAACCATGCACATAAATATAAACAAGCAGTGAATAAACCATATACAGTTGTGCTCAAACGTTTACATACCCCAGCAGAATTTTTCCTTTCTTGGCCTTTTTTCAGAGAATATGAATGATAAGACCAAAACTTTTTCTCCACTCATGGTTAGTGGTTGGGTGAAACTACTGTGTTTTCTCTTTTTAAATCATAATAGCAACCCAAAATATCCAAATGACCCTTATCAAAAGTTCACACACCCCATTTCTTAATACCATTTATTGCCCTCTCTAACATTAATGACAGCTTGAAGTCTTTTGCGATTCTTTATTTTCTCAGATGGTAAAGCTGCCCACTTTTCTTAGTAAAACGCCTCCAGTTCCTATAAATTCCTGGGCTGTCTAGCATGAACTGTGAGCTTGAGATCTCCCCACAGTGGCTCAATGATATTGAGGTCAAGAGACTGAGATGGCCACTCCAGAACCTTCACTTTGTTCTGCTGTAGCCAATGACAGGTCTACTTTGCCTTGTGTTATGGATAGAGTTGAGCGATACTTTCCGATATCCAAAAGTATCGGAATCGGAATGGTATCGCCGATAACATTAAAATATCGGCGATACCCGATACCGATACCGGAAGTCCCATGTAAGTCTATGGGAACAAAATATCGAAATTAAAAAAACCCTATTCTTGCCTTGTTGGTTAATTGTACATGAAGGAAAACAAGAAAGAGTAATGTAGAATGTATTGGGGAAGGTTGAGGAGACATTAAAGGCATAGATGTTTAACCCAATCAAATGGAATAGCATAAATATTTTTTTTTTAAAGATGTTCGGATTGACGAAGAAATTGACAATGTTGTTAACGTTTTTTCTATTTTGGCAAATATGTATATTACACAACTTCCATGCTCTTCATCTTCACCTTTTTAACTTTTCACACACTTTCTCCTTCATAATCTTCTGCAGCATCATCTTTTTCATCAAATTATTCTTCATCTTCACCTTCTTTATCTTCTTCTTAAACTTCTTGCTATTCATCTTTGTTAACATTACTCATATTCTTCTTATTAAACTATTATTCTTATTCATATTCTGCTTCATCTTCTTCATCATATTCTTATTTGTGACAGAGAATCCTGTACTTGTAATCTGTCAAAGTATGAATTTTTCATCCTTCCGTTCTTGCTGTCACAAAAGATTTAAATTACAACAGTATTTGTCCGTGTTCAGTTTAGCCTGCAGCAGCAGGCATTTTCCAGGGGCACCACGAGGAGGAACGGACTCACCCCCATACACTGCTTAGTCTTCTTCTGCTTAGAATTTAGAGCATATATTTTGCTCTTAATTTTGGTCTTATACTTCATGTTCTTCTGCTTTTAGATCTTCTGCTTATTGTTCTTGTGTCTCTTGTTCTGTATCTTGTATTTGTAGCACAACCTTGTACCAGCTGATGTTACTGGGACACGGTTACTAAGCAGGAGGTACCTGTGCTCCAAAGCACTACCAAGGACCAGCAGACGTTGCTGGAACTCGGATACCGAGATGGAGGCACCTAGGCCAAAGGCACTGCGGAGAACCAGCTGACGGTACTGGAACCCGGAGGGGCAGCAGAAGGAAAAGAGCCAATGGCACAACCGAGGACCAGCTGATGTTACTGAACCCCAGTAACACAGGAGCAAGTGTTGACTGTGCTAACAGCACTTCCGAGCAACAACTGGCGGTGTTGGAGCCCAGGGTCAAGGAGGATGTTTAAATACTAGATCAAGTAATTTCCTTGTTACCTGTCAATTTTAAATGTCTATACTTCAAACAAGAGAAAGATAACCTTTACTACCATAAGATGATGATTTCATTTAAACTAATATCTAGATAAATAAAGAATTGACAAACATAAACACATACATTAACATGTTGAACAGCAATGCAAACCACAAAATAAATTAGTTAAGGAATCTGCTATACGGTTGTACATAAAAGCATACAAGTACATATCTGAATCCATTAATGATGGATAAGTAACAGTATGTACACCATTTTTATTGTATAGGCAATGAATGTCTGACTTCAAAACATCATCAGCATTACAAGTAATCTGTGATATTACTAAAATGTTCCATTTGCTGAATAATGTCACTAAATATTTTATACAAAATTATACAATTTCCATCATGTAATACTCATAATATGTGGCAATAATCATTTTTATTAACAAACATAACCTTTAAAAAGTGCATAGTGCATAGTGAAAATTGCTATTTATGGCTGACTGTCGACTTGGAAGCATGACAACAGATAGATAAGGTATATATAGATGAGACTGCATAGCCACAGATGGTGAATGGCGATGTAATACTGTACCTCAATAAAGTGTGCGTCACTACTACATAATTTTTTTTATATAGCTTTATAAACAGGGTACATGGATGTATGCTTGTGCCTTTGTTTTGACGCACAGACTGCCTTCCTGCTGAGACGCATTGGGTAGTGAACAGTTGTGTGCAGTGTTCACTGCAGTCTCTGCGGAATAACCACACTTAGACCTTATAACTTTTCAGACTTTCTTTATCAATCTACCAAGATGAAGAAGGCAGGGAGTAAGGCACGTGGTCGTGGAGTTTCTTCAGGGAGAGGACGTGGGGATTCTGTGGCTGCTGCGGCCCCCAGTGACACAGCATCCACCAGTTTTCCCCGTGAGCGTTCCTTTATGCGCACTTTTGTAGGAGCTCGGAGTACCCCCCTGCTGCGGGAAGAACAAATTGAAGCCGTTGTTGTTTGGATGTCAGCCAATGCATCGACTTCAATTGCTTCCACCTCCTCTCAGGACCACAGCACTGTTGGGCAACCATCTGTCTCTTCACCGCCTGGCAAATTGCCCAGGCAGTCAGAGAGTTCTGTACAGGAGCCAGCTGAGTGTCTGCTTCTGTTCTCAGAATCTATTGGCTTGCAAACAGGGGCCCAGCCAAGCAGCATTCTGTAATGTGAAGAGGGAGTATGCAGTGATGCGCAACAGCTGTGTCTCTCTGAATCTGAAGAGGCGGGTGAGACAGTGCCGATGGTCAGCACACCGCAGAACACATCTGATGATGATGAGACCCAGGTGCCAGTTTCTGTTGAGCATGGTGCTGGCCAGACCACCCAACAGCAGGTGTTGGAAGAGGGTAGTGGAGATGATGAGGTCCAAGACCCAACATGGCATGAGGAACAGGAAGGTGGTGGGAGCAGCTCAGAGGAATAATAATAATATTTATTTATATAGCGCCATCATATTCCGCAGCGCTTTACAGTTTAGCAGTTTCAGAACACAAGTCATAAGTAACAACGTTAACAATACAATAATTTAAGCTAAATAAGTCGCCCCTGCTCGTGACAGCTTACAATGTACAATGAGATGGGGGAGATACAAAGTATAGGTGTTTATATACAATGGTGCATTTACAATGATGTTCCAGCCATCTTAAGGGACTGAGGGATGGAGATAGTGAATGGGCTAGAGACACACACACACTTACACAGAATACATAGAATGACTTTGATTAGTGAATGTGATAGGCCGCTCTGAACAAATGTGTTTTGAGGGAGCGCCTGAAACCATGCAAATTGTGGATAGTCCTAATTTCTTGGGGTACAGCATTCCAGAGGATTGGCGTAGAGCAGGAGAAGTCTTGGAGTCGGGAGTGGGAGGTACGTATTAGTGCAGAGGTTAGTCGAAAGTCGTTTGCAGAGCGCAGCAGTCGGTTAGGCCGATAGATAGAAATGAGGGAGGAGATGTAGGAGGGGTGCTGCACTGTGGATAGCTTTGTGGCTGAGAACCAGTACTTTGGTTGAAAGCTGGGAGAGGCCTAGAGAAATGGTTAGTGATAGAAGGAAGATAGAGGAAGACATTGCCCCAACGGTACAAACAGGAGGGAGAGTTAGGCTGCAGACTCGGTTGCCTGTAGCCTCCAGTTTGGCACCTGTTCGGAGCAGTTGTCTTCCAAAAGTCAAAACGTGCGCTCCCAGGACTTGCACTGCGTGGTCCTTTTTTCACACACTTGCACATGATATTTGCTATGTGAAATGCAAGCTGTGTAATCAAAAATTAAAAATAGCTAAAAGTGTCAGTCACCTCAATACCACAAATATGTGGAAACATGTGCGGACAAAGCACGTAGTTGAGTTACAAAGACACACTGGAGATGTAGGCCAACCTACAGCAGCACCTACATCTTCAGGTTGTGTTGAAGCCTCTTCATCGAGCTCACACACAGCTGGTTCTGCTTCCTCACAGGATCGCCATGGAAGAACCTCGGCCACTGTTGTCCAGAGACAAACTGTTATTCCACACACAGCAGCAAGTTCCCTGTCATCCTCACACTCCCAGGCCACAAAACAGCCATCGGTAGCACAGGCATGGGATAAAAGACGGCCATACTCCGCAAACCATGCACGAGCACAGGCTCTGAATGCTGGCATTGCAAAACTCCTGTCCCTTGAAATGCTGTGATTCAGGCTGGTGGAGACAGACAGTTTCCGTAACTGAATATCATTGTCAGTCCCACAATACAATGTGCCAAGCCGATTTCATTTCAGCAGGCAAGCCGTCCCTGGTCTGCAAAAGCATGTTGAGGGAAAAATTAAACATGCGCTACTAAAAGCCCTCAGTAGCAAGGTCCACCTGACCACCGATGCGTGGACCAGTACCCATTGTTATGATCTGCTACAACCAGTAAGGAAAGAAGGGAATTCTGTCCCTAAAATACAACTAAGCTGAATCCCTACGATGTAACGGGGAACCTGATCCTGCGACCAGACCCGCTAAAGTCCTCATCTAGTGTGAACGAAGACCTATAGTTGCGAGGGAGTAATCCCTACAAGATCTAGGGACTGGGAGAAAAGGTGGACACCTCCTAACATAAATTGTAGCATGGATAATTAAACAGAAAAATAAATACTTTGTGATCCTAACATCAAGCAAAACTGACAGATTAAGGCACCTAAGCACCCGGCTAGCTTAACAGTAGATAATACAATTTTGTCAAGCAAAGCCAGAAGGGCGGAGCCAGACTAAATAGGGAAAAAAGGTCATGTGACCAGCAAACTGAAACAAAACCTAACAAGAGGGTTCTAACACCCATGGCCAGGGACAATACCTTTCCCTCACTGCCCATTGGGTCAATGTTGTGCAGCCGGTACTGATCTTGCGAGTGGCGCTGTACGTGTTCTGCCAACTCCAAGGATTGCAGGAATCAAGTCTGTACACATTGATTCCTCCTCCTACTCCAGTTCCCCAGAATCATCGCTGCAGGAGCCGTCACGGTCTACCTCCACATGGACCCGTGAACGTTTACCTGTTGCGACCGATATGAGCACAGCCGTGTCCAAATGTCAACAGGCCGTCCTGAAATTAATTTCCATGGGGAATCTTAGCCACACAGCGCAGGAGCTCTGTAATGCCATAAAGCAGGAGAGCGACGTGTGGTTTTTGGAAGAGAATCTACAGGCAGGCTTGGTAGTGTGTGACAATGGCCGAAATCTGGTGTCAGCTCTGGGCCTTGGCAACCTCACTCACATACCATGTCTGTCATATGTGCTCAACTTGGTCGTGCAGAGTTTTTTGAGGGACTATCCGGATCTTGATGCACTGCTGCACAAGGTCCGCCTAGAGTGCGCTCACTTGCGACGTTCCAGCATGGCCAGATCGCTGATTGCAGCTCTGCAACGCAGATTTCACCTTCATGAACATCGCATCATATGTGACGTACCCACCAGGTGGAATTCCTCGTTACATATGTTGGAGCGGTTGTGTGAGCAGCAGCCAACAGTAATGGAGGATCAGCTGCATCAGGCGCAGTCAACTCGCAATTTGCGCCGTTCACACTTCACCACTACTGAGTGGGCCTCTATAATAAGAATAATACTAATATTATTTATTTATATAGCGCCATAATATTCCGCAGTGCTTTACAGTTTAACAGTTTCAAAACACAAGTCATAAGTAACAACGTTAACAATACAATAATTAAAGCAAAATCAGCCGCCCCTGCTGGTGAAAGCTTACAATCTACAATGAGGTGGGGGAGATACAAAGTACAGGTGTTTATATACAATGGTGTTTTTACAATGATGGTCCAGCCATTTTAAGGGAGTGAGGGATGCATGGAGATAGTGAATGGGCTACACACACAGAATTACACATAGAATGACTTTGATTAGTGAATGTGATAGGCCACTGTGAACAAATGTGTTTTGAGGGAGCGCCTGAAACCATCCAAATTGCGGATAGTCCTAATTTCTTGGGGTAGAGCATTCCAGAGGATTGGCGCAGCGCGGGAAAGTCTTGGAGTTGGGAGTGGGAGGTACGGATTAGTGCAGAGGTTAGTCGAAGGTCGTTTGCAGAGTGCAGCAGTCGGTTAGGCCGATAAATATAAATAAGGGAGGAGATGTAGGGGGGTGCTGCGCTGTGGAGAGCTTTGTTGGTGAGAACCAGTAATTAGAATTGGATCCTATAATGAATGGGCAGCCACTGCCAGTGTAATGAGTGGCGAATAACTCTATGAAGGATATCTGCCACGTTTTGCGTGCGTTTGATGAGTCAACGCGGATGGCGAGTGCAGATGATGCACTAGTCAGCCTGACTGTCCCCCTTATCTGCCTGCTTCAAAAAACACTGCAAGCACTAAGGCATGAGGTTTTGGAAGAGGTGGAGGATGAGGAGTCACAAATTCCATCACCTTCTGGACAGTCAGCGCAACGTGGTTCCTCACAAAGGGCTGGAGGACTTTCAAAGTACCATGCTGTATCAACAATTGAACCTCCAGAGTCGCTGTCTATATTTTCATAACCATTACAAACTTTTAATGTATTTACAAAGCACATAATGTACATTTTTTGTCTATCCTTTTGTAATGCTATTGTGTTTCCATAAACTGATGTTACAGAATTATGATACAAAGTTTTTAAATTTTGAGTTTTAAATTTTGTAAATTTATATGTATTTGAAGGACTTTGTGAGGAGGATGAGGAGGAGTCAATGGAGGAGGAAGACATCGCTCCAGAGGGAGGTAGACAATGCTCTAGTCAGTATGTAGACCAAGGGTGGGGTGATGCACAACAGGCAGAGATGACGCCTCTTGCAGGGGACAACGTTTCTTGGCCAGTTGGGAGTCTGCAGCACATGGTTGATTTCATGCTGCAGTGGCTGAGAAACGACCGCCGCATCGAACACATTCACACCACGTCTGATTATTGGGTGTACACCCTCCTAGACCCTCGCTACCGGGACAACTTACAAAGCCTCATCACACCGTTGAACCGGGAGCGTAAAATGCGGAAGTACCAAGACACACTGGTGCAATCCATAATGTTCTCCATTCCAGCCGAGAGCACTGCTGCTGCTACTGCTTTACAAAGCAGCTCTGTGCGTCGAGGCAGTGGAGACAGCTCTGCAACAAGAGGGAGCACAAGCAGCGCCTCTGCACAGGGCAAGAACAGTATGTTCCAAATGTGTCGAAGTTTTGTGGCAGCGCCACCAATGTCTACACCATCCGAGACGGCTCCAGTCAGCAGGAGGCAACATTTCCGTAAGATGGTGACAGACTACATGTCTTGCCCTCTCAGTGTACTCCCAGATGGCTCTTCCCCATTCAAGTTTTGTGTCTCTAAGCTGGATACATGGCCAGAGCTTAGCCAGTATGCATTGGAGGTGCTGGCTTGATCTGCTGCCAGTGTATTATCGGAGCGCGTCTTTACTGCTGCAGGTGGTGTACTAACAGACCGTTGCATGCGACTATCCTCCGATAATGTAGAACGGCTTACTTTTCTGAAAATGAACTAGGCATGGATCTCGCCTGAATTTGCCTGTCCGGTTTCAGATTAACTAACTGGTTGGCAACGTTTTCCATGTCTCCTGTTATGTTCATCTTTCTACCACCTGAGCTATACTCCCTGGGCTACAACACTGCCAGTTGCTGCTCAGAAGTGTCGTGTCCACAGACCAATACACAAGCTATAGTGATAGTGGGGTTCAGTAACGCCTGCTGTTCCCCTGCTGCGTGTCTGACAAAAATTAATGCTGCTAACTCCAAATTAAAGTTCAAATTAAAGTTCAAACATCTCATACTAGGCCTCAGGCTACACCCTCCTTGACCCTGGGCTCAGAAGTGTTGGATGCACAGATCAAAACAATCGATGATGTGTTTGTGGGGTTCAGTAATGCCTGCTGTTCCCCTGCTGTGTGTCCGGCAAAAATTACTGCTACCTAGCTACACATGTTGAAAAAAACATGACATGTTAAAGTGGCTAGTGCTACACATAGATATCAGGCTACACCCTTATTTCTAAGCTGTAAACAAGTGAAACGTCAAATTTAAAACCATTCAATGATTAGTGTTGGTAACAAATCTGTAACTAAATAATTGTGACATATTATGGCAGATATCCACATGTCTAACACAAATGCTAACACAAAAGCATACTTATGCTATAGGGTACTGATGGTGAACCTTCTCACTCCATAACTTTGACAAATCCAACTCACATCATGCCTCAAATGCTGCAATGTTGGAAGTGCATAATGTGGGTTGAACTTTGACAACAGCTGCAGTGCGAAGGTTATCCTTCTGTGTTCTTGGCTTTTAAATAAAAGCATACAAGTAAATATAATAATACATTGTTGATTAAGGGACATGATGTACACCTGTAATATTGTGCAAACAATGGATGTAGGACTATTCCTCTTCAACATTACTTATATTTGTGTCATTTGAAAAAATACATATTTTAGTTAAAAATTAAAAACCCATGTTCAGTAGCTGTGAAAGGCCCGTTTGTGTACTTCTATATTGTTTGCAACCAATGTATTGTATACGGATGGAAGCGCGTCACACTAATAGATTAGATTTATTTTAAATGGAATGTAGCAGAACCAATTGGAGATAAATGAAAAGGATGAGCCACTGAGACACGCTCAGCAGAGTACAAGCAGCAGTGCTTGAACAAGTAACTGGAGCGTGATGTGCACTCAAAAAAAAAAAAACACAGACTGCAGTGAACACTGAAACACAACTGTCCACAATCTGTGAAAGGCTACTCCTTTGTCTACTTCTATAGTGTTTGCAACCAATGTATTGTATACGGATGGAAGCGCGTCACACTAATAGATTAGATTTATTTTAAATGGAATGTAGCAGAACCAATTGGAGATAAATGAAAAGGATGAGCCACTGAGACACGCTCAGCAGAGTACAAGCAGCAGTGCTTGAACAAGTAACTGGAGCGTGATGTGCACTCAAAAAAAAAAAACACAGACTGCAGTGAACACTGAAACACAACTGTCCACAATCTGTGAAAGGCTACTCCTTTGTCTACTTCTATAGTGTTTGCAACCAATGTATTGGATACGGATGGAAGCGCATCACACTATAATTTCTATTGAATGGAGCAGCTAGAATTACACTAAAGAAAAAAAAAAAGAGTCTGTGAGTGACACGTGCAGATGCCTACAGACAGCGTTGGATGCAGAGCAAACTGCAGCGTCACCTGCACTCACACACACCTTGCAGAGCTGTTAAAACAACACTGCAGGCAAAAGGAAGCTTTACACAGCGGTTGGTGCTAGCCTGCCTAAAGCACAGTACACTAAATCGCAATCTCTAACTGTCCCTCAGAGTCAGCAGAGCAGCGTTCTGTCCCTATCTGAATTCACAGCACAGTGACGCTAAAATGGCGGCGGTGCCTTTTATAGTGCATTCTGACATCATTTCAGCAGCCAATCACAGCCATGCCATTAGTTAAGATGACCGCAGCATTACAGGATGTGCCCACACTTCGTAGGATTCCTCATTGGCTGACTAAAATCACATTGCCTCTCAAAGAATTATGGGAACTTCCGATTCCGGTATACGATATTGAAAAAGTATCGGAATTAAGTATCGGAATTCCGATAACGCGAATATCGGCCGATACCCGATACTTGCGGTATCGGAATGCTCAACACTAGTTATGGATCGTTGTCATGTTGGAACATCCAAGTAAGTCCCATGCGCAGCTTCCGGGCTGATGATTGCAAATTTGCCTCCAGTATTTGATGATAACGTGCTGCATTCATCTTTCCTTCACCTTTGACCAAGCTTCCTGTGTCTTTGTAGCTCACACAACCCCATAACATCAGCAATCCACCTCCATGCTTTACAGTAGGAATGGTGTTCCTTTCATCATATGCCTTGTTGACCTCTCTAGAAATGTAACGTTTATGGTTGTAGCCAAAAACTTCAATTTTGGTCTCATCACTCCAAATGACCTTGTTCCAGAAGTTTTAAGGCTTGTTTCTGTGCTGTTTTGCGTATTGTAGGCAAGATACTTTGTGGCATTTGCGCAGTAATGGCTTTCTTTTGGAGAATCGACCATGCAGCCCATTTTTCCTCCAGTGCCTCCTTACTGTGCATCTTGAAACAGCCACACCGCTAGTTTTCAGAGAGTCCAGTATTTAAGCTGATGTTATTTGCGTGGTTTTCTTTGCATCGAGAACAATTTTCCTGGCCGTTGTGGACAAAATTTTTGTTGGTCTTCCTGACCGTGGTTTTGTTTTTACAGAGTCCCTGATTTTCCATTTGTTAATCACAGTTTGAATGCTGCTAACTGGCATTATCAATTCCTTGGATATATTTTTATATCCCTTTCCTGTTTTATACAGTTCAACTACCATTTCTCATAGATTCGTTTGCAATTCTTTTGCTTTCCCCATGACTCACAATCTAGAAATGTCAGTGGCTGGATGAAAGATGCAAGAGTCTGTCTGGATCCCAGAAACTCACTCAGCTTTTATGCACACACAGTGTTTACAAGCAAACAGGTCACAGGTGAAGATGTTACCTTTAGTAGCCATTCAAACCCATTTGAGTCAAATTCTGGTCATGTTATCAGGCCAAAATCACCAGTGTATGTGAACTTTTGATCAGGGTCATTTGGCTATTTTGGGTTGTCATTATGATTTAAATAGAGAAAACACAGTAGTTTGACAATAAATGGCTTAACCCAATCACTAACCATGAGTGGTGTTATCAGTCATATTCTCTGAAAAAAAGGCCAAGAAAGCAAAAATTTGGCGGGGTTATGAGTTTTGAGCACAACTGTACATAAATATATGCCAGCAATGAATAAACCATTTACATAAATATATAACTGCAGTGAATAAACCATATACATAAATATATACCTGCAGTGAATAAACTGTATACATAAATATATATCAGCAGTGAAAAAAACATATACAGTACAGACCAAAAGTTTGGACACACCTTCTCATTTAAAGATTTTTCTGTATTTTCATTACTATGAAAATTGTAAATTCACACTGAAGGCATCAAAACTATAAATTAACACATGTGGAATTATACATTACACTTTACAAAAAAGTGTGAAACAACTGAAAATATGTCTTATATTCTAGGTTCTTCAAAGTAGCCACCTTTTGCTTTGATGACTGTTTTGCACACTCTTGGCATTCTCTTGATGAGCTTCAAGAGGTAGTCACCGGGAATGGTTTTCACTTCACAGGTGTGCCCTGTCAGGTTTAGTAAGCGGGATTTCTGGCCTTATAAATGGGGTTGGGACCATCAGTTGTGTTGTGCAGAAGTCTGGTGGATACACAGCTGATAGTCCTACTGAATAGACTGTTAGAATTTGTATTATGGCAAGAGAAAAGCAGCTAAGTAAAGAAAAATGAGTGGCCATCATTACTTTAAGAAATGAAGGTCAGTCAGTCCGAAAAATTGGGAAAACTTTGAAAGTGTTCCCAAGAGCAGTTGCAAAAACCATCAAGCGCTACAAAGAAACTGGCTCACATGAGGACCGCCCCAGGAAAGGAAGACCAAGAGTCACCTCTGCTTCTGAGGATAAGTTTATCCGAGTCACCAGCCTCAGAAATCGCAGGTTTACAGCAGCTCAGATTAGAGACCAGGTCAATGCCACACAGAGTTCTAGCAGCAGACACATCTCTACAACAACTGTTAAGAGGAGACTGTGCAGCAGGCCTTCATGGTAAAATAGCTGCTAGGAAACCACTGCTAAGGACAGGCAACAAGCAGAAGAGACTTGTTTGGGCTAAAGAACACAAGGAATGGACATTAGACCAGTGGAAATCTGTGCTTTGGTCTGATCAGTCCAAATTTGAGATCTTTGGTTCCAACCACCGTGTCTTTGTGCGACGCAGAAAAGGTGAACGGATGGACTCTACATGACTGGTTCCCACCGTGAAGCATGGAGGAGGAGGTGTGATGATGTGGGGGTGCTTTGCTGGTGACACTGATGGGGATTTATTCAAAATTGAAGGCATACTGAAGCAGCATGGCTACCACAGCATCTTGCAGCGACATGCTATTCCATCCTGTTTGCGTTTAGTTGGACCATCATTTATTTTTCAACAGAACAATGACCCCAAACACACCTCCAGGCTGTGTAAGGGCTATTTGACCAAGATGGAGAGTGATGGGGTGCTACGCCAGATGACCTGGCCTCCACAGTCACCAGACCTGAACCCAGTCGAGATGGTTTGGGGTGAGCTGGACCGCAGAGTGAAGGCAAAAGGGCCAACAAGTGCTAAGCATCTCTGGGAACTCCTTCAAGATTGTTGGAAGACCATTTCCGGTGACTACCTCTTGAAGCTCATCAAGAGAATGCCAAGAGTGTGCAAAGCAGTCATCAAAGCAAAAGGTGGCTACTTTGAAGAACCTAGAATATAAGACATATTTTCAGTTGTTTCACACTTTTTTGTTAAGTATATAATTCCACATGTGTTAATTCATAGTTTTGATGCCTTCAGTGTGAATGTACAATTTTCATAGTCATGAAAATACAGAAAAATCTTTAAATGAGAAGGTGTGTCCAAACTTTTCATCTGTACTGTACATAATTATATACCAACAGTAAATAAACCATATACATAAATATATACCTGCAGTGAATAAACCATATACATAAATATATACCTGCAGTGAATAAACCATATACATAAATATATTCCTGGAGTGAAAAAAATCACATACATAAATATATGCCAGCAGTGATTAAACTGTACACATAAATATATACAAGCAGTGAATAACCCATATACATAAATATATACCAGCAGTGAATAAACCATATACATAAATACTGTATTTATCAGCAGTGAATAATCCATATAAATATATACCAGCGGTGACTAAACCGTATACATAAATATGTACTAGAAGTGAATAACCATACACATAAATATTTAACAGAAAAACAGGCACAAAAAAACAAATATCCAAAAATGAAATAAAAAATCTTTTTGCAAAAATGCATGAAGGTAGTAATAATCATAAGGGTATTTAGTAAACATTATTTTGATCAAAATAATGTACAAGCCATCCCGCCACGTCAAGGCAACCCTCTGTGGGACAGTCCTACTCTAATATTGAAAACCTTTCCACTTGTCAAGTGACTTAAATGTGAACAAGGGCAGAGGGACTGAACCCACCAGTTGAAGCTCTGGCCAGACAGGATGGATTTTCTCAACTCAGAAAACAGGGCGGTCACACCCTTATATGCACGGAATGCACTATGAACTACATAGAAAACTAGATCTGAACTGAAAAAGTAAGTTAATGTGTATGCAAAATGTAAATGCATATTAACACATGACCATTACACAGAAAAACAGGCACAAAAAAACAAATATCCAAAAATGAAATATAAAAATCTTTTTGCAAAAATGCATGAAGGTAGTAATAATCATAAGGGTATTTAGTAAACATAATTTTGATCAAAATAATGTACAAGCCATCCCGCCACGTCAAGGCAACCCTCTGTGGGACAGTCCTACTCTAATATTGAAAACCTTTCCACTTGTCAAGTGACTTAAATGTGAACAAGGGCAGAGGGACTGAACCCACCAGTTGAAGCTCTGGCCAGACAGGATGGATTTTCTCAACTCAGAAAACAGGGCGGTCACACCCTTATATGCACGGAATGCACTATGAACTACATAGAAAACTAGATCTGAACTGAAAAGGTAAGTTAATGTGTATGCAAAATGTAAATGCATATTAACACATGACCATTACACAGAAAAACAGGCACAAAAAAAACAAATATCCAAAAATGAAATAAAAAATCTTTTTGCAAAAATGCATGAAGGTAGTAATAATCATAAGGGTATTTAGTAAACATAATTTTGATCCCTCTGCCCTTGTTCACATTTAAGTCACTTGACAAGTGGAAAGGTTTTCAATATTAGAGTAGGACTGTCCCACAGAGGGTTGCCTTGACGTGGCGGGATGGCTTGTACATTATTTTGATCAAAATTATGTTTACTAAATACCCTTATGATTATTACTACCTTCATGCATTTTTGCAAAAAGATTTTTTATTTCATTTTTGGATATTTGTTTTTTTGTGCCTGTTTTTCTGTGTAATGGTCATGTGTTAATATGCATTTACATTTTGCATACACATTAACTTACTTTTTCAGTTCAGATCTAGTTTTTCTATGTAGTTCATAGTGCATTCCGTGCATATAAGGGTGTGACCGCCCTGTTTTCTGAGTTGAGAAAATCCATCCTGTCTGGCCAGAGCTTCAACTGGTGGGTTCAGTCCCTCTGCCCTTGTTCACATTTAAGTCACTTGACAAGTGGAAAGGTTTTCAATATTAGAGTAGGACTGTCCCACAGAGGGTTGCCTTGACGTGGCGGGATGGCTTGTACATTATTTTGATCAAAATTATGTTTACTAAATACCCTTATGATTATTACTACCTTCATGCATTTTTGCAAAAAGATTTTTTATTTCATTTTTGGATATTTGTTTTTTTGTGCCTGTTTTTCTGTGTAATGGTCATGTGTTAATATGCATTTACATTTTGCATACACATTAACTTACTTTTTCAGTTCAGATCTAGTTTTCTATAAATATTTAACAGCATATACTGTACACTAGCAGAGAATAAATGGTATACATAAATATATACCAGCAGTGAATAAGCCATATACAAAAATATATACCAACAGTGATTTAACCATATGCAGTGCATATATGTACTAGCAGTGAGCAAAACATATACATCAAATAAAACATATACATAAATATATACCTGCAGTGAAAAAATGGTACACATAAATATATACCAACGGTGATTAAACTGCACACACAAATATATACCAGCAGTGAATAAACCATGTACATAAATATATACCTGTAGTGGAAATATTGTATATATAAATATATACCTGCAGTGAATAAACCATATTCATAAATATATACCAGCAGTGAATAAACCATATACATAAATATATACTAGCAGTGATTAAACCCCACACATAAATATATACCATCATAGAATAAACCATATACATAAATATATACCTGCAGTGAAAATATTGCATATATAAATATATACCTGCAGTGAAAAACTCATATACATAAATATAAACCAGTAGTGAATAAACCATATACATAAATATATACCAGCAGTGATTAAACTGCACACATAAATATATACCATCAGAGAATAAATCATATACATAAATTTATACCAGCAGTAATAAACCGTATACATAAATATAAACCATCAGTGAATAAACCATATACATAAATATATACCAGCAGTGAATAAACAATATGAACAAATATATACCAGCAGAGAATAATATTCACATATAACTATATACCAGCAATGAATAAATCATATAAATAAATATATACCAGCAGTAGATAAACCATATACATAAATATATAATAGCAGGGAATAAACCACACACATAAATATATATCAGCAGAGAATAGTATTCACACATAACTATATAATAGCAGTGAAAAAACAGCGTAATATAATAATAATAATAATAATAATAATATAAACCAGCAGTGATTATTCTGCACACATATCTACATCCCGGCAATGAATACACCATGTACAGAATTATATACTACCTATTAGATACAGAATGCTACTTGAGAAGAGACTAGGCCTGAATAATAAAAAAATCCAATACAAGGTTATCTCACCCTGGCGCTCTATACTATTTCACTACCATGGCCACCAACATTCACTATGTTTCACGCAATGTGAAAAATGCAGGGCTTCTATAGCTTGCCGTAGTCGGCAGCTTGTAGATCTGGGACCTTTACCAGCTAAATTAATGTTTGACGTCTCTTCAAATGACTGTAACTTGCACTTTCTGATACGTATCTGTATCACTTATATTCTTATATACACTGCTCAAAAAAATAAAGGGAACACTTAAACAACAGAATATAATGCCAAGTACCGTATTTTTCGGACCATAAGACGCACTTTTTTCCCACAAGATCTCGTTGCGGAGATCTGAATCTGAGCATGCGCCGCCTCCAGAAAGATGGCCTCTGGAGGAGGCGCATGCTCAGATTCAGATCTCCGCAACGAGAGGCCCCTGGCGGCCATCTTTCAGGAGGGCACCTCGTTGCAGCAGCGGAGCTGCGGGGGGCTTCAGGCTATGACGAAATGCCATTGGAGCCCCCCACGCAGCACAGAGCCCCGCTGTCGCCACATCACGGTGCTCTGCTGCCGCCACATCAGGGAGCCCCGACACCACCGCACCACAGGGAGGCTGCATCAGGACCACCGCCATGGGATTTTGTAACTATATTGCGACCCCACCCCACAGAGCACAACCACCCCACAGTGCACAGCCACCACACAGTGCACAGCCACCCCACAGTGCACAACCACCCCACAGAGCACAGCCACCCCACAGAGCACAGCCACCCCACAGAGCACAGCCACCCCACAGAGCACAACCACCCCACAGAGCACAACCACCCCACAGAGCACAACCACCCCACAGAGTACAGCCATCCCACAGAGCACAACCACCCCACAGAGCACAACCACCCCACAGAGCACAGCCACCCCACAGAGCACAGCCACCCCACAGTGCACAGCCACCCCACAGAGCACCCCTGCAACACAGAGCACCACCACCGCACCAGCCTGGACCACCGAACGACCCCTGTGACCACTCCTATACCTGTGCTGATCCCTTCGCTGGTAACCTGAATTCGGACTGTAAGATGGATCCCCATTTGACACATTATTTTTTTCCCTATTTTCCTTCTTAAAATTTGGGGTGCGTCTTATGGTCTGAAAAATACAATAAATCAAACTTCTGTGAAATCAAACTGTCCACTTAGGAAGCAACACTGATTGACAATCAATTTCACATGCTGTTGTGCAAATGTAATAGACAACAGATAGAAATTATTGGCAATTATCAAGACACCCTCAATAAAAGAGTGGTTCTGCAGGTGGGGACCACAGACCACATCTCAGTACCAATGCTTTCTGGCTGATGTTTTGGTCACTTTTGAATGTTGGTTGTGCTTTCACACTCGTGGTAGCATGAGACGGACTCTACAACCCACACAAGTGGCTCAGGTAGTGCAGCTCATCCAGGATGGCACATCAATGCGAGCTGTGGCAAGAAGGTTTGCTGTGTGTGTCAGCATAGTGTCCAGAGGCTGGAGTCATTACCAGGAGACAGGCCAGTACACCAGGAGACGTGGAGGGGGCCATAGGAGGGCAACAATCCAGCAGCAGGACCGCTACCTCAGCCTTTGTGCAAGAGGAACAGGAGGAGCACTGCCAGAGCGCTGCAAAATGACCTCCAGCAGGCCACAAATATGCGTGTGTCTGCGCAAATGGTTAGAAACCGACTCTATGAGGATGGCCTGAGTATCCGACACCTACAGATAGGGGTTGTGCTCACAGCCCAACACCGTGCAGGACACTTGGCATTTGCCATAGAACACTAGGATTGGCAAATTCGCCACTGGCGCCCTGTGCTCTTCACAGATGAAAGCAGGTTCACACTGAGCACATGTGACAGAGTCTGGAGATGCCGTGGAGAGCGATCTGCTGCCTGCAACATCCTTCAGCATGACCAGTTTGGCAGTGGATCAGTAATGGTATGGGATTGCATTTTTTTTGAGGGCCGCACAGTCCTCCATGTGCTCGCTAGAGGTAGCCTGACTGCCATTAGGTACCAAGATGAGATCTTCAGACCCCTTGTGAGACCATATGCTTGTGCGGTTGGCCCTGGATTCCTCCTAATGCATGACAATGCCAGACCTCATGTGGCTGGAGTGTGTCAGCAGTTCCTGCAAGATGAAGGCATTGAAGCTATGGACCGGCCCGCCCGTTCCCCAGACCTGAATCCGATTGAGCACATCTGGGACATCATGTCTCGCTCCATCCAACAAAGTCACGTTGCATCACAGACTATCCAGGCGTTGAGGGATGCTTTAGTCCAGGCCTGGGAGGAGATCTCTCAGGAGACCATCCGCCGCCTCATCAGGAGCATGCCCAGGCTTGTAGGGAGGTCATACAGGCACGTTTTTTTTTGTGTTCCCTTTATTTTTTTGAGCAGTGTATTTTGAACGAGAAGTCATAAAGGGTTATTCCCAGCATTAAAAGGTATCATTTATCCAGATAGATAACTTGCAGAAGCACTTGTGCAATTTATTACTCATGAGACTACTCCTTCAGAATCGAACAGTGACCATGCACGTGCACCACTGCCCCAGCGTTCGGCTTTTTCTAGCAGTCTTAGGCCACTTTCACATGGTCAGTAGTTGGTCAGTTTTTACAGCAGTATTTGTCCTAGTTGCCCGTGCCAGATGACCCTGGACTGCATCAACCCGTGATGACCCCCGCCATCGTCTGACGTCTGTCCTGGGCCGGTGTCTGATGTTCTTCTGCTGAGCCTGAGCTACGCCTGAGGCCTGAGAGAGAGAGGCCATCCCAGTATGCCCATGCCAGATAACCCTGGACTGCATCAACCTGTGATGTCCTCCTGCCTTCATCTGTTATCCTGAGACGTGTACCCTTCCTTGATGTGCGGAATTCGAGAGCCTGGCATTATGTTCTGTTTATGTACTGTGTCTTTGTCTAAGCGAACTTTATGCTTCTTCATACCTGAAGTTGTGCGGTGTCATATAGTCCTGCATGTCGTCACCCTTGCCCACATGCTCAGCTGCCAAAGACCCTGGTCGCTGCCCTCCCCTAGTCCAGGTAGGCTATGGTCCCCCTCTGTGGTCCAGGGGGTCCACATTCCCTTACCATCTGGGATGCACGCCCCACATCATCGTGGAATGGCTGCGTGGGAGCGTAGGCTAGCTATGCCATGTCCCGACGCCCCAGCAGCCAGATTGTGTAACAGGTTCAGGATGGGAGACATTATTAAAAGAAGGGGCCAGGATGGGAGCCATTATTACTGGAAAGGGCCCAGGATGGGGGGATATTATATCAGAAAGGGGCCCAGGATGGTGGACATTGCTATTGGAAAGGGCTCAGGATGGGAGACATTATACCAGGAGGGGGCACAGGATAAGAGACATTATAACAGGAAGGGACATCATTACATCAAGGCACCAGGATGGGGAACATCATAATATGGGGGGGGCAAAAAATAACTTTATAGGATTTAGAACACTACAAGGGCCCATGCATCTGACCAAGATGAAGGTGGGGGCCCAGACCCAAATTTTGAACTGGGGACAATCGGTCTCTAGTTACGACACTGAATGTCATCAATGTGTCTCAGGTTTTTCTTGTATTTTCCTGTATGATTCATAAGCAGCTTTGGTTTCAGGACCAGTTTTTTCCTAGGACGGTATACTGGTAATTAAATATTGCATTAGTTTCCTATTATGTGTCTTTTCGTAATCATAGTAGGCGTTCAGAAGAAAAAATGCAACCTGCACAGGCACAAAATTGCTTCCTACTGCAGTTGGGCGTGCCATTGGTCTTGATCGACTGGATACCCAGAGTTTGCACCTCAGATCTTAGATTTGGTGTCCAAAGGTATAAAAAGGCAGCGCCAGCTACATATCCTCCCTATGATTATATGTGGGCACAAAAGGTACATTGTAATGGGGGCATTTACTGAAGGGTTTGCACAATTTCCCAACCAACCTAAGTCTGGCCCTGTCTCGTAACCTGTAATGTCATTAAAAGGGCTCTAATGGGTTAGAAAAGCATGGCCATTTTCTTCAAGGAACAGCGCCACACCTGTCTACAGGTCACTTGTGGTATTGCAACTTTATTCCATGAAATTGAATTGGGTTGAGCCTCATGACCACAGACCACCTATGGACAGGTATGGAGCTGTGTCTGAAAGTACACGTTTGCTAATTCTGTAAATCATATTACAATTGCAGTATATTGGATAGCTACAGATATGAATTCATATTCTGACCAGATGTTCAGAAACACATCAGCCCTACGAATGTTTTTTTCTCCACTCTGACAGTGAACATGTAGGTTCCCCTGTCTACACATGTGGTCA
>JARQOD010000008.1:21203133-21261892 GCA_033576555.1 Oophaga sylvatica
GCTTTGATCCCATGTGCAACAGAGAACCTACAATGAGTGGCTACAAAATTTGTAGTCCCGAACCAGCCTTTGTTAGAGGGATGGAGAGCAAGGGACAGACTCCCCAGGTGAGCTCGAGCCCCGGATTGTGACTGTTAGGTAGAGGGATTTGCATCTAAGAAAAGTCTATAATTCTAACCCCTGTGGAGGACCCATTCAAAGGTACGAGCTAGTGTGATACGGGAACAGTGTGAGGACACAAAGAGGTACAGAGTGATTCCCTATATATGACCAGGTCAATCTCATGAAGGCGTTATAATGGGGGCAGGCTATGGAAGAAAAGTAGGGCCTCCGAATTGGCTGCATTTTCTACCGACACATTGGCTCACCAAAATGGTGGAATTGTTAGTATCCATTCAGTTTGACCATCCGTCATCTTGTTGTAGTTTTCTAGCTACTGGTCTGTTTTCCCCTGGTGCTGGGCTTGTCGTTGGCAGTGATTGTACACCCTTTATTAGCCTGCACCTGCCTCCCAGTCCTTGCTGACATCAGTGTTAATCCGCTTGAGTTCTGGCTAGGAGTCTTGATAGCTGTGTGCTATACCTTATGCAGTTTGGAATCTCTAGTTCTGCTTTGCTTAATCTTTTGTTTTTCCTTTTTTTTCTGCAGACTCCTCTATTTTACTGCTAGGAGGTTACCAGTGTTTTGTTCCCAGTCCCTAGATCTTTCGGGACCCCCTTCCAGTCCTGTAGGCTTCGCTTGAGTTTTAGACTAGGATTCGTCGGTGGGTCTATTCGCTAGAAAAGGTCGCCCGCTCCATCGAGGACGAGCCTAGTCCAGAGCAGGGTCAGATCATTCCCCCGCTCTATTCCTGAGTTGCAGAACCATAACAGGAATCCTGTACATGTTGATACCCCCAAACCTGTTTTGGACGCACTGTAAGTCATGTTGCCTGAAATTAATAAATCTGTTAATCTACCAACATCTGTCTTTTTATTCCAAATCCCCAGTTATGATAAAATTAATAATCTTATTGTAAGGGGTATCGTGAAGAGATAGGCTAATAGAAAGAATGCAGGCAGTCGGCATACCAATAGGAATTGGGTAGAGGCAGGATTTTGGTCAAGAAATGCAAAATAGGCAAAGACGGTAGAAGGGAAAGGTCAGTAAAGGGCTGCTACCATAAGGATTTTTAAAAAGAACTGTCAGTCAAAGCATGGATTCAATAACAGCCGCAGAGCTGGGCATGCTTAGAAATGGACGAAAGTCCCTATAATGTAAACCTCATTTGAGAGATTTTCCGTCATTGTTTGTGGACTACTTAGACTAGTTCCAGATCAGATTGACTAGTGTCCTGTTTGCACACAAACTTTTTTGGGTGTTATGTATACTGGAGTCTACACACAGACTGGTTTCTTATATAGGTCAACCAATGTGGTCATTATTTCCATCTGTTCTTACCAAAAATTCCCAAATGTGAATATGATTTCAGGATTATACAAAATGACATACAAAGCTTCATACCAATTGTAAATCAGTACCAGACATCTAGCACTCCAGTAAAATTACTATTAGCTATGGGAGATTAAAAGGATTAAGGAACTGCAAAATTGAAACTAAGGATACTAAAGATAAAGTGGAGGCAACAGAAGAGAAAACTCGCAGTCCTCATTCTACTTCTTTTAGAATAGGAAAAGTACTCGCGCTACGAAACAGGCACAAAGCATACAGTACTGTTCAATAACACGTACCTATAATTCTTCAAAGTAGTTTTCACTGGCAGGGATATGGCGGTAATTGTTCTGATGTGATAACAGACGATAAGATGACCAATATTAATGCCAACTGGAGGAACTAGGTTTGAGGAAGGAACAAATAAAATCAGTAAAGCAGTAAAAAGGATGGGGGAGAGATAGGTCTTATTAATAATAAATAAAATCAACGCTACGTACCTTTGAAGTAATCCTTGGAAGGAAGGGGGTAAAAAACCTTTTTATATGCATTAAACTATATACAACTGAATAGTTGTCAATAAAGTGCTTGGGGTGCAAATGGATATGATAAAACAATATATTAATATTTCTCTTAAAATTCAACTTCAAAAATGTGCCCTAATAAATAACATCGGCAACATGTGCCTGTGGAGTGATCCCTAAGGGGGAGAAACTTATTTGAACATCATTGAACGCTCATTTGCACATTTAGTAATCCATCTGCGAACTATTTGCACACCTTTTTCTCCCCCTTAGGGATCACTCCACACGGCACATGTTGCCGATGTTATTTATTAGGGCACATTTTGAAGTTGAATTTTAAGAGTAATATTAATATATTTTTTTATCATATCCATTTGCACCCCAAGCACTTTATTGACAACTATTCAGTTGTATAAAGTTTTAAAGCATATAAAAAGGTTTTTTACCCTCTTCCTTTCAAGGATTACTTCAAAGGCATGTAGCGTTGATTTTATTTATTATTAATAAGACCTATCTCTCCCCCCCTCCTTGTTACTGCTTTACTGATTTTATTTGTTCCTTCCTCAAACCTAGTTCCTCCAGTTGGCATTAATATTGGTCATCTTATCGTCTGTTATCACATCAGAACAATTACCGCCATATCCCTGCCTGTGAAAACTACTTTGAAGAATTATAGGTACGTGTTATTGATCAGTACTGTATGCTTTGTGCCTGTTTCGAAGCGTGAGTACTTTTTCATTATTATTTGTCCAGGTCTATCATCTCCTCCCTGTGGTAGGAGGAACTTGTACTTGCAGCTGATCCAGCACATATATACTCGCGCCGCTACCTATTCTATATAGTACATTCTTTTAGAATAGGGCTGAAGACAGGGCAAGTCCAAATACTACAAATCAGCAGATGCAACTAAACATAGATACAGAACCAAGGTGTTCATAAGAGAAAACAAAGGTAAACCACCTGTACGTCTTTTACATAGCCAGTGTATATGAACCCACATCTTGGGAAGACAAAGCTTAGCTTTTAGAATGTGAAGCCAATAAATGTATAAAGATTAATGAGGAAGAAAAGAATATTATGAAAACTAAGGCAATCAAACTATTGAAAATCAGAGGAAGGAGGAAATATCAGAATTAGACAAGAAGAGATCGATTTGCAGGTCTTTGGTTCATCAGTTATTACCTTGTGGGATTCACGGTGTGGATTTTGATTATTTGGGGTAGGGCAACGTCATCTGTGCATCATGCTCCAATGATGACGTGATGCCAGCCCTGGTAATCAAAACCACTCCGGGATCCCGGAAAGAAAGAGATTTGCATGCCTCCCATGCAGCAGCCAGAGACTACTGTCCTGGCCAATGGACTGAAGTCCTGCAAATCATTCTGCAGATGTTGTCCTTAGTGGGATTTGAACCCAGGACTCCAGCGCTGCAATGTTAAACTACTGAGCCGCCGTGCTGCTCTCTGGCCCAATATATTAAAGACCTGTGATAATTGCATGCCATGTTGTAGATTTAGCATTGGGACCCATGACCTTCAAGTTATGCGGCTGCATATAATTATACCAAGAAATCCAGGAACCAGGGCACCAGACGTCCTCTTTTTGGTAACTTTATTAGTTTAGAAAAATCACAACGTTTCAGCCATGCAGGGCCTTCATCAAGCCATAAGAAAGAAAGAGATTCATTTATCGCACATAATTAAACCAGCCATTTCCAGATAAAGTAATATTCATGTACGACACCAACCATGGTGACCATCATATGATACTAACTACAAGTACTTCTCACTAAATTAGAATATTATCAAAAATTTTATTTATTTCAGTTCTTCAATACAGAAAGTGAAACTCATATTTTATATATAGTCATTACACACAGAGTGATCTATTCTATAGAGTCCATTACACACAGAGTGATCTATTCTATAGAGTCATTACACACAGAGTGATCTATTCTATAGAGTCATTACACACAGAGTGATCTATTTCACGTGTTTATTTCTGTTAATGTTGATGATTATGGCTTACAGCCAATGAAAACCGTCATTATCTCAGTAAATTAGAATACTTTATAACACCAGCTTGAAAAATGATTTTAAAATCCGAAATGTTGTCCTACTGAAATGTAGGTTCAGCAAATGCACTCAATACTTGGTTGGGGCTCCTTCTGCATCAATTACTGCATCAATGCGGCGTGGCATGGAGTTGATTAGCCTGTGGTGCTGCTGAAGGGTTATGGAAGCCCAGGTTGCTTTGATAGCGGCCTTCAGCTCGTCTGCATTGTTGGGTCTGGTGTCTCATCTTCCTCTTGACAATACCCCATAGATTCTCTATGGAGTTAAGGTCAGGTGAGTTTGCTGCCAATCAAGCACAGTGATACTGTTGTTTGTACACCAGGTATTGGTACTTTTGGCAGTGTGGACAGGTACCAAGTCCTGCTGGAGAATGACATTTCCATCTCCAAAAATCTTGTCGGCAGAGGGAAGCATGAAGTGCTCTAAAATGTCCTGGTAGACGGCTGCGCTGACTTTGGTCTTGATAAAACACAGTGGATCTACACCAGCAGATGACATGGCTCCCCAAACCATCACTGACTGTGGAGACTTCACACTAGACCTCCAGCAGCTTGGATTGTGGCCTCCACTCTTCCTCCAGACTCTGGGACCTTGATTTCCAAATGAAATGCAAAATCTACTTTCATCTGAAAACAACACCTTGGAGCACTGACAATAGTCCAGTTCTTTTCCTCCTTGGCCCAGGTAAGACGCTTCTGGCGTTGTCTATTGATCATGAGTGGTGACACAAGGAATGTGACACTTGTAGCCCATGTCCTGTATACGTCTGTGTGTGGAGGCTCTTGAAGCAATGACTCCAGCAGCGTCCGCTCCTTGTGAATCTCCCCCAAATTTTTGAATGGCCTTTTCTTAACGATCCTTTCAAGGCTGCGGATATCCCGGTTTCTTGTGCACCTTTTTCTACCATACTTTTTCCTTCCGCTCAACTTTCCATTAATATGCTTGGATACAGCACTCTGTGAACAGCCGCCTTCGCTAGCAATGACCTTTTGTGGCTTTCCCTCCTTGTGAAGTGTGTCAGTGACTGCCTTCTGGATATCTGTCACACCAGCAGTCTTCCCCATGATCGTGGAGCTACTGAAGCAGACTATGGGACCTTTATAAACGCTTAGGAAGCCTTTGCAGGTGTTTTTTGTTAATTATTCTAATTTACTGAGATAATGACTTTTGGGTTTTCATTGGCTGTAAGCCATAATCATCAACATTAACAGGAATAAACACGTGAAATAAATCACTCTGTGTGTAATGACTCTATAGAATAGATCACTCTGTGTGTAATGACTCTATAGAATAGATCACTCTGTGTGTAATGACTCTATAGAATAGATCACTCTGTGTGTAATGACTCTATAGAATAGATCACTTGTGTGTAATGACTCTATAGAATAGATCACTCTGTGTGTAATGACTCTATAGAATAGATCACTCTGTGTGTAATGACTCTATAGAATAGATCACTCTGTGTGTAATGACTCTATAGAATAGATCACTCTGCGTGTAATGACTCTATAGAATAGATCACTCTGTGTGTAATGTCTCTATAGAATAGATCACTCTGTGTGTAATGACTCTATAGAATAGATCACTCTGTGTGTAATGACTCTATAGAATAGATCACTCTGTGTGTAATGACTCTATAGAATAGATCACTCTGTGTAATGACTCTATAGAATAGATCACTCTGTGTGTAATGACTCTATAGAATAGATCACTCTGTGTGTAATGACTCTATAGAATAGATCACTCTGTGTGTAATGTCTCTATAGAATAGATCACTCTGTGTGTAATGACTCTATAGAATAGATCACTCTGTGTGTAATGACTCTATAGAATAGATCACTCTGTGTGTAATGTCTCTATAGAATAGATCACTCTGTGTGTAATGTCTCTATAGAATAGATCACTCTGTGTGTAATGACTCTATAGAATAGATCACTCTGTGTGTAATGACTCTATAGAATAGATCACTCTGTGTGTAATGACTCTATAGAATAGATCACTCTGTGTGTAATGACTCTATAGAATAGATCACTCTGTGTGTAATGTCTCTATAGAATAGATCACTCTGTGTGTAATGACTCTATAGAATAGATCACTCTGTGTGTAATGACTCTATAGAATTGATCACTCTGCGTGTAATGACTCTATAGAATAGATCACTCTGTGTGTAATGTCTCTATAGAATAGATCACTCTGTGTGTAATGACTCTATAGAATAGATCACTCTGTGTGTAATGACTCTATAGAATAGATCACTCTGTGTGTAATGACTCTATAGAATAGATCACTCTGCGTGTAATGACTCTATAGAATAGATCACTCTGTGTGTAATGTCTCTATAGAATAGATCACTCTGTGTGTAATGACTCTATAGAATAGATCACTCTGTGTGTAATGACTCTATAGAATAGATCACTCTGTGTGTAATGACTCTATAGAATAGATCACTCTGTGTGTAATGACTCTATAGAATAGATCACTCTGTGTGTAATGACTCTATAGAATAGATCACTCTGTGTGTAATGACTCTATAGAATAGATCACTCTGTGTGTAATGTCTCTATAGAATAGATCACTCTGTGTGTAATGACTCTATAGAATAGAGCACTCTGTGTGTAATGACTCTATAGAATAGATCACTCTGTGTGTAATGTCTCTATAGAATAGATCACTCTGTGTGTAATGTCTCTATAGAATAGATCACTCTGTGTGTAATGACTCTATAGAATACAGTCATGGCCAAAAGTTTTGAGAATGACACAAATATTAATTTTTACAAAGTCTACTGCTTCACTATTTCTAATGGCAATTTGCATATACTCCAGAATGTTATAAAGAGTGATCAGCTTAACAGCAATTACTTGCAAAGTCAATATTTGGCTAGAAAATGAACTTTATTCCCCAAAACACATTTCAACATCATTGCAGCCCTGCCTTAAAAGGACCAGCTAACCTCTTTTCAGTGATTGCTCCATTAACACAGGTGTGGGTGTTGATGAGGACATGGCTGGAGATCAATCTGTCATGATTAAGTAAGAATGACACCACTGGACACTTTAAAAGGAGGCTGGTGCTTGGCATCATTGTTTCTCTTCTGTTAACCATGGTTATCTCTAAAGAAACACGTGCAGTCATCATTGCAATGCACAAAAATGGCCTAACAGGGAAGAGTATCGCAGCTAGAAAGATTGCACCTCAGTCAACAATCTATCGCATCATCAAGAACTTCAAGGAGAGAGGTTCCATTGTTGCCAAAAAGGCTCCAGGGCGCCCAAGAAAGACCAGCAAGTGCCAGGACCATCTCTTAAAAGTGTTCCAGCTGCGGGATCTGGCTACCAGCAGTGCAGAGCTTGCTCAGGAATGGCAGCAGGCAGGTGTGAGTGCATCTGCACGCACTGTGAGGCGGAGACTCTTGGAGCAAGGCCTGGTCTCAAGGAGGGCAGCAAAGAAGCCACTTCTCTCCAGAAAAAACATCATGGACAGACTGATATTCTGCAAAAGGTACAGGCAGTGGACTGCTGAGGACTGGGGTAAAGTTATTTTCTCTGATGAATCCCCTTTTCGATTGTTTGGGACATCAGGAAAACGCCTCATTCGTAGAAGACAAGGTGAGCACTACCACCAGTCTTGTCTCATGCCAACTGTTAAGCATCCTGAAACCATTCATGTGTGGGGTTGCTTTTCAGCCAAGGGAATCGGCTCTCTCACAGTCTTGCCTAAAAACACAGCCATGAATAAAGAATGGTACCAGAATGTCCTCCAAGAGCAACTTCTCCCAACCCTCCAAGAGCAGTTTGGCGATCAACAATGCCTTTTCCAGCATGATGGAGCACCTTGCCATAAAGCAAAGGTGATAACTAAATGGCTCAGGGAACAAAACATAGAGATTTTGTGTCCATGGCCTGGAAACTCCCCAGATCTTAATCCCATTGAGAACTTGTGGTCAATCATCAAGAGACGGGTGGACAAACAAAAACCTAAAAATTCTGACAAAATGAAAGCATTGATTGTGCAAGAATGGACTGCTATCAGTCAGGATTTGGTCCAGAAGTTGATTGAGAGCATGCCAGGGAGAATTGCAGAGGTCCTGAAGAAGAAGGGTCAACACTGCAAATATTGACTTGCTGCATTAACTCATTCTAACTGTCAATATAAGCTTTTGTTACTCATATATTTGCAATTATATTTCTGTCTGTGATAAAAACATCTGTCAAACACACATAAAAACCAGAGGGGAGCAGATCATGTGAAAATATAATATTTGTGTCATTCTCAAAACTTTTGGCCATGACTGTAGATCACTCTGTGTGTAATGTCTCTATAGAATAGATCACTCTGTGTGTAATGTCTCTATAGAATAGATCACTCTGTGTGTAATGACTCTATAGAATAGATCACTCTGTGTGTAATGACTCTATAGAATAGATCACTCTGTGTGTAATATCTCTATAGAATAGATCACGCTGTGTGTAATGACTCTATAGAATAGATCACTCTGTGTGTAATGACTCTATAGAATAGATCACTCTGTGTGTAATGACTCTATAGAATAGATCACTCTGTGTGTAATGACTCTATAGAATAGATCACTCTGTGTGTAATGTCTCTATAGAATAGATCACTCTGTGTGTAATGTCTCTATAGAATAGATCACTCTGTGTGTAATGTCTCTATAGAATAGATCACTCTGTGTGTAATGACTCTATAGAATAGATCACTCTGTGTGTAATGTCTCTATAGAATAGATCACTCTGTGTGTAATTACTCTATAGAATAGATCACTCTGTGTGTAATGACTCTATAGATATATATATATTTTGATGATGTTGTAATGTAGTGAGAAGCACCTGTATATGTTTTTTTTATAGATTAGTACTTGTAAGTTGTAAATATTATAGTAGCAGACACGTAGCAGTAGCCAATATGGGACATAGATACATTTTTAGTGCCAGTCCTTCCTTTTTACTAAATTATTATAAGGTGTCTGATACCTGGATGCTATATTGATGGGGTGGAGAAGGTTAATTCAGGAGAAATCCCATATCATGCAAACAAGGGTGTGCTCGATCAACCTAAGAACTTCTATGCGTCCGTGAGACTATGAGAGAAGCTGCGTGATAATTCCTATTGTTCCAATTCATGTTGTGGAGACTAAAGTGCAGAACTGTCCCGTCATCTGTTTTTAAGGAATGAACTTCTATGGGACAATTATGGATGGATCAGGAACTGTTGTCTTGGTATAAATGTGCCTGAAACTATAAAATGGGGACAGATGAGACCATGTGATGTCCTCTGTAAAGTGATTATTATTTTTTTTTTCAAGATGAGTCAAGTTTCTCCAGGGAAACATGAACAATAGAAACCTGGTTTTACTGGTATTTGTATTTGGTATTGGTTTAATTTGCATTTATTTAATATATTTTTATGAGTCATATGCTTTTACCTTATTGCACAAGTTATGCTTGCAGATAATAAAGTGCGTGAGATGTCCCAGCGTATTGTTTTTGCTTGAATCTTCACAGTTTAATAAAGTGGAACTCTTCCCACAGCCCTCTCCCTAATTCTAGGGTGGTCCCTCTTGGACAATATCATTTAGATAGAAACCTACCACTATTTAATGCTGCTCTGCTATTGTAACCCTCCCAGAGATCAACTGTAATCTGCATGGGATATGAACAGCCAGTGTTCAATTTTTCTGCAGTGCCCCCACAGGAGAAATGAAGCATTACACAATTTCTATTAAAATCAATAAACTGGCCATGTAATGCATGTTCGTGCCAGGTCCTCCAAAATGAGATATCGTCTATGTACCTTTTGTAGCTTACTATGGCTAACAGATGACAGCCTGCACAGGGAATAATACCCTTTTTAAATATGAATGTCGTAGCAGAATATATATTTAAAATCTAGACAAGTTAAAAGCTGAAGAGTAAAATCCCTTTGTAAAGAAGAAGGACCATGACTGGTTTAAATATTTTAATTTCTAATATTATCAGTTTTTACACAAATTGCAGTCATATTGGTTAATTACCTTCTCACTTGGTTTGAATGGACTTTGTGTAATACTTATTTTCCCCTGTAGGAGTGCTGCAGAGAAATGAAACGCGTAATATCAGGTTTCCACCCGGATTGCAGCCAATTATTGGAAGTCATTTTGTGATCACTTTATTAGTATGTGACCATTCTAACAAGCCAGTAATGTCTAAAGGAGAAAACTCTTTTAAAAGTGTCTTCCTCTTCTCTTTTTTTGGTAAAAAAAATCCAGAGACAAGACATTTACAGATACAGGTAGTTATATGAGAAATATCATGGCTCTTGCCTGTGTTACTCAACGAACATTACATTTTTACCTTTTAAAAACGTAATGATGTATTTTTCTGGGTGCACGCCCTCATTAAATGTTAATGCTACTCATAAATACTTAACGAAAGAGCCGCACGTGGAATTACATTCTATTGGAAAATCTATGACGATCTGAAAGTGGTAGGCTGGTTTGGAAAACTAATGTTCAAATACTCTCTTAGGTAATTCTGAATTTATAGTGGTAGGTGCCTCATTCAGGACCTCCATAAATGTGGTAGTGAATGACGACGAAAAGTATTTGTCTCTCTGGAGGACCCAGCATATTTGTGCTTTACATAGATATGCTGTAGTACTTCATTTTGCCTGTGGGGGCACTGTAGGGGAATGTAATACTTTCTTCTGTGTTCTTCCACAGTTACTAGCTGTAAACAGGCATCAAAAGGGCCCAATTAATTCCAGAAGAAATATTTAATGTTATCAGAAAAATATGTAAAACTGATCGGTAAAAGATTATTATTATTATTTATTTATATAGCGCCATTAATTCCATGGTGCTGTACATGAGAAGGGGTTACATGCAAAGTTATAGATATCATTTACAGTAAACAAATTTACAATGACAGACTGGTAAAGAGGGGAGAGAACCCTGTCCTTGCGGACTTACATTCTACGAGATAATGGGGAAGAAACAGAAGGTCGGGGGTGCGGCAGCTCTGGTGGTGATGGCGGCGAGGCAGCAGCTCTGGTGGCGGCGGCATGGCGGCAGCTCTGGTGGTGGTGGCGAGGCGGCAGCTCTGGTGGTGGTGGCGAGGCGGCAGCTCTGGTGGTGGCGGCGAGGCGGCAGCTCGGGTGGTGGCGGCGAGGCGGTAGCTAGGGTGGTGGTGGTGAGGCAGAAGCTCGGGTGGTGACTAGGCGGCAGAATGGTTATTGCAGGCTGTAGGCTTTCCTGAAGAGATGGGTTTTCAGGTTCGGTCTGAAGGATCCAAGGGTGGTGGATAATCGGACATGTTGAGGCGTGGAATTCCAGAGGATGGGGGATATTCGGGAGAAATCTTGGAGGCGGTTGTGTGAGGAACGAATAAGTGTGGAGGATAGTAGGAGGTCTTGGGATGATCGATGATTACGTGAAGGAAGATATTGGGAGATTAGTTCAGAGATATAGGGAGGGGACAGGTTGTGGACGGCTTTGTAGGTCAGTGTTAGTAGTTTGGACTGGATTCGTTGGGGAATTGGGAGCCAGTGGAGGGATTTGCAGAGGGGAGAAGCAGGGGAGTAGCGAGGAGAGAGGTGGATTAGTCAGGCAGCAGAGTTGAGGACAGACTGGAGTGGTGCAAGAGTTGACGGGGAGGCCACAGAGGAGGGTGTTGCAGTAATCAAGGTGGGAGATGATGAGGTCATGCACAAGAGTTTTAGTAGATTGAGGGCTGAGGAAGGGACGGATTCTGGAAATGTTTTTAAGTTGGAGGCGACAGGAGGTGGCAAGAGTTTGGATGTGTGATTTGAAGGACAGGGCAGAGTCGAGAGTTACTCCGAGGCAGCGGATTTCAGTTGCGGGAGAGAGCGTGATGACATTTACCATAATAGATAGATTGGGTAGGGAAGATACGTGAGATGGAGGAAAGATGATGAGTTCGGTTTTGTCTACATTGAGTTTTAGGAAGCGAGAGGTGAAGAAGGAGGATATGGCTGATAGACACTCTGGGATTCTGGACAGCAGAGAGGTGACATCTGGGCCAGAGAGGTAGATCTGAGTGTCATCTGCATACAGGTGGTACTGGAAGCCATGGGACTTTATGAGTTGTCCTAGGCCAAGGGTATAGATGGAAAAAAGTAGGGGCCCCAGGACAGAGCCTTGAGGGACTCCAACAGAGAGAGAGTGGGATGAGGAGGTAGTGTGGGAGTGGAAGACGCTAAGTGTGCGGTCGGAAAGGTAAGTGCCGATCCAGGACAGGGCAAGGTCTTTGATGCCAAGGGAAGAAAGAATCTGTAGCAGTAGGCAGTGGACGACTGTGTCGAAGGCAGAGGACAGGTCAAGGAGGAAAAGGATGGAGAACTGTCTGTTAGCTTTGGCTGTGAGTAATTCATTAGTAATTTTGGTCAGGGCAGTTTCAGTGGAGTGGTGGGGGCGGAAGCCAGATTGGAGTTTGTCAAGGAGAAATTTAGATGAAAGGTGGGAGGAAAGTTGAGCGTGGACATGCTGCTCAAGGAGTTTGGAAGCAAACGGGAGCAATGATATTAGGTGATAGCTGGGCGTAGCAGTTGGGTCAAAGTTTGTTTTTTTGAGGATTGGTGTGATGGTGGCATGTTTGAAGGCAGAGGGAAAGGTACCAGAAGATAGCAATAGGTTGAAGAGATGGGTTAGGGCTGGGATGAGCATGTTAGTGAGGTTGGGGAGCAGGTGGAAAGGGATGGGGTCAAGTGCACAGGTGGTGAGTTGTGATTTGAAAAGGAGATGAGTAAGCTCTCTTTCAGTGATATTGGAGAGGGAGGTTATTAGGTAAGGGCAGAGGTCTGGAATATGAAGTGGTTGGGGTGATGGAACAGTAAAGGTTTGCCTTGTTTGGTTGATCTTATTTTTGAAGTGGGTGGCAAAGTCCTCGGCAGAGATGAGGGGAGTTGGAGGTGGCAGTGGTGGGCGGAGGAGAGAGTTGAATGTGCTGAACAGTTGCTTTTGGTTGTAGGATAATGAAGATACAAGGTTTGTGAAATAGGTCTGTTTAGCAGAGGTGAGGGCTATTTTGAAGGCAAGTGTAGCTTGTTTGAAAGCAGTGAAGTTGTCTGGCAGGCGTGTTTTCTTCCAATGGCGCTCCGCGACCATGGATGATTGTCAAAGTTTTTTGGTGAGATTGTTGTGCCAGGGTTGCCTATTGATTCGTCGCACTTTGCCGTGCGTGAGAGGGGCGACTGAGTCTATGGCAGATGCTCAAAATGAGATTATTGTAGAAAATACTGCCTACAAATAGCATATTTTGTGATTTTGGCACATATTATGTACCATTCAGAGCACCACCTGTATCTAGTTTAGATCCTACAAACAAATCCCAGCAAAGATCATTGGCACTTTTATTTGCTCCCCTTTTGCTGCTCTTATAGAGAGTTGGCATTTATTAAAATAAAACATAGGAGGTGGAGGAAGTGATTGCCAAGGTTATTATTGTTATCAAAAAAGTTCTTAGGGTGTGACAAATTAGAAACTTTTATAAAATCTCTTACCAGTCTTAACATGACTGTGCTGCGGGTATGTGTGTAATGTTCCTACGAGAATCTGATGTGGATGATGAGTTCAGAGGCTCCAGCGTGGAATTACTTAAGAGACCATATTTGGGAACTTGATTTCATAGCAATACACTGGATAATTAGGCTAAGTGCACACGTTGCGGAATTGCCACGGTAATTTCCGCGGCAATCCCGCACCTCCCTGCCGTGGGAAATACGCATTTTTTTTTGGTATGCATATTCCCGCTAAAAACTAGCGTTTTGCAAGCGTAATCTTAGCTTGCAGAATGCTAGCGTTTTCCAAGCAATCTGTAGCATCGCTTGGAAAACTGATTAACAGTTTGGTCACACGAGTCAAACGTGTTTGACAAGTGTGACCAACTTTTTACTATAGATGCTGCCTATGTCGCATCAATAGTAAAAAGATATAATGAAAAAATAATAATAAAAAAAAAAATCGTGATATTCTCACCTTCCGGCGGCCCCCCGCAGCCTTCCTGCGCCTCAGCGACGCTCCCAGCCAATCCCATTCCCAAGGATGCATAGCGACAATGACCCCAGATGACGTAGCATCACGAGAGAGCGCTACGTCATCTGGGGTCATTGTCGCAATGCATTACTGGGAACGGGATTGGCCGGGAGCGTCGCTGAGAGGTGGGAAAGCTGCGGGGGCCGCCGGAAGGTGAGAATATCATTATTTTTTGTTTTAATTATTGTTTTCACAGGGATATGGTACCCAGGGCCTGGAGGAGAGTCTCCTCTCCTCCAGACCCTGGGTACCATCCGCACATGAACCGCTTACATTGCACATGGTGGGCATAGCCACATGCGGAAAGTAAGCGGTTCAATGCATTCCTATGGCGGCGTAATCGCTGCGATTCCGCAAAAAGAATGATCATGCTGCTTTTTTTTCCGCGATGCGATTGCACTGCAGAAAAAAGCGCAACATGGGCATATCATTGCGGAATCCCATAGGATATAATGAGTTGCGTTGGGTAAGCGTTTTTGCCGCATTTTCGCTGCGAAAACCACGGCAAAAATGCTAAGAATCCTCAACGTGTGCACTTAGCCTTAGGGATTTGTCCACTTTGAGATCATCAAATGGCAATCTGATCCCAGGATCTTTGAGGCTAAGTGCACACGTTGAGGATTCCGCAATGATGTGCACATGCTGCACTTTTTTCCGCGGTGCAATCGCATTGCGGAAAAAAAAGCAGCATGCTCATTCTTTTTGCGGAATCGCGGCGATTCTGCCGCCATAGGAATGCATTGAACCACTTACTTTCCGCATGTGGCTATGCCCACCATGCGTGAAGTAAGCGGTTCATGTGCGGATGGTGCCCAGGGTCTGGAGGAGAGGAGACTCTCCTCCAGGCCCTGGGTATTATATTCCTGTGAAAACAATAATTAAAATAAAAAATAATGATATTCTCACCTTCCTGCGGCCCCCGCAGCTTTCCCGCTCCTCAGCGACGCTCCCGGCCAATCCCGTTCCCAGTAATGCATTGCGACAATGACCCCAGAAGACGTAGCGCTCTCGCGTGATGCTACGTCATCTGGGGTCATTGTCGCAATGCATCCTTGGGAGCGGGATTGGCCGGGAGCGTCGCTGAGGCCCAGGAAGGCTGCGGGGCCGCCGGAAGATGAGAATATCTAATTTTTATTTTTTTTATTATTTTTATATTAGATCTTTTTACTATTGATGCGGCATAGGCGGCATCAATAGTAAAAAGTTGGTCACACTTGTCAAACACGTTGTTTGACTCGTGTGACCAACCTGTCAATCAGTTTTCCAAGCGATGCTACAGATCGCTTGGAAAACGCTAGCATTCTGCAAGCTAAGATTACGCTTGCAAAACGCTAGTTTTTAGGGGGAATACGCATACCAAAAAATGCGTATTTCCCACGGCAGGGAGGTGCGGGATTGCCGCGGAAATTCCGCAACGTGTGCACTTAGCCTCATAGAGAATCTGATGTTGAGAACTCAATCTCCCTGCAATGCCCCCACAGGAGCAATGGAGTATTGCACAGTTCTCAATGGAATCCACACAAACAAATATGATGTGTCCTCCAGAATAAAAGACATTCTTTATAGCCTTTCTTTCTTCTGACTTACGGATTAGGTTCCGGAACCTGAGTTTCTTCCATATGAACTAGTTATATAATGGTTTTATTTGGGCATTATTTTAGCCTACAGGACTCATAGATCCATAAAACTAAAAAATTATGAACTTTGCTTAATTGTACAACTGGATGAAAAATATTATAAGATACCTGAAGCATTATTTTGGCATAGAATCAGAACTTTGCAATGAATTTATCACTGTGAATCCCCAGAATTATTTTCCATTACACTATATACACCCAGAGATTTTCGCTCAGTTTTTGGAACAGAAACTGAACAGAAACTCTCCAAATCCTCCTCAAATAAACATAACACTCCTCAAAAACTTGGAGGTTCTGCAAAAACTCTGCAAAAAGACTCATTGTGCACAAACCCAAACTGAACAAAAAACGTCCTTCTCAGGCACCTAATAAATTTAGCTTCTGACTAAGCCAAAAGAGGAGTCTAAGGAATTGTGAGATCTCCACTCTTAACCCTCACAGGATTTTTTTGGACTTCCCCATATGGAATACTCTGGTCATTATCCCTAGAGTCGTTTCTGTCAGTAATCACTACTGCCTATGTAAAGTGTCCAGGGATTTTTTGGTGGTAACCATCCCACAGGAGGCATTGGTGCACAGCAAGGACAGAGGGCAACTCTACAGGAACCTTAAAAATGACTCTTTTTACGGAAGGCGGAATGAAATTCAAAATATGAAGCAGTCCACATGGAGCCCGTACACTTGTTGGTTCCCACAAGGAGGCAAAACACTTAAATGTTCCGTCATCAGTAACAAGGTGAACACTAAGAAAGGTTGCTAAACTTGGTTCTGCATCACTGACTTGCTCTTCTGGAATTTTCTCACCAGTTTGCTGGGAACATAATTCTTGTCTCATAATAAAAAAATAAATAGAATTGGAGAACTCCCTGTCCTAACTGATAGTCCTCACAATCAACAATGTTCAGGCGAATTCCACACCCAATGCCTCAGGCTCCTCGCACCATTCAAGATGTCTCCTTTGCATACTCTGCCCAATCTGGGCTCGCAGACAGCTCACTTTACCCTGAGACTGCCACTCCTGGTTTACCTGGTATTGGGCTCTCATTCTAGATTCCATCTCTGAAGCTGTTTCTTGATCACTGCTCTGGACATGATTACATAGTTACATAGGATTAAAAAAGACCTAGGTCCTTCAAGTTCAACTTTACTGTCACGATGCCACCACGCTGTGAGTGACAGCTCATCCACTCTATAGGATAATGGAGCGATGAGTTGTCAGTATTGTGAGTGAAAGCCCAATCACTCAATCTGAGGCAGGGGCATGCTGGGCTGTCGGTATTGTTATTCACAGCACAGCTGTCCAGTTTGGCCAGGCCTGCAGGGTCTTCCAGGTGTTACCCATTCTGGGTGATTACCCAGCTATTTAGTTGCCTGGCTATTTTCAGACCTTGTCAGTTGTAGCTTTTAGCTCAGTGGTGAGTTTTCTCTGTGCTTTGTTTTCTGAGATTCTGATCTTTGTTGCCAGACCTTGGTTTTGCCTCTTTGACTATCTGTTTGTATTACCCCTTTTTGCCTTGACTCACTCTGATCTTGATTTCCTAATCCCGGACTTTGCCTTTGACTATCCAATTGAATTATTCCTTTATCTATGATGTACCTGAGTCGCACGTACCAGGGCTTGTGGGGTACTCGGCACCGAGCCCGTTCACTTCAATGGGGGAGAGGTCACAGGTAGCACAGCTTGGTCCGTTGCCCTGGGCGCTCACTGAAAAGGGGAATATTTACAGGGGATTGTAGAAATGTTCGTGACGCCACCTGTGGTTTCTGATCAGGATGACCAGCGCTGCAGGGTAGATCCTCTGAGGGGTTGTTACTGGGCAGCAAGATGTTAAGTCTCCCACAGGCGAGACTGATCCCTCGAGGTATATGGCGGTGCAGGGGTGAAGGAGAAATAATGCAGATACACACAAGACAGTCTCTTTCTGTACCTTTACTGGTGATGAAGTTGCAGGCACGTCCCGGGAGGCCGTCAGGGTGGAGGATGCACGTCCAGTAATCCACTGAGTAGGTGTAGGGCCTCCTTACGTCTATATGTGTGTGAGTTTCTAACTTGCATAAAACAAAGTTTAACTCCGTTCTCTTTGCTACGCCCTGCTGATCTTGTGGTGGAGCCTTCTTTTGGACAGAACTAAGTCTCCAATGGTTGCGCTGACCAGACTCCTGTTCTTCCTGACCCCGGTTACGTATCAGCACTGTTGGGCCCCTCTGTGACCTGTAGTCCAGCAGGGTCTCCGGTTTTTCCCACTAGCCGTGAAGGTACTAGCAAGCTCGGACCCGGTGTCCGGTAGTGCAGAGTGGAGGTAAGCCATCATTGCTATTCATCCTCAGTCACTCTCTCTTTCTCTTTTCCACTTGCCTGTCATCCTACTCACACCTTTAACATAAGCACAAGCAGCAGTAGATGTCAGCTTCCTTCTCTTCACCGCTCTCCAAGCGTTGTCACGCTCGCTCTCTAACAATACCTCAGTTGACTCGGTCTTACAAATACTGCAGTTCCCTTTCCTTCACTTCCTTCTTAGGCTCTGTCCAAAGTAGCTATCAGGACCTTCCGTCAGACTGATTTATGCTCACTTCGAGAGTCACTTTCCACTTCCCTAGGGAACTATCAGTGTCACATTCTGAGGTAACTTTCCTCTCAGCTCGTCTCTCTGAGGTACTTAGCTCTTCTCTGCAACACGCTCTGACAGAGACTAGTGTAATCTGATCCTCTCACTCCGGTGTTCTGAGGAGATCTGAACTGTCTGAGGTACAACCAACAACTAGCTAACGTTCAACTAGACTGTCTTCATCTCACTGCTGTCTCTCTCCACACCCTTATATACCTGCGTAATCTAAAGGGCTCCCTCTGGTGGCACCAGGAAAATGCGAAGTGTGAATGAATATCGGGTGATTGTGAATTACCTTTTGTGCATCCTCCAGGGTAATATGTGGCACCAAGCGCAGCTGGGCTACACATACCCTCCTGGCATTTGCCCTTGGACTCCTCGATTTCGCTGCCTCATGGCTTGCTCATGTGCAGGGCCATATTTGCCACTAGGCACTTGAGGGCATGTAATAAATGACCTTATTGAAAAACATACCCATATATAATTTACTGATGATGTAATATATCAAGCTGTTTGGGCATACTTATATGGATATAACTATGCAGACAATCGCAGAATTATTCATAACAATGGAAAAAGAACGATCAAAGAGTCCGAAATAAAGTATAACATTTTTTTTTATTATTAAACATCAATTGATAAAAGAGCAGGGAGAAACAGTGATAAGGACTGCCGCCAATAAGCACAAGTGGGCAAATAGGACACACACAGGTGGAGAATTGGCCAAATTACGTGATTACAACACTGCAAGTGCAGAGATTGTATTTAAATATAAATATAAATACTGGCCAAAACAATCATGATGTTATAGATGTATGAACAGAATTGCATATAACAGTGATGTCCTAGAAGATTAGTATAGCTACATATTGTGGACAAGAAATTATATCAAAATATCTAGGATATCTCTGCTACCTAAACACTTAAGCATCGCAAAAATTTGCAGTAATAGCATAGATGGTAATAGTATACCTGTTTAGGTAGAGAACTGACACCAGGTGCGTTCACCCCGACGCGCGTTTCGGCTATTGTGCCTTCCTCAAGGGTGAAGGGGAAGTGGAAGTGAGGGGTATAAAAGCAACCTACCACCAATCACGTGTGGGCTTGCACATCTGTCTCATAATATCACATTAGAGATAATATCCCTTAAACCCAGCGAAGATTAACATGTGCTGATGCAGTTAGTCATATAGATGCCCGCATGAAAAAACACCGATAACTCACACTAAAAATTCCCCTGTTATCAAGCGTTTTATTGTATACATGTCCAAGGCACAAGGTCGTCATCAGTGTGCGCTTGGAGCGGCTTCTATGACGCGCCCGTTGTCCCGACAACCGAGGACGCATGACGGCGTCGGCGTCAGGCGCCAGGTGACGTCACATCACGTGACCTATCACCATGGCGCCGTGTGACGCCGAGAACCGCCAGGCACATCCGATCCACGGGAGAAGGCGCGTACCAGCCGTAAGTATGATAGAAAATTTGGCAGACATGTGGATTATCAAACAGTGGGACAACTATATGTCAAACAGCAGACAAAATTAGCTAAATAGCAGATAATTAATTAGCAGGAAAGGATATAATATATGTATGATCCAATGATAATGACAAATATACAAATTGTAAATATAGACACAACAGTTTGAAAAACATGACAATTAGGTAATACAGATATTAAATGAATAATAGAAAACAGAGCAATAGTCATGTTAACAATTGATTTGCCGATGGATGTGGATGATATCATCTGATGGAATGAAGATATCTAAATCGTAATCAAATATTGTGCCTCAATAACATGAAGGTGGAAGAAAACTGCAAAAAATATAAAAACAATTAAAATCAAAGAAACCACCACATATGCTTAGAACAGAGGATCAGTACAGACCATAAAAAATCTTAGAGAAAAGAAGAGAAGCTTAGGGTCTCATTAAGACCCTTTGGGTGGACAGTATCTAGGACCCAGATCCATCTAGTTTCTTTCTGAGACAATCTCTGACTCAAATTACCACCACGGATGCCTGGAATTAACATATCAATACCTTTAACTCTAAGTAGAGAGCTGTCACAATTGTGGTGTAATTTGAAGTGACGAGTAGAGTTGAGCGATACTTTCCGATATCCAAAAGTATCGGAATCGGAATGGTATCGCCGATACCATTAAAATATCGGCGATACCCGATACCGGAAATCCAATGTAAGTCTATGGGAACAAAATATCGTAACTAAAAAAACCTCTTTCTTTCCTTGTAAACACTAAATATACACACATAGAATATATATATATATATATATACATGTCATTGTGACATATATATATACATATATTTATAGTTTATACACTTCTACATAGTAAAATAGCCTCTGATTCAATTGCCGGGTAAAGCCGGCTTTTGTGAAAAGACAGAAGCACCCGACATGAAATGACACTTGGTTTACATAGAGTTAACCATGTCTTTTCATGTAGTTTGATATCTGATTTGCACAAACAATTACATGAGTGTATGTGTGCAAAATTTCACACCTGTAGGGGTTAATTAAAGGTGTAAATTCGTTGTAAAAAAACGGACTTTTTTGCTACGAATTTACACCTTTAATTAACCCCTACAGGTGTGAAATTTTGCACACATACACTCATGTAATTGTTAGTGAAAACAATAGATCAAACAACTTGAAATGACATGGTTAACTCTATGTAAACCATGTGTCATTTCACGTCGGGTTCTGCATTTTCACAAAAGCCGGCAATTGAATTAGCGGCTATTATACTATGTAGAAGTGTATGAACTATAAATATAAATATATATATATATATATATATATATATATGTGTCACAAATTCAATGACATGTATATATATATATATAGAGGTGTAAAATTGCTGAAAAAAATGCGTGGGCTCCCGCCCTATTTTCGCAACCAGACAGACAAAGCCAGCAAGTGGGGGCAGATAATAATAGCCCAGAGAGGGACCATTATTTTTGGCCCCCCCCCGGCTACTAACATCTGCCCCCAGACACCCCAGAAAAGACAAATCTATAATTAGATTCGCCCTTTCTGGCACTTTGCCCGTCTATTCCCATTGCCCTGTAGCGGTGGCGAATGGGTTAATATGGGGGTTAAAGCCACCTTGCTATTGAAAGGTGACCTTAAGCCAGGTTAATAATTGAGAGCTGTCAATTAGACAACTATCAATTATTAATCCTATTGCATGAAATAAAAATAAAACACACACAGTTTAATTAAAAATCATTTTAATGAAATAAAGACACATGTTTTTGACCATCTTTTATTTTACTGCAAAAACCATTTCCTGTAATAAAAATAAAATAAAAAAGCAAAATTATTCTTACCTATCCCATGCACAGTCAGGTCCCACGCTGTAATCCTTCAGAAAGGGTTAATGTTTATTGCAGGGACCGCAGCTAATGCTGCAGCCTCACAGTAAACCCCCAAATGAATGAGTTCCTCTCCTGGCTGACAGGAGAGGAAGTGGAAAGCTTAATTGATTGCTTTCCACTTTCACTTCAGGTCAGCCAGGGACACAATCAGTGACGTCAGAGGGAATTGATTAACAAAAATAGGGGTTCCCTTCGAAAAAAAAATGGCGTGGGGTCCCCCCTATTTTTGTTAACCAGCCTGATGAAGCAGACTGCTGAGGCATGGTATTTAAGGCTGTTATGGAGCCAATATCCATGGACCTTGCCAGCAGCGTCGGACTGGAGTACCTTGGGCCCACCAGAGAAAAATTATTCTTGGGGCCCACCATCATACTTCCCAACCTTTGAAGAAGGGAAAGAGGGACAAAGGCTGTGGCACGCTGTGCCTGCTGCAGCAAATTTTAGGCCATGCCACGTTGCACCACAGACTGTCCAGGAGTTGGTGGATGCTTTAGTCCAGGTATGGGAGGAGATCCCTCAGGAGACCATCCATCGCGCTCATCAGGAGCATGCCCAGAAGTTGTAGGGAGGTCATACAGCATACCTCCCAAATTTTGAAGACAGGAAAGAGGGTTAAAGGCTGCGGCGCACGTAGCGCGCCGCTGAAAATTTTAGGCCACGCCCCGACCACACCCATTTCACAGCTAATCACACCCATATCCTCGCCCGAAGCGTAACCATTTAGCACTGCTGATCACACTGACTGGTAATGAGGGCACAGTGGCTGGTACTGAGGAAAAGAAAGAAAGAGCAGCGAGAGAGAAAGAACAAGCAGAGAAAGAAAGAGAGGAAAGAAAGAAAAGAGAGAGAGAAAGAAAGAACAGAGAGAAAAAAGAACAGAGAGCGAGAAGGAAAGAACAGAGAGCGAGAAAGACTAGAGAGAGAAAGAAAGACTAGAGAGAGAGCCAGAGGCGTAGCTAGGGTTTTGGTTTAGTGGGGGCGAAACTTCTGAGTGGGCCCCTAATCAGAGAACCTCAGCAAATGACCACGCTGTTGCCAAAAATAATCTATATATAAAAAGACCAATATTGATATTACCGCCATATGGTCTGTGGTAAATAACACCAGTCCTACAGAACATATAATAGATTACAGCACAGGTACAGATAATGACTTACCGCTGATGTTCTTTCTAATGGAATTGTTCACTTTTCATGTCTTTTCCATCTGGCCCAGACCGACATGACGACTTCTCCAGCCAGGACTCGACTGCAGAGATTACAACAAAGACACATTTCACTTCTCATATTGTCAGCACCGTCACGGTCACCAATTGGACTATTCTCAACCTGCACAAACTCCTCATCCTGCTGATACCCCAATACTGAGCCGCTGCTGCCATATGTGTCCCTATTTCTGCACCTGATACCCCAATACTGAGCCGCTGCTGCCGTATGTGTCCCTATTACTGCACCTGATACCCCAATACTGAGCTGCTGCTGCCGTATGTGTCCCTATTACTGCACCTGCTGTGTGTTCTGTGTGACCTCTAAATTTTAAAGCACCCCTCTAGAATATAGTAATGCCGGGTGCAAGTGCCCTAGAAATAGTGCCCACATTTTGTCCCCTAGACTGTAATAATGCCCTGTGTGCCCCTTTGACAGTCACAGTAACCCGAGTTCCCCTATAACAATATGTGTCCACTTTACATTTAATAATGTCCCAAGTCTCCCCCTGTACATCTCCCCTATACACAGAATAATGCCCCTCACTGGATATATACTGACCCCTTAATGTCCCCAAACTATTTAATGGGTCCAACACTGTATGATGGCCCCTAGATAGCATCCATACAGCATAATACACCAGATAGTCCTCAATATAGTATAATGTACCCCCATAGGCAGCCTCTATATTATAATAAACCCCCATAGGCAGAGTCTATAATATAATGCACCACCATAGGCAGCCGCTATATTATAATGCACCCCCATAGGCAGCCTCTGTAGTATAATGCATCCCCATAGGGAGTCTCTGTAGTATAATGCACCCCCATATGGAGCCTCTGTAGCATAATGCAGCCCCCATATACAGCCTCTTTAGTATAATGCAGCCCCATATACAACCTCTGTAGTATAATGCACCCCCCATATACAGCCTCTGTAGTATAATGCACCCCCATATGGAGCCTCTGTAGTATAATGCAGCCCCCATATACAGCCTCTGTAGTATAATGCAGCCCCATATACACCCTCTGTAGTATAATGCAGCCCCATATACAGCCTCTGTAGTATAATGCACCCTCCATATACAGCCTCTGTAGTATAATGCACCCCCATATACAGCCTCTGTAGTATAATGCACCCCCATATACAGCCTCTGTAGTATAATGCATCCCCATAGGGAGTCTCTGTAGTATAATGCACCCCAATATGGAGCCTCTGTAGTATAATGCAGCCCCCATATACAGCCTCTGTAGTATAATGCACCCCCCATATACAGCCTCTGTAGTATAATGCACCCCCATTAAAAAAAAAAAAAAAAAAATGCTCAACTCCCGGCTCCTGTGCTGCTCACTGTTCTCCCTCTCAGCGTCTGACAGCGGGGTGCCGGCAGGTGATGTCATCGCGCCCGCTGTCAGACGCTGAGAGGGGGATTATGGGAGAGAAGGAGCGCTCGCTCCTTCTCTCTCTATGCGGTCAGCTGTATCGGCTGGATGCCGATACAGCTGACCCTCTGATGACAGGTGGGGGGCCCACTGCTGGCACCGGGCCCCCCCACCGCCTGTTCAGGCCCCATAGCTTCCGAGCGGCAGAGCAGGGAGAGCGATTCTCCCTGCTCTGCCGCAGAATGTAATTGTATCGGCGTGCTGTGCACGCCGATACTGTTACTGTAGCGTAGCTCCGGGTGGGCCCCCTCAGAGGCGGGGCCCGGGCCACCGCCCCCTCTGCCCCGCGACCTATCCTTTCAAATCAGGGCCCACCACTCAGGAGCTGGGGCCCACCGGAGGTTTCTCCGGTGTCCCGGTGGCTCAGTCCGACCCTGCTTGCCAGCCTGATAATACCAGGCCACAGCAGTCTGCTTATCTTTGCTGGTTAACAAAAATAGGGGATCCCCTCGAAAAAAATTGGCGTGGGGTCTCCCCTATTTTTGTTAACCAGCCAGATGAAGCAGACTGCTGAGGCCTGGTTTTTCAGGCTGTTAAGGAGCCAAGATCCATGGACCTTGCCAGCCTGATAATACCAGGCCACAGCAGTCTGCATATCTTGGCTGGTTAACAAAAATAGGGGATCCCCTCTAAAAAAATTGGCGTGGGGTCCCCCCTATTTTTGTTAACCAGCCAGATGAAGCAGACTGCTGAGGCCTGGTTTTTCAGGCTGGTAAGGATCCAATATCCATGGACCTTGCAAGCCTGATAATACCAGGCCACAGCAGTCTGCTTAGCTTGGCTGGTTAACAAAAATAGGGGATCCCCTCGAAAAAAAAATGGCGTGGGGATCCCCCCTATTTTTGTTAACCAGCCAAGTAAAATGCAGACTGCTGCGGCCTGGTATTAAAAGACTGTCAAGGCCCATGGATTTTGGCCCTCAACAGCCTGATAATACCAGGCATCAGCAGCCCCGCATTTGGCGCATCAAAAGATGTGCCAATTGTGGCACTTTACCCTGCTCTTCCCACTTGCCCTGTAGCTGTGGCAAGCGGGGTAATAAGGGGTTAATGTCACCGTTGATTGCACGGTGACAATAAGCCCGGTTAATAATGGAGAGGCGTCAATAAGACACCGATCCATTATTAATCCCAAAGTTTTTAAATGTTTAAAAAAAAGACACAGCAAGAAAAAAGTATTTTAATGAAATAAAAGAGACAACACAGTTTTCATTAATTTTATTATACGCTCATTCCTGCGACGCCATCGATCTCCTGTAAAAAAAGGAAAAAAACAAACCAACAGTATACCACCTGTCCGACGCAGTCCATAGTAACGAGTGTCCCACGACGATCCAGCTCTGCTACATCGGAATGCCAGGCAGAGCCTGACATCCCGGCGCAGCACAGCTGATTACCTGCTTCCCCGGCGGTGACGTCATCGGACTGCTTTACGGCCGCGATTACCCAGCAGTCACTGCAGTTATCGCGAGAAACTGCATGTGACCGCCAGGGAGAAGATGATGGCGGCCATCAAGCAGTCCAGGACGAGACCACCGGAGATCTTCTGCCAGGTAAGTGCCGCTGACTCCTGACAGACCCGACCGACGGACACTGACCGTGACAGGAACATTCCGATTCCGGTATCCGATATGACGAAAATATCGGTACTCGGAATCGGAATTCCGATACAGCGAATATCGGCCGATACCCGATACTTGCAATATCGGAATGCTCAACACTAGTGACGAGGTAAAGTCCTAAGTGTGGCTGGATCCCCGTGACCGGCCGCCGCCTGAATGCCCAAAACATGTTCCCGCGTGCGCACCTTCAGTTGACGAGTCGTCATGCCAACGTAAATGAGGTTGCAGGGACATGTGGCAAAATAAACCACATAACGAGAATTACATGAAATATTTTTTCGAATCTCGTAGATTCTTGTACCTGCAGAGTTGGAGAAGGTGGCACTGCGGTCAATGTTAGGGCAGGCGACGCACCGACCACACGGAAAACAGCCCCACCTAGGACGTACAGCCTGAAAAATACCGTGATCGGTGTCAACATGGTAGTGGCTGTGTACTAGTTGGTCTCTGAGATTCATGGATCGTCTGAATGTGATACTGGGTCTATCAGAAATAATCTGATTTAATATAGGGTCAGTTTGGAGAATGGGCCATGCCTTTTGGAGACAATTCCTCATGCGAGTGGCTTGGGAATGGAAGCCCGTTATAAATCTAATAGTCTTGGAGGAGTTGCTGTTTCTTTCCCTGTTATATAATAGGGAATGACGGGTAGAGTGTTTTGCCCGATTGTAGGCTCTTTTAAGAACCCGTCTGCTATATCCCCTCTCTTTGAACCGTTGGAATAATTCATGGGCTTCTTTCTCAAATTCATGGTCACTAGAACAAATCCTGTGGATGCGCAAGAATTGTCCTATTGGGATTGAGTTAATAAGAGTTTTGGGATGAGCGGAAGTGGCATGCAATAACATGTTGGTGGAAGTCTCCTTTCTGTGGACACCAGTTTGCAAAACATCATTTTCATCTCTTGTCACTGTGACATCAAGAAAATCAATGGTATTGACATGGGAATTGGATGTGATATGAATATTCCTGTCATTCAAATTGATGTCAGACACAAATTTGCCAAGGGAAGTAGAATCACCCTGCCAGATCAAGAATATGTCATCAATGTACCGCACCCAAAAGGGGATGCGGTCCATTGATGACATACGATCCGGCAGGGAGAAGTCCCTCTCCCACAGCCCCAGGAACAAGTTGGCATAGGATGGGGCAAAGGAGGCACCCATGGCTGTCCCCTGGAGCTGCAGGTAGAAGGACCCTTTGAAAGTGAAGAAGTTATGAGTCAAGGAGAATTCCAAGAGCTCCAAGAAGAGCTGAATGATACCTGATGGTAGATTTGACATGTCCAAAAAATATTTGGTAGCGAGGATGCCATCGGAATGTTTTATGCTAGTATATAGCGATTCTACATCCCCAGTTACCATTAGTGTGTTGGGGCCAATATGAAGACCATCAACTCGTCTCAGAAACTCGCTTGTGTCCACAAGAAAGGAGGGAAGACTTTCCACAAGGGATTGTAATTTAGAATCAATCCAGAGATTCACCTTCTCCAAATAATTACCAGAGCCGGATATGATTGGACGTCCTGGGGGCGTGTCCACATTCTTGTGTATCTTCGGTAGGAGATACAAGGTTGAAATTGTGGGTTCTTGGACCTGCAGAGCTGAAGCCAGATCTTTAGTAATAACCCCATTAAGGACAGCAGTTTGAATGATTTTAACCAACTGTTCCTTAAATGATGAGAGGGGGTTGTATGTAAGCCTCTTGTAACAAATTTTGTTATTCAATTATCTAAAGGCTTCCTTTTCATAAAGGGATTTAGGCCAGATAGCAATATTGCCCCCTTTATCCGCTGGCTTCAGAACTACATCAGGTAACGCCCTCAGGACGTCCAATCTCTTACGTTCTCTGTTGGTAAGATTATCTCTGGGAATCTTTTTGGAAATATTCATAAAATCCCTGGTCACGACCTGCACAAAGAGGTCAATCGGAGCACATGTGGTAAGAGGAGGAAACTTTTTAGATTTTATCCTAATGGACAATGGGATCTTACCTCCCTCGCCCAGCTGATGTTCGGATGATAAATCTTCAAGATCTTGTAGAGCTATCTGTTCCTCCTCTGTGGGAAATAAATCATTTAATTGAGGATCGAAAAAGTGTCTTTTGAATAATAGGGATCTAGCAAAAAGATGCAAGTCCTTGATAGCTGTAAATTTATCAAAGCTGGATTCAGGGGAAAAGGAGAGACCCTTACTAAGTAAAAGGTAATCAGTATCAGATAATATATGTGAACTCACATTAATTACCTTATTAGATTTCTTTGGATCAGGTGATATGGTCTGCATTCTCTTATAAGGATGAAAGTTAGTATCTCTCGTACGTTTAGATCTTTGTCCTGACCGTGTCGTCATTGAAGCGGCAGACCATTCAGATGAGTCACTTATATTTGAGAGTGAACTCACAGACGGAGCTCCAGACAATTTGTTAGACTGAGCATTAAATTTCCGCCAAAGATAAACACTTTTATTAGAGTAATCCCTCACATCTCGCTGAAATTTCAATGTTTGAGTTTCTTGAATCCTCTTAACACATGCGTCCAGACTTTTCTCGATGCGAGACTCATAGCCAGCAATTTTGTCAGCTGGACATTTTAACTTGAATTCGCGTTCAGCGTCATCAATCAATTTGTCAAGACAAGAAATAGTTTTAACGTTTAAATCCACCAATAATTGCATGAAGGTATAAGAACATGCACTGCATGCCTCTTCCCAAGCTTTAACAAAGTCACAATCCTCCACAGGGAAAGTGGGGGTTATTCTTATCCTTAAACCTCTGGGGATCATTTTGGATGTTAAATATTTCTCCAGAAAGGCCCGATTCCACCATAAACGAGTTCTTTTTAGCAGCCACTTTTCAATATCGAGGGCCTGGTTATCAATGGACTGATCAACTGGTGGCTGAGGATCATTACCACTTTTCCCAAATACCTGCTCAATCTGACCGAGCCATGTCTTATCTTTGGCTCGGAAATCCATATCCAATAAAGGAAAATAACCTGTGCAAGACACAGCAAACAAATAATAAATTACCTTATTGAAAAACATACCCATATATAATTTACTGATGATGTAATATATCAAGCTGTTTGGGCATACTTATATGGATATAACTATGCAGACAATCGCAGAATTATTCATAACAATGGAAAAAGAACGATCAAAGAGTCCGAAATAAAGTATAAAAAATTTTTTTTATTATTAAACATCAATTGATAAAAGAGCAGGGAGAAACAGTGATAAGGACTGCCGCCAATAAGCACAAGTGGGCAAATAGGACACACACAGGTGGAGAATTGGCCAAATTACGTGATTACAACACTGCAAGTGCAGAGATTGTATTTAAATATAAATATAAATACTGGCCAAAACAATCATGATGTTATAGATGTATGAACAGAATTGCATATAACAGTGATGTCCTAGAAGATTAGTATAGCTACATATTGTGGACAAGAAATTATATCAAAATATCTAGGATATCTCTGCTACCTAAACACTTAAGCATCGCAAAAATTTGCAGTAATAGCATAGATGGTTATAGTATACCTGTTTAGGTAGAGAACTGACACCAGGTGCGTCCACCCCGACGCGCGTTTCGGCTATTGTGCCTTCCTCAAGGGGTGAAGGGGAAGTGGAAGTGAGGGGTATAAAAGCACCCTACCACCAATCACGTGTGGGCTTGCACATCTGTCTCATAATATCACATTAGAGATAATATCCCTTAAACCCAGCGAAGATTAACATGTGCTGATGCAGTTAGTCATATAGATGCCCGCATGAAAAAACACCGATAACTCACACTAAAAATTCCCCTGTTATCAAGCGTTTTATTGTATACATGTCCAAGGCACAAGGTCGTCATCAGTGTGCGCTTGGAGCGGCTTCTATGACGCGCCCGTTGTCCCGACAACCGAGGACGCATGACGGCGTCGGCGTCAGGCGCCAGGTGACGTCACATCACGTGACCTATCACCATGGCGCCGGGTGACGCCGAGAACCGCCAGGCATATCCGATCCACGGGAGAAGGCGCGTACCAGCCGTAAGTATGATAGAAAATTTGGCAGACATGTGGATTATCAAACAGTGGGACAACTATATGTCAAACAGCAGACAAAATTAGCTAAATAGCAGATAATTAATTAGCAGGAAAGGATATAATATTATGTATGATCCAATGATAATGACAAATATACAAATTGTAAATATAGACACAACAGTTTGAAAAACATGACAATTAGGTAATACAGATATTAAATGAATAATAGAAAACAGAGCAATAGTCATGTTAACAATTGATTTGCCGATGGATGTGGATGATATCATCTGATGGAATGAAGATATCTAAATCGTAATCTAATATTGTGCCTCAATAACATGAAGGTGGAAGAAAACTGCAAAAAATATAAAAACAATTAAAATCAAAGAAACCACCACATATGCTTAGAACAGAGGATCAGTACAGACCATAAAAAATCTTAGAGAAAAGAAGAGAAGCTTAGGGTCTCATTAAGACCCTTTGGGTGGACAGTATCTAGGACCCAGATCCATCTAGTTTCTTTCTGAGACAATCTCTGACTCAAATTACCACCACGGATGCCTGGAATTAACATATCAATACCTTTAACTCTAAGTAGAGAGCTGTCACAATTGTGGTGTAATTTGAAGTGACGAGGTAAAGTCCTAAGTGTGGCTGGATCCCCGTGACCGGCCGCCGCCTGAATGCCCAAAACATGTTCCCGCATGCGCACCTTCAGTTGACGAGTCGTCATGCCAACGTAAATGAGGTTGCAGGGACATGTGGCAAAATAAACCACATAACGAGAATTACATGAAATATTTTTTCGAATCTCGTAGATTCTTGTACCTGCAGAGTTGGAGAAGGTGGCACTGCGGTCAATGTTAGGGCAGGCGACGCACCGACCACACGGAAAACAGCCACACCTAGGACGTCCAGCCTGAAAAATACCGTGATCGGTGTCAACATGGTAGTGGCTGTGTACTAGTTGGTCTCTGAGATTCATGGATCGTCTGAATGTGATACTGGGTCTATCAGAAATAATCTGATTTAATATAGGGTCAGTTTGGAGAATGGGCCATGCCTTTTGGAGACAATTCCTCATGCGAGTGGCTTGGGAATGGAAGCCCGTTATAAATCTAATAGTCTTGGAGGAGTTGCTGTTTCTTTCCCTGTTATATAATAGGGAATGACGGGTAGAGTGTTTTGCCCGATTGTAGGCTCTTTTAAGAACCCGTCTGCTATATCCCCTCTCTTTGAACCGTTGGAATAATTCATGGGCTTCTTTCTCAAATTCATGGTCACTAGAACAAATCCTGTGGATGCGCAAGAATTGTCCTATTGGGATTGAGTTAATAAGAGTTTTGGGATGAGCGGAAGTGGCATGCAATAACATGTTGGTGGAAGTCTCCTTTCTGTGGACACCAGTTTGCAAAACATCATTTTCATCTCTTGTCACTGTGACATCAAGAAAATCAATGGTATTGACATGGGAATTGGATGTGATATGAATATTCCTGTCATTCAAATTGATGTCAGACACAAATTTGCCAAGGGAAGTAGAATCACCCTGCCAGATCAAGAATATGTCATCAATGTACCGCACCCAAAAGGGGATGCGGTCCATTGATGACATACGATCCGGCAGGGAGAAGTCCCTCTCCCACAGCCCCAGGAACAAGTTGGCATAGGATGGGGCAAAGGAGGCACCCATGGCTGTCCCCTGGAGCTGCAGGTAGAAGGACCCTTTGAAAGTGAAGAAGTTATGAGTCAAGGAGAATTCCAAGAGCTCCAAGAAGAGCTGAATGATACCTGATGGTAGATTTGACATGTCCAAAAAATATTTGGTAGCGAGGATGCCATCGGAATGTTTTATGCTAGTATATAGCGATTCTACATCCCCAGTTACCATTAGTGTGTTGGGGCCAATATGAAGACCATCAACTCGTCCAGAAACTCGCTTGTGTCCACAAGAAAGGAGGGAAGACTTTCCACAAGGGATTGTAATTTAGAATCAATCCAGAGATTCACCTTCTCCAAATAATTACCAGAGCCGGATATGATTGGACGTCCTGTGGGCGTGTCCACATTCTTGTGTATCTTCGGTAGGAGATACAAGGTTGAAATTGTGGGTTCTTGGACCTGCAGAGCTGAAGCCAGATCTTTAGTAATAACCCCATTAAGGACAGCAGTTTGAATGATTTTAACCAACTGTTCCTTAAATGATGAGAGGGGGTTGTATGTAAGCCTCTTGTAACAAATTTTGTTATTCAATTGTCTAAAAGCTTCCTTTTCATAAAGGGATTTAGGCCAGATAACAATATTGCCCCCTTTATCCGCTGGCTTCAGAACTACATCAGGTAACGCCCGCAGGACGTCCAATCTCTTACGTTCTCTGTTGGTAAGATTATCTCTGGGAATCTTTTTGCAAATATTCATAAAATCCCTGGTCACGACCTGCACAAAGAGGTCAATCGGAGCACATGTGGTAAGAGGAGGAAACTTGAGGGCATGTGCCTAGGGCGCCAGGATGCGGAGGGGCGGCAACTGAGCAAGGTGTTTTTCCAGTCCGAGGTCGGCCCGCCCATCCACCCACCCACCTCAGCACAGGCTCCACAGCAGAGAGTGACACGAAGTGTCCTGAACGGTTAGAAAGGAAGAGCTGAAGGACCTGTGGTGACATCATCATTATCACAGTCCTTCACCATTTATCAGCTCCGCCCCATAGTCACATGACAATGATGTCACCACAGGTCCTTCAGCTCTCAGTGCATCAGCTCCTGGTTGTGTGCAGCTCGTGCTCTCTGGTATCAGCCAGCAGCAGATTTCCAGTTCACACCATTCCAGTGAGATTATAGGTGGAGTTTTGATGCTTGTGGTAAATCTGTGAGAGTGTGGGGTGTGATCAGAGCTGTTCCTGTGGAGGCTCCTGCTCCATGTGACTGCAGCTCCTCAGTGTTTTGGACATGGTGCAGCATTGTATGGGACTGTGTGACAGACCTACAGCATGCTATATGGGGGGCACACAGACCTACAGAGTGTGACGCGCACCACACTGAGGTGGTACCAGGGCTATGGGGTACTCGGCACCGAGCCCATTGATTTCTATGGGAGATGTCACTGGCAGCGGGACTCGGTCCGTGGCCCTGGCGGTCATGCAATGGGGGATATTTACAGGGGAATTGTAGATAAGAATAGTTTGTGACGCCACCTGTGGTTTCTGATCAATTGGACCAGCGCTGCTATGTGGATCTTCCTAGGGGATGTTATGAGGCAGCTGGATGGTAAGTCTCCCACAGGCGAGACTGGTCCCTGGAAGTCTATGGTGGTGCAAGGTGTAGTAAATGAAACAGTCTCACACAAGGCAATCTCTTTCCATACCTTTACTTGTAGATATTTCAGGCAGGTCCCGGGAAGCTGGTCGGGGTGGAGAATGCACATTCAGGATAACCGCTGAGCAGGTTAGAGGCCTCCTTTAACCTTGTATGTGTGTGAGTACAAACTTGCATGAAGTCAAGTTAACTCTGCTTATCTCCAGCTTGTTCAATAGCTGCAACGCCCAGCTGACATTGTGGTAGAGCCTTCTATGTCTCTGATTATCAGATGTTGAAAGAACTAAGTCTATATTTGCTGATCAGGCTAGACTCCTGTTCTCCCTGACTCCGGTTACGTATCAACGCTTAGGGCTACCTTCTGCGACTTGTAGTCCAGAAAGCCTCCGGTTTTCTTATTACTAGGCGTGAAGCACTAGCAACGCTTCGGACCCCGGTGTCCGGTTAACTGAGTAAGGGTGGTCTGTCCCTTTGTCACTCTTACTTCTCCACTCGCCCTTCGCCCTGCTCTCGCTCTTAACATAAGCACGTGTAGCAAGCGTGCCAAGGTCAGATTTCCTTCAGTGCTCACTGACCTGTTCTCTGTTGACTCGTTGGTACAACTGCTTTGATTCCTTTCCTCCTTCTTCCTTAGGAACACGGGCAGCTTGTTCTGAGTAGCAGGTTAAGGGGTAGCTCTGACTAGGCTAGGATGATTCACTTCACCCGTACTAGCCTCCACTTTCTTGTCCTATGAGCTACACAAGCTCTGTCAGGATTCAGACTTCTCTCCTCTCTCTCCGTCTGTCTGACTGGAAACTGATCTTAAGATGGAAGGGATGACTCACTCCTGAGCCACCCGGAGCTTGACTGCACTGTCCTAAGACAGGAAACAGACTGACTGACTGAACTCTCTTGCTTGCTAAGTCACACAACTAAATAGTCTGATTTGCCCCTAGTGGCAATGCTGAGAAGTGTGCGTGAATGAATATCAAGCTTCATGGTTACCTTCTTGTGCATTTTCCTGGAATATGTGTGCCTGCGTAGCTGGGCTACACATCCCCCCTTGGTTAAACACAGCACTCCCGGGCTGTAAAAGAGAAAAGAAAAACATTTTTTTTTTGCATATAACATCAAACAGTTTTTAACTCATCCCTTGCGGGAGGTAAGAATTCTTGAACGTTGCAATTTGTACATTAGAAAAAATATAAAAGTATCAAAAACACTTTCATAAATACAAGACAAGATTCTTGTGGAGGACCCGCACCAAAAACCTCCCACGTGGGTCCTGGGTGGGCTGCAGGACTTCTGACTGCAGACCTCACTCTAGGCCACACCATACGGGTTTTTCTTCAGAGGTAGTTAGGTTTTGTGTAAAACCAAAATGAGGCACCGAAGTGCGAACTATTTACAATAAAGTTTTTGGGCTGGCAAAGTCCACAGCCACGCAGTCCATGCATGATAAAACATTTCACATAAAATGACATGTTAAGAGATATTAACTTTTTAACTCTTTAGCTTTTCACTCTGTACCCAGCCGGGTATTCTACATAAATATGCATACATATTATGTAAACATTTATCAATAGTAAAGTGCAAATTCTTCTTTTTCAAACTTTATACATTTTCAGTTGCAGTAAACCCCTGTCTGGGTCCTACTGTGTTTTCATCTTTCTTGATTTTTTCCATTCCTGGGGCCAGAAGTATACAATGACCTCGGGAACCCATTACAAGTAGATCATGTCCTGCAATGTACGTTTGTGTAGCGACATCTTTTGTTTGAGCTGGGGACCTAACAGGTATCTCCCTGGAGTAGAACGCAGATTGCGTTGTAGAAGGTGCCGCAGTGTACAATTCAAATTGCGCTTCAGAACTGGTCGCAGGTTGCGATACTGGAATGGTCGCAGGTCGCGATGCCGAAATAGTCGCAGGTTGCGTTATGGGTGCACGGCCTGGTGCGGACGCCAAAGATGACGCTGCTGGGACTTGCGATTCCGAGTAGGACGCAGGTGCGCGCAGTGGCTCAGTTGGGAACGCACTAACCTGCTGCTGTCGCTGCTCCCTGTCGTTTTCTATCGCTGACAGTTGGGTCTCCTCCGGTGTCCCTACCGGGGAACTGCATTCTGCTGTGGCCTCCTGGCCTAGCTGGTACTCCGGAACAGGCAGGACCTCCTCAGCCTCCTTCGCTTCCACCTCTCCATCGGTGGGATCAGGTACAGCACTTTTGGGGGCGGCCTCCGGTTTTCCTTCAGCTTTCTTCAGCAGGGATTTAGGAAAGTCAGGTGATGGCGTTATGTCTGTGGGAGAGAGCACTGCGTCCCACAGCAGCCGCTGTGTCTGGGCACGCCAGGGTCTCTCAGTCTCCTCCATGTCTGCCTGGCGCTGGATCAACTTTTTAAGCGCCGCATTCTCCTCCTTGCACTCCAGCAAGGTTTGCTGAAGCTTCTGTATTAGGGATGGCTCCGGTTCAAACAACAGTTTCTCCGGGGAGCAGGGCCTGCGCTCCACCGCTCCACTGCATAGCTGCTCTTGTCCTTCTGCCATCTCTCCCCAGGCCAGACTGTGTTCTCCATCAGGAACAATCTGGTCTCCTCCGTGGAAGCGGGATTTGCGCTTCCTCTTTTTTGCATAGAAGATTAAGAGGAGGCGGATCTCCCTTGCAGTGGGGTAGGATCTCACATTATAATAGCATTTTGAGAGGGCGGCCATAACTTTCGCGCCATAGGGGGGTACACGCCCACGAATGCACGCCCACCTTCTTCACCAGCGCCTCAGGGCGCGAATATGGCGGTAAAAATGGCGGTATTTGGCGCCAAAAATGACAAAACAGCAAACAGTCTTTTCTGCACAAAACAGTCAATATAGGCAACACAGGACTCACAATTTTGCAAGCTTCGTATCCTGTTCGTGACGCCAGAAGAGATGACGCGCACCACACTGAGGTGGTACCAGGGCTATGGGGTACTCGGCACCGAGCCCATTGATTTCTATGGGAGATGTCACTGGCAGCGGGACTCGGTCCGTGGCCCTGGCGGTCATGCAATGGGGGATATTTACAGGGGAATTGTAGATAAGAATAGTTCGTGACGCCACCTGTGGTTTCTGATCAATTGGACCAGCGCTGCTATGTGGATCTTCCTAGGGGATGTTATGAGGCAGCTGGATGGTAAGTCTCCCACAGGCGAGACTGGTCCCTGGAAGTCTATGGTGGTGCAAGGTGTAGTAAATGAAACAGTCTCACACAAGGCAATCTCTTTCCATACCTTTACTTGTAGATATTTCAGGCAGGTCCCGGGAAGCTGGTCGGGGTGGAGAATGCACATTCAGGATAACCGCTGAGCAGGTTAGAGGCCTCCTTTAACCTTGTATGTGTGTGAGTACAAACTTGCATGAAGTCAAGTTAACTCTGCTTATCTCCAGCTTGTTCAATAGCTGCAACGCCCGGCTGACATTGTGGTAGAGCCTTCTATGTCTCTGATTATCAGATGTTGAAAGAACTAAGTCTATATTTGCTGATCAGGCTAGACTCCTGTTCTCCCTGACTCCGGTTACGTATCAACGCTTAGGGCTACCTTCTGCGACTTGTAGTCCAGAAAGCCTCCGGTTTTCTTATTACTAGGCGTGAAGCACTAGCAACGCTTCGGACCCCGGTGTCCGGTTAACTGAGTAAGGGTGGTCTGTCCCTTTGTCACTCTTACTTCTCCACTTGCCCTTCGCCCTGCTCTCGCTCTTAACATAAGCACATGTAGCAAGCGTGCCAAGGTCAGATTTCCTTCAGTGCTCACTGACCTGTTCTCTGTTGACTCGTTGGTATAACTGCTTTGATTCCTTTCCTCCTTCTTCCTTAGGAACACGGGCAGCTTGTTCTGAGTAGCAGGTTAAGGGGTAGCTCTGACTAGGCTAGGATGATTCACTTCACCCGTACTAGCCTCCACTTTCTCGTCCTATGAGCTACACAAGCTCTGTCAGGATTCAGACTTCTCTCCTCTCTCTCCGTCTGTCTGACTGGAAACTGATCTTAAGATGGAAGGGATGACTCACTCCTGAGCCACCCGGAGCTTGACTGCACTGTCCTAAGACAGGAAACAGACTGACTGACTGAACTCTCTTGCTTGCTACGTCACACAACTAAATAGTCTGATTTGCCCCTAGTGGCAATGCTATGAAGTGTGCGTGAATGAATATCAAGCTTCATGGTTACCTTCTTGTGCATTTTCCTGGAATATGTGTGCCTGCGTAGCTGGGCCACACAAGTGCATACCTCCCAACCGTCCCAGATTGAGCGGGACAGTCCCGATTCTGACCCCCTGTCCCGCTGTCCCGCTGAGGACACTATGTGTCCCGCAGTGAGATGCGCCGCCACTCCCCCCATGCACCCTTTCCAGCCCTCCCCGTCTCTACAGCTCAGCCTCACAGCAACTAGCCATGATGCTGTTATGCTGTTCTCTTCTGTGCCCACAGGACCTGTGATGAGGTCACAGGAGGGGAGAAGTCAGGGGTGACATAATCAGTGTTCTCATTGTGTGCAGGACTCTGCGCTGTGATGGTTGTCATGGTGCTGGATGAGGGTAAGTTTGTGTGTGTGGGGGCGGGACTCATGTTTACAGTGTGGATGTAGCAGTGCTGTAGTGTGTACAAGTTGGATGTTGCAGAGTCGTGTGTGTACGAGGTGTATGGAACGGAGCCGTGTGTGTACGAGGTGTACGGAGCGGAGCCGTGTGTCTACGAGGTGTACGGAGCGGAGCCGTGTGTGTACGAAGTGTATGGAGCTGAGCCGTGTGTGTACGAGGTGTACAGAGCGGAGCCGTGTGTGTACGAGGTGTACGGAGCGGAGCTGTGTGTGTACGAGGTGTACGGAATGGAGCCGTGTGTACGAGGTGTACAGAGCGGAGCCGTGTGTGTACGAGGTGTACGGAGTGGAGCCGTGTGTGTACGAGGTGTACGGAGCAGAGCCGTGTGTGTATGAGGTGTACAGAGCGGAGCCGTGTGTGTACGAGGTGTACGGAGCGGAGCCATGTGTGTACGAGGTGGATGATGCAGTGATGTAGTGTGTACGGATCAGAGCCATGTGTGTACAAGTTGGATGGAGCGGAGCCGGCCGTGTACGTGGTGCACGGAGCTAAGCCGCACATGTACGAGGTGCACAGAGCGGAGCCGCACGTGTACGAGGTGCACGGAGCGGAGCCGCGTGTGTACGAGGTGCACGGAGCGGAGCTGCACGTGTACGAGGTGCACGGAGCGGAGCCGCGCGTGTACGAGGTTTACGGAGCTGAGCCGCGCGTGTACGAGGTTTACGGAGCAGAGCCGTGTGTACGAGGTGGATGTAGCAGTGCTGTGTGTGTACGAAACGGAGCCCTGTGTGTGAAGTGTACGGAGCTGAGCCGCTCAGCTCCATACACACAGGGCTCCGTGCTTGAGCCGTGTGTGTACAGAGCGGAGCAGAGCCATGTGTGTATGGAGTGGAGCCTTGTGTGTATGTAGCGGAGCTGCGTGTGTACGAGGTGTACGGAGCAGAACTGCGTGTGTACGAGGTGTATGCTGCAAAGCCGCATGTGTACAAGGTTTACGGAGTGGAGTCGTGTGTGTACAAGTTGTACAAAGCGTGGCTGCGTGTGTACAAGGTGTACGTAGTGGAGCCTTGTGTATACTGAGTGGAGCCTTGTGTGTGAGAGGTGGACGGAGCGGAGCCGTGTGTGTACGAGGCATACAAAGCGGAACCGTGTGTGTATGAGGTGTGCAGAGCCGTGCGTGTACAAGGTGTATGGTGGGGAGCATTCATACCTCCCAACCATCCTTAATTCAGCGGGACACTCCCGATTTTGAGAGTCTGCCCTGCTGTCCTGGCCGGGAGCTTTTCCCGTGGACACAGGAGTACATGCCGGAGCCCCGAAGAGCACTTTAAAACTCGCACGTGATGTTCCACCAGAAGTGACGTGCTGGAAGATGACTGTAAATGAGGTAATTTTGGGAGGAGATTGTGACGGAACCATGGAGGCACTTCAGGGAATGCTTCAGATCCATCACCGTGTCCTCGCCTTGGAATCGGGGATGTCGGCCATGTGAGCGGATCATGATATGTCCTGCACTGGGAGGCTCAGGTGGGCACTACAATGGGAGCCGGGCTGCTATAGTATCTTTATAGAATCTTTATTTCTTTCTCTCTCTGTTTCTCTCTCTCTGTTCTTTCTTTCTTTCTTTCTTTCTCTGTTCTTTCTTTCCCATCTTTCTTTCTTTCCCATCTTTCTTTATCTCTGTTCTTTTTCTCTCTTTCTCTCTGTTCTTTCTTTCCCCTCTTTCTCTCTATCTCTGTTCTTTCTTTCCTTTCTCTCTCTCTCTGTTTCTTTCTTTTTCTCTATCTCTCTGTTCTTTCTTTCCCCTCTTTCTTTTTCTCTCTCTGTTCTTTCCCCTCTTTCTTCTCTTTCTCTGTTCTTTTTTTCTTTCTCTCTCTTTCCCCTCTTTCTTTCTTTCTTTTTCTTTCTTTCTCTCTCTGTTCTTTCTTTCTTTCCCCTCTTTCTTTCTTTCCCCCCTTTCTCTCTCTCTGTTCTTTCTTTCCCATCTTTCTTTCTCTGTTCTTTTTCTTTCTTTCTCTCTGTTCTTTCTCTTTCCCATCTTTCTTTCTCTCTCTGTTCTTTTTCTTTCTTTCTCTCTGTTCTTTCTTTCCCCTCTTTCTTTCTATCTCTCTATTCTTTCTTTCCCCTTTCTTTTTCTCTTTCTTTCTTTCTATCTCTCTGTTCTTTCTTTCCCCTTTCTTTTTCTCTTCTTCTTTCTTTCTTTCTTTTTTTTTTCTTTCTTTCTTTCTCTCTTCTTTCTTTCCCCTCTTTCTTTCTCTTTCTCTCTGTTCTTTCTTTCCCCTCTTTCTTTCTCTCTGTTCTTTCTTTCTCTTTCCCATCTTTCTTCTCTCTCTGTTCTTTTTCTTTCTTTCTCTCTGTTCTTTCTTTCCCCTCTTTCTTTCTATCTCTCTGTTTTCTTTCTCTCTGTTTTTTTCTCTCTCTGTTCTTTCTTTCTCTCTGTTCTTTCTTTCTCTTTCTTTCCCCTCTTTCTTCCTTTCTGTTTTATCTCTCTCTATTCTTTCTTTCCCATCTTTCTTTCTTTCTCTCTATCTCTCTGTTCTTTCTTTCCCTTCTTTCTCTCTCTCCCTCTGTTGTTTCTTTCTTTACCCTCTTTCTTTTTTTCTCTCTGTTCTTTTTTTCTGTCCCCTCTCTTTCTCTCTCTCTGTTTCTTTCTTTTCTCTATCTCTCTGTTCTTTCATTTCCTTCTTTCTTTCTTTCTTTCTTTCTTTTCTTTCTCTCTCTTTGTTCTTTCCCTCTTTCTTTCTCTCTGTTCTTTTTCTTTCTTTCTCTCTGTTCTTTCTTTCCCCTCTTTCTTTCTATCTCTCTATTCTTTCTTTCCCCTTTCTTTTTCTCTTTCTTTCTTTCTATCTCTCTGTTCTTTCTTTCCCCTTTCTTTTTCTCTTTCTTCTTTCTTTCTTTCTCTTCTTTCTCTTTCTTTCTTTCTTTCTTTCTTTCTTTCTTTCTTTCTTTCTTCTTTCTTTCTTTCTTCTTTCTCTTCTTTTCTTTCTTTCTTTCTCTCCTCTTTCTTTCCCCTCTTTCTTCTCTTTCTCTCTGTTCTTTCTTTCCCCTCTTTCTTTCTCTCTGTTCTTTCTTTCTCTTTCCCATCTTTCTTTCTCTCTCTGTTCTTTTTCTTTCTTTCTCTCTGTTCTTTCTTTCCCCTCTTTCTTTCTATCTCTCTGTTTTCTTTCTCTCTGTTTTTTCTCTCTCTGTTCTTTCTTTCTCTCTGTTATTTCTTTCTCTTTCTTTCCCCTCTTCTCTCCTTTCTGTTTTATCTCTCTCTATTCTTTCTTTCCCATCTTTCTTTCTTTCTCTCTATCTCTCTGTTCTTTCTTTCCCTTCTTTCTCTCTCTCCCTCTGTTGTTTCTTTCTTTACCCTCTTTCTTTTTTTCTCTCTGTTCTTTTTTCTGTCCCCTTCTTTCTCTCTCTGTTTCTTTCTTTTTCTCTATCTCTCTGTTCTTTCATTTCTCTTCTTTCTTTCTTTCTTTCTTTTTTCTTTCCTTTCTTTCTCTCTTTGTTCTTTCCCTCTTTCTTTCTCTCTGTTCTTTTTTCTTTCTCTCTCTCTGTTTTCTTTCCCTCTTTCTTTCTTTCTTTCTCTCTGTTCTTTCTTTCCCCTCTTTCTTTCTCTCTCTATTCTTTCTTTCTTTTTCTCTCTTTCTTTCTTTCTTTCCCCTCTTTCTTTCTTTCTCTCTCTCTGTTCTTTCTGTCCCCTTTTTTTCTCTCTGTTCTTTCTGTCCCCTCTTTCTTTCTCTCTCTATTCTGTCTTTCTTTCTTTTTCTATCTGTTCTTTCTTTCCCCTCTGTCTTTCTTATTTCTCTGTTCTTTCTTTCCCCCTTTCTCTCTCCCTCTCTGTTCTTTCTTTCTCTCTCCTCTCTGTTCTTTCTTTCTCTCTCTGTTCTTTCTTTCCTCTCTTTCTTTCTTTCTTGCTTTCTTTCTCTGTTCTTTCTTTCCCCTCTGTCTTTCTTTCTCTCTCTTTCTTTCTTCCCCTCTTTCCTTTCTCTCTCCCTCTGTTCTTTCTTTCTCTCTCCTTCTCTGTTCTTTCTTTCCCCTCTTTCTTTTTTTCTTTCTGTTCTTTTTTCTGTCCCCTCTTTCTTTCTCTGTTCTTTCTTTCTCTCTGTTCTTTCTTTCTTTCTTTCTTCTTTTTTTCTTTCTTTCTTCCTTTCCCTCTTCTTTCTTTCTTTCTCTCTCTGTTCTTTCTTTCCACTCTTTCTTTCTCCCTCCCTCTCTGTTCTTTCTTTCCCCTCTTTCTTACTCCGTCTCTGTTCTTTCTCTCCCTTCTCTGTTCTTTCTTTCCCCTTTCTTTGTTTATTTCTTTCTCTACTTTCTCTCTGTTGTTTGTTGCTTTCCCCTCTTTATTTCTCTATCTCCTTTCTCTGTTTTTTTCTCTCTCTGTTCTTTCTTTTACTCAGTACCAGTGTGCCCTCAGTACCAGTCAGAGTGATCACCAGTGCTAAATGGGTGTGGTCGGGGCGTGGACATGGGTGTGACTAGTTGTGAAATGGATGTAGCCGGGTGTGGCCTAAAAATTGCCGCACAGACCTACAGCATGCTATATGGGGGGCGGGCACACAGACCTACAGCGTGCTATATGGGGGGCGGGCACATAGAGCTGCAGCATGCTATATTGGGGGCAGCACACAGACCTTCAGCATGCTATATGGGGGGGCGGGCACATAGAGCTGCAGAATGCTATATGGGGGGGTAGCACACAGACCTGCAGCGTGCTACATGGGGGGGCACACAGACCTGCAGCGTGCTATATGGGGGGCAGGCACACAGACCTACAGCATGCTATATGGGGGGCAGGCACACAGACCTATAGCATGCTATATGGGGGGCGGGCACACAGACCTTCAGCATGCTATATGGGGGAGCAGGCACATAGAGCTGCAGTGTGCTATATGGGGGGCGGCACACAGACCTGCAGCGTGCTATATGGGGGGGCACACAGACCTGCAGCGTGCTATATGGGGGGGCACACAGACCTACAGCATGCTATATGGGGGCAGGCACACAGACCTGCAGCATGCTATATGGGGGGGCGGGCACATAGAGCTGCAGTGTGCTATATGGGGGGGCGGCACACAGACCTGCAGCATGCTATATGGGGGGCACACAGACCTGCAGCGTGCTATATGGGGGGCGGCACACAGACCTGCAGCGTGCTATATGGGGGGGCACACAGACCTGCAGCGTGCTATATGGGGGAGGCACACAGACCTACAGCATGCTATATGGGGGGCACACAGACCTACAGCATGCTATATGGGGCAGGCACACAGACCTGCAGCATGCTATATGGGGGGGCAGGCACACAGACCTGCAGCACGCTATATGGGGGGCAGGCACATAGAACTGCAGTGTGCTATATGGGGGGGCAGGCACATAGAGCTGCAGTGTGCTATATGGGGGGCAGGCACATAGAGCTACAGTGTGCTATATGGGGGGCAGGCACACAGACCTGCAGCATGCTATATGGGGGGCAGGCACACAGACCTGCAGCGTGCTATATGGGGGATGTGGCCAGGCACACAGACCTGCAGCATGCTATATGGGGGGGCACACAGACCTGCAGCGTGCTATATGGGGGGGCACACAGACCTGCAGCGTGCTATATGGGGGAGGTGGCCAGGCACACAGACCTGCAGCATGTTATATTGGGGGGTGGCACACAGACCTTCATCATGTTCCTGTCGGGTTTTACCTGTGGAGTGAGACTTCTATGCCTCTTCTCTATGCACAGAACTGTCAAATGCTGGGTAGATCACGCTCCGACGCCAATTCTAACTGTTCTATGTGTAGAACTGGCGCAGAAGTCCTGCTCCGCGGGCAAAACCCGACAGGACTTCAAACAGTGATAGTAATAAATTAGTGGTTTTAAACCTTTCCTGCTGCCCTCCAGAGGTGCCACATAATATATACATGTGCAGAATCACTTTTTCACATTTTCACACACTAAGGCCTCTTTTACACATCCGTACCTTCGGCACGTCTGTGGTCCGTGCCTATAGATGCCGGAGGCACGGACATACGGACAGCAATGTTCCTCTATGGCCCCCCCTTCACATGTCCGTGACACCGCACAGAGTGTGTCTCCGTGTGGACCAGACGCATGTGTCTGCATTAGTCATACTCGCCAATGGGGGGAGGCAGCGCTAAAAGTGCCTAGGGCAGCACAAACTCTAAATACTGCCCTGCCCATGTGAAGTGACTCAGTCTCACAATTACTTTACCTCATGATTCACAGTTCCTCTACTCTGCCGCTTGCAGGGAACACAAATAGCAGTATCGGCAGGGGGATGTGGCCAATTTGCGAGCACGTGCCCAAACTCAGGTGATTGGTTATCCGACACAATTTTTCACAACCTTCTCAGGATTGTCGATAAGATCACCTGATGAGTAACAACCATTAAGGTTTGAAACGCATCAACTAAGGCTACTTTCACACTTGCGGTTTTTTTGCGCAGCGCATCTTGCGCTATTGGACGCATGCGCAATGTTCCCCTATCTTTAACATGGCGGGCGCAGAGTCTAGCGCTTGCACGCGTTCATGTGTGTTTGTCGTGCGCTGCGCATTTTCCCGGTGTGCGCCCATACGCGCCAGACGCTACATGTTGCATTTTTTTCTCGGTCAACCGCTTTAAAAAAACGCTGTCGCACGTGTGCGCATGCTATGCGCAATAAATAACATTGCAGTCTATGGGGGCGCTGGCGTGCGCAGGGCTTTGCGCTCGTCAGCGCTTTTGCACGCACGCGATTTTTCAGTAAATAATGGAGCCAGAGATGATGGAGACAGAGATGATGGAGCTAGAGATGATGGAGCCAGATGATGGAGACAGAGATGATGGAGCCAGATGATGGAGACAGAGATGATGGAGCCAGAGATGATGGAGGCAGAGATGATGGAGCCAGAGATGATGGGCCAGAGATGATGGAGCCAGAGATGATGGAGACAGAGATGATGGAGCCAGAGATGATGGAGCCAGAGATGATGGAGACAGAGATGATGGAGCCAGATGATGGAGACAGAGATGATGGAGCCAGAGATGATGGAGACAGAGATGATAGAGCCAAAGATGATAGAGACAGATGATAGATGATAGAGACAGAGATGATAGAAATGTGACAAATAGACAACGCATGCGCCAAAAAAACGCAAACGCATGCAAAAACGCATGAAATCGCAGACAAACGCTGCATTTTTTTGTCGAAATGCGCATGCTGATGCGACTAAATATCGCAGCGTTTATAAGCATTTGCATGCGTTTTTTTAATGCGCTTCATGTGCGCTCGAAACGCAGCGCAAAAAAACGCAAGTGTGAAAGTAGCCTAACAGCTCTTATTTTTGGACTTTGGTTCTTTCGGACGACATTCACACAGAATTATTTATTAGGGGAGGATTTTGAAAAGATATTTAATAAATAAGACTTTTAATGACTTCTTTGTATGGTAAAATGGCCTTCTCTCCCAGGAGGTCTTCTAGTCGTCAGCCAATATAGTGCACAATGTAAATAAATGGGCGTTCCTTTGGTCACCAAATGAATTGATTTCATAGGTTAACCCTCCATTTATACAGAGCACGGACATTTTCGCTATTAACTGTACAAAGAATATTTTACAATGAAATCATTGGACTTTTATTCACAGTGGAAACCTCTGTAGAAATCTTAGGCCAATCTTTGTTCTCCCCCTGCAGATTTACAGGATGAACCTCGGTGGGTCCACATGCAGACCAGTCCTGTTCAATAGGACTATATAAGAATAGTCTATATGGCAGTAATACAATTCAACATTCATATATTAAGAGGTGGTGAGTTCTCCTTCAATGGAAGTCTTCAAACAGATGATTTAGAGAATCCTGCTTTGAGCAGGGGGTTGGACCAGATGGCCCAGGTCCCTTCCAACGCTACCATTCTAGGATTCTATGATAAATGTTCACACTTATTTTATATTGCTAGGAATGTAAGAGGGCAGAAGATGACTCTTCCGAATACGAGATGTGTTTCTTTGCTGTAAATGTTATATTCTTGTGCATTGTATGTTGGGTCTGGAAGATGTAAATTGCTCGGTACACATCTCATGTACTGTAATTGTGGGGTACAGCCCCCTCTACTTGGCAATGGAGAGAGGTTTGGGCTCCATCTACTGATCACTCCAAGTACTTAAGACATTCTTGGCCTTTATGCAGAAGTTTCCAGAAGAAGAAGAGTGGTTTGGATTACAAGGAAACCTCTGTGTTTAGTTACTGATCACAGTAGCAATAATTATCATGCTGGAGCTGAAGAACTGATAGAATTGTGGTGAGTTGGTGGCAGAAGTTATTAGTGCAGAATACCTGGAAACGGGCAGCAGTATGGGAGTCTGAGTGATTGTAAGGAGATGGACATACTGCCCATGCTTCCCCTTGAAGAATACAGCGTATTGCTGTATTGTGTAATGCGTATTGTGACATGCGTTATTAGTGATAGATTGTATTTTGCTCAAGAGCAGGGAGAGTTAGAATTAACATTTGGGACTAGCCCAGAGTGGGAGGGGCTAATGTGAAGGGACAGAGACAGTTTCCTGTCACAAAGGCAGATAGGGCCCAGTGTGAAACAGAAGCAGATCTAAGGAGTGACTAGTCAGCAGAGCCGCGTGACGTGGGTGTCCCAGACGTGAGTGAAGACTGAGGCAGTGGATAGCTACATCTGGAGCAGAGAAAGGAAAAGTGACAGAAGGACAGAGCGATACATCGGAGACGGGTCCTGGGAGAGGATGACTAGCAGTATGGCCCTGAGTTCGCAAGACAGAGAGATAACGGGCCAGGATGGAACAGGGATTGTGAGATGAAGAGAGTGGTGTAGTTCCAAGGCATCAGCAAGTAAAGAAGTCAAATAATGAGAAAGGAGGACACAGAACCACAGGTTGAAGTATAGTACTCCTATTTACTGGACGGTGGTACAATTATTGAGGAATGGAGAGCCTCTCTAAGTACTGTGCTGGGTGGTGGTGAAGGTAGAGATGCTAGCTGAGACAGAGGCAAGTGAGCCTAGAGAAGGAAAATTGGGGTGTCTGTTCCTCTGGGGTGCACTCACAGAGTGCTGGGAAGCTCTCCCTGATCTAATAGTATGTACGTGACCTACAGTCTATAAGTCAGCATGGTATACTGCATGTATGTATGCAACTGGCTCTCAAAAAGGTTATCCCTGTGCATTTAGAATAATAAGCAGCCATCGCCTCCCTCCATGAATGGTCGGCATGTGAGTGGTTACTTTATCAGTATTTTGCAGTAGTTCACCCTCCACCTTTATCATAAAGACTTACTGCATCCACCAGTAAAGTGACTGCATCATAGCTAGAAGTGGGGGTGAGTAACATAGATTATATATGCTGCACTGCCATAGGGACATGGAAAAGGTTGAAAAGTAGCAAAGCAGGAACCTTCAGCGTTTACTGATGTTATTGTCATTTGTTCAAGGTGGAGGGGACCAGCCCACCTGCCCTAAAAAGAAGTGGTGAGGTACTTCAGCACAGGGTAGCATACAGACCTAAATTTGTGAGCGAAGAGTGCATTTGCCAAAATAGCAAATTTTAGCTGCTACAGCAAAAGGAAGCATATAGGCTTATTACCGACTATGAGGATTATAGCACGAGAGAAGTCTGAGTGCTGGCACATGGGTGTGAAGAAGATTGCCACGCCAATAGGAGTGACCATGAGAAGGGATGGTGACCAGCACTGTAGATGGTGTATTCCATTATGGCAAATGCAGAGTCTATTCTAGAAAAATGGAAGTGCTGCTGAAGTGATTGCTAGCAAAACTGCTGCAAGTACAAGTAAGGAGTAGCAAGTGTCGGTCCATTGTTGTAATACCAACTATATCCTTCTGTGCAAAACTATTGCTACATGAAGCTCATTGTCTCTGTGGGAATAAAACTGATGAAATGTTAGGACTTCTTACGAAAAGTGTGATTTCCTTACAAGCGCTCCGAGTACGGGAAAGACAGGTGTTATTGGCCATTAGGAGTCAGGAGACAGATATGAACAAAAAATGTCTGTGTGTGGAGTGCGCCCTGTGCACCCAAACATAAGTACTGCTTGTGATACCATGCTGGAAGGGAGGGAGCAAATGCAGCACATCACATCACTCTGAAAAGGTGGTGGGGTGTCCGATTCAGGACACACTGATCCTGCAAGCTAAAAATCTCCTGCAAATAAGACACAATGCACAGTGTAAACAGTTTCTCTTCATCTTTAAAGAATCTAAAAGATGAATTAATTTGGCAAGGACCCCACAATTTCCCTCTGTTCCATCCTTTGTGGACATGGTTCTTCCTAGTTATAGTGAGACTAGAGCAGATTTCACAAGATAAATCCTTGTTGTTCTGTTTTTGGACACTAGAGGACGGGACGCGCTTTTACTGCAGCGCACCGCCATCTGGTGACAGATAGAAAAATGCCATAAAAATAATTCAACCACATTTATTAGTAAAATCCGTCAAAGAACATGATGCAGCACAGCTAAAGTAGTCATTAGTAGCCACATTGAGATTGTGACTTTGTAGAGGGCTGATACTGCTACACAACATTTTCTAGATGTCAAAAGATATATACACATATACATTTGCAGTGCACTATAGACATATATATATATATATATATATATATTTATTGCTGACCCCACCTGCACACCGCCATGTAGTACTGTGCTTGGCACCCATGATTACGTTGATTATTGCACTACATACTGATTCACTCGCTATTTTATCCAGAAAAAATGCTGTAACTTCTAACAGAGACGATCTATTGTACTGAAATTTGGACTGTACATACCTTGGTTCATGAGAAACTGATGTTTTAAAGCTGATATTGTAAATGTCTACCATTCGCATTCAAGCACGTCTGCACCACCGTTCCATAGTGTTGAATGGGATTCTGCAGAATGTCTGCGGTCATAGCCTGAATTTCTCGCTGTATGTTCTCTCGGAGTGACTGTAATGTTCGAGGCTTGTTACTGTACACCTGACCCTTCAAATGGCCCCAAAGGAAAATATCCGGCAATAACTACCGTATTTTTCGGACTATAAGACCCACCGGACTATAAGACGCACCCCAAATTTTCCGAAGGAAAATGGGGAAAAAAAATTAATGTGTCAAATGGGGGTTCGTCTTACAGTCCTAAATTTAGCTTATCCTGGGGTGATCAGCAGCGCTGGTGGAGCAGAGTCACAGGGGGTGTTTGGTGGTCCGGCGATGATATGACCCAGACTGGTGCGGCAGGTTCGGCGGTGATCAGTGGTGCGGGGGCTCCGTAGACATTTTGTGAAAGTCCGGAGCCCGCACATCTATTGCTGTGAAACGGTGGTTTCTGAGAAATCCCATTCCAAGGCAGGTACAGCAGGCTTGGCGGTACTCGGTGGTGCGGGGGCTCCGGCGACATTTTGTGATAACCCGAAGCCCATGCACTTCCATTGCCTCGATGCTGTGGCCTCCGGGAAAATGCGCAGACTGAGATCTCAGCAACGAAATCTTGTCTTGATCTGCCCCCGCACCACCGATCACCACCGCGCCTGCCGCACCTGACGCCCCGAGATGGGAGTGAGATCATCGCCCTGCAGCGTCGGACCACAGGAAGAATCGTCCGACTCCTGCTGCCACCTCGCTAATTGTAAGTATGGTATATTCCAACTATAAGATGCACTCCCTGTTTTCCTCCAAATTTTTTGGGGAAAAAAGTGCATCTTATAGTCTGAAAAATACGGTAATTATTTTGTCTTTATGGGGTCATTTCAATTCCTGAACAACAGTAACTGTGTAGGGCTACCACAACCTTTCTTGGCCGCTCGTTGACATGTGGAGTATGACATGCTTTGTCTCCTGGGAAAGTATGTGCAACAATTTACATTGAGATGCCAGAAGTCGCTGTTTCACATCTTGAATTATTTTCTCAGACATTTTTGGACTTCCTCCATCATGCCTACCCAGCAATGTTCTTGTACTTTCCAGCTTATTCACCAAAGACAGAATACATGGTTTGGATGGCGAATTTCAAACTCCAAACTTCCTAAGAAACTCACTTTGGAACCTGTTTAAGGACTCAGCTTTCCAGTAAGTTTTCACAATGAAGCCACGCTCCTCCAAACTGTATCTGTACATTGTTAACAAATGAAGAAGAAATTTGGTAGGAGTGAAATTCAAGCACCGCACACAGAAATGCATGCAGCTAGTCCAACTTGTGGTGAATGACCGGCAGGGCGACAAGTCGGCAACACTAATCAGCACAAGGATGTTTCTCGTTACTGAGGTTCATTTAACTCTCACTTCTCATGAACCAAATGTTGTAAATTCTAAATTTCAGTATGGTCAACAGTCTCTTTTAGAAGTTACAGCAATTTTTGGGTAAAGTAGAGAGTGAATCACCCTGCATATACTGGACAAGTGTCCCTGGGGGTCACGCAGTAACTTCAGGAGGAACATAACATTTGTTCATCTATCAACTTGATGTTAGCAACCACAAAATAAGGCAATGTAAACGTAATATCAATGTGTAATAAATCAAACGTTGCGTGATGTCTCTTGGCATTGCTAAATTGATGAAAACATGCAAATTCCTCATTCATAACACATGTATAAAATATTTCCCTAATTTCTGGAAAGTATGCAGGAAAGGAAGAGTGGTGCTGGGGCACCAAAAAGAGGCCCTACCTATACTACGAACAACTTTATTTTCTGGCTCCGATAATTGAGCTGTAGCCGTAACTGCACCATTTTGTTGGTTCACTGTCTAAAGGACGTTGACACATGTGTAATGTACCAATTTTTATTTGAACTTTTCATGTTCTAAACCAACATACGGGACGTGGAGTCTGTTGGGAGAACCTGACGTTCTGCAGCCCACTGAATCATCTGGACCTGCTGAAGTGGCCAATCCCGAGGAGCTAGATGCGAGCACTACTACAATGGTGCCTCTGGAGTGACCAGCAAAAGCTTCTTGTGTGCCAAGAAAGAGCCGGAAGCAGAACATCACCAGCAGAGTAGGCGTGATTGATGGTAGGGTGTTGGACTATCTGTCTCACTGTGAATGATGATGGGGAATTTTTGCTGCCGTTGGGCACCTTATTTGAGGGAAGTTCCAATACCCGTACGGCTTCGAACCAGGGCGGCTCTCCTAATTGTCCTGGATACAGCAACGCCAACAAATGACCCCAGAGAGCTGTTCACTGTTTGAGCAGTGGCAACAATCACCCTCCAGTGGCTATAAGCATTTTAATCCACCCCTCATGCCCTCCCAAAACCCACTTGCTCCTGCCCATTCTCAAATGGGTCATTCTGTCCAACATCACCTTTACCGAGCTGGAGATGTGTTATGAATGTGCTAGAGATGGTTTCTGAGCAGAGGCTCCCTCTGGTGGTTACAGACAGTACTGAGCCTTTCAGCGAGGAATGGCAATCTGGGATCGCTGACTGGTCTGATATACGGGAGGTTCCCTCTCATGATGGTTGCCAGTGATCAATTGTTCTTGTCTCAATTGTGGTTCCTGGTTCATTTGGAAGTTTGCTGAGTTTTGTGTTATGTTTCGGTAGCTGAGGAGTGCAGGTAAAAAAGGCAATACACCAGAGCAGTTGGAATCTATGAGATTGCAGTACCCTGACTAACCACCACAACTAGAGGCAGCCGTGGAGCGTTCCTACGTTGGTCCTAGACGCCTCGTCACAGCCTGAGAAACTAACTACACCTAAAGATAGAAATAGGAAAGCTATCTGCCCTGGAGCAGAACCCCAAAGATAATAGAAAGCCCCCAAACAAGTAATGGCGGTTAGACAAGAAGAAATACTGACACAGAAAGAAAATAGTATGAGCAAACGCTGGGGCCCAAACTAACTAAATAGAAAAGGATAGGAAGGGTACTTACTGCAATCCCAGAAAACCCTGAAAAGCACCAACTCTACTAATTTCAAAATCACCTGAGATCACACGACCTCTACCACCTAAATTAGTTCTCTGGTGTAACAAAATCAAAACAGCAGCCACTGAAAAAACTGGAAAAAGCAAAAGTACAAACATCAGTGGCTGAACTAAACTGAGAGGGCAAAAGCCCCCGAAGGGGACCCAGAAGGCCCCCAAAGAAGTGCAGGACAAAATGCAAAAATAAAGTACAAAAACAAAAAAAAGAAAATGTCTTATCTGTTAGCAGGAGATGCAGACACGACACAGCAGGCTACAAGGGAAACAGGAATGAAGGATTCAGACCAGAACAATTGATCACCGGCAACCCTGATGGGAAGGTGACTCCCTTATATAAGACCAGTCAGTAACACCTGATTCCCAGTCCTCACAATCTTCACTGAACAGACCAGCACCGCCTGCAACCACCAGAGGGAGTCTCCGCTCAGAACTCATCTCAAACCCATTCACAACAGTACCCCCCCCTTGAGGAGGGGTCACCGAACCCTCATTTGAGCAACCAGGTCGGTCAGGATGAGTTCTATGATACGCACGGATGAGTCTCCTAGCATGGATGTCCGAAGCAAACACCCAAGAATTGTCTTCCTGACCATAACCTCTCCACTTAACCAAATAATGGAGTTTCCGTCTAGAAAAACGAGAATCTAATATTTTCTCAACCACATACTCCAGATTGCCCTCAACCAAAACAGGGTCAGGAGGCACAGCAGCAGGAACCACTGGCTCAACAAACCTCTTCAACAAGGACTTGTGGAACACGTTATGGATCTTAAATGTCCCTGGAAGAAGCAAACGAAAAGAAACAGGATTAAGAATCTCAATGATCTTATAAGGTCCAATGAACCTAGGCTTAAATTTAGGAGATGCTACTCTCATAGGAATATTCTTTGAGGACAACCAGACCAAGTCCCCCACTTTAAACCGAGGACCATCAGTCCTATGCCGGTTAGCAAACCGCTGGGCCTTCTCCTGAGAGAGGGACAACCTCTCCACTACCTGGTCCCAAATCTGTTGCATACGCTCCACAACAGAGTCAACACCTGGACAGACAGAAGCCTCCGTCTGTCCTGAAGAAAATCGAGGGTGAAACCCAGAATTACAGAAAACGGAGACATCAAAGTGGCAGAGCTAGCCCTATTATTAAGAGCAAACTCAGCCAAAGGTAAAAAAGAGACCCAGTCATCCTGATCAGCAGACACAAAGCATCTAAGATAAGTCTCCAATGTCTGGTTTGTTCTCTCAGTTTGACCATTGGTCTGAGGATGAAATGCCGAGGAGAAAGACAATTGAACACCCAGTTTAGAACAAAAAGTCCTCCAAAATCTGGAAACAAACTGGACTCCTCTGTCAGACACAATGTTCTCAGGAATGCCGTGTAAACGAACCACGTGCTGAAGGAACAACGGCACCAATTCAGAGGAGGAAGGCAACTTAGGTAATGGCACAAGATGTATCATTTTGGAAAACCTATCACAAATTACCCAGATGGTGGTCATTCTCTGAGAAACAGGAAGGTCGGAAATTAAATCCATAGAGATATGGGTCCATGGTCTCTTGGGCACAGGCAATGGCATCAACAAACCACTAGAGCGAGAGCAAGGCTTGGAGCGAGAGCAAGTCCCGCAGGACTGCACAAATTCCCTGACATCACGAGACAAGGTAGGCCACCAAAAGGACCGACTAACCAAGTCTCTGGTACCAAAAATTCCGGGATGCCCAGCCAATGCGGAACAATGAATCTCAGACATCACACTCTTTTTCCACTGGTCCGGGACAAACAATTTTCCAACAGGGCAGCACTCGGGCCTATCCTCCTGACACCCCTCCAGAGCAAGTCTCAAATTGGGCGAGATGGCGGAAAGAACTACACCCTCTTTCAAAATAACAGAAGGATCAGATAACTCAGGAGAGTCCGCAAGGAAACTCCTCGAGAGGGCATCCGCCTTAACATTCTTAGTGCCAGGAAGAAAGGAAACCACAAAATTAAAACGTGTGAAAAACAAGGCCCACCTGGCCTGTCTAGGATTGAGTCGCTTGGCAGATTCCAGATAGACCAGATTCTTATGGTCCGTAAGGACCACCACCTGATGTTTGGCTCCCTCCAGCCAATGTCTCCACTCTTCAAAAGCCCACTTCATGGCCAATAACTCCCGATTACCCACGTCATAATTACGTTCAGTAGGAGAAAATTTTCGAGAGAAAAAGGCACAAGGGTTACTTTTAGAGGTCTCTGGATCTTTTTGGGACAAAACGGCACCTGCCCCAATTTCAGAGGCATCAACCTCCACCTGAAATGGCAGAGAAACATCAGGCTGCCGTAGAACAGGAGCAGAAGTGAATCTCTGCTTAAGTTCCTGAAACGCAGAGACTGCCTCAGGAGGCCAATTCACCACATCAGAACCCTTTCTGGTCAAATCAGTTAATGGTTTAACAATAACCGAGAAATTACCAATAAATTTACGATAAAAATTGGCAAAACCCAAAAATCTCTGAAGAGCCTTTAATGAAGTAGGTTGGACCCAATCACAGATGGCCTGAACCTTGACCGGGTCCATTTCAATAACAGATGGGGACAAAATGAATCCCAGAAATGAGATCCTCTGTACGCCAAAAAGACACTTTGATCCCTTCACATACAGAGCATTCTCTCTCAAAATCTGGAACACAGTTCGAACATGTTTCACATGAGAGTCCCAGTCATTAAAAAAATCAAGATATCATCCAAATAAACAATCAGAAATTTGTCCACAAAATCCCTGAAAATGTCATTCATGAAGGACTGGAAGACGGAAGGAGCATTAGTGAGCCCAAAGGGCATCACTAGGTACTCAAAATGCCCTTCAGGGGTATTGAATGCCGTCTTCCATTCATCCCCGTGCTTAATGCGAATAAGGTTATACGCCCCCCTGAGGTCAAGCTTGGTAAACCAAGTAGCGTTTTTCACCCTGGAAAACAGGTCAGAAATCAAGGGTAACGGGTATTGATATTTCACAGTAATATTGTTCAAGAGACGATAATCAATACACGGCCTTAATGAACCATCTTTTTTGGCCACAAAGAAAAAACCGGCACCTAAGGGTGAAGAGGATGGTCTGATATGACCCTTCTCCAATGATTCCTTGATATAAGACCGCATAGCGTCATGTTCAGGTACAGACAAGTTAAAAATGCGACCTTTAGGGAATTTACTACCAGGCACTAATTCAATAGCGCAGTCATAGCTCCTATGGGGAGGCAAGGATGCAGATTTACTTTCGCTAAACACATCAGAAAAATCAATCAAAAAGTCAGGAACATCCTGAGCCTGGGGGGAGGCAGAAAAAACAGGAGTGTTGGTATTAACACATTGGCAGCCCCAACTGGTTACAGACACAGATTTCCAATCCAAAACAGGATTATGAGACTGTAACCAAGGGAAACCCAGCACGATAATGTCATGCAGATTATACAGAACCAAAAATTTGCAGCACTCCTGGTGATCAGGTTCAACCCTCATTATCACCTGAGTAGAAAACTGGGGTTTATTCTCAGCCAAAGGGGTAGAATCGATCCCCAGTAGGGAATAGACTTCTGTAGGGTATCAAGGGAAACCCACAACGTTTAGCAAAATCATAATCCATCAGGTTAATAGCTGCTCCAGAATCAACGAAAGCCTGAGCAGAAAATGAGAACAGAGAGCATATCAGAGTGACAGTTAATAAAAACTTAGTCTGAACACTACCCAAGACAACTGAGCGTGCAAAACGTCTTCCCGCTTAGGGCAGACTGAAATAGCATGAGAGGCATCACCACAGTAGAAACATAACCCATTGCGCTTTCGAAACTCATGACGCTGTGCCCCAGACACCACTCTATCACACTGCATGGGTTCAGAAGCTGGTTCACAAGGCAACACCATTCCACGCATACTTCTCCGCTCACGCAAACGTCTGTCAATTTGAATCGCTAATGACATAGAATCATTGAGACCAGAGGGGACAGGGAATCCCACCATAACATCCTTTACATTATCTGACAGACCCTTCCGGAAAAGGGCTGCCAAAGCGTCGTCATTCCATTTGGTCAGGACTGCCCACCTACGGAATCTCTGACAGTATAACTCAGCGTCATAAGGCCCCTGATTTAATGCCAACAAGGCTTTTTCAGCTTGATCAGTGACATTAGGCTCATCGTACAATAACCCCAAAGCCTGAAAAAATGCATCAACATCACTCAAAACAGGATCCCCAGGTGTCAGGGAAAAAGCCCAATCCTGAGGATCGCCGCGCAGGAGAGAGATGATAATTTGAACCTGCTGCGCTGCGTTCCCTGAGGACTTAGATTTTAAGGCAAAAAACAATTTACAATTATTTCTGAAATTCTGAAACTTAGCTCGATCCCCCAAAAACAAATCTGGCATGGGGATCCTAGGTTCCACAACAGGCAACCTAGCAAGATATGCAGCGATACTCTGAACCTCAGAGGCAAGCTGATCCACACGGCAAGACAACCGTGCAAACTCCATTGAGAGAAAAGATCCTCCCCAGCACCCAGAGATACAGAGGGAAGAAAAAAAAAAATGCAACAAATAGAAAAATATCTCTGACAACTCTGACAACCTTTTTTCTTTCACAATATTTTTCCCTTCTGTGAGTACCATACAATTTTCAATTTTTAGGCCGGTGATACTGTTATGTTTCGGTAGCTGAGGAGTGCAGGTAAAAAAGGCAATACACCAGAGCAGTTGGAATCTATGAGATTGCAGTACCCTGACTAACCACCACAACTAGAGGCAGCCGTGGAGCGTTCCTACGTTGGTCCTAGACGCCTCGTCACAGCCTGAGAAACTAACTACACCTAAAGATAGAAATAGGAAAGCTATCTGCCCCGGAGCAGAACCCCAAAGATAATAGAAAGCCCCCAAACAAGTAATGGCGGTTAGACAAGAAGAAATACTGACACAGAAAGAAAATAGTATGAGCAAACGCTGGGGCCCAAACTAACTAAATAGAAAAGGATAGGAAGGGTACTTACTGCAATCCCAGAAAACCCTGAAAAGCACCAACTCTACTAATTTCAAAATCACCTGAGATCACACGACCTCTACCACCTAAATTAGTTCTCTGGTGTAACAAAATCAAAACAGCAGCCACTGAAAAAACTGGAAAAAGCAAAAGTACAAACATCAGTGGCTGAACTAAACTGAGAGGGCAAAAGCCCCCGAAGGGGACCCAGAAGGCCCCCAAAGAAGTGCAGGACAAAATGCAAAAATAAAGTACAAAAACAAAAAGAAGAAAATGTCTTATCTGTTAGCAGGAGATGCAGACACGACACAGCAGGCTACAAGGGAAACAGTAATGAAGGATTCAGACCAGAACAATTGATCACCGGCAACCCTGATGGGAAGGTGACTCCCTTATATAAGACCAGTCAGTAACACCTGATTCCCAGTCCTCACAATCTTCACTGAACAGACCAACACCGCCTGCAACCACCAGAGGGAGTCTCCGCTCAGAACTCATCTCAAACCCATTCACAACTGTTTTGCCTGCATCTTCTGCTACCAGATAAGATATTTTCTGCTTTTATTTTTGTGCTTGCTTTTTGCATTGTTCCCTGCACTTCTGTGGAGGTCAGCCAGGTCCCCTCCGGGGGCTTGTGCTCCTCTCAGTTTATCTGAAGCCACTGTTATTTGTTCATTTGCTTTTTCCTGTTTTTTCAGTGGCTGCGGCTTAGTTTTATTACACCAGAGATCTGATTTTAGGTGGTAGAGATCGTGTGATCTCAGGTGTTTTTGCAATCAGAAGAGTTGGTATTTTTTAGGGTTTTTTTTTGGATTGCAGTGAGTATCCTTTCCTGTACTTTTCTGTCTAGACAGATTGGGCCCCAGCGTTTGCTCATTCTATTTTCTGTCTGTGTCCGTGCTTCTTCTTGTCTAACCGCCATTACATGTTTGGGGGCTTCCTATTTTCTTTGGGGATCTGCTCCGGGGCAGATAGCTTTAATCTTTCTGCCTTTAGGTGTAGTTATCTCTCAGGCTGTGACGATGCGTCTAGGATCAACGTAGGAACGCTCCACGGCTACCTCTAGTTGTGTGGTTAGTTCAGGGTACTGCAATCCAATAGGTTCCAGCCTCTCTGGTGTATTGCCGTTTTTGCTTATTCTCCTCAGCTACCATTAACACAACAGAGATGGGTCTCAAGCTGAGCCTCATGGGTATGGCGCCCCATCACATCACACCCTATTTGTGCATTGCTATCAGCGTGACGATCCTTACCATCTGTCCCATTATGCCCAAATCTAACATGAGCTCTCCCCCAGCAGGACCCTATTTCCCATCCTACCCCTCTATTGGTCACCTCAGTCAGCAGACCAAATGCAAAGATCCCCCACACATGTACCTCTAGTGAAATCTCCTAGTTCCTCTTATAATTTGTTGTGTCTATTATGTTACCTTTTTTTCATGTACTAAAGTTTTTAGGGCATGTTAGGCTAAGTTCACACTTGCGTTTGGCTGGTCTGCGTACTTCCTCACTTAAGCTCCGCCTACTTCCGCATGCGTCCTGCGTACTTATCTTTAAAATTGGGTACGCAGGGACATACGGAAGTATGCGGATGTGTTGCGTTCCCGTGCATGTCAAAACGCCGCATGTGGACGCATCCGCATACTTCCTGCATACCCAATGTTAAAGATAGGTACGCAGGATGACACAGGGCGCATGCGGAAGTAGACGGAGCGTAGGCAGAGCTTAAGGGAGGAAGTACGCAGCCATACGCAGACCAGCCAAACGCAAGTTTGAACCCGGCCTTAGCCAATTGCTTAATTTTTTTGCCCCTCCAAAACTCCTTTCTTGGAGCTAAGGTATAGGTAAATTTTTGTACATAGAATAAAAAATGGTGTTGCAATTGTGATCATTGTGTGTGTCAAATTATTGTACAGGATGTTCACGGCTTGCACACAATCATTTACACA
>JARQOD010000008.1:21261992-21352137 GCA_033576555.1 Oophaga sylvatica
TGCTGAGCAGACTCCACTGCGGACGGAGATGGATGGGAGACCGCAGCGGGACTGGTTCGAGACTCCCTGTCATGTATAGTGTACAGTTCCTATAGCGTCTTGTGCTTGGGAGCGAGGAAAACACATGAGACATAGGTTGATATGAAATGACTTGTATTACTTCATACAAGCATGCAGAAAAGGTCACACAGTTTGCAGGAACAGAGGCAGGAGAACACAGCAGGCCAGAGTAACTTCAAGCTCTACAATAACTCTCCAAGCAGGTTCAGGATCTCTTCTCTGTACCGTAATTCCTCTGCAAACATGGATTCACCAGACAGCAGGTTTCCAAAGTCCAAAAGTGTTCCAAAGTTCCTCAGTAGGAAATAGCTGGAGTCCAAAATCCTAGGTTTCCAGGAGTCAGGTCACAGGCTGACTGAGGCTTGATTCAGGAGCACTGATTGTTCAGCTGAGGCTGCTTAAGAAGCAAGAGGGAGAGAATCAGGGCGGGAACATGAAAACTGGAAACTCCATATTAACTGAGGGCAAGAGCTGCAGAAAGACAGAAAGCAAAATGGCCGACGGAAAACTGAGTTTCAAGGAACATGTCAAAAGAGACAAAGAACCTTACATTACTCCACCCTTAAGGACAACCTCCGGTTGACCTCAGACCAGGCTTGTCAGGGTACCTCTGATGAAACTGGCGGAGCAGGCGAGGAGCATTTACATTATTGACTGGTTCCCATGAGTTGTCCTCCACTGGGTAGCCCTGCCATTTAATCAAATATTGCAACTGATTTCTGTACAACCTGGAATCTAGAATCCTTTCCACCATAAATTCTTCCTGACCATCGACCAGCACTGGGTCAGGGCAAGGAGAAGAACATCCAGGAAACGTATTGGGTGTTGCAGCCTTTAGTAGGGATACATGAAAGACAGGGTGGATTCTCATAGTTCTGGGCAGTTGAAGACGACAAGCAACAGCACTTATAATCTTACTGATCTTATAAGGTCCAATGTACTTATGTCCCAATTTAGACGATGGAATCTTTATTTTAAGATTTCTGGTTGACAGCCAGACCAAATCTCCTACCTTGAAAGCTGGTGCAGGTTTACGAAATTTATCTGCTGCTTTTTTGTACCTTTCCTGAGCCAATTCTAGATTTTCCTTTAGAAGATCCATATTCTTTTGTAAAGAAGTGATTCTTTCAGCCACTGCCGGCAAGGGCGTATCTATGGGAAATCGAGGAAGAATGTTAGGATGATAACCTAGATTGGAGTAAAAAGGAGACTGCTTAGTGGAGGCGCTCTGAGAGTTATTATAAGAGAACTCAGCCAGTGGAAGTAGATCCACCCAATCATCTTGTAGGTGGCAGATAAAGCAGCGGAGATACTGCTCCAGGGTCTGATTGGTTCGTTCTGTCTGTCCATTAGTCTGGGGATGAAAAGCAGAAGAAAGGTTTACTTTAATGTCCAATGCGGCACAGAAATTTTGCCAAAACCTTGAAATGAATTGCACCCCTCGATCCGAAATGACCTCATCCGGTACTCCATGTAAGCGAAACACATTCTTAATCATCAAGTCTGATGTCTGTTTTGCAGTGGGTAAGCCGACACAAGGGATAAAATGAGCTGCCTTTGTTAGACGATCAACCACCACTAGAATGGTGTTCTTCCCTTGAGAGGTTGGTAACTCCACAATGAAGTCCATAGAAATGGATCCCCACGGGCGGGACGGGGTGGGAAGAGGTTGTAACAGACCAGTTGGTGAGGAGCGAGGTGTTTTGCATCTTGCACAGACTTCACATGAAGTGACATAGTTTAAAACATCTTTCCTGTAAGTGGGCCACCAAAAGAAACGAGAAAGAAATTCTTGTGTCTTTAGAATTCCCCTATGCCCGGCTATCTTGGAATCGTGGATGAGTTGCAATACTCTCAATCTGACTGTTTCAGGTATATACAGACGTTGTCCCTGAATCCACACACCATTCTTAAAGACAAGACTTACGTCCCTTGGGGGTTGAGCCAACAAAGAATCCGCATGGTATGCTTCCTTGATGTCCTTAAGTAGGTCTTGATTATGAATCACTCCCAGGAATCTAGAGTCAGGAAGAATAGTCTTAAGGGTATGCCACACTAAACAATATCGCTAACGGGATCGCTAAAAAACGTCACTATTTAGCGATCCCGTTAGCGATATTGTTCAGTGCGGCAGCTTCCAGCGACGAGCTTCCTGCTGTGATCTCGCTCGTCGCTGGAATCGCTCCGGACCCTATTTCATCGCTGGCGCTCCCGCTGGGTAAGTATCTAATCGCTGTGTGGCACCTTTTCTTAGCGATTTAGCGGTACTTTTGTACCGCTAAAGTCGTTAAGAAGATCGCTAACGGCGATAGCGTCGTTAACTATATCGCTAAATGCGGCAGCATTTAGCGATATAGAAACAATCCCGCTAGCGATCTCATTAGTATGCAACGCTAACGAGATCGCTAGCGGGATTGTTTAGTGTGGCAGTACCTTTAGGAGGAGTAAGTGGACGTGTCTCTGCTGAATGAATCCTAGAGAGTGCATCAGCCTTTCCATTGCGCGATCCTGGTCTATAAGAAATTACAAAATTAAATTGGTTTAGGAAAAGATTCCAGCAAGCCTGGCGAGGAGTCAGGCACTTAGCCGATCTGATAAATTCAAGGTTACGATGGTTTGTCAGGACGACTATTTGCTGTGCAGCTCCCTGAAGAAGGTGTCTCCATTCCTTGAAGGCGGCAATAATGGCCAACAATTCTCTATTGCCCACATCGTAGTTCCTCTCAGCCGAAGACAACTGCTGGGAAAAGAAGGCACAGGGATGCAAGACATTCTTCTCACCTGTTCTCTGAGAGAGTATAGCTCCAACGGCACAATCTGAAGCATCCACCTCTATTATGAAGGCAAGATCGGGGTTGGGATGTACTAAGATAGGTGCGGTGGTAAATTTATCCTTTAAACAGGAAAATGCTTCCTGAGCTTGCGGGGTCCAGGAGAACCTAGACTGTTTCCGGGTAAGTTGGGTGATAGGTGACACTACCTCAGAGAAATTCCTAATGAAACGTCTATAGAAGTTGGCAAACCCGATGAAGCGCTGCACCTCCTTCACATTTCTAGGAATTGGCCAATCCTTGATGGCTTGGGTCTTGCTTCCATCCATACTAATCCCTTGCGTAGATAGTACATACCCCAGAAATTGAATTTCGGTCCTATGGAATTCACACTTTTCAAGTTTGATGTAGAGATGATTTTGTCTTAGGCGTTCTAAGACCATTCTCACATGTCCATGATGTTCCTCTGTGGAGTTAGAAAAAATTAGAATATCATCCAGATAAATCACCACAAATGTATCTAGGAGATCCCTGAAGATGTCATTCACCAAGTGTTGGAAAGTGGCTGGGGCGGTACTCAGACCAAAAGGCATAACTAGATATTCAAAGTGTCCATAGCGTGACCTGAATGCAGTCTTCCATTCATCCCCAGGTCTAATACGGACCAAGTTATAGGCCCCACGGAGATCCAGTTTAGAGAAAATTTTGGCGTGCCGTACTCTCTCCAACAACTCAGGGATTAAAGGCAATGGATAACGGTTTCTAATAGTAACCTTATTGAGTTCCCTATAGTCTATACAGGGTCTCAGAGATCCATCTTTCTTCTTCACAAGAAGATGGGTGCACCTGCGGGAGATGAAGAGGGGCGTATGAAGCCTTTGGCTAGATTTTCATCTATGTAGTCCTTCAAAGCTTTTAGCTCGGGCCCCGCTAGGGGGTAGATCTTACCAAAAGGTATCTCGGCTCCAGGCAATAATTCGATTGGACAATCATATGGACGGTGAGGAGGAAGCTGATCAGCGTTCTTCTTGTCACATAAATCCACATAGTCCTGGTATACAGCTGGTAGTTCAGGGACTGACATGGTTCCTTTAGGAACAGAGCAAGCTGAAACTCCTTGACTCATCTGTTTCTCCGGAAAGTGTAATTCCTTGGTCTCCCAGTTAATCGTAGGATTCTGCGCCTGCAGCCATGGTAGCCCTAGAATAATGGGAAAGTGGGGAGAAGAGATAAGCATAAAAGACATTTTCTCCTGATGATCTTTACCCATAAGGACCCTCAAAGGCTCTGTTTCCTGATCCACTGGTCCAGAGGTCAGCAGGGAGCCATCCACAGTCTCCATCTGTACTGGAGTAGCCTTCTTCACTGAACGTATCCCCTGTTTCAGAGCAAAGGAGATATCCATAAAATTTCCACTTGCTCCTGAGTCGATCATAGCAGAGCTAGACACCCAGACTGAGTCCACCCAGAGTTTGATGGAAAGGAAGCAATGAGAATTATTTCTTTTACAACTCAGCTGGGACACCGCTGAGGAAACTTGAAAAATTGCAGCGTTTATACCGTCATTGTCCCCAGAACTAACAGAGTTTAAGTCCGAAAAATCAAGATCTCTTGCAGCAGATCTCTCTGGAGTCTGAGGCTCGGACATGACAGAGCTCCTCTCGCAACACTCACAGTGAATGACTGCTGCAGTAGTCTTACGAGAACGGCTGGGGCAGTTTATAATGAAGTGCCCTGACTTACCACAGTAAAAACATAGATTTTCCTTTATACGATGTTCTTTGCGTGCATCACTAACCCGTCTTTGTAAAGAGTCCACCTGCATGGGTTCAGGTTCTGGTTCCCTTGTGATCCTACTCAAAGGTTCCTTAGCTGAGGAGGGAGGTAGGAAAAGGTTAGTGCGATTATTTTCGAACCATCTCTCTTGTCTGCGTTCAGTCAGACGAGCATCAATACGGATACAATAGTTAATAAAGTCACCTAACGCAGTGGGAGGGTCGGCACGAGCAAGTTCATCCTTAATCAGTGGAGACAACCCTTTCCGAAAAATAGATTTTTTGGCGGAAGTGTCCCAAGTGGTATCAAGAGCCCATCTCCTGAAATCCAAGGCATATTCGGCTACTGAACGCTTACCTTGGCGCAAAGTTAACATGGCTGCTTCAGCTGTTGCACCTCGATTGGGGTCATCAAACACCTGCCCCATGGCTGAAATAAAAGCATCAAGGTGATTCAAACAATCATCCTCAGTCTCAATCACAGGGTTTGCCCACATCAAAGCCTTATTGGTAAGCAACATGATTATAGTAAGCACTTTGGATCGTTCAGTGGGAAATTGTGAAGCATGTGCAGAGAAAAATAGATTGCATTGGTTAATAAATCCCCTGAATTTCTCACGTTCACCGCCAAAACGAAAAGGATGTAACTTGGGGATCCCAGAACTCGGGGTTATGGCAGGAGCCTGGACTCGTTCCTCTAGAGCCTCAATCCTGGCTCGTAATTCCTGAGTAGTTTGTCCAAACACTTGCAAATTATGATTAGTGAGGTCCTGTAGGCTTGCAAAACGGGTCTTTATAGTCTGTATATCTGCAAGGATTGTATCAGTCACTCCGCAAAGCTCCTTTATGCGGGCCTCCATCTTCCAGATCCTCTAAGGCAGAAGTGCTGGAAGGAGAAGAGGAAAGGAAAAAAAAAAAAAAAAACAATAGTGTTTACCTGTGGTAACACTCCAGAGTAACATTTAAGGGAATGCGCTCACCTGGAATGGTTGTGAGAAGTCACAACCACTGTCATCACATAAGGTATTAAACGGACATCTGATATCCACAGTCACAGCAGACACGGCTTTCCCAGACCCAGCAGACACTAAACATTGGCTCCTGAATCTTGTCATGTATAGTGTACAGTTCCTATAGCGTCTTGTGCTTGGGAGCGAGGAAAACACATGAGACATAGGTTGATATGAAATGACTTGTATTACTTCATACAAGCATGCAGAAAAGGTCACACAGTTTGCAGGAACAGAGGCAGGAGAACACAGCAGGCCAGAGTAACTTCAAGCTCTACAATAACTCTCCAAGCAGGTTCAGGATCTCTTCTCTGTACCGTAATTCCTCTGCAAACATGGATTCACCAGACAGCAGGTTTCCAAAGTCCAAAAGTGTTCCAAAGTTCCTCAGTAGGAAATAGCTGGAGTCCAAAATCCTAGGTTTCCAGGAGTCAGGTCACAGGCTGACTGAGGCTTGATTCAGGAGCACTGATTGTTCAGCTGAGGCTGCTTAAGAAGCAAGAGGGAGAGAATCAGGGCGGGAACATGAAAACTGGAAACTCCATATTAACTGAGGGCAAGAGCTGCAGAACGACAGAAAGCAAAATGGCCGACGGAAAACTGAGTTTCAAGGAACATGTCAAAAGAGACAAAGAACCTTACACTCCCCTTGTGCAGCAGCGGGAACTCGAACCCAAACATTACCTCCCCTCCTAGGGCCCCCCCTTCTTTGGGCCTTGCTGCGCTCAAAGGCAGCGATGAGCTGCGGAGCATGAACATGCTCGGCAGGCTCCCAGGACCTATCCTCAGGCCCATAACCCCTCCAATCCACCAAATAAATTTTTTTGCCTGAATGGCATCCTGGGTGCGGTCCCAAATGTCCCGTGCCTCCACAGCCCAGTCTGCCACCCTGGAATCGGCAGAAGACAAGGGCATGGGCACTGGTACCCGCGGATGCTGACCATAGTTCAGGAGGAATGGGGTCTGTCCGGTGGAGTCAGCCACAGCATTATTTAGAGCAAACTCAGCCCACGGTAGCAAGAATGCCCAGTCATCCTGCTGGCAGAGACAAAATGTCGCAAGTATGTGACCAAGGTCTGGTTGGCCCTCTCTACCAACCCATTTGTCTCGGGATGGTATGCAGAGGAGAGATTCAACTCAATGCTCAATGCTGAGTAAATGAAACAGCTCTCACCAGAACCGAGACGCAAACTGGGGACCTCAATCACTGCCAATTTTGTCTGGCATACCGTGTAGGCGGAAAATATGCCTAATGAATAATGCTGCCAAGGCCCGTGCAGACGGTAACCGTGGTAACGGCACCAAGTGCACGATTTTGGAGAAGTGGTCGGTTATCACCCAGATGATGGTGCAGCCCCGAGACTTGGGTAAGCCCACCACAAAATCCATCCCAACCATCTCCCAGGGCCTGTCTGCCACCGGCAAAGGGAAAAGTAACCCTGCTGGCCGTTGTCGAGGGGACTTATTCTTGGCGCAGGAGACGCACGCCTGAACGTATTCCCTGACGTCACGGACCATATGTGGCCACCAGTATGTCCTCGCCAGCAACTCAGATGTCCTCTTTGCCCCAAAATGTCCACCCACCCTGGACGAGTGTGCCCAAGAGAGTACCTCCGGTCGCAAATTGATGGGCACAAAATTCTTGCCTGGAGGCACAGACTCGAGCGAAACCGGGGCCACAGTTCTTAGGCTCTCTGTGGGGACAATCAGCCGAGGCTCCTCCTCCACCTCCTCAGAGGACACCACGGAGCGAGACAGAGCATCGGCACGAATGTTCTTCTCCCCGGAGAGAAAATGGAGGGTGAAATGGAACCGGGAGAAGAACAGGGACCATCTGGCCTGATGGGAATTTAGCCGCTGGGCGGTCTGTAAATAGAGCAAATTTTTGTGGTCAGTAAACACTTGAAAGGGAAAGCGAGCCCCCTCCAGGAGATGTCTCCACTCGGAAAAGGCCAACTTCATGGCTTTCAACTCCCTATCCCCAATGGAATAATTCCATTCTGGTATTGAACGCCATCTTCCATTCGTCCCCCTCACGGATGCGGATCAGGTTATAGGCACCACGAAGATCCAGCTTAGTAAATACCCTTGCTCCCGGAGCCTATCAAAGAGCTCAGATATTAGGGGCAAAGGATGTTTGTTCTTAACGGTAATGGCGTTAAGACCCCTATAGTCTATACACGGTCGTAATTCTCTATTCTTCTTCTGCACGAAGAAAAATCCTTCCCCTGCTGGTGACACTGACTTCCTAATGAACCCCCTAGCCAGATTTTCCTGGATGTATTGTGACATGGCCTCCGTCTCAGAAAGAGAGAGAGGATACACTCTTCCCGAGGGGGCTCCGTTCCAGGCAAGAGGTCTATAGGACAGTCATAGGGGCAATGAGGCGGAAGAGTCTCCGCTGCCTTTTTGGAGAATACGTCCGCGTATGACCGATAAACCTTGGGGAGAGAAGCAAGGTCTATAGGTATCTCCGTGGTGGAAACCTGAACGTCCTCTCTGAGACATCTGTCTCTGCAATGATCACCCCAACCCAGTATTCTCCCAGAGGACCACTCAATATGGGGAGAGTGGTGGCGAAGCCAGGGTAATCCCAACAAAACCTCATCCATTCCCTCAGGAAGAACAAAAAGGGATATATTCTCCTGATGAGAAGGGGCCATAGACAGAGGTAGTGAGACAGTCTGGTGGGTGATTTGTGAGGGCAGGATTGCTCCATTCAATACTCTCACCGATATTGGCTCGGCGAGCGTCACCAGCGGTATGGAATGGCGAGAGGCAAAGGAGGAGGACATAAAATTCCCCTCTGCCCCAGAGTTCACACAAAGCTTGGCGGGAAGAGTGGATGAACCTAGAGAGATTAACCCTTTAAGGAGCACTTTCGGAGCAAAATCCCTCACGTCTAATGACCCTGCACCCATGGTCACGGAACATGACCGTTTACTCATTCGCTGAGGACATCGGTTGGCATAATGTCCTGGCTGCTGACACACTCTACAGACCACGGATACTCGAGTGGTCCGAGACTTAGAACTCACTCGAGTAGTCTCCACGGTCTCTGGGGAGTCGGACGCCCGAACTGGAAATTCAAGAGGTTTGGCAAAGGTGGGTGCCAGCCGAAACCTCTGCCTACACTGGGTCCGCTCTAACCTCCGCTCGTGAAAACGGAGGTCGATGCGGGTAGATATAGAAATGAGTTTCTCCAGTGTGGCAGGAATCTCCCTGGTAGCCAAAGCGTCCTTTACATGGTCTGCCAGTCCTCTCCAGAACACTGGAATAAGAACTTTATCTGGCCACTCTAATTCAGAGGCCAAAGTCCGAAATTGGACTGAGAACTGGCTGACCATGGACAAGCCCTGTGACATTGCCAGCAGTTGGAGTGCCATATCGTGCGTGACCTGAGGTCCTAAAAAGACCTTTTTCAGAGCCTCCAAAAACCGAGGAGCACTCCGCACCACACGATCGTCGCACTCCCACAGCGACGTTGCCCACTCCAATGCTCTGCCCGACAGAAGAGACACAATAAAAGCCACTTGTGCCCGTTCCGTGGGGAAACGTGTTGCCAGAAGCTCAAGCTGTATAGAGCACTGACTCACGAATCCCCGACAATGTTTACTGTCACCCGTAAAACTTGTCTGGAAGTGGGAGGTGGGATAATGTCAGAGCAGAGGTAGCGGTGGACAAACTGGCTGCAGCTACGCTAGCAGCCTGAACAGCGACTGCGGTAACATCCACAGCTGAGGTTGTGCACTCAAGGACCGCCAACCTACCCTCCAGCTGCTGGATGTACTGCTGTAGACGCTGGTCGTCCGCCATTTTACTAGCCAGACCCTGGCGCTAGTATTATGTTAGGGTCTGCGGAACGCACCTAATAGATATTGTTGAGAGGTGCGTTCGCAGCCCGGGGTCCACCGTGCAGGCGAAGCCGGCTGCTAGTAAGATGGCGAAAGTAGCGAACTCTGTTATCCCGCAGAGTCACTAAAATAAACGCCGTAGTGCGCTGTGGCAGTTAGTGCGAACTCTGTTAATCCCCAGAGCCGCTAACGGGAATGCCACAGCGCTATATGGTGATAAGTACGAACTCACTTAACTTCAGTGAGCCGCAAAGTAAAACGCTAGGGCGCTGAACCAGCGTTATAAAGCGAACCCTGTTGCGTCACAGAGCCGCTGAGAAAAAGACTGTGTCCTGTTAGACTCACAGGATACACAGATAACTGCTGTGCGGATAGCAGTCCGTGATCATGCAGACAGCAACGCAATCAAGCAATCTCCTCACCGGAGAAGCCGGTATTCTAGGGGCTTATTTCAGCCGAGACCTAACCACATACGTACATGATCACACTGGCGCAAAGTACATAATGCAATTGATACTAGCGTATAGTGGCCCAGCCATGCCACCCTTTTATAGTAACAGCTACAGGACCTGCCAGAAACAAGGACCTATAAGAAACTGTTCCAAAACACATGTAGTTTCAGGGCCTTCCTGGCGGACCAATAGGAGCTGCTGCAGTACCTGAACATGTGACCCCTGATCTCCAATGAGAGATCTTACCCTGGGCATGCTCAGAAGGAGAAACGCAGGTCTTCGTCCCAAAGACGTCTGCTCCAGTACTGGCTATAATAGCAGATCCAGGAGAGGCAGCAGCAAGTCTCTGCACAGTACTGGAATGGGCAAGATGCTGGGACTGACGTCTCTGCTGAGCAGGCTCCACTGCGGACGGAGATGGATGGGAGACCGCAGCGGGACTGGTTCGAGACTCCCCTTGTGCAGCAGCGGGAACTCGAACCCTAACACTGTGCAACAAGAGGGACACCATGGCGGGCCACCTTGCTTGTCACTCCCTAGGGTCCAGGCAGTGACTCACTCAGAAGCAGTGGCATCGAGCACTGCATGGATTGCTTGTCATTCAGCAAGAATTACTCCCTCTGCTCAGTGGGTAAGGAGCACGCGCAAGCATCACCTTTTCATGCAACCCCGCCTGAGCTATACTGCTCGCCCCACTAATGCTGTGTCAATGCTGCTCATAGCTCAACCGTGCTAATCCAAAGCTCATAAAGAGTATTATGAAGGGGTATTTAAAATAGAAGGGTTGGAGGAAAGCCCCCTCTTCCAACCTCAGCCTGAGGAGCATCACATACATTCCTGTGTTTAGAGCGGAGTACCACCATGGATCACACCTTGGAGAAGCTGATTCGGGAAAAAGTGACACAGCAGGAATCCTCCTGGTTTGCGAGTGTGCTGACACAATGCAAGAAGCAGACAGCACAGGTTAGAAGCTCCAGCCAGGATAGATCCCAAGGCAGGCGGCAATGCTCGGTGCAGACCCCATCCCAATTATCCCACAGCCCCTTACAGTGGTCCAGAAGGTAGAAGGACACTGTCCATCCTCAGGCTGTCACTAGCGGTACTTCGAAATTCCCTCTGAGGCCACATCGCGATCGTAGATTTATAGAATGTTAGAGTTGGAAGGGACCTCCAAGGTCATCGTGTCCAAACCCCTGCTCAATGCAGGATTCACTAAACCATCTCAGACAGATGTCTGTCCAGCCTCTGTTTGAAGACTTCTATTGAAGGAGAACTCACCACTAGAGATGAGCGGTGTTCGAAGCGAACTGTTCGCCAATTTCAAATTCGAGCTGCTTTGAGCGGTGTTCGAGCCGTTCGACGAACCCGAACGATTTTGAAAAAATCCGGCTGTTCGAGGTTATGTTCGATAAGTGTTCGTGCACCTAAATCGTCACTGGATTTTTTCACAGTAATGCTGAGAATCACTGTTAATACACAGTTTGAGTGTACAGCGGGGCAGGGGAGAGGCATGGGATGGATCTCTGCTGAAATAATGAAGATCTCCATTTTTTTTTCTCTTTCCCGCATTTTCAGTGGGCGGTGCAGTCTGTCAGCCTATCAGTAGCGCACACACGGAGCGAAGTGCTATTTTTTCACACAAGCAAGGGCATGTGTCATTGGCTGTGTATGTCACATGTCCTTGCCCAATAAGACCCAACCATTTCCCCCCTCGCCACCATTTTCTCACTGCTGCAGCACAGTGTTAGACGGCACTGCTGCTGCTGTTAGCGCTATCTTTCTAACAGTGACTGTGAAGCGAATTTGCAGTTAGACAGGAAGGTTTAGGGAGTAGGGACTAGTTAGTAATTGCAGCCCTTTTAAGGGCTAGGTTACAGCAGTTCCTAGCACTTTTAGCAGGCAGGTCTGTGCTCTATATAGACAGATAGGTCAACTTGGGAGTAGTGACTATTTGTAATTGCAGCCCTTTTGAGGGCTAGGTTACATCAGTTGCTATCACTTTTTGCCAGCTCCACCAGCATTGAAATACTCATAATTTTTTGCTGCATCTTGCTGTAGAATAATTTTGGGCATAGTAGCAGTGTGTGGTACTCATTCTATTAGGCCATCTATACAAAGCTCCACTAGCGTTACAAAAAAAAATAATTTTTATCTGCATCTTGCCTGGACAATAATTTTGGGCATAGTAGCAGTGTGTGGTACTCATTCTTTTTTTTTCCAATATGATTTATTGATTTTAAAAGTATTACAATAAATTTTTACTTGTACAAGTCATGAAGTAACAATCTGAAATTACATGTTTAAAACTTGATGTGATGAAATATGGAACATTACCACAAAGTAAGTCATTCGAATTCAAAGATGTCAAACTTGTCACAAAAGTATAATAATCATAATAATCATAAATGTCCCCCCACTGCCCTCCACCCTCCCATCCCCCCAACATGTAAACCTCAATAATTTCCCTGCATTCAATTGACAACCATCAAAATTTTAAGGAATAGGATCATGTCCACTAATTTCCTGAAGAAGATACCACTGAGTATTTTCAAAATTTGACCTTAATTTGTCCCTAGTGTCTTGAGTCAGAGATGGGATGAAAAATGTCCATGTGGTTAAAAATTTCCCGGTCAATTTCTCTTTATTTGTTAGGGTGTCTAGCCAGTCCATTCGAAAAATATACAATATTTTGGAATAAATGAGAGATTTGGGTGGTGGCAATGGATCCAGCCAATGCTGCAATAAACTTTTCCTGGCAGCCGAGGCCCATATTATCAACATAGCCTTAACATGTTTGGGGAGTTTATGTTGAGAGCTATCAAGTATATTAAATATTGCCCATTGCGGAGTCAGAGGGAATACTATCCCGCCAAGATTCTGTAGTTCAGCATGAATAGATTGCCATAATTTTTGTACTTTGGGACAACCCCACATGTGATGAAATATGTCTGTATTTCCTGTCCCGCATTTGGAACAGGTGAAAGTACCCTCTGGAGACATCCTAGACTTAATATGTGGGGTAATATAAGCTCTATGGAGGAGCAATAAAGACATGTCTGCATAACTGCTGGAGGGGATCACCTTCCGTTGCATCAAAGTGGCGTCTAAGATTTCCCCAACTGTGATGTCATTGATCCATCGTGCTGGACCTGTCTTCTTACCCTCCCATGACCACTGCTTATGCAATAGTATATAAATACTACTTGTTGAGGCTATCTGCACCCTGGCGGTTCTAAGAAAGCCATCTAAAGCGTTCTTCCCTCTTACACCTCCCCCAGCAGCCATGCCTTTCAGGATTAAGCTCCTTGCTTGAAGAAAGAGAAAAGGCCTATTCACAAATGCTGAGAAGCGCCGTGCTGCCATGTCAAATGTGAGCATAGAAAAGCTATCATCCAATAGGTCAGCCGCCAGGATGCAACCCTGCCCAGCCAGCTCAATAAAGGATGAGGGCGGTCCACCTCCTATAAAGTCCGGGTTACCTAGAAAGGGCATAAAGGGAGAGAGATCACCTCTCAAATGACATAGTTTCCGACATTTCCTCCACGTCTGTATAGTTTGCCATAAGGTGGGGTGATCTCTTATTTCTGCGATAAAGTCCTCGTTAGTCATATGTAATAATGCTGGTAGAGACACATGAGGACTTAATTGTTGGTCTAATAGTACGTTTGTGAAATGTGAACTACCTCTCAACCAGTCAATGGCGTATCTAAGATTTGCTGCTAGATTGTACTTTGCAATATCTGGGAAGTTGATGCCACCCTCCTCCTTTGGGGCTTGTAATTTGATTAGACCTATGCGTGTACGCTTTTTTTCTCCCCAAATAAATTCCTAAAAGCAGTGTTTAGGGTATTAACATCAGTACGTGACAACAAAATAGGAAGTGACTGGATAATGTATAATATTTTTGGAAATATTATCATCTTGATTAAGTGACATTTTCCTGAAAAGGACAAAGTAAAATGTTTCCAAGAGTTTAGAAGATTAGATATGGACGTGATTAGGGGTCTAATATTAATGTGGTATAAAGACGCCAGATCTGCCGGGAGGTGGACGCCCAAATATTTGATAGATGATGTGCTCCATTGGAAAGGAAGTGTCGCGTTATTTAATTTTCCTTGCTCAAACAGAGCTAGGGCCTCTGACTTATTATAATTTATTTTAAAGCCTGAGCATTTGCCGAACTGGTTCAGGGCCTCCATGATGACCGGTATTGCTTCCTTGGGGTTGGAGATGAAAAGGAGTATATCATCGGCAAATGCCGCAATTTTGAGAGAGGTGGAGCCTACCTCCAAACCTCTGAATATTACCGAATTTTGAAGGGTTCTAAGTAAGGGATCTAAAGCTATGTTAAAAAGTAAGGGAGACAAGGGGATGCCCTGACGCGTTCCTCTCTGGATTTCAAATGTGGAAGAGAGTATACCATTTATGGCCAGCCTGGACACCGGATTCTTATATAACAACTTTATCGCCTCACAGAACCATGGACCAAAGTTTCTAAACTCCAGGATGTCTAGGAGATAGTCCCATGCAACCCTGTCAAATGCTTTGTCGGCGTCCAGGCTGACCACAACAGACTCCAAACATCCATGAGATTTTCCGTAAGAAATTGCACCCAAAGCCGTCCGTATGTTGTATGTTATGGATTTCCCATGGACAAACCCAATTTGTTGAGGCAATATCAGGTTGGGGATTATTTTTTGCACTCTATTAGCTAAGATTTTACTGAAAATTTTAAAGTCTGAATTTAAAAGCGAGATTGGTCTGTATCCTTCCACTAAAGAAGGATCTTTACCCGGTTTAGGGAGCACTATTATGTCTGCTTCATTGAATCGGTCCGGGAGCCGCCCTGAACGCACCATCTGATTAAAAACTTCACAAAGATGTGTCCCTATGCTACCTCCCAAAATCTTATAAAATTCATTACTGTACCCATCAGGGCCAGGAGATTTAGAGAGCTTCAGAGAGCTGATAGTTTGGATGACTTCTGAAGGAGATACAGGAGCATTAAGGATTTCCCTATGTTCCTCCGTTAGTAAAGGTGCCACCTCTGATTGCATAAAGTTAAGAATATCGTCCCCCTCTCTCTTCTCTGCTTTGTATAGGGAACCAAAAAACGATCTAAATTCCTCAACAATCTGCTCATTCTCTATCAACACTCTGCCCTCTTTGGATCGAATCTTGTGAATTCTTGTGGCCTTTCTGTATGGTCTAGTAAGAGATGCAAGTAATTTACCGGGTTTGTTACCCTACTTAAAAAATTTTTGCTTTTGGAGATCAATACTATATGTTGCCCATTCATGAGCGATTGTATCTGCCGATTCCTTTGCCTCAAGATATTGTTTTTTTCGTGAGGGGTGAATTATTAAATTTAAAATTTTTGTATGCTAAGGTTAAGGTCTTCTGAGCTGCCAGGGTCCGCTCCCGCAACTGCTTTTTTTTATGACTTATATATGCAATTATTTGCCCTCTCAACACCGCTTTAGAGGTATCCCAGAAAAGAATTGGAGTTTCACAATGTATTTGGTTATCAGATTTGTACGTGTCCCAAGAGAATTGTACGAATTTTTTGAAGTCGTCTGATTGGTATAAATATGACGGGAACCTCCATTTCCTGTGAAAACAGATTGGCTTAGATAATTTTAGGTTGAACGTTATTGGTGCGTGATCTGAGATATGTATGTCCAAAATTTTGGTTTGTGTGACTTTTGACATAAGTGAGGGGTTCAACAACCAGTAATCAATTCTAGCATGGGAATTATGAACATGTGAAAAGTGAGAGTAATCTCTCTCAACAGGATGTTGAACTCTCCAGATGTCCAATAAACCCAAGTGATCTAAAAGAGATTGTATTAGTCTCCCCTGTGTAGTTATATGGGGGGATTGAGAATTAGACCTGTCCATCTCAAAGTCGTGTACCTCATTAAAGTCGCCACCTATAATCATATTGGAGGTGTCCCATCCTGTAATTTTCTTTAGTATATTAGCCCGGAAAGAAGGATCCGATGAATTTGGTGCATAAATATTAATGACACTGTAAGTTGTCCCCTCTATAACCAGCTTAATACAAACGAACCTCCCCAAAGGATCTTCTAGCACATCCACTATTTCATGGTCAACATTTCTGTTTATCATGATGGCGACACCCCTCTGCTTTTTGGTATAGGAGGCTTCCGCACACACCGTAAATTTTTTGCTAGAAAACCCCGGATGGCTACCCTTCACCCAATGTGTCTCCTGCAAAAGTACAATGTGAAAATTTTTTTGATGTAAATAATGTACAATTTTTTTCCTCTTTACCAGGGAATTCAGGCCATTGACATTCCAAGAGCACCAAAGAAGAGATGTCATAGTGGACATTTTTTGCCTGTTAGTATCCACCATTAACCCACTCCAGTGCGGGAAAAATGATAAGACACACCTGTTACACAATAGTGGGAATCCAGCCTATCCCAGCGAGTAGGCATTAGAATCCCTGGATTAATGATTATCTGAAGTCGAATGCAGAGATTTACTCCCCAATATACCCTCCCCTCCCACAAAATTTGTAACAAAGTACCAAATTCAACATTTCTCTCAAACCTGCATCTCAACGTTAGATGCAAAGGTAAAAATACAGCAAAGAATACCAACATAAAAATAAATGTCAGTTGACATCACCTTATGTGATTTATAAAAGTGTCACTCAGTAAGCCATTCAGAAACTTGCTTACGGCGGTTAGGAGATTTCTCGGACGATCTCCAGAGCCTTCACCGGGTCATCAATGACCCAGTTTTTCCCAGATAGATTAATGCTGGGTATTGTAGGCCGAACCTAACGTTTTTGTCAGCCAGCATCTTACACACCGGGTTGAAGGCCCTGCGTTTGGTCGTCACCAAGGCCGAATAGTCCTGGAACATCAGAACTTTGTGCCCTTCATATGACAGATGCGCTTTCTTCCTGTAGGCAGTAAGTAGACGATTTTTATCTTGAAAGTCAAGGACCTTGAAAATCACCGGTCTTGGTCTATCATTGTCTTTTCCCCTCTGTGGACCTATTCTGTGTGCTCTCTCAACCATTATTGATCCAGATGTTAGATGAATGTCCAAGGCACCCGGCAGCCACTCAGATGTTAATTTGAGCAATTCAGAGGGCTGTACTGATTCAGGTATACCTATCAGTTTCAAGTTATTACGTCTGGAACGATTTTCCAGGTCGTCCACTTTGGATTGAAGTACTGTGACCGTTTTCTCTTTTTCCTCTAAACGTTCTACCATTTCCTTGGTGACCTCCTCCAAGTCAGAGATACGTTGTTCAGCCTCATCCAGACGAGTACCCTGGCTATTAACTTGTGATATTATAGAATCCATCGAAGATTGAAGAGTAGCAAATCTGGAGTCTATTTCGGGCATAAGGCGTTCCATGATGGCATCCACTATTGAATGGAGGTCTCACTACTAGTATCAGAGATGAGTTTAGGCAATGATGATCCTTGTTGATTTCGGGTAGAAGCTCGACCTCCTTTAGTTTGTTTGCCCACAAATTTATCCATGCTTAGTGACATTAGTAAAAAAAAGTAGATGACGGTGATGTCTCAAACAAGAAGCGTTACATTAGAATCTGCTTGGTAGCATACAGTTCCTTTTTAGAAAGTGTAGCCCAGCTGTTCCACGGCCCGTATCACGTTGTGCGGCGTCCTTGGCGCCTGGAGCCTCCCGAGGAACCTGGAGAGGCAGACTTGACAAATAAGTCCCCCGTCCAGGTATTTAATCCTTACTAAAAAGCGACCAAACCTTGGCTTCGCCTCTCGGTAGACTCTCAAGATCACAGATGAAGATGAAGATACTGGGCTCGCAGACAACCCCCGGCAACGATCTTGAGTTGATGTTTTATTCAGTATCCCGCCTGGTATTTCCCATAGATGTCTGTGAGTCGCACATGGTACCAGGGCTATGGGGTACTCGGTACCGAGCCCATTAAAGTCTATGGGGTTTGTCACTGGCAGCAGGACTCGGTCCGTGGCCCTGGGCGCTCATACAATGGGGGGATATTTACAGGGGATTGTAGATTAGTTTGTGATGCCACCTGTGGTTTCTGATCAATTGGACCAGCGCTGCTATATGGATTTTCACAGGGGATGTTATGGGGCAGCTAGATGGTAAGTCTCCCACAGGCGAGACTGGTCCCTGGAAGTCTATGGTGATGATGCAGGGTGTAGTAAATGAAACAGTCTCACACAAGGCAATCTCTTTCCATACCTTTACTTGTAGATGTTTCAGGCAGGTTCTCCCCGGAGCACTGTGAGGCGAAGGATGCACATTCAGACTCCCCCACGGGTAGGTATATGGCCTCCTGTCCTTTGCACTGTGTGATCCAGTCCTGACCTGCATGTAGCTAAGTCTGACTCTGTCTCTGTTCTGTACCTGGCTGAATTGGTGATTGGACCTTCTATTTGGTAGAACAAGTCTTTTCAGGCTGATCGAGCCGACTCCGTCCTCCCTGGTCCTGTTGCTTAACAGCTCTGTGGTACCCTGGGACTTGTAGTCCTACAGGAACTCCGGTGTTCTCCTAAAGGTTGTAGAAATCCTTAAAGGCTCGGACCCCGATGTCCGGTGACTTGTTAGGGAGAGCTATTAATGCTCCTTTTTCCCTCTGCTTCCACTTGCCTTCGACCCTACCTGGGTCCTGCTCACAACACACATTGGCAGCAGGCAAGCTGCCTCTTCGCCGCTCTCTAAGCGTCGGCATGCTTCTTAGTCAGATTTGCTTCAGATTTAGCTCTGACCAGACTAGGGTGGTTTCAGTACACACCCGTACCAGCCTCCATGTATAGGCTCTAAGCAGCTCTCTTTCTGACAGAGCTGGAGCTCAGAACTGAGCTAAACTTCTCTCCTCTCCTCTGATCTTATCTGAACTGCTCCGTGAGCTGCTCTGGCAATTCTCCGGCAATTCTGAGGCAAAGTGAAACTAAAACTGAGTTTATGTGTGCCTGCAACCAGCTCCCTCTAATGGTCTCCTAAGGTAAGCTGGAATGTGTGTGTGCATATTGACCTCTAGTGGGGTCCTCTGTCAGTGCACCCTTCTGGAGATGTGGATTCAGTCGCAGCTGGGCTCCACATTCCCCCTTAGTAGAACTCAGCACTCCGGGGCTGAAATACAAAAACAAAACAGTTAACAGAATAATTAACATTTCAAAACGATTCTTCGTTTACAGGAGGTAAGGCACTTTAACTAAACGTTGCAAGAAAACACTGTTAATATTTACTTCACAGTCCAAGTAAACATATACTTGTGGAGGACCCGCTCCAAACCTCCAACGGTGGTCTTGGGTGGGCTGCAAGACATTTCTGACTTTTCCAGCAGTCCTCACCTTTGGCCACACCAAACGGGTTTTAACTTCTGAGGTAATTAAGTGTAACCAAAATGAGGCACAGAAGTGCTAACTATATACAAGGACAGTTTTTGGGCTAAAAGTGTCCATAGCCACCAGTTCATAAAAGCAATATTGAAGGGAATGACATTTACATACTATATAAATTACTATACTATATACATTTGTGTACAAAAATGATAAATAAATATGTACGTGTGTTAGGCCCTATTCCCTGTACCTAACAGGTAATTGCCCTCTTGTCATCCTTACTGACCTACGTGGTGTAGTAGTAGGTGATGTATCAGTTACTCTACTATTCCTGCGTGCAGGTAAGCTATAGTATTGCCTTAACCTCTCCATGGATCTGACAAGTATACTGCGGGCAGGGCGAGCTGGTTCGACTTCCGCAGGGGATCCTTCTATTTGAGGTTCTGCTGGTGGAGGTTCTACTTGTTGAGGCTCTGCTTGAACAGGTTCTGCTTGAACAGGTTCTTCCGCAACTAACTCTGTTGGTGCAATTGGTGCAACTGGACGTGGATGTTCTTCTGGTGGTTGGTAGAATTGGAGCACAGGAATTATCACAGCTTCTCCAAATCTGGGCCAGTCTGCAGGTAAATCTCCCAAGTCCGTATGTATGACTGTCTCTTCATGCTTTTCTTGATTAACAACAGGTTCTTCCTCACGAAGCTTTAATGGGTCCGGACACAACTTCAAGTGATCTCTGGACACAGTTGCAGTCATTCTTCCTCCATCCTTGCTTATGATGCATGTTTTCCTGTTATCAAATCTAGAACTCTGTATGATATAGGGCTCTCTTTCCCACTGATCATCGAGTTTGTGGAACCTCCTCTTTCTTTTCAGTACGATTTCACCTGGTGCGAATGGTTCAGCTGGCGCACTCTTATTGTAGCGGTCTGCTTGCTTCTCTCGTACTCGATTAAGACTTTCTTCAACGCAGGCCTGTACTCTTCTGTACTGTTCCTTTCTGTTAGTGTCCCAGTCCTCAGTGATCATATCTGCTTCTGGTTCCACAACTCCAAACTCTAAATCCATGGGCAGTTTCCCTGGTCTTGCCCGCATGAGATAGGCTGGGGCGCAGTTGGTGGAACTCACCGGTATATGGTTGTACAGATCTACCAGGTCTGGTAGCAGGTCTGGCCACTGATTCCTCTTTTCGAGTGGGATAGTCTTCAACAGGTCAATAACGATGTGATTCATCTTCTCACAGAGTCCGTTAGTTTGGGGATGGTACGGTGTAGTTCTTATCTTCTTACACCCGTACAAGTGACAGAACTCTTTGAGAGGATACCAGAACTCTTTGAATAATTCAGTGAGCACCTGCTCAGGATATCCGTGTGGTCTGCAGAAATACGCTTGGAACGTTTTTGCTGCTGTCTCTGCCGTCAGATCTTTGACAGGGTCGACCACCAGGAACCTGGAGTAGTGATCCACCATAGTCAAGGCATAGGAATATCCTTTCTGGCTGGATGACAATTTAACATGATCCAAGGCCACGATTTCCAAAGGACGAGTCGTCTGGATGGGCTGCAGGGGTGCCCTCTGACTACTGTAGTCTTTCCGTCTGAGGCCACAGGGTCCACACTTCCGGCACCACTTCTCGATGGAGCTGCGCATTCCTACCCAATAGAAACGGCATTTCAATAAGGTCTCCAGCTTTTTCCAGCCAAAGTGGCCCGCCTGATCGTGGTAAGCTTCTAACACCATCTGGATGTCTGCTCTGGGAACTACTATCTGCCAAACCATTTCATGGGTCCTTGGGTTGACATATCTCCTGCACAGCTTCTCACGGTAGATGAACAACCGACTCCGCTCATTCCACAGCTGCTTAGCTTGTTCAGACGCATCCTTTTCCAATGAGGAACCTTCCTGAGTTATCAGCTCCTTGATACTGCTGACAACGGGATCGCTGTTCTGAGTCTCCCTCCAACTGTGGTGAGGTAAGGGATTTATCATCTTATCACGTGGTCTTCCGCTGGCTTGTTGTTCATAGATCACCCCATTGCGGTGAAAGGCAGGTAGTTCAATCTCTTCCAGATCATCCACTTCTTCTTCAGTGTCTGAGTCATGAGGCATCCTGGACAGGGCATCAGCATTGGCATTCTTGCGGCCCGCCCGGTACTTAACTGTGAATTGATAATTTGACAGTCGAGCCATCCATCGCTGTTCCATAGCTCCCAGCTTGGCTGTTTCAAGATGCGTCAAGGGGTTGTTGTCAGTGTAGGCAGTGAACTTGTTGGAGGCCACGTAGTGTTTGAACCTCTCTGTGATGGCCCAGACCAGTGCTAGGAACTCCAACTTGAAGCTGCTATAGTTCTCTGGGTTCCTTTCGGTCAGACGGAGCTTCCTGCTTGCATAGGCGATGACTTTCTCCAGGCCATTTTGTTTCTGACTGAGGACTGCTCCCAATCCTTCGTTGCTGGCATCAGTATACAGCAGGAACGGCTGGCTGTAGTCAGGATAGGCTAGGATCTTATCACCTGTCAGGATCTCCTTCATTTCCTTGAATGCTTCTGCCTGTTCTTTACCCCAGTGGAATTGAGAATTTCTGCTTTTGTGGGACTGCCCCACCAGGAGGTCTTGCAGAGGGGCTGCTTTCTTAGTGTAATTTTTACGAACCTCCGGTAGTATCCTGTCAGACCTAGGAATTGTCGCACCTCCTTGAGATTTTTCGGCTCCGGCCATTTCTGGATGGCGGTGATCTTCTCAGGATCTGGCGCTACTCCTTCCGAGCTGACGATATGTCCCAGATACTGTACTTTTTGTTTGAGCAGATGGCACTTAGAAGGCTTAAGTTTCATCCCATACTTGGACAGTGACTCAAATACCTCTGCCAGGTGCTTCAAGTGATCTTCATACGTTTTGGAGTACACGATGACATCGTCCAAGTGCAGCAACACAGTCTCGAAGTTGAGATGTCCCAGGCAGCTCTCCATCACTCTCTGGAATGTCCCAGGGGCACTACTGAGTCCAAACGGCATCCTGTCGAACTCACAGAGTCCCATCGGGGTGGTGAAAGCCGTCTTCTCCCGATCCTCTTCAGCCACAGCTACTTGCCAGTACCCACTAGTGAGGTCGAGGGTGGAGAAATAGTTAGCAGTTTTTAGTGCAGCTAAGGATTCTTCAATGCGTGGCAAAGGGTATGCATCTTTATGTGTAATGCGATTTACTTGTCTGTAATCTACACACATTCGCATGCTTCCATCCTTTTTCCTGACCAAAACTAAAGGTGCTGCCCAAGGACTGCAACTATCCCTTATTACCCCTGCTTCTTTCATATCACGCAACATCTCCTTGGCCTTCTGGTAGTGTGCTGGTGGTATAGGCCTGTACCGTTCTTTGATGGGAGGATGATTGCCTGTGGGGATGTGATGTTGAACCCCTTTTATTGTCCCAAAGTCGAGTGGGTGTTTGCTGAATACCTGAGCGTACTCCTGAACTACTCGGTATACTCCTTGTTTCTGGTGGGTTGGAGTGGTGTCTGTCCCAACATGGAGCTGCTGACACCAATCCTCCACCTGAGTGGTCGGACCGTTATCCTCCACTGGTTGTGGGGAGGTTAAGGGCTCCGCTGGGTGAATGGAGTTGTTATCCACAGCATGTAACTTAGCAACAGTGGCATAACGTGGTAATTTGACTTCATCCTCTCCCAGTTGAGAAGACGCACTGGCACCCTCCCATTACGTACATCCACTACCCCTCTGGCAGTTAAGAGTGTAGGTCTGTGTTCTGAACAATGGGGCTCTACTACTGCTTGGTAGTCTCGACCTCTCAGACCTATCGCTGCTCTACACCAAATAAGCATTTCACTCATTGGGGGTATCACAATGGCATTCGGGTCCGTTACCCGTACATTACCAATCTCACCACCGGTCAGTTTCACTTGCTGCTGGCACATCAGGGTTCGGATTTCCTTCTGGATCTCTCCCTTTTGCTTTGGTCTGGCGATTTCGGCAAGCTGTTGGAGCAAAAACACAACCTCCTCCAAACAGTTACTAATAATGTTAGTGCCTAAGACCACATTCAACCCATTTTCTTCATTAACAGTTTTTACTACAAGAAGTCCCTGATTCTTTAGCTCAACTCTCCCCACTTTCACGTCTACATCTTTAGCACCCTGTAACTCAAGCGGGAGGCCATTAGAGGCGTATACTGCAAAGTCAGGGTTTGGGGGTTGGAGACTATCACTGGACCAGTACTTGTTGTAGAGAACATCAGGTATGATGGTTACCTGAGATCCAGTGTCCAGCAGGGCAGGAATTGCAATCCCGTCCAGTATGATGGACAGGTAGGGTCTTCCTCCCACAAACTTGCGGTTCCAGTCTGAGGGGCCTGCAAGGTCTATACCTGGGTGTTGGCCCTTGGACCCAGGTTTTGCTCGTTTAAAGTACACAGACGTGCTGGGTGACCTTCTCGGTGGCAGCGGAAGCAGACAATCTCTCGGCGAGGATGATGCTGGTCGCGGGTCCTCCCCGGGGGTGGCGTTGTCCTCCTCCGATGGGGCGACGTCCTCCCTTTCCTCCGGCGCATCCAAGGAACATCCTCCGGGCAGTCAGCTAGCAGAATCTTTCCTTCTTCCTTCGTCGGCAGTTGCAGGGCACTCATTACAGTGGCCAGGTTTTTGGTCAACTGACGCACTTCTGAGCGCAGACAGTCCAGCTCAGTAGGGGGCGCCACCTGCGTTTTAGCTTCTGCAGCCAGCGGGAAAAAGGGGAATGCTGATGGATGTGGGGTGGCTTCACTCGGGTGACACTGGGTTGCCATCTCAGGTGTTTCCAGAGGTCGTAGTCCTTTTATAGCCATATCCTTAAGAGCATCAAAGGTAGCATCAGGATGATCCAAGGACCACCAGTGCACAGTCCTGCCTTCAGTTTGAGACCTCAGTCCCCGTACAAATTGTTCTTTTAACATTTTATTTTCGTTAGAGTCACTCATGGGGTTAACTTGCTTGAGTGCTCTCAGGGCCCCTTGTAATCGGCAGGCATAGTCCCTTATGCTATCATCTGGTTTCTGGGAGCAGTTGTAAAACCTCATCCTGAGATCTGTTTCAGTGCGGTCCTCAAAGATAGTCTGTAGCTTTGAAAAAATTGCAAGCACTGACTCTTGATCTGCAGCTGTCCAATTCTCTATCTCTCTCTCTGCAGCATCAGTTAATTGCCCTATTACCACTGCAGCTCTCTGCTTCTCTGTCATGGGGTACATGTCCATTATGCTGCATATTTTTCGCTTGAACCCCGACAGAGTGTCTGGCTTGCCACTGTACTGAGGGAGCCACTTCGCTCCTGGCATATATGGTAGCGTTAGCGGTACTATTGGGGCTATAGGACCGGGTAAGGGGGCAACATCTCCCACATTTCCGTCCTGCGCTGCATCGTCAGGTGGTACGATATTGGGGCCGCCGGCCGGGGCCACGCTGTCGGCTTGTTGCTGAAACATGTCGGCACCCCCTTAGTTAATCGGAGCCTACCTTCTCTGAAGGCTGCAGCTCTGCAGGCACAGCGGTGGGGACAGGACCTGTGTCGCTGGCGCTCTGACGTCAGAGCGTTCACTGGAACTTTTCACAGGACCTGCCGCCGCGTCAGCGTTGGGGGCGTGTCCAGGTCTCGGCGCTCTTTTACAGGTACGCCCACCTTCTTCACCAGCAGGGCGCGAATATAGCGGCACAATGGCGGGAAACGGCGCCAAATTCACACAACAGCAGCACAGTCTTTTGCACAAAACGATCAATATAGGCACACAGGACTCACATCCAGTAAGCTTCTCATCCTGTTCGTGACGCCAAAGATGAGTCGCACATGGTACCAGGGCTATGGGGTACTCGGTACCGAGCCCATTAAAGTCTATGGGGTTTGTCACTGGCAGCAGGACTCGGTCCGTGGCCCTGGGCGCTCATACAATGGGGGATATTTACAGGGGATTGTAGATTAGTTCGTGATGCCACCTGTGGTTTCTGATTAATTGGACCAGCGCTGCTATATGGATTTTCACAGGGGATGTTATGGGGCAGCTAGATGGTAAGTCTCCCACAGGCGAGACTGGTCCCTGGAAGTCTATGGTGATGATGCAGGGTGTAGTAAATGAAACAGTCTCACACAAGGCAGTCTCTTTCCATACCTTTACTTGTAGATGTTTCAGGCAGGTTCTCCCCGGAGCACTGTGAGGCGAAGGATGCACATTCAGACTCCCCCACGGGTAGGTATATGGCCTCCTGTCCTTTGCACTGTGTGATCCAGTCCTGACCTGCATGTAGCTAAGTCTGACTCTGTCTCTGTTCTGTACCTGGCTGAATTGGTGATTGGACCTTCTATTTGGTAGAACAAGTCTTTTCAGGCTGATCGAGCCGACTCCGTCCTCCCTGGTCCTGTTGCTTAACAGCTCTGTGGTACCCTGGGACTTGTAGTCCTACAGGAACTCCGGTGTTCTCCTAAAGGTTGTAGAAATCCTTAAAGGCTCAGACCCCGATGTCCGGTGACTTGTTAGGGAGAGCTATTAATGCTCCTTTTTCCCTCTGCTTCCACTTGCCTTCGACCCTACCCGGGTCCTGCTCACAACACACATTGGCAGCAGGCAAGCTGCCTCTTCGCCGCTCTCTAAGCGTCGGCACGCTTCTTAGTCAGATTTGCTTCAGATTTAGCTCTGACCAGACTAGGGTGGTTTCAGTACACACCCGTACCAGCCTCCATGTATAGGCTCTAAGCAGCTCTGTTTCTGACAGAGCTGGGGCTCAGAACTGAGCTAAACTTCTCTCCTCTCCTCTGATCTTATCTGAGCTGCTCCGTGAGCTGCTCTGGCAATTCTCCGGCAATTCTGAGGCAAAGTGAAACTAAAACTGAGTTTATATGTGCCTGCAACCAGCTCCCTCTAATGGTCTCCTAAGGCAAGCTGGAATGTGTGTGTGCATATTGACCTCTAGTGGGGTCCTCTGTCAGTGCACCCTTCTGGAGATGTGGATTCAGTCGCAGCTGGGCTCCACATCTGCAGCTAATATTACTTATAAGTAGCTTTGGGAGGGCATTGGGGGGGTGAAGCAGTCACTCCAATGGTTCTCGCCCTCCATCAGCAAGCCCATTCCAAGTTGTGTGTTTGTACGTTAGAGTAATTGTTAGGAGCGTGAACAGAATCCTAAGATACGGCCCTCAGGAAGATGTTATTAGAAATAGAAAGGAGCTTAAATGTTATTCTAAATTCCGCCACTAGATGTCACCAAAGTCCCTATGTTATTTGACCCAGAGTAGTGTTGAGCGATACTGCTCGATATCGAAAAATATCGGATCGGAATGGTATAACCGATATCACTAAATATCGCTGATATCCGATTCCGATAGCGGAAGTCCCATGTAAGTCTATGGGAACAAAATATCGCAACAAAAAAAACCCTTTCTTTCGTTGTAAACACAAAATATACACACATAGAATACATATATATATATATATACATGTCATTGTGACATATATATATAAACATATATTTATAGTTTATTCACTTCTACATAGTAAAATAGACTCTGTGCTTGAGAATTGCTAAAATCATCAGAGAATGTATTTGCCAATTTTTTCCGCCATATCTGCGTCACGACGAGGCACTGGTGAAGAAGAAGGGCGTGCTCTTCATGGGTGTCACTCACTCAGTGGCGTGAAAACGATGGCCGACCAGTGTAAATGTTACTGCAATGTAACATCGTGCCCCACAGCTCTGGAGTTCCGCCTCCTCATCCTCCTCAGTGTGCGGAAACTAACACGAAGGTCCCGCCTCCCTACAAAAGAGGGGCCCTCTCCAGATGCTAATGACACATGTGACTTGGCAGGGATGGCTAATGGACACGAGCAGAAGTGTGAAGGGATGGAGCAGTCAGAGCTCTCCCCCCACGGAAGCGACCCGATCGCCACGGAATCACCGTTGGGCACCCGGCCTGTAAACCCTCCTACGCTGCAAGAAGCGGAGGATACCCTAAGAGGCCTGGCCCGGCACCGGGAGGAGGTCGCCAGGATGGAAGCGAGCTGGCGTGCCCTAAAAATAAACTTGGAGCGGCACCAATCCCTCTTACCTGAAGTGTCTGTACCGGAAGGTGAGGCTCCCGTTCTAGTAGAGGAGCCCTTGCAATGTGATCCGGTTGATGTTGTCGCAGTGGAGGCACCCGTTCCTGCAAAAACCGAAGCACCGTCAGCACCCCAGATCCCGCTGTCTGCCCCCGTCGCTGAGACAGAAGAAGCGACACCCGTCCTCATGGAGGAGGCCGCGCAGGCACCAGAGGTCTACCTGTCTGTACCGGAGCCCCGACTGTCATCTGATTTAGAGCCGTCTGCTTCCTCCGCAGAGGAGCGCCGCCAGGACTGGGGGTCGCCAGGAGAGCTGCCGCAAACCGGACATCGCAAGCTGCAGTGGAGTGGTGGAGACATGGAGCTGCTGGTGGAGGAGAATTTCAACCGGCGTCAGGAGGAAGAGTGGAGACGTTGGGAGCGGGAAGCAGAGCGACAAAGGGAGCAGCGAGAAACCCAAAAACTTCGCCAACGTCAGGTGGAGAAGGACCGGGCAGATAAGGACCGGATGAGAAAGGATAAAGGAACCCTGAGGGAGCCGCGGCGTAAGGGTGCAGTACGGAGCTTTAAATTGAAAGGTGGTTGGGGCTTCATCCAGGAGCCTGGACTTTATTTAGAAGTTTTTGTGACCCGGCGGGACGTGGAGACTCACCTCCCAGAAGGACACCCGGGGAGGGACCTGTTGCCAGGAGACTTGGTGACTTACACCCGACACTGGGGTTACAATGGGTGGTACGCCCTAAATGTTACCAGGTGCGACCCCTACTCCCCAGAGTGTCAGGAACCTGTGAGACCCTCGGAGCCTTCAGCCTCCCACATCCAGGCCTCTGCAAAAGTGCCCACCCCACGCCGTAAATCTCCACAGCCTCCCTCAGTGGTCTCCTCAGCAGCCCCAGCTATGGACATGATAACTATAGCTGGCCCGTACCCGGCGCCTGTTAGGCCCCCTGGGGTACGTTCAGTCCGGGACATAGGGTTCCAGACCCGGAGGGAGATGAAAGAGGTGGCCACACAGACCCAGATAGCGGGTCACGACTTGACTGTACAGGCCACACGACGTCATCAGGTCCTGGTGGTCCTTGGTGCCTCGGATGTTTGGCAAGCATCAGAAGAGTACCAGGTGGTACCTGGAACACCCCGGCCAAAGAAGTATAAATAACCCGGACAGGGTCCCTGTATGTAAATAGTTAAATTGTTGATAAATAGTTAAATTGTTGATGTACCCGGACGGGTGAATGTTCATAAAAAAGTTTTTTAATTTAATAAAAAAAAAAAAAACACATTTTTCATTACTTTTATTACAGTCTCATCCTGCGACGCCATCGATCTCCTGTAAAAAAATGAAAAAAAAAGTATACCACCTGACCGACGCAGTCCATAGTAACGAGTGTCCCACGACGATCCAGCTCTGCTACATCAGAATGACAGGCAGAGCCTGTCATCCCGGCGCAGCACAGCTGATTACCTGCTTCCCCGGCGGTGACGTCATCGGACTGGTTTACGGCCGGGATTACCCTGCAGTCACTGCAGTTATCGCGAAAAACTGCATGTGACCGCCAGGGAGAAGATAATGGCGGCCTCAAGCAGTCCAGGACGTGACCGCCGGAGATCTTCTGCCAGGTAAGTGCCGCTGACTCCTGACAGACCCGACCGACGGACACTCACAGTGACAGTGACAAATCCGATTCCGGTATTCGATATGACGAAAATATCGGTATTCGGAATCGAAAGGCCGATACAGCTAATATCGGCCGATATCCGATATTTGCAGTATCGTATCGCTCAACACTAACCCAGAGGCTTTATGCTTGTTGTTCGCTGTAATATTCACTTGGGGACACAAAAAAGTTCAAGAATTTTGATGATAGTTTAACAATGAGGGGTTAAAGTCAGAGAGGCAATGTATCTCATTCAAACTTGTGCTCTCTGAATGCCTCCAGTCCCAGCCTTGGACATAGAAATATGCCTCTCCTTCAAATGTTATTCCCCCAAGATGGCGGCTGTTCTCTGTGGCGGTAAAAATCCACTGACATGAAGCTCAATGACGGGCGCTCCTATGCTCACTGGTCTCACTTCGTCCAGACCTCCTCTACCCTCCCCTCTGCGGTGCACAAGTCCGTGACAGTCCTGTCGGGTGTTCCACCAGCGCAGGGCCAAGCAGGGCGAGTATAGATTATGTGGTCCGTGCTGCGCAGTAGAGGCCAGAAGGCAGGCAGGGTCTCCTCTTACCTCCACTCCACGGACCTCTCAGAGCGAGTTGGGATTCCCGGCTGCGGCTCCCTCAGCGACGCCGTGCTCTCCTCAAGGTGTCCCTCTACGTCCAGCACCGCCGATGGGTTCCAGAGCCGTCTCGTCAGGCCTGCACACAATATCCTGGGCTGCACCGCAGACCCATGGGGGAGACCGCGGATTGCGGATCGCCTTTGAACCGGGCTATTGGAGCTAGTGCTCCAGAAGTCCCTGGTTGAGGAGTCCCTTCGTCTCAGGTTCTTCCTGGTATGTTTGCGACGATGAGTGGTCCCGGGGTAATTAGGGAAACGCCGTAATCTCCTGTTACTTTGAGGAGCTCTCCGCCATGCGACCTTCTCTCTCAGATGCTGGACCCCCGTGGTACTCATTCTATTAGGTCATCTATACAAAGCTCCACTAGCGTTACAAAAAAAAAAAATTTTTATCTGCATCTTGCCTGTAGAATAATTTTGGGCATAGTAACAGTGTGTGGTACTCATTCTATTAGGCCATCTATACAAAGCTCCACCAGCCTTAAAAAAAAGAATTTCTATCTGCATCTTGCCTGGACAATAATTTTGGGCATAGTAGAAGTGTGTGGTACTCATTCTATTAGGCCATCTATACAAAGCTCCACCAGCGTTAAAAAAATAAGAATTTTTATCTGCATCTTGCCTGGACAATAATTTTGGGCATAGTAGCAGTGTGTGGTACTCATTCTATTAGGCCATCTATACAAAGCTCCACCAGCGTTAAAAAAAAATAATTTTTATCTGCATCTTGCCTGAACAATAATTTTGGGCAAAGTAGCAGTGTGTGGTACTCATTCTATTAGGCCATCTATACAAAGCTCCACCAGCGTTAAAAAAAAAGGAATTTTTATCTGCATCTTGCCTGAACAATAATTTTGGGCAAAGTAGCAGTGTGTGGTACTCATTCTATTAGGCCATCTATACAAAACTCCACCAGCGTTAAAAAAAAGGAATTTTTATCTGCATCTTGCCTGGACAATAATTTTGGGCATAGTAGCAGTGTGTGGTACTCATTCTATTAGGCCATCTATACAAAGCTCCACCAGCGTTAAAAAAAATAAGAATTTTTATCTGCATCTTGCCTGGACAATAATTTTGGGCATAGTAGCAGTGTGTGGTACTCATTCTATTAGGCCATCTATACAAAGCTCCACCAGCGTTAAAAAAAAAGAATTTTTATCTGCATCTTGCCTGAACAATAATTTTGGGCAAAGTAGCAGTGTGTGGTACTCATTCTATTAGGCCATCTATACAAAGCTCCACCAGCGTTAAAAAAAAAAAGGAATTTTTATCTGCATCTTGCCTGAACAATAATTTTGGGCAAAGTAGCAGTGTGTGGTACTCATTCTATTAGGCCATCTATACAAAACTCCACCAGCGTTAAAAAAAAGGAATTTTTATCTGCATCTTGCCTGGACAATAATTTTGGGCATAGTAGCAGTGTGTGGTACTCATTCTATTAGGCCATCTGTTATGTTTTGGTAGCTGAGGAGAATAAGCAAAAACGGCAATACACCAGAGAGGCTGGAACCTATTGGATTGCAATAACCTGAACTAACCACACAACTAGAGGTAGCCGTGGAGCGTTCCTACGTTGATCCTAGACACCTCGTCACAGCCTGAGAGATATCTACACCTAAAGGCAGAAAGATGATTGCTATCTGCCCCGGAGCAGATCCCCAAAGAAAATAGGAAGTCCCCAAACATGTAATGATGGTTAGACAAGAAGAAGCACGGACACAGACAGAAAATAGAATGAGCAAACGCTGGGGCCCAATCTGTCTAGACAGAAACGTACAGGAAAGGATACTCACTGCAATCCAAAAAAAACCCTAAAAAATACCAACTCTTCTGATTGCAAAAACACCTGAGATCACATGATCTCTACCACCTAATCAGATCTCTGGTGTAACAAAACTAAGCCGCAGCCAATGAAAAAACAGGAAAAAGCACATGAACAAACAACAGTGGCTCCAGATAAACTGAGAGGAGCACAAGCCCCCGGAGGGGACCTGGCTGACCTTCACAGAAGTGCAAGGAACAATGCAAAAAGCAAGCACAAAAATAAAAGCAGAAAATATCTTATCTGATAGCAGAAGATGCAGGCAAGACTCAGCAAACTTCCAAATGAACCAGGAACCACAATTGAGACAAGAACAATTGATCAACCGGCAACCATCATGGGAGGGAACCTCCCTTATATCAGACCAGTCCGTGATCCCAGATTGCCATTCCTCGCTGAAAGGTTCAGTACTGTCTGTAACCACCAGAGGGAGCCTCTGCTCTGAAACCATCTCTAGCACATTCATAACAGTACCCCCCCTTGAGGAGGGGTTACCAAACCCTCACTTGTGCAACCAGGCCGATCAGGATGAGCTCGGTGATAGGCACGGATCAGTCTCCTAGCATGGATGTCCGAAGCAAACATCCAAGAATTGTCCTCCTGACCATAACCTCTCCACTTAACCAAATACTGGAGTTTCTGTCTAGAAAAAGGAGAATCCAATATTTTCTCAACCACATACTCCAGATTGCCCTCAACCAAAACAGGGTCAGGAGGCGCAGCCATAGGAACCACTGGCTCGACAAACCTCTTCAATAAGGACTTGTGGAAAACGTTATGGATCTTAAATGTCCCTGGAAGAAGCAAACGGAAGGAAACAGGATTAAGAATCTCCATGATCTTATAAGGTCCAATGAACCTAGGCTTAAACTTTGGAGATGCAACCTTCATAGGGATATTTCTTGAGGACAACCAAACCAAGTTCCCCACTTCAAACCGAGGACCATCAGTCCTATGCCGGTTGGCAAACCGTTGGGCCTTCTCCTGAGAGAGAGACAACCTCTCCACTACCTTGTCCCAAATCTGCTGCATTCGCTCCACAACAGAGTCAACACCGGGACAGACAGAAGCCTCCGCCTGTCCCGAAGAAAATCGAGGGTGAAACCCAAAATTGCAGAAAAATGGAGACATCAAGGTGGCAGAGCTAGCCCTGTTATTAAGAGCAAACTCAGCCAAAGGCAAAAAAGAGACCCAGTCATCTTGATCAGCAGACACAAAACATCTCAAATAAGTCTCCAAGGTCTGGTTTGTTCTCTCGGTTTGTCCATTGGTCTGAGGATGAAAAGCAGAGGAGGAAGATAATTGAACACCAAGTTTAGAACAAAATGTCCTCCAAAATCTGGAAACAAACTAGACTCCTCTGTCAGACACAATGTTCTCCGGAATGCCATGTAACCGAACCACGTGCTGAAGGAAAAAAGACACCAATTCGGAGGAGGAAGGTAACTTAGGTAATGGCACAAGATATATCATCTTGGAAAACCTATCACAGATTACCCAGATAACGGTCATTCTCTGAGAAACAGGGAGGTCGGAAATAAAATCCATAGAGATATGGGTCCATGGCCTCTTGGGCACAGGTAATGGCATTAACAAACCACTAGAGCGAGAGCAAGGCTTGGAGCGAGAGCAAGTCCCACAGGACTGCACAAACTCCCTGACATCACGAGACAAAGTAGGCCACCAAAAGGACCGACTCACCAAGTCTCTGGTATCAAAAATCCCGGGATGACTAGCCAATGCGGAACAATGAATCTCAGACATCACACTCTTCTTCCACTGGTCTGGGACAAACAATTTCCCAATAGGGCAGAGCTCAGGATTATCCTCCTGACACCCTTCCAGAGCCAGTCTCAAATTGGGCGAGATGGCGGAAAGAACTACACCCTCTTTCAAAATAACAGTAGGATCAGATAACTCAGGAGAGTCCGCAAAGAAACTCCTCGAGAGGGCATCCGCCTTAACATTCTTAGTGCCAGGAAGAAAAGAAACCACAAAATTAAAACGCGTGAAAAACAAGGCCCACCTGGCCTGTCTAGGAATAAGACGCTTGGCTGATTCGAGATAAACCAGATTCTTATGGTCCGTGAGGACCACCACCTGATGTTTGGCTCCTTCCAGCCAATGTCTCCACTCTTCAAAGGCCCACTTCATGGCCAATAACTCCCGATTACCCACGTCATAATTACGTTCAGTTGGAGAAAATTTTCGAGAGAAAAAGGCACAAGGGTTACTCTTAGAGGTCTCTGGATCTTTTTGGGACAAAACGGCGCCTGCCCCAATTTCAGAGGCATCAACCTCCACCTGAAACGGTAGAGAAACATCAGGCTGCTGTAGAACAGGAGCAAAAGTGAATCTCTGCTTAAGTTCCTGAAACGCAGAGACTGCCTCAGGAGGCCAATTCACCACATCAGAACCCTTTTTGGTCAAATCAGTCAATGGTTTAACAATACCGGAGAAATTACCAATAAATTTACGATAAAAATTGGCAAAACCCAAAAATCTCTGAAGAGCCTTTAATGAAGTAGGTTGGACCCAATCACAGATGGCCTGAACCTTGACCGGGTCCATTTCAATAACAGACGGAGACAAAATGAATCCCAGAAATGAGACCTTCTGTACTCCAAAAAGACACTTTGATCCCTTCACATACAGTGCATTCTCTCTCAAAATCTGGAACACAGTCCGAACATGTTTCACATGAGAGTCCCAGTCATTGGAAAAAATCAAGATATCATCCAAATAAACAATCAGAAATTTATCCACAAAATCCCTGAAAATATCATTCATGAAGGATTGGAAGACGGAAGGAGCATTAGTGAGCCCAAAGGGCATCACTAGGTACTCAAAATGCCCCTCTGGGGTATTAAACGCCATCTTCCATTCATCCCCGTGCTTAATGCGAATAAGGTTATATGCCCCCCTGAGGTCAAGCTTTGTAAACCAACTAGCACTTTTCACCTTGGAAAACAGGTCAGAAATCAAGGGTAACGGATATTGATACTTCACAGTGATCTTATTCAAAAGTCGATAATCAATACACTGCCTCAATGAACCATCCATTTTGGCCACAAAGAAAAAACCGGCATCCGAGGGTGAAGAGGATGGTCTGATATGACCCTTCTCCAATGACTCCTTGATATAAGATCGCATAGCATCGTGTTCAGGTACAGACAAGTTAAAAAGGCGACCTTTAGGAAATTTACCACCAGGCACTAATTCAATAGCGCAATCATAGCTCCTGTGAGGGGGCAAGGATGCAGATTTACTTTCACTAAATACATCTGAAAAATCAGTCAAAAAGTCAGGAACATCCTGAGACTGGGGAGAGGCAGAAAAAACAGGAGTGTCGGCATTATCACATTGGCAGCCCCAGCTGGTCACAGACACAGATTTCCAATCCAAAACAGGATTATGAGACTGTAACCAAGGGAAACCTAGTACAATAATGTCATGCAGATTATACAGCACCAGAAATTTGCAACTCTCCTGATGATCTGGTTCAACCCTCATTATCACCTGAGTAGAAAACTGGGGTTTATTCTCCGCCAAAGGGGTAGAATCAATGCCCAGTAGGGGAATAGACTTCCGCAGGGGTATCATGGGAAACCCACAACGTTTGGCAAACTCAAAATCCATCAGGTTAATAGCTGTTCCTGAATCAACAAAATCCTGAGCAGAAAATGTGGACAGGGAGCAAATCAGGGTAACAGTCAACAGAAATTTAGTCTGAACACTACCCAAGACAACTGAGCGTGCAAAACGTCTTCCCCGCTTAGGGCAGACTGAAATAGCATGAGAGGCGTCACCACAGTAGAAACATAACCCATTGCACTTTCAAAACTCATGACGCTGTGCCCCAGAAGTCACTCAATCACACTGCATGGGCTCAGAAGCTGGCTCACAAGGCAACACTATCTCACGCATACCTCTGCGCTTAAGCAAACGTCTGTCAATTTGAATAGCCAATGACATAGAATCATTGAGACCAGAGGGAGCAGGGAATCCCACCATAACATCCTTTACATTCTCTGACAGCCCCTTCCGAAAAAGGGCTGCCAAAGCATCATCATTCCATTTGGTCAGGACTGCCCACTTTCGGAATTTCTGACAGTACAACTCAGCGTCTTCAAGACCCTGATTTAATGCCAACAAGGTTTTTTCAGCTTGATCAGTGACATTAGGTTCATCGTACAATAACCCCAGAGCCAGAAAAAATACATCAACATCATTCAAAACAGGATCCCCAGGTGTCAGGGAAAAAGCCTAATTCTGAGGGTTGCCTCGCAGGAGAGAGATGACAATTTGAACCTGCTGTGCTGCGTTCCCTGAGGACTTAGGCTTTAAGGCAAAAAACAACTTACAGTTATTTTTTAAATTCAGAAATTTAGCCCGATCCCCCAAAAACAAATCTGGCATGGGGATCCTAGGTTCCACAACCGGCAACCCAGCAAGATAGGTAGCAATACTCCGAACCTCAGTGGCAAGCTGATCCACACGGCCAGACAACTGTGCAAGCTCCATTGAGAGAAAAAAAAAATCCTCTTCAGCACCCAGAGAAAAAGAGGGAAAAAAATGCAACAAACAGGGAAGAAAAAAAAAATCTCTGACAACTCTGACTTTTTTTTTTCCTTTTTTTTCACCCTATTTTTCCCTTCTATGAGTACCATATAATTTTCAGTTTGGGCCGGTGATACTGTTATATTTTGGTAGCTGAGGAGAATAAGCAAAAACGGCAATACACCAGAGAGGCTGGAACCTATTGGATTGCAGTAACCTGAACTAACCACACAACTAGAGGTTGCCGTGGAGCGTTCCTACGTTGATCCTAGACGCCTCGTCACAGCCTGAGAGATATCTACACCTAAAGGCAGAAAGATGAAAGCTATCTGCCCTGGAGAAGATCCCCAAAGAAAATAGGAAGCCCCCAAACATGTAATGACGGTTAGACAAGAAGAAGCACGGACACAGACAGAAAATAGAATGAGCAAACGCTGGGGCCCAATCTGTCTAGACAGAAAAGTACAGGAAAGGATACTCACTGCAATCCAAAAAAACCCCTAAAAAATACCAACTCTTCTGATTGCAAAAACACCTGAGATCACACGATCTCTACCACCTAATCAGATCTCTGGTGTAACAAAACTAAGCCGCAGCCACTGAAAAAACAGGAAAAAGCAAATGAACAAACAACAGTGGCTCCAGATAAACTGAGAGGAGCACAAGCCCCGGAGGGGACCTGGCTGACCTCCACAGAAGTGCAGGGAACAATGCAAAAAGCAAGCACAAAAATAAAAGCAGAAAATATCTTATCTGATAGCAGAAGATGCAGGCAAGACTCAGCAAACTTCCAAATGAACCAGGAACCACAATTGAGACAAGAACAATTGATCAACTGATCAACCGGCAACCATCATGGGAGGGAACCTCCCTTATATCAGACCAGTCCGTGATCCCAGATTGCCATTCCTCGCTGAAAGGTTCAGTACTGTCTGTAACCACCAGAGGGAGCCTCTATTCAGAAACCATCTCTAGCACATTCATAACAGCCATCTATGCAAAGCTCCACCAGCCTTAAAAAAAAAAAGAATTTCAATCTGCATCTTGCCTGGACAATAATTTTGGGCATAGTAGCAGTGTGTGGTACTCATTGTATTAGGCCATCTATGCAAAGCTCCACCAGCATTGAAATACTCATAACTTTTTGCTGCATCTTGCCTGTAGAATAATTGTGGGCATAGTAGCAGTGTGTGGTTCTCATTTTATTAGGCCATCTATACAAAGCTCCACCAGCGTTAAAAAAAAAAAAGAACTTTTATCTGCATCTTGCCTGGACAATAATTCTGAGCATAGTAGCAGTGTGTGGTACTCATTCTATTAGGCCATCTATACAAAGCTCCACCAGTGTTAAAAAAAAAAAGAATTTTTATCTGCAACTTGCCTGGACAATAATTTTGGGCATAGTAGCAGTGTGTGGTACTCATTCTATTAGGCCATCTATACAAAGCTCCACCAGCCTTAAAAAAAGAAAAAGAATTTCTATCTGCATCTTGCCTGGACAATAACTTTGGGCATAGTAGCAGTGTGTGGTATTCATTATATTAGGCCATCTATACAAAGCTCCACCAGCATTGACATACTCATAATTTTTTACTGTATCTTGCCTGTAGAATAATTGTGGGCATAGTAGCAGTCTGTGGTACTCATTGTATTAGGCCATCTATACAATGCTCCACCAGCGTTCAAATACTAAGAATTTTTTGCATCCATCGTTTTTTGTGCAAACAACTCCAGAGTTGTCAATTAGGTAACCACCAAAATGAGTGGCAAAAGGCCTGCTGCTGGTGGAAAGGGGAATAGGCATGTTGGGAAGGGGGGGGGTAGGTGTTAAAGCAACAGTAACATCTGCAGAAGAAAGACCATCTTCCAGCCAAACTAAGATGTCTACTTCTTTTAGTGGACAATGTGGTACGATCCCTTTCTTACGGGCACGCCCATCGCTACAAATTCCAGATGAGGCACAAAAACAGCAGGTGCTTCAACAGATATCAAGTGCTCCTTTAAGTCGGCTTTCCTCCACCTCAACTTCAACATCTCAAAAACTCCAGTCCTCAGAGGTATCACCCCAATCGCACTTGCTTCCTCACAGCTCCCAAGTCTCCAGCTGCCCGTCTGAGTATGGGGTAGAACAGATGGTTGAGTCTGCAGAGCTGTTTACTCATACTATAGCCTGGGAATCAGAGGTCGTCTCCACAGCTTCTGTGAATCGAGACGAGGAAATGATCTGCACTGATGCCCAGAATGTTTATGAGTCGGATCCAGGACCAGATGAAGAAGGTTCTGAGCATAATGTAGACCCTCGTTCCCAAACTGTAACTCCTGTTGGTGGAGACAATGAGGAAGACGATGCTGAGACTCAAATACCTGATTTGAGTGACAACTTGAGTTTTGTGTCAGGGCAGGAAGAGGGTGGCTCTGAGGACGACGGGTGTGAGAACACACAGGGTGATGATGACGAGATTGCAGATCCCACTTACTGTCAATCCACAGTCACAGTCGATGAGGTCAGCAGAGGAGGTGGAGGAGGATTCGAGTGACTACGAGGTCAGGGTGCGCCTTCCTGGACAGAGATGTAGTACTGGAAGCACGTCACCAACTGCATCCTCAACCACAACTCTGCCTCTGACCACAAGTCATGGTGGCTCTTCAGGTCGCATGGGTTCTAAGCCTTGCATAGCCTGGGCATTTTTTAACATCGATAAGGATGACCCAACTCGTATTATCTGTAACATTTATGACCAAAAGCTAAGTAGAGGCCAAAAAATCCATAGTTTGAGTACTTCATGCATGAACCGTCACATGGATATGAAGCATAAGTTGCAGTGGCAAGCTCACTGTGCTACAATGCGGCCTAGCGGGCCGGCCCAACCACCGTCTGCCCCATCTTGTGCATCCGCGACCGTGGCCTCTTCATCCTCTGTGACTGGGGGGACAGTCAGACCTGTTTTGAGACTCAGACCTGGCACCTCTTTACCCGCAACAGCCAGTCAGATTGGCAGGTCATCAGTTCATTTGAAAGTGGAAACACCAGCTGGTGTTGAGCGCTCTCCGACATCGAGAGCACCACCTTTGGATCAAGGCAACCTAACTTTTGCGCCTGTATCTTCCTCACAGACCGTCAGTTGTCCGGGGACACCCTACTCAACCCCGTCTAGGCACAACAGCCAGCCCTCGGTCCCTCAGATGTGGACAAGTAAAAGACCATTTCCTCCTAGCCATGAGAAAACTAAGAGGTTGAATTTCACCATCTGCAAGCTCTTGGCTACAGAAATGCTGCCTTTCCGCCTTGTGGACACAGAGGATTTTCGAGACCTTATGTCCGTTGCAGTGCCCCAGTACCAGATGCCCAGTCAGCACTACTTCTCAAAGAAAGGTGTGCCTGCGCTCACCCAGCATGTCGCACACAACATCACCGCTTCTTTGAGAAACTCAGTGTGTGACAGGGTGCATGTCATCACAGACACTTGAACGAGTAGGCATGGACAGGGGCGTTACATGTCGCTGACTGGGCACTGGATAACTATGGTGACAGCAGGACAAGGGGCTGCTGTCCAAGTCTTGCCGTCCCCACGAGTTGTGCGTCAATCCTCTTTATCTCGAAATTCCTCCACTACTTCTCCATCCTCAACCTCCTCTCAGTCCTCCACCTGCACCCAAAGCCTGTCTGGTCATGCCACAGGCTTTCTAACTGCACAGAAGGGATCCTGCACACCTCCCCTTGCTATGCTGGCAGAAGGGCTCAATGTAATCAGGCGGTTTGTACGTTGAAATGTCTGGGAAATGTGAGTCACACAGCTGGGGAGTTGTGGTCAGCTCTGGAGAACCAGTTTCATGAATGGTTGTCTCCACTGGACCTGCAACCAGGGAAGGCCGTGTGCGACAATGCCGCAAACCTGGGTGCGGCCCTTCGCTGGGGCAATGTCACACACGTGCCTTGTATGGCTCACGTGTTGAACCTGGTTGTCCAGCAATTTTTAGCCCACTATCCCGGACTACATGGCCTTCTGCAGAGGGCATGGTCACTGTGTGCTCACTTCCGCCGTTCGCATCCCGCAGCTCAGCGACTTACATCTCTACAGAAGTCGTTGGGCCTGCCACTTCACCGGCTAAAATGTGATGTGCCAACACGGTGGAATTCAACTCTGCACATATTGCAGCGACTGTTGCAGCACCGACAAGCCCTGGGGCTGCATTATATTCTATGGGGGCTGCATTATACTATATGAGGGGGGCTGCATTATATTCTATGGGGTTTGCATTATACTCTGGGGTGGCTGCACTATGCTCCATGGGGTGACTGCATTATACTATATGTGGGCTGTATTATACTGTATCGAGGACTGTGGGGAATACATTATACCATATGAAGAACTATGGGGTGCATTATACTATGGGAAGTGAATTGTACTACATGGATGACTATGGCGGTGCATTATACTATATGGAGGGCTGCCGATACAGTTCAAAGCAATGATGGAGGAGAGAGCGTCTTCTGAAGCTCCCTCTCCCATCATTCCCCGCTCTGCCTCTGACACAGCGGGTGCGCGATGGCGTCATCGCGCACTCACTATGTACCAGGCAGTGCAGGAGAAATGAGCCGGGAGCAGCGCGGGCACGAGGAGAGGTGAGGAGTGTGGTTTTTTTTTTTTTTAACTATGTCAGTGAGTACTGAACCGTGGCAGTGGGGCCATTCCTGGGGGGAGATGAGGGCTGTGTTATATGGGCCGCGCTATATTCTATGCGGGCCACGCTATATACTATGCGGGCCGTGCTATATACTATGTGGGCCGCACTATATACTATGTGGGCCGCGCTATATACTATGTGGGCTGCACTATATACTATGTGGGGAGCGCTATATACTATGCAGGGCACGCTATATACTATGCGGGCAGCAATATATACTGTTATGATTTGGTAGCTGAGGAGAGCAGGCAAAAATGGCACTACAGAGAGGTTGGAATCTACTGGATTGCAGTACCCTGACTAACCACCACAACTAAAGGCAGCCGTGGAGCGTTCCTACGTTGGTCCTAGACGCCTCGTCACAGCCTGAGAGGTTAACTACACCTAAAGATAGAAAGAGGAAAGCTATCTGCCCTGGAGCAGATCCCCAAAGAACATAGGAAGCCCCAAAACATGTAATGGCGGTTAGACAAGAGGAAATACAGACACAGACAGAAAATAGTATGAGCAAACGTTGGGGCACAATCTACCTGGACAGAAAAGGATAGGAAGGACACTTACTGCAATCCAAAAAAAAAAATACCAACTCTACTAATTGCAAAAACACCTGAGATCACACGACCTCTACCACCTAAATTAGTTCTCTGGTGTCACAAAGCTAAGCCGCAGCCACTGAAAAAACTGGAAAAGGCAAAAGAACAAATAACAGTGGCTCAGATAAACTGAGAGGAGCACAAGCCCCCGGAGGGGACCTGGCTGACCTCCACAGAAGTGCAGGGAACAATGCAAAAAGCAACCACAAAAATAAAAGCAGAAAATATCTTATCTGATAGCAGAAGATGCAGGCAAGACTCAGCAAGCTTCCAAGAGAACCAGGAACCACAGTTGAGACAAGAACAATTGATCACCGGCAACCATGATGTGAGGGAACCTCCTTTATATAAGACCAGTCTGTAACTCCTGATTGCCAATCCTCATTGAATGGTTCAGTACTGTTTGTAACCACCAGAGGGAGCTTCTGCTCAGAATTCATTTCTAACACATTCACAACAATATACTATGTGGGCAGCGCTATATACTATGCGGGCCACGCTATATACTATGTGGGCCGCGCTATATACTATGTAGGCCGTGCTATATACTATGGGAGCCGCGCTATATACTATGTGGGCCGCGCTATATACTATGTGGGCCGCGCTATATACTATGTGGGCCGCGCTATACACTATGTGGGCCGCGCTATATACTATGTGGGCTGTATTATATACTATTGGGGGGTAGAATATATTTTATGGGGGAGGCTGTGTTATATACTATGTGGCTGTGTTATATACTTTGTGGCTGTGTTATATACTATTTGGGGGGCTACATTATATTCTATGGGGAGGCAGGCTGTATTATATTATATTCGGGGCTACATTATATTCTATTGGTGGCTGTATTATATTTATTATATTCTATGAGGGGTGATTGCATCATACTCTATGAGGGGGCTACATTATACTATATGAGGTGGCTACATTGCATTCTATGGGGGCTGCATTATATTCTATGGGGAGCTAGATTATATTGTATGGGGGCTTCATTATACTTTATGAGGGGGCTACATTATATTCTATGGGGGCTGCATTATACTATATGAAGAGGGCTACATTGTATTCTATGGAGGGGCTACATTATACTATATAAGGGGGCTGCATTATATTCTATGGGGGGCTGCATTATACTATATGAGGGGGGCTGCATTATATTCTATGGGGGTTTGCATTATACTCTGGGGTGGTTGCATTATACTCTGTGGGGTGGCTGCACTATGCTCCATGGGGTGACTGCATTATACTATATGTGGGCTGTATTATACTGTATCAAGGACTGTGGGGAATACATTATACCATATGAAGAACTATGGGCTGCATTATACTATGGGAAGTGAATTGTACTACATGGATGACTATGGCGGTGCATTATACTATATGGAGGACTGAGTAGTGTATTATACTATATGGAGGACTGAGTGTATTTTAATATATAAAGGGCTATGGGGAGTGCATTATACTATATGGAGGACTGAGGAGTGTATTTTAATATATGGTGGACTATAGGGAGTGGATTATACTATTTGAGGACTATGAGGAGTGTATTATACTATATGGAGGACTGAGGAGTGGCGTATACTATATGGAGGACTATAGGAGGGTATTACACTATATGGAGGACTATAGGCAGGGCCGGCGTCAGCACCCGGCACACCCGGGCAAGTGCCGGGGCCTTGAGCAGGCGGGGGGGCCCACTCGCTGTCTGGCACCCCCACACCCGTTAGCGGAGGACAGCGGTGTCAGCGCCGCCACTGGGCCCCCCCCCGCTTGCTCAGGGCCCCGGCAGCGGTTGGCACAATACTCACCTCTCCCGTGCCTCCGCTGCCTCCGCTGCCTCCGCTCAGGGCTCCAGGGGGCGCCGGCGCTTCCTCTCACAGCAGCGCCGCTGAATGACGTCATCATTCAGCGGCCGGCTGTGGCAGAGAGCGCGGACGCTGGACAGGTGAGACGTGTGTGTGTGTGTGTCTCTGTGTGTGTCTCTGTGTATGTAGTGCGGTGCTTTGTGTGTGTGTGTGTGTGTGTGTATGTGTGTGTGTGTATGTATGTGAGAGAGTGCTTGTGTTCTGTGGTGCTGTCTGTGTGTGATGATGGGCAGGCATTGCTGATAATGGGGAGGAGATGCTGATAATGGGGAGGCATTGATGATGGGGAGAAGATGATGATGGGCAGGCATTGATGATGATGGGGAGGCGATAATGATGATGGGGAGGCGATGATGATGATGGGCAGGCGATGATGATGATGGGCAGGCATTGCTGATAATGGGGAGGCATTGATGATGATGGGGAGAAGATGATGATAATGGGCAGGCATTGATGATGGGGAGAAGATGATGATGATGATGGGCAGGCATTGATGATGATGGGGAGGAGATGATGATGATGGGCAGGCATTGATGATAATGGGGAGGCCATGATGATGATGGGGAGGCAATGATGATGATAAGGAGACAATCATGATGATGGGGAGGCAATCATGATGATAATGGGGAGTCTTTCCACAGCGCTCTTTCCTGAGCCGTAACAGTGCAGAACGCAGTACAGCGCAGAGGAGAGCTCCATATTTTGTATGGAGCATTATATGGGGACCAGTATCCTGTATGGAGCATTATATGGGGACCAGTATCCTGTATGGAGCATTATATTGGGTCCAGTATTCTGTATGGAGCATTATTTTGGGTCCAGTATTCTGTATGGAGCATTATATGGGTGATGAGGGGAGACTGTGGTGCCCATAATATTGTATGGAGGACTGTACTGTCCAGTCTGTTCTGTGCGCTGTGAGGATTTGGCGGTTTTTTGAGCTATTGTACAATTTACAATAGATATCACTCATGTAATGGAAGAAGTGAAGTATTTGGCATTGTACTGTACCCATATTTCTCTGCTGTATCTGTGCATCATGAATCGTGGTCTGTGTTAAAGGGGCCCACTGAGGCTCTTTCGCCCGGGGCCCATAAAAACCTGGAGCCGGCCCTGACTATAGGGAGTGTATTATACTATGTGGAGGACTATGGGGTGTGCATTTTACAATATGGAGGACTGTGGGGCATATATTATATGGAAGACTATGGGAAGTGTATAATACTATATGGAGGACTATGGGGAGTGTATTATACTATACGGAGGAATATGGGGAGTATATTATGCTATATGGAGGATTATGGAGCATATTATATTATATGGACGACTATGGGGTGTGCATTTTACAATATGGAGGACTGTGGTGCACATTATAATATATGGAGGACTATAGGGTGTATTATACTAAACAAGCAAAATGCTGCATATTCATCGAGTGATTGGATTGTTTATGCCGGAACAAAAATCACTGTTCTCAGCAGCAGCACATTGCTGGTGTAAACTGTAGATGTGCTGCTGATAACATGATACTGTATGGGGATCTATTAGTGATCCATTAGTGATTGTTCTGTTCCCATCATTCTTTCTCAGACGGTGGAAAGAGGCCGGGAAACAAGTTTTGAACGATTTCAATATTGTCGATCGCACTCATTTAGCGTCCTGAACTCAGCGCATGTAAATACAACCCAAATGCTTCTGTGTGATGTGCAATGTGTTAACATTTGGGGCCCCATTTTAAACTTTGCCTGGGGCCCCACTTTGCCTAAAACCGGCCCTGCGTGGTTGGAATATTGGAGAAATAACGATATGTCTACTTCAAGTGTTCTAAAATCTCTCACAGGCATTGCTTTTATGTGGAAGTTAAGGGGAGCTCGGAATGTTACTAAGGAATTTGTTGTCAAACAAATCGTTAAAGGTTGGAAGAAAGAGGGATCATCTCGGGATATTAGGTGACCGCTGTCCTTTGTTTTGTTAGCGCGGCTTAATAGCAGCTTATTGAAAATGACTAGCAATTTATTATTTGGAGCCAATCTTTTTGCAGCAGCCTTTGTATTGGCCTTTTTCACAGCTTTGCGTGTGGGGCGAGCTGGTAACACTGTGCCAAACAGAAAGAGGCATTGGCAGCTAATGACGAAATTGTGCGACAAACATGCATAAAGATTTGCGTACGGCACTCAAAAACCAACCAGAAAGGAACAGGTTGCTGGTTGACTATAAATAAGTTTAATGGCCCCTTATGCCCTGTGCGAATGGTAAAAAGATATATGGCGGTACGTCCACCTAGCACTCAGTTTTTAGTACATGAGCCTGCAGCTGTTTTAACACATTACGAGCTCAAATTTATTTTCAAGTCATGTTTATACAAGGTTGTCGTGGATGCTGCACAGTTTGGAATGCATTCTTTTCGTATTCGGGCCAAGTCAGAAGTTAGTGAGCTAGGACTCAGTGATGATGCAATAAAGAAGTTGGGAAGATGGAATCGTCATGTTTCACTACATATGTTCGGTCTCATTTAGTGTTAGAAAAGTCAGGTTTGCAGGATTAAGTGTTTTCTTGTTCATTTTTATATTTTATAGGTACAGCAATGCCGCATATATGGATTATTGGCCCCTCCTTTATATTTTGGACCAAACAGTGAGCTCAGGTTCTACCAGCTGGAATATGTTTAGGTCAGCATGGTGCTGATGTGCATTGGCAAGGTTATCGTGGTCTGCTCTGGGTGCACGTGCTTGATCACATAAAAGTGATAATGTCACAGAGTGACTAACGACTGTGGGTGCCTACCTAATCCCACAAACTAGGGGCACCCTAGTCTATCCTTCTCCCCCAGATTACTCCTGAAGGTGGAGACACCGGGTTCTCATGCCTTGCTATGCTCCTATATTAACCCTTATCTGTCCACTACACTACTCTGGGAGGAGTGAGGCCAAAGTGTATTGGGTAACACTAACCAGACAAACAAGGAAAGATGGACAGGGATAAATGAAAATTACAATCAAACAAAATACACCCACCAAGCAACCGAGTGGAACAAACGGAAGGTATAGGAAGGAGAAACCAAATAGGAGAGGACGAGGATGTACACATACAACCCAGACAACCCCTTTAAGGCTTTCTCATGCCGCCTGGCCTTGGCAGTAGTTACTGTTGAAAACACCACAACTGTATATGCATGGTAAGTGCCTTGAAGATCTCAAAATCCTTTATTTTAGACCATGACTGTATTTTTTGTTTTCAGGAACCATGGATTAAAAAAGCACCTTTTTTACTGCTGTTGCTGTTTCTATGGGGTACAGATCAATACTTAGTCATAGAAGGTCTGCAGAGCAATGGGCACCGACATAAATCCTATATAAACATGTAGCCATGTAGGGCAAACGGGGTTTACCGATTTCAGAAAACTTCTGTCCCCTGGCTGCAGTTCATTTAGAAAAAACAAACTCTTCTTTACTCTGCCTCCCCAGGTTCGGCACTGAGTCTTCACCGCTGCTCCTGGTGTCTGTTATTGTCTGCAGCTCTGATGTCACATCGACGGCACTGCAGCCAATCAGTGAGCTCAGCATCTCTGCCCACGAGCTGGGACGCCGGGAGCAGTGGCAGAGATTTAGAGCTGGATCCAGGACGGGGAGCGATGCACAGTTTTTTTTTGTTTGTTTGTTTTTTAAAACAAACTGCATTTAGAGCACTGGGTATTTCCAAAAATGGAAAACCCCTTAAATTACACAATATGTGTATATATAGAGCAACTGACAGTAAATGGCCACAAAGAAAGTTCACCGTTGAAAATGACAGATCGGCAGAAGGTGGAGTTATAACACCACTCCAAAAAAAAAGTATTCTATAAAGTTACAGGTCAAGCAAAACATAAACATAGCAGAAAACTCGGAGAAGACTAAAAGAAAAAAGGAAATACGCACATCTAATCATCACCAACACTCTGCTCAAGCTAGTGTGTAAGGCAATATCAAAAAGCCATATTACCTGTGGCCATAGCTCCAGGTATCTACACCGCCGGCCAAGGAATCGGTCCAGGGCAGGGAAGCCGCTGTTATGACCACAACTAAAGTGTTTTGTTAAATAAGCACAGATAATATGAATAATTAATTATTTCTTTATTTTTATACTAGAAAAAGGGGAGATGGGGGTGCAATTTAAAATATATGTATATTTTTTAAACATTTTTTTTAACTTTATTTTAAGTTCTCTTAGCGGAATCAAACCTGTCATTGTTTAGTCGCTTATACTATATACTTCAGTTCTACAGATGTCTTCCTATGAAGCACAGCAATAGGGCTTTCAGGAAGGCCCCCAGCTGCCCCGAAAAGCCACTGACAGTGCTCGTGGACGATGGGAGCCCATGCCCTAGTGCACCGACAATCGCGCCATTAATATTCTGTCAGTGATTGACAGCAGCACTTGATGTTTAAACAGCAGCAATCAGAAAAAATTCCAGTTGCTGCTGTTACGGGCACATGCTGGCTGTGTAATACAGCCGTTATCTGACCAGGCTCAGCTTAATTATGTCAGGGTGTGTACAGGGGTTAAAAGTATATCCACATGTTACAAATTTTGTTCAATTTTTCCCTCAAAAAGGCAGCATTTTTTTGCTAAGTTCACAAGTGGATGCTTACTGACGAAAAAAAAAACTCTCCTCCAATTCATCAGCCCTCCGATTCACCAAGCAGCCGGGACGGAGTGTTCCAGCTTTTTAGCAATGGGACCTCTTGAACACTCTGTATGGATGCCATCGTCACCTGTCGACACTCTGTATGAATGCCATCGTCACCTGTTGTACCTATCGTCAGTCTATCCCCACGCCGTCAGCTATTTTGTTGAAGGCAATTTTTTGGCTGGCTCACTAGGGTCCTGGACATTGACAACTTCCCAGATTGCAGTTGCAGAGCAGACACGAGTCAGACATTGCCAAGGGTCAACGCTGTAGCTTACTGGAAATAGTATCACACTGTCAAAAATACATGACATGGATTTTTAATAATGATTTAATTAGTGCTTTGTGTACCTTGATAAGTGGATTGGCCAGTCATGGTCCTAAGGTAAGAAAAGGATCAGGGAGGCTTCCCAACAGACCCACACTTGAAGTGACTGTCTACATTTTGGGGAGCCAATCAAGGCCTATTCGGGATTTCCCACTGTGGAATTTACGTAAACCCCCACCCAAAAATTGGCATTGGAATTGGCCATTACTGGGGACCGGAGTCAAAACTTAAATGTGATGTTGGTATGTATGCCCAAACCTGCCATGTTATATTCCGCCACTGCCTAAGAGAGGGGAGTCAGACTGTGAGTCCTGGTGGGCATGCGGGACTGGCGCCAGCAAATTTTTGGAGCTGTATAAGCAATTAAAAAAAATGATATAGAATTTGCTTTATTGGATAAGCACAAGTAATATGAATATAAATGGCATATGTGCCCTCAGCAAGGTACAGAGGAAGACGCTGCGCGTAATACAAGCTGGTAAATCAGGGCATCAGAAAAGCGCGAAGATCAAAACCTGGAGACATATAGAGACACCAGGACCAGGACGCCGGCAGAGACGAGGGACATCTTGTTAGTGATGGCAGAATTGCACAGATCCGTGTCACAGCATTTTGACTTATACGAAATACCAGGTGGTACTAAGGGAGGACGCTGATTACACAGCTCCGGCAGAGTGCAACCTTTTAGTGCGACTTCAACGTTACCTGCAACAGAGAGAACACTCATTGTAAGACGCCATTCACGGGATTTATAGGAGACATTTCATCCACTTATAGGGTCGTAGTTGTGATCTGTTTTTCTGATTCAGCAAATCCCCAGCATGAAAGGAGTTGTCTAACTTGGCAAGTTATCACCTAGACACAGGATAAGTGATAACTTTGTCACCTGGGGGGTCCGACCTGTGGTTCCATCAATCTCGACAGTAGGGCTCTGAAATTCCTGGTTACTCTGGAGCTACACATACATTCATTGTCTATGGGACTGTGATACTTGGTTATCTCCTGCACTCCCATAGACGATGAACGGAGAAGTTACTTTTCTGCTCAACCTCTGTGCCATTCTATCACAACATTTCAGAGCCCCATGCTCAAGCCTCATGGGGGGTCCTGTGGTCAGATCCCCATTAATCATCCCCTCGCTCCAATTTCTTCTGTTTTGCCATTTTGATGCTTCTATCAAACTAGTATGGGGGTCCGTTAGGCCAGTCGTAGGGTGCCAATTGGTTACTTTGGCAGGCATGGCCTAACAGAAGGCGACCCTCGCCACCATCTTGGTGCTTCTATAAAATACCACCAACTTATGGTGAACTTACTGAACTACAGTATAAAGCACAGACGATCAATTAAGGAACTCAGAAAGAAAAAGTGATTCAAACATTTTTTTTTTTGTAAATAATAAGTAATAAAAAATTGCAGCCCTTTACAAAAATAAATTAAAAATAAGAATATTTGTAATTGCTGCATCCTTTAAAGTCCAATCTGTTAAATTCTAAAATTATCATATACGGTAAATAATACAGCAAACACAGCAAAGCAAAGGAGAAAAATTAAAATGCCAGAAGTGCAATTTTTTGGGTCAATTAAATGGTGAAATATGGTATAGGAGTTACGTTACGTGTACTCACTTTGGCTAAAGGACACTGAAAAGCAGTGATTTCTCGCAGGACAGGTCGTTGTAGTGGGATTCTTACACTGAGGATCCGGACATTGATAGCACTTCAGTGAAGTAACTGCAAAGAGAAGATACGTTTCATAATCCCCCCAAAATATACACCTCATATAAAGGTTTAGTGGTGGAGGCGAGATAATACTATTGGCCTGTTTTTCAGGGGTCGGCCTTGGCCCCTTTGTTGCAGGCAGTGAAGGGAATCTTAAAGGGAATCTGTCACCCCATTATTGGACTATGAGATGTGGCCACCGCCATCAGGGGCTTATCTACAGCATTCTGGAATGCTCTAGATAAGCCCCCGATGTAACCTGATAGAGAAGAAAAACGAGTTATATTATACTCACCCAGGGGCGGTCCGACGTCAGGTCTGGTCCGATGGGCGGCGCGGTACAGTTCGGCGCCTCCCATCTTCTAGCGAAGCCGGCCTCTTCTTTCAGTCCCGTCGCGGCTCCTGCGCAGGCGCACTGATCTGCCCTGGTGAGGGCAGAGCAGAGTACTGCAGTGCGCAGGCGCTGCACCTCTCTGACCTTTCCCGGCGCCTGCGCACTGCAGTACTCTGCTCTGCCCTCACCAGGGCAGATCAGTGCGCCTGCGCAGGAGCCGCGACGGGACGGAAAGAAGAGGCCGGCTTCGCTAGTAGATGGGAGGCGCCGAACTGGACTGCGATGCCCATCGGACCGGACCGCCCCTGGGTGAGTATAATATAACTCATTTTTCTTCTCTTTCAGGTGACATCGGGGGCTTATCTACAGCATTACAGAATGCTGTAGATAAGCCCCTAATGGCGGTGGCCGTATCTCATAGTCCAAAAATGGGGTGACAGATTCCCTTTAAAGGGTTATTCTCATCTCCAAAATCCTATCCCAATATGTAATAGGTGTAATAATAATAATATTAGCAAATACCTCCAATTAGAAATAATAATAAAGCAAAACCCCATCAAATAAATGGGGATACAGGGGCAAAAAGATCAATAAAAATAATTTTATTCATATTGTTAAAATAAGACTCAACAAACAAGTACTCCTCATCAGACAAACTAGATATGCCCGTTTGAGGAAGCCAGATAGGCGAAACGTCGCTGTCGGGGTTCAGTAATTCTGCTTTGTTATGATTCGAGTTGCACTGCATTTGTATTGGCACCAACATTAATGGGAGCATTTATGGGATTGATTTTCTATGTGGAGCAGCCTTTTGCACATTGCACTTTGATTTTTTGCTGCTATGGAGATGAATGCAATATTACCCATAATGCTCACCTTATAGAGCATGCACTATGCACCTTGATTATGATTGTTATTGATAATATGGCTGTGACTCACCATTGATATTTTATTACTCTGGTGTAATTTTTGCAAATCTTGCAACATCGGTTTAGTGAAAAGTTTAGTCACAGGTCCATTATGTACTGGTGCTTTAGTAGTGTATTTCCTTATACTTTACTAGGAATATAATTTGCAGGAATTTAATATTTTTCTGAAAATTTTTGCATTGTGCATTTGATAATTCTTTCTTAATTGTGATAATATTGATAATTTTTTTATCACTATCGCCTTGCAATTCTGTGCCCAGTTTTTCTTCCCTGATGAGGAGTACTGATGGTCAAAAACTCTGTGTTTATTTCATTAAAATGATTTTTCATTATTGTGTGTGTGTATTTTTTAACCATTTCATACAATAGGATTAATAATTGATAGTTGTCTAATTGACTGCTCTCAATTATTAACCTGGCTTAAAGTCACCTTCCAATAACAAGGTGGCTTTAACCCATTATTAACCCATTCGCCACCGCTACAGGGCAATGTGAATAGACGGGCTAAGTGCCAGAAAGGGCGCATCTAATTATAGATTTGCCTTTTCTGGAGTGGCTGGGCGCAGATGGTAGTAGCCGGGGGGGCACAAAACAAATGCACCCTCCCTAGGCTATTATTATCTGCCCCCACTCGCTGGCTTTGTCTGTCTGGTTGAGAAAATAGCGCGGGAGCCCACGCATTTTTTTACAACGAATTTACACCTTTAATTAACCCCTACATGTCTGAAATTTTGCACACATACACTCATGTAATTGTTAATGAAAACCATATATCATAATACATGAAATGACATGGTTAACTGTATGTAAACCATGTGTCATTTCATGTCGGGTCTGTAATTTCACAAAAGCCGGCAATTGAATTAGCGGCTATTATACTATGTAGAAGTGTATGAACTATAAATATATGTATATATATATATATGTCTCAATGAATATATCTATTCTTTCTATTCTTTATTAACCCTGTCAGTGTGATTTTACAGTATAGCTGGGGATGAATTGCCGGCTTTTCTAAAGGACACCGGTGTGTATTTCTCGCAAGTCACATGCCTGGTCCGTGTGTAATCCGTAGTTTTCTCGCACCCAAAGACTTTCATTGCCGTACAACGGGCGTAATACGCATACAATCGCAGCATGCTGCGGGTGTTTCGCACCGTAAGATACGGCCGAGAAAAAAACGCATGATCAAAGCTGCCCCATAGAGAAATATTGGTCCGTGTGTAATGCGTGGTTTTCACGCCTCTCACTCGTCCATATTCCTACCTAGTGTGACGCCGGCCTGATTTTAACATTATGAAAAAATTCTTTTTATTGATCTTTTTGCCTCTGTATCCCCATTTATTTGATGGGGTGTTGCTGTATTATGTTTGTTTGGAGGTGGATCTCCTATTGTGTATGGACTTTGGTTGGTTATAACTCCAATTAGAAATGTAATATAGTTCTTCCGATTAGCTATGTCACTTACTCCATGAGAAGGACATTGTAGTAGTATAGATATCCATGGTTACGGCCACTAACAATTAAGTAACTGTCACTATGTGAGTGGCTGTAACCATGAATATCTAAGCTACTGCAATGTTCTGCTATTACACACGTGTTCCGTTCTTGGCTCTGCACCCTACAGCCCAGTCAGCTAAACTTTCTTGTTCTCCACATTGGGCATTGCAAGTAGCCTGTCGTGCTCCCATGTGTTAAACATCCTTACCTAAATATGGCTTACCAAGCCAAACACCTGTGTCATGGTATTAAGACTTTTAGTTTGTCTGTGCACAGCAGCCTGTCTGCCTACAGAAGTCATTATCTCTGCAACCAGACTATGGTCTCCAAAACATCACCTGGCTGCTTGTGGCTTCCAGTCCCTTAGTTACCTGTCTGCCTGCGGCCCTCTAGTACCACTGCAAGCTGTCTACAATCTTCTGGACATCTGCCTGCAGCTTCTAGTTCGTCAGTTACCTGTCTGACTGCGGCCTTCAGTATCTCTGCAACTTGTCTATGGTCTTCAAAACGTCTCACGGCTGTTTGGTACTTCCACTCCCTCAGTTACCTATCTGCCTGCAGCCTTCAGTACCTATGCAAGCTACCTACATTCTTCAGGATATCTCCTGTCTGCCTGAGACCTGCAGTTGCTCAGTTACCTGTCTGCCTGAGACTTTCAGTAGCTCTGCAACCTGTCTGTCATCTCCAGGATGTTTCCTGGCTGTCTGCAGCTTTCAGTACCTTAGTTACCTGTCTGCCTGCAGTTTCCAGTACATCAGCTACCTGTCTGCATGTGGTTTCCACTCCCTCAGTTACATATCTGCCTGCAGCTTTCAGTACCTCTGCAAGCTGCCTAAGTTCTTCAGGACATCTCCTGTCTGCCTGAAACTTGCAGTTCCTCAGTTACCTGTCTGCCTGAGACTTTCAGTATCTCTGCAACCTGTCTGTGGTCTCCAGAACATATCCTGGCAGTCTGCGGCTTCCAGGACCTCAGATAACTGTCTGCCTATGGCTTTCAGTACCTTAGCAACCTATATGCGGTCTACAGGACATCTCTTGTCTGCCTGCACCTACCGTGGTATTAAAACTTTCTAGTTACTCTGGAGTTATATCTGCTACCTGTCTGCAATTTCCAGGGTGTTTACTGTCTGCCTGCAGCTTACTATACCTCAGTTACCTGTCTGCCTGTGGCCTTAAGTACCTTTCTAATGGTCTTCTGTCTGCTATCTTTGTCCTGCACGCCTCACTCTTCTGCTACACTGACCCCTGTGTGCCCACTCGAACCTTGAGTTTAGAGGATCCACCTCACCTAGCGAGCTCATTTGACACCTGCAGATGACATAAGCGACATAGCTAATCAGAAGAACTATACTACATTTCTAGTTTAAGGTATTTGTTAACACTACATATTGGGATAGGATCTTGGAGATGGGAATACCTCTTTAATGCTTCAGCACAAGACATTGTAAAGAAATGCGTCTTACAGCTTTGTGGGAACAGTTTGGGGAAGACCATTTTCGGTTTCCCATGACTGTGCCCAGTGCACCTATATATATCTATCTATATATATATAGATAGATATATATACCATGACATGTATACACAGCACAGTGCACACAGCAGTGTTATCTCCTCCTCACACTACTACACCATGACATGTATACACAGCACAGTGCACACAGCAGTGTCATCTCATCCTCACATTACTACACCATGACCTGTATACATAGCACAGTGCACACAGCAGTGTCATCTCCTCACATTACTACACAATGACCTGTATACACAGCACAGTGCACACAGCAGTGTCATCTCCTCCTCACACTACTACACCATGACATGTATACACAGCACAGTGCACACAGCAGTGTCATCTCATCCTCACATTACTACACCATGACATGTATACATAGCACAGTGCACACAGCAGTGTCATCTCCTCACATTACTACACAATGACATGTATACACAGCACAGTGCACACAGTAGTGTCATCTCCTCCTCACACTACACCATGACATGTATACACAGCACAGTACACACAGCAGTGTCATCTCATCCTCACATTACTACACCATGACATGTATACATAGCACAGTGCACACAGCAGTGTCATCTCCTCACATTACTACACAATGACATGTATACACAGCACAGTGCACACAGCAGTGTCATCTCCTCCTCACACTACTACACCATGGCATGTACACACAGCACAGAGCACACGGCAGTGTCATCTCCTCCCACTACTACACCATGACATGTACACACAGCACAGTGCACACAGCAGTGTCATTTCCTCCCCACACTACTACACCATGACATGTATACACAGCACAGTGCACACAGCAGAGTCATCTCCTCCTCACACTACTACACCATGACATGTACACACAGCACAGTGCACACAGCAGTGTCATTTCCTCCCCACACTACTACACCATGACATCTACACACAGCACAGTGCACACAGTGTCATCTCCTCCTCACACTACTACACCATGACATGTACACACAGCACAGTGCACACAGTGTCATCTCCTCCTCACACTACTACACCATGACATGTATACACAGCACAGTGCACACAGCAGTGTCATCTTCTCCTCACACTGCTACACCATGACATGTATACACAGCACAGTGCACACAGCAGTGTCATGTCATCTCCTCACACTACTACACCATGACATGTATACACAGCACAGTGCCCACAGCAGTGTCATCTCCCCCTCACACTATTACACCATGACATGTATACACAGCACAGTGCACACAGCAGTGTCATCTCCTCCCCACACTACTACACCATGGCATGTACACACAGCACAGAGCACACGGCAGTGTCATCTCCTCCTCACACTACCACACCATGACATGTATACACAGCACAGTGCACACAGCAGTGTCATCTCCCCCTCACACTATTACACCATGACATGTATACACAGCACAGTGCACACAGCAGTGTCATCTCCTCCCCACACTACTACACCATGACATGTACACACAGCACAGTGCACACAGTGTCATCTCCTCCTCACACTACTACACCATGACATGTACACACAGCACAGTGCACACAGTGTCATCTCCTCCTCACACTACTACACCATGACATGTATACACAGCACAGTGCACACAGCAGTGTCATCTTCTCCTCACACTGCTACACCATGACATGTATACACAGCACAGTGCACACAGCAGTGTCATGTCATCTCCTCACACTACTACACCATGACATGTATACACAGCACAGTGCCCACAGCAGTGTCATCTCCCCCTCACACTATTACACCATGACATGTATACACAGCACAGTGCACACAGCAGTGTCATCTCCTCCCCACACTACTACACCATGGCATGTACACACAGCACAGAGCACACGGCAGTGTCATCTCCTCCTCACACTACCACACCATGACATGTATACACAGCACAGTGCACACAGCAGTGTCATCTCCCCCTCACACTATTACACCATGACATGTATACACAGCACAGTGCACACAGCAGTGTCATCTCCTCCCCACACTACTACACCATGACATGTACACACAGCACAGTGCACACGGCAGTGTCTTCTCATCACACTACTACACCATGACATGTACACACAGCACAGTGCACACAGCAGTGTCATTTCCTCCCCACACTACTACACCATGACATGTATACACAGCACAGTGCACACAGCAGTGTCATCTCCTCCCCACACTACTACACCATGACATGTATACACAGCACAGCGCACACAGCAGTGTCATCTCCTCCTCACACTACTACACCATGACATGTACACATAGCACAGTGCACACGGCAGTGTCTTCTCATCACACTACTACACCATGACATGTATACACAGCACAGTGCAAACAGCAGTGTCATCTCCTCCTCTCACTACTACACCATGACATGTATACACAGCACAGTGCACACAGCAGTGTCATCTCCTCCTCACACTACTACACCATGACATGTATACACAGCATAGTGCACACAGCAGTGTCATCTCCTCACACTACTACACCTTGACAGGTATACACAGCACAGTGCACACAGCAGTGTCATCTCCTCCTCACACTACTACACCATGACATGTATACACAGCACAGTGCACACAGCAGTGTCATCTCCTCCTCACACTACTACACCATGATATGTATACACAGCACAGTGCACACAGCAGTGTCATCTCCTCCCCACACTACACCATGACATGTATACACAGCACAGTGCACACAGCAGTGTCATCTCCTCCTCACACTACTACACCATGATATGTATACACAGCACAGTGCACACAGCAGTGTCATCTCCTCCTCACACTACTACACCATGACATGTATACACAGCATAGTGCACACAGCAGTGTCATCTCCTCACACTACTACACCTTGACAGGTATACACAGCACAGTGCACACAGCAGTGTCATCTCCTCCTCACACTACTACACCATGACATGTATACACAGCACAGTGCACACAGCAGTGTCATCTCCTCCCCACACTACTACACCATGACATGTATACACAGCACAGTGCACACAGCAGTGTCATCTCCTCCTCACACTACTACACCATGACATGTATACACAGCACAGTGCACACAGCAGTGTCATCTCCTCCTGACACTAATACACCATGACATGTATACACAGCACAGTGCACACAGCAGTGTCATCTCCTCCCCACACTACTACACCATGACATGTATACACAGCACAGCGCACACAGCAGTGTCATCTCCTCCTCACACTACTACACCATGACATGTACACACAGCACAGTGCACACGGCAGTGTCTTCTCATCACACTACTACACCATGACATGTACACACAGCACAGTGCACACAGCAGTGTCATTTCCTCCCCACACTACTACACCATGACATGTATACACAGCACAGTGCACACAGCAGTGTCATCTCCTCCTCACACTACTACACCATGACATGTATACACAGCACAGTGCACACAGCAGTGTCATCTCCTCCTCACACTACTACACCATGACATGTATACACAGCACAGTGCACACAGCAGTGTCATCTCCTCCTCACACTACTACACCATGACATGTATACACAGCACAGTGCACACAGCAGAGTCATCTCCTCCTCACACTACTACACCATGACATGTATACACAGCACAGTGCACACAGCAGTGTCATTTCCTCCCCACACTACTACACCATGACATGTATACACAGCACAGTGCACACAGCAGAGTCATCTCCTCCCCACACTACTACACCATGACAAGTATACACAGCACAGTGCACACAGTAGTGTCACAGCTCATCACACTAATACACCATGACATGTATATGCAGCATAGTGCACACAGCAGTGTCATCTCCATCATAAACAGGTACTATAGACACACGGTAGCATATTCTCTTGTATACTTCACATTACTTACCAGTCTGAGCGCTGCACACTATGAGCACAGTAAGGTAGATGAGCTGTGGGGTCTGCATTGTGCTCAGATTGTCTTAACCGCGTCTCTATTTCCTCTAATCTGTGCGCTTGTCCCGTTCCCCTTTTATAGCTTTCCATATCTTGTTGATTGCAGCATTCTGTGTAGGAGGTGGAAATGGGTTGTACATCCCATAATTCACAATGTACATGTGGATGTAATGTCATTTGTGTTTATTTCCAAATAACGACATTCTGACCTTGAAACTACTGACGTAATCTGACATAATAATAACTGAACTTTATGATTTTTTATGAGGATATTCAGTTGATAAAATCCATTTTCTCTTGAGTTTCCTATGAGGAAAATTAGAGGAGTGGGATTTTTCATTTAGGACCCTCGAATATCTGTTGCAGTTGAGAACGGATACACAGTGTTTGCCACATCCATGCAATCCTCCGACCGTTTACTGATTTCAGTAAGACTTGTTTAACTTAACGATCCATTTCCCATGTGGTTCAGCTGCTGGAAAATTGCTGCCATGTTTCCGAGTAATGTACATCAAATGGCAGAAAAACTGATTATATGATCATGCTCTTTCACTGTAGAAACGTATTCATTAAAGTGGACGACCCCCTGAGCATGTTGGTCAGGTATATGGACCCTTGTAGCATTCAAGATCCTATAAAGACATATACGATACGATACGATACACTTTATTGATCCCGGGGGGAAATTACAGTATTACAGCAGCAATACAAACAGCAGTACATAAAATATTAGGACACAAATCTTGCACAGGTGTACCAACATTACATAATAAATAAAAGTGTGTAGTTCAGGTATATATAAGATAATGTTAATTGACATTAGTACACCAGCCATCAGTCATTATTTTCTACCACCCTTAGGAAATTATTATACATCCCCATAGCAGTAGGTACAAACGATTTCCTGAATTTCTCCTTCTTGCACCTTAGTAGGATTAGACGGCTGCTGAATGTGCTCTTCTGATTCAAGAACAGCTCGTATAGTGGGTGTGTGTTATTGTTCATTATTGCCCTACACTTCTTCTGAATTCTATCCTCCAATACCTCCTCAAAAGAGTCAAGATGGAGGCCAACAGCTGCGCTTGCCTTCTTGATAAGTTTGTTGAGTTTATTAGCGTCAGCTACTCGCACACTACTGCCCCAGCAAATGATAGCAAAAAAGATGGCGCTTGCTACAACGGACTGGTAGAACATCTCCAGCATTTTACTGCACACATTGAACGACCTGAGCTTCCGCAGAAAGTACAGTCTGCTCATTCCCTTCTTGTAAACCTTTTCTGTATGACACCTCCAATCGAGTTTACTGTCAAGGTGAACCCCCAAATATTTGTAGCTCTCAACAATCTCAACCTCCTGGCCAGCAATGGTGATTGGTATGTAATCCTCCTTTTTCCTTCTATAACTCACCACCATCTCCTTGGTTTTCTTTACATTTAGTTCTAGACAGTTAGTCTGACAACAATCCACAAAGTCAGAAACCACCCTTCTATATTCCTCCTCCCCCCGGCCCCCCACAATGCCCCCTACAATCACGGAGTCATCTGAGAATTTTTGGAGGTGACAAAAATCAGATTTATACTGAAAGTCAGCTGTATCTAATGAGAAGAGGAAGGGTGACAGCACTGTACCCTGAGGGGCTCCCACACTGCTCCGTACACTGCCAGATACCACCTCCCCCATCCTTACAAACTGCGGCCTGTCAGTCAGGTAGTCACTTATCCAGTTCACCATCCCCTCATCTACCGCCATAGCAGTCAACTTATTACGTAGTAAGAGCGGCTGTAGGGTATTGAAAGCACTAGAGAAGTCAAAGAACATAGCGCGCACTGCAGTTCCATCATTGTCCAAGAACGAATGCATTGTATGTAGCAGAGACGCTACAGCATCATCCACCCCCAATCTCTGCTGGTACGCAAACTGCAGGGGGTCAGTGTAGGCCCTCACCCTCGGGCACAAGTAGGCGAGTATTATTCTCTCCAAGGACTTCATAGCATGCGATGTTAAGGCCACTGGACGATAGTCTTGTAGGGAAGTTGGAAAAGTGGTCTTAGGAACCGGCACCAGGCAGGTGGTCTTCCACAGTTCTGGTACCCCCTGTGATTGAAGGCTCCAGTTAAACAGGTGCTGGAAGACAGTACACAGTTGGTTGGCACATGCTCTGAGGACATGTGGGCTGAGGCCATCAGGCCCAGCTGCTTTGCCAATAACAAGTCTGCTAAACTGTCTTCTCACGTCGCTTTGGGAGACAGTTAAGGCAGGCAGCTTATCCCCCAATGTCAATGCTGCAGATCTTTTCCCAGATCCATCCCCCATTTCTGATGACGCTGTGCTTGTGCTGGTGAATCTGTTGAAAAACTCATTCATTTCATTAGCCCAGGGAAGATCCACTTCCCCATGCTCCGACTTTGCCTTAAACCCAGTTAGCTGTTTCATGCCCGACCACACCTCCATGGAATTGTTCTGTGACAATTTATTTTCTAATTTAATTCAGAACGCCTCACGGGCATTCTTAATTTTCCCCTTTAAGTCCCTTTGTATCAATTTCAGTTTCTTAGTATCCTTCATTTTAAATGCCAGTTTTTTCTTGTTTAGTAAGTGTTTCAATTCTTTTGTAATCCAAGGCTTGTTATTTGCATAACATCGAATCTTTTTAGCTGGTACAACAGTGTCAGTACAAAAATTTATATAATCCGTTACTCGCCCGACAATATCATTTACATTATCATGCTCTCCCCTGTCGCAAATCACCTCCCAGTCTGTGAGGTCAAAACAGTCTCGTAGAGCCTCTTCTGCCTCTGGATTCCACTTCCTAATTAATTTTATTGTGGCTGGCTGTTTACTGACAACAGTTTGGTATGATGGAGACAATAGTATGAGGTTGTGGTCTGATTTCCCCAGGGGGGGCAGTGCAGATGATGAATAGGCATCTTTAACATTCGCATAGAGGAGATCCAGTAAATTCAAATTCAAATTCAAATTCAAAGAAGCTTTATTGGCAGGACTAAATACACATTAGTTTTGCCAAAGCAAGTGTACCAAAGGGGGATAGGGATAGGGATGTTGAGTAGGGGCAGATCCAGGGTGGGGGCTATGGAAGTCCATGGCATAGGGAGGGGTGATGGGGGCGCAGGTCCAGGGTGGGGGCTATAAAAGTCCATGGCATAGGGAGGGGTGATGGGGGCAGATCCGGGGTGGGGGCGATCCAGTATACTGCTGTCTCTTGTGGCACATTTTACATATTGATAGAACTTTGCAAGAGTCTTTGAGATCATGGCTCTGTTAAAGTCCCCAGAGATTACAGTTAACGAGTTTGGGTGCTTTGTCTGAATGCGGTCTAACACCCCTGACAATACTTCCCCAGCCGCCTCTTGATTTGCGGATGGAGGGATATACAGGACTACTGTAATGCAAATGGAAAATTCTCTAGGTAAATAGTAGGGCCTGAGGCCAACTGCTAAGAGTTCAATATTTTGGCTGCAGTGAATTTATTTAACAGTAATATGACGCTGATTGCACCATCTGTTATTAATGTATAATATCACTCCACCACCCTTCTTCTTACCTGACTTAGCTTTGTCTCTATCAGCCCGGACCATGTGAAACCCTGGAATCAAAACACTTGAATCAGGAACATCCCCATGTAACCAGGTTTCTGTGAAGCACATGAGACTGCATTCCTTGTACTCCAAGTGGGTTTTACACAGAGCTAGAAGTTCATCCGTCTTATTTCCCAGCGATCGTACATTGCCCATGATAATGGATGGGACTGCAGGTTTAAACCTTCTTCTCCTGGACTTCACCTTTTTTCCTGCTCTGCAGCCTCTGAAAGGTCTCCACACTTCACAGGGAATAAGTGGTATGTCCGCAGCTGTAGTAGCCTTCATCCTGCTCAGCTCCAGAAGTCGATCCCTTGAATATACAACACGTTTAGTGACAGACTTAGGGGCAACCAGCACATCAGTGTCCCTGTCCTTTGCTCCAGTCCGCGCCATATCTGACTGTTTCCAGTGTTCTCCTCTGTACACGGATGGCTGCATCAGTAACCAACAAGGTTGAAGCTGTGTGTATTGTGGAACTGTAGCTGGTAGTGGTTGCATTAAATTCATGTCCATGGGTGTGTCGCATTACATATGTGATCACTCCCCTTGTAATAATGTCGTCCGTCCTGTAATAATGCCCTCTATAGCGGCCCCTTCCTGCCATAGTGTCCCCATCCTGGGTCTCTTCCTGTAATATTGTCTCCCATTCTGGTCCCCTATCTGTAATATTGTCCCCAAAATTGGACCCTTGCTGTAATAATATCTCCCATCATGGACCTTTTTCTGTAATAATGTTCCCCACCATGGACCCCTACCTGTAATAATATCCCCAACATGGTGGGCTCCTTTCTGTATTAATGCCCCCAACATGGGACCCTTTCTTTAATAATGTTCCTCATCCTAGGCCCCTTTCTGTAATAATGTCCCCTGTTCTAGACCCTTTCTGTAACAATGTCCCCATCATGGACTCCTACCTGTAATAATGTCCTCAAGATGGTATGCTACTTCTTCTAATAATGTCCATCAACATGGGACCCTTCCTGTAATAATATTTCCCATCATTGGACCCCTACCTGTAATAATGTCCCCCAACATGGCCCCTTCCAGTGATAATGTCCCCTTTCCTAGGCTCCATCAAATAATAATGACCTCAGTTCTGCTGCTCTTCTACACATTTAAAAAATAAATAGACAATTGTTCCCACCTCTCCCCACTCCCACAATCGTCGCAACTGACTTTGGTGTGACCGTCACAAACGCCACTACCATGAGTCTCCTGTGATGGGCATGCCGATGTCAGCTGTCGGCCTCTGACTGGTCAGCATCGTGTATTGCGGTGCAGGAAACTGGTGGTTCTCTGCTCCACAAAACACGTCAACTGAAGGTGATCTCCCCTGGTTGCATCCCCCTCCTCTGGTTTTTCTTTGGTTAATGCATGGCTGATATTTTGGGGTCTTTTTTGAATATATAGGAAGGAAGAGTAGAACTACAGGATGCCACTGACATTGTCTGGTCTCTATGGTGCAACATGCCAGCAGCTGAACCAATAATTGGTCACAATTTTGATCCCTGCGATTAACTGCAAGTATCACGTGAGTCATCTGAGAAGAAAAAAGCAGACCCCTGACAACAATGTAATAAAAAATTTAACAATATTTTACCACTTTAGGGTACTTACCTTTCTATAATGAGCATTTTTTACAAAAATGTAGAAATAAATAGAGAATATTTTCGACATTGACACTATTGCCTTTGAAAGGAAGACTGGTCTTGCATATCCATGATTGACATTATTCCCAAAATGTGTTTTTGATGAGGTATATCATTTATTTTTAATTCTTGTATAAATTACCGTCTGGCGGAATCCTCAACGATTGGGTTCTGTTGCCTATTTTGACTTCTCCACTAAGATAACGCGCAATCAATCAGCATCAAGGATCCACAAATTGGCGATTAAATGGCTGCAGAGCAGGTCAATTTCTGCCTTGTGTAGATGAGGTTGTCAATTCTTCTTCTAAGTTTGTAAAGTTTTCTTGTTTCTCTTTCTTGAGTTTTCATCGCAATATTCCTTTATTTACAGTAGATTTATTTCTTTTATTTAATGGTTCTGAAGACCCCAGCATCTGTTATGGGCACTATTCAGACTATAGTGATGATATTGTATGTTGGTTATTGGCATAGCTCCCAACCTTGAACATTAGGAAACACAGAAGAGAGTTTCCTGTGTCAGGACTTCATCAGTGTCGTGTGTGAACGCGGCTGGATGTCTGCTCATGTCCTAGGTTCACAGTTTTAAGATCATTAGAAGACACAAATCCATCAGGTTCATTCTATAGCCTATATTATATTTACTACTAAATAAATGGAGGCCCTTGCTGAACTTTTTTGATGAATTGGTCATTACAACTTCAAGCTGTATAGTCTCACTGCTCTTACAGTAAAGAATCCATAGTCTCAGTGTTCTTACAGCAAAGAATCCGTAGTCTCATTGCTTGCACCATAAAGAATTCATAGTCTCTTTACTCGCACAGTAAAAAAAAGCAGTCTGTGATTATGATAAAATCTTTTTTTCCCATAGATATGGAGGATACCATCACTGCAGTCCCAGATGTAAAAAGATCATTAAACGATTTCTGTACTGTACTTTGTACTGTAAGAAGGTCCGTGGGAATCTCTTTTAGATAGACTGGAAGCGATCGATCACAAAGAGAGATGCTGGGTACCCAAAAAGAACATTGTGAGGACACAGCATTGCATCTTAATTAACCAGATGTCTATTTTCAGCAAGCCAGGAAGAATAGACTGTTATCTATATGTTGACTTTTAAATTGATGTGTTTCTTTCTGGTTGGTCAAGAACTTTTGCTTGTGTAAAGGGTATGCCACACTGAACAATATCGCTAACGGGATCGCTAAAAAACGTCACTATTTAGCGATCCCGTTAGCGATGTTGTTCAGTGCGGCATCTGCCAGCGACGAGCTTCCTGCTGTGATCTCGCTCGTCGCTGGAATCGTTCCGGACCCTATTTTCTCGTCGGCGCTCCCGCTGGGTAAGTATATATCGCTAGTGTGGCACCTTTTCTTAGCGATTTAGCGGTACTTTTGTACCGCTAAAGTCGTTAAGAAGATCGCTAACGGCGATAGCGTCGTTAACTATATCGCTAAATGTGGCCGCACTTAGCGATATAGAAACAATCCCGCTAGCGATCGCATTAGTATGCGTCGTTATCGTGATCGCTAGCGGGATTGTTTAGTGTGGCAGTACCTTAAGCCTGTAATATTGACTTGTAAGTTGACAATTTGTTGTAACATATTGTGATGTTGTGCTTTTATCCTGGATGACTAGTGATAAATGATAATTGAACAATGGTGTTTGCTGATATGTTGATTCCACATTGTCCAGGCCAGCCAGTTTGTTGACTTGAAAAATAGAGGAGGAAAAACTATGCAAATAGATTAAATAGTTAAACAATGCAAGTTTATCTTGTCACCAATTTTCCTATTGACCTCTGGATACTGGTTTGAAGGACAACAGTATGAACTACAAAAAGGGGGATTTATACCTCCTGTAGCATTTCCAGGGGTATTAGCTCTAGGATCGCTGTCTGGGTAGACAGAATGACACGGAAACAGTTCATTCAGACAGCAATTATGGTAAAAACTGGCCGCAACCAGTTTTATTAAAGTCCACAGCACACAGATAAAACAAAGCATAAACAAAAGACCTAGGCTTGTCTAGCCACTAAATTACACTTATGTAATGTCCCTTTCTATCAGGAACCCAGACTCTATCAGTCTGTGCCCAAAACAACACATATGATATATGTTACCAGTATGGAGTTTCCCAGATACTCCTCCTTATGTCTGAAGGTCCACCCGACGTCCAGACTTGAGAGAGATCCACTCCTATTCAGTAGTCATTATCCTGGAGGTTCACAGAGACACTCCTGTGTCTGGGGTACCTCTAACCCAGACTGAGACGGCTCCCCTCCTCTTCAGTAATCATCAGCATGGAGGTTCACAGAGACACTCCTGTGTCCGGGGTACATCTAACCCAGACTGAGACGGCTCTCCTCCTCTTCAGTAGCTTATCCGCATGCATTCTCACAGAGACTGCTTCCTTGTGCCAGGACACCTCTCTGTGTCCAGGCTAAAGACAGCTCTAACACTCTTGGAGACTATTTCTTGTGCCAGGACACCTCCCTGTGTCCAGGCTAAACTAGCTCTCTGACTGTGTCCGCAGACACCTATTTCTGGCTTCCTAATTAACAGCTGATTGGCTTCAGGTTTAAGCTGCAAGTGTGCAATGAATGCAAGGTGTAGTGACCTCTCTCTACCACCAGGTCTACAAAGCCACATATTTCCCTTATAGTTAGCAAAGAACCTAGGTGAAATGTACACCCCATTCACCACATATCCTCACTGTCTCACATATCCCCCCCCTCTTCTCCAGACCGGAGGGCTGGTCATCCAGACCGGAGGACTGGTCAACAAACCTAAAGAGACAGTGAACACAGCTCAAGTCATAGCCAACATCAGCTTCATCTTTACCTGAAGTATAACCATCATTAGCTTCATCTATATTTTCCATTAAGCAGGGATTCTATACCCTTACACACACACACACACACACACTGTGTGATGTCACAGTCATGTAACCAGTCAGCTTGAGGGGAAGGAACATGGACAGTCAAAAGATACACACTGATCCATTAAATGGATGCCAGCCAGCGCTGCATTACCCATCCGTCCCCTCTGCATACAACTTTATCCTAGGTATTTAGACACATACCCCTTGGGTGGGTTTGTAGGTGACTGGACCCGCCCAGCTCTCCAAGTCACCTGGAAGCCTCCCAACGTATAGCACAAGTCTCAGCAGTAGATCTGCTGAACCAAAACAAATCCAGGCTTCCATCACAGGGCCACCCACCTCTGCGATACATACCGTCCATCCATCACATGCCTCCATGCATATCCCGAGGGCTATACACAGTGCCCCCTCTGTTCAAACCTGTGGGGTTGAACACTTGCCACCCGACCAGAGATCCTTCTCGGTCGTCTCTGCCAGTCACCCCGTCTCAGTTGATTTTGGGCACTATGCAATATCACCTCTTTGTTAGGCCTCTCCCGCCCCCAGCGGTCAGAACGTTGGCCTTGTCCTTGTGTCGGTGTCACCTCACCCGACCTTTCTTTCCCGAACTGACTCCTACCGTCGTTGCGGTCACGAGTCCATCGTCCAGTCAAACTTACTGGTAGTTCTGAGTCTGACTCTCTGTCTTTTCGTCCGCCACCGGGTCTTACACATAGGTCACTCAGCCCTGAGCTAACCGGATCGTCATTTTTACCCCTCAGTGTTTCAGCCCGTCTACTACCAGTCCCTAGAGAGGCCTCTTGTCTCTCTATATCTTGGGCTGGAAGCAGTCGCCATCTTCGTTTTAACTCATGCAGCTGTTCCTTTATCTGCTTTCTTACTGAAATCAGCTGCTCTACTTCTCGTAGGTATGTTATTCGATACTCCAGGAGCGTTCGGATGTTCTTCAGGCTCTCCACCGAGCCCACACTAATGAACGGAACCATATCTTCTCCAGCCACCTTGATCTCGCCATCAGCTGGAATCCTCACTCTCCTTACACCGGATCTATCCACCATTTCCTGCATCACTTTTCCAAGTCTTCCGACGATTCTCCCCACCAAATTTCTGGGTACCGGAATTACCTCTTCTGCCAAACCCAGCCGATTTTGATCTTCCTTGGCCTGCTCCAGACGGTGAGCGGCTTTCATGTTACTTAACATAATCATCTGTTTTGCGTGAAGACACTGCAGATGCATATCCTTCAGGAGAGCCACCAGCTTCTCTGTGTCTTCTCCCTCTGCCAGGATCACCAACTGGTTCGTCTCTGGTGCCCAATTCACACTATAGGCTTTTACTGCCTTCTTAAAGGCCTCATGCACACCCTCACTGGCACAGGCTTCTCGCATGTCTTCAGGTACTTGTACCACACACTTGAAGAGTGAAGTCTCCTTCTCTTCCTGGTTTACCTCGGACCGTTCCTCCAAGACATCTGCCACGACCAGATGAGTGTCTTGTTCAGTTCTTTGCTCAAGACCCTCCTGAATTTTAGCTTCTTCAAGGCTCCTTGCCAAGATAGATACTGGCACCTCCGCCTGATCATCACATGGGCATGGCCGCTTTGCGTCTTCAACCCGCAACTTCTCCTTCTGCAGAAGACCTCTTACTGCTTCTCTGAGCATTTCCACATCTTCCCTTATGGTCTTATTCACACTTTGCCACTTTGCCAAGTGACCTCTGAGCTCAGAGACTTCATTCTCTAGCTCATCCACTCTTTGCTCAGCAGTTTGTCTCAGAGCCTTTTCTTGTTCCACATGTTCTCTCAGGGTCTTTATTTCAGCCTGATGTAGACCCCCACGATACATTAATAGCTTCTCATTTTCATCAGCACCTCCTTGTGCGGTATTTAGTGTCAGAGTCCTGCCTTCAAAGCTCAGCTCTTCTTCTTTCACCTTAGTCTTCGCCAGGGCATTGGCCAACTGTAAAACATCTTCAGATGCCATCTTCTGTCCGGCTGTAAGGTCCGCATCAGCTTTCTTCTCAGGACTCTCAATCTTCTCGGCTACCGTGCCTTCCTCATTTGCACTGGTTGCTTTATTGTCATCAGATGACACACCATCATTACCACTGTCCTTTGTATCTTCAGAGAGCTCCACACACTCTAATTTTTTCTCAAGAGGTTCTTCCTCATTGACCTCCTTACTGGGTGCAAGGGGCTCACGCTCTTTGCGCCCTTTACGTTTCCGGCGACGGGAGGACTTCTTCTCCTTGTGGGGCCCTTCATTACTGGACTCCCTCTCTCCATTAAAGTCACAGTCACCTGCAGAGTCTAAGTCACATCCCCCTGTATCGTTAATTCCCCAGTTACCCTCTAACTGGGTGTCCGTTCCAGACATGTTAACTATCACATTATTATCAGTTCGTCTGTCATACACTTCAGGTGACATGTCAGTAAGTTGGGCAGACGCACCCTTTCTTCTGGTGTCACCGTCTGCTATGTCACCGAGTTGGTTAGATCCGTCAAGTTGGGAAGGAGTCACTGTCCCACTTTCTGCCACCCCAACAGTAGCAAGGCCTCCCTCTTGCTGCCTAGAAACTCCTCTGTCCCATAAACCGGAGAGTAGTTTAAAGTCCTGACCTATGACTACTGGACATGACAAATTTGGGTCTACAGCGACATCCTGTACCTCAGTGTCGCAGCCAACATCAAAGATCAGTCTGGCCACTGGATATTCCCTAGTGTCCCCATGGATGCAAGTGACCCCGATCTTTCTACCGGTCAGCTGCCATCCCTCAGGTACACCCCTCACTAGTGTCACCGGGCTTTCCGAGTTGACCAGACCCACCGCGTCTTCAGTGTTTATCTGTAAGGCACACCCCCTTAGGAGTGTGCCTGGTGGATAATTCATAAGGCAGACTGGACACCGATAACCCATTTGCGCCGGGCAACAGTTTGTCAGCACCTCCCCTTTTCTGTTGGGACACTCCACACCCTTTTTGCGTACCATCCCTGCGGGTGTGTTACCGCCCTTTTAGGCCACGCCCCCTCCCTAGGGACACCACCCCACTCCGGGATACACCCTGTGGACTCCCCCACAGCTTTCTTAGGCACAAACCACCCAGTACAAGTTTATCTCTTTTGGGCTGTTACTGGCCCTTTAAGAGTCTGTGTGACTTGGTTCACACTGTCTGATTGCACCACACCAGCTCCGGCTGAAACTGCCGCCGCTCCCGTTGCAGCCACAACCACCAACACCTTCAGATGTTGCTCATAAGCCGCTGTGGCTGTTACTGCAGCTCCTGCGGAACCTCTTGCTGCAAGTCCCTGTAGCTCCTCCCACGAGAAGACTTGCACGCTGCGCTGTCTTGCCGCTTGTCACCTTCGTGACCCCACGAGTCACAGCCAGCCGCTTGTCACCTTCGTGACCCCACGAGCCACAGCACACACCACAGTCATTTCTACAACAAATTCAGCTTGCTGTGCAAACACCCTTTTTTTTTTTTTTTTTTTTCTTTGCAAAGTCTATTAGGGCTACTGTCTCTTTAAGACTGCTTCCAATAGACGTTTCTGCTGACACACTTTTTTTTTTCTCTGTTGCTATTTCAATAGACTTCACCTTTAATGCTGTCTCTTGCCACTGTGCTGCATGCACACTCCAGCACTAACTGTACCAGGCCCTGCGCTGCCCCAGCATTCTCCACCAATTGTAGCATTTCCAGGGGTATTAGCTCTAGGATCGCTGTCTGGGTAGACAGAATGACACGGAAACAGTTCATTCAGACAGCAATTATGGTAAAAACTGGCCGCAACCAGTTTTATTAAAGTCCACAGCACACAGATAAAACAAAGCATAAACAAAAGACCTAGGCTTGTCTAGCCACTAAATTACACTTATGTAATGTCCCTTTCTATCAGGAACCCAGACTCTATCAGTCTGTGCCCAAAACAACACATATGATATATGTTACCAGTATGGAGTTTCCCAGATACTCCTCCTTATGTCTGAAGGTCCACCCGACGTCCAGACTTGAGAGAGATCCACTCCTATTCAGTAGTCATTATCCTGGAGGTTCACAGAGACACTCCTGTGTCCGGGGTACCTCTAACCCAGACTGAGACGGCTCCCCTCCTCTTCAGTAATCATCAACATGGAGGTTCAAAGAGACACTCCTGTGTCCGGGGTACATCTAACCCAGACTGAGACGGCTCTCCTCCTCTTCAGTAGCTTATCCGCATGCATTCTCACAGAGACTGCTTCCTTGTGCCAGGACACCTCTCTGTGTCCAGGCTAAAGACAGCTCTAACACTCTTGGAGACTGTTTCTTGTGCCAGGACACCTCCCTGTGTCCAGGCTAAACTAGCTCTCTGACTGTGTCCGCAGACACCTATTTCTGGCTTCCTAATTAACAGCTGATTGGCTTCAGGTTTAAGCTGCAAGTGTGCAATGAATGCAAGGTGTAGTGACCTCTCTCTACCACCAGGTCTACAAAGCCACATATTTCCCTCATAGTTAGCAAAGAACCTAGGTGAAATGTACACCCCATTCACCACATATCCTCACTGTCTCACACTCCATACAGAAGGAGACATCCAGACAGCCAAGACATCCAGAGATCCAAACAACCAAATACTCTTTATAGGACAGCAGCCAAGACATCATGGCTTCATCAGGTAGGACAAAGAATTGTCATTCTACAGGATGCCAGCTTAGGGGGCCACAGCCCAGGCTGAAAGAACACAGATCTTTTCCATTGACCATTGCTGAACCATGGATATGTTTGAAAAAAACAGGAAAGGGACCCGCCGGTTGCCTGGCCTTGTATCTGAATGGATTGTCATCTTCCTATGCTTGTCGTTACCTCCTCTCTGTGCGTGCCACAGGTGTGGTAGTCGGCCCTGGAAGCTCTGAAGTCACAGCTGCTCTTAACCCAGTGAGTCAGTTGAAGGGTGAGACTCTGTATTGTGCACCATCTTGGGGTATTTTGCTGGGACTGTTCTGTGTGTTATCTGCCTGTTTTGTGGTTCAACAAAGTATTGCCACACTGTTTTATCTTCACACTGTGTTGCCTGAGTGGCGTTACGCCCATGTTAAAAGGAGAGTGGGCGTTCGGTGGGGTGATCCCTGGCCCATCTGGTTTTGGCTAGCAAACTAGGGCACCCGCTGACCCCCCGTGTCTCCACAAACATTCATGCTCCAATTTTGCTCAAGAGATTTCATGCTAATCAGCCTCTTTCTTCCACTACTGACTGTTCTGGGAGGTGTGCTAAAACAAAGGATACTTATATACACCTGTCCTGGCTAGTCTGGGCTCTGCTCCCTTCCCCTATGGCTGACGCCCTTTTCTGTGCTCCACGTTGGGTTTTACAAATTGCGGGTGAGTTTCAGAGACGTCTTCACCCTCGATGTCTTAAGACCCAGATAGAGACACACACGTGGCTTAGTATTCAGACTCTAGAGTTCAGTTGTTCAGGTGCTTCACTGTCAGTTCACACTATGCAGTCATCCTGCAATACTCCTGTGAGTCCTGCATGCCCTACATCCTGCAGGTTATCCTCACTACCCACCTCTTGGATTAGCCCGTTGGTTACAATAAGTGTAACATGGTGTGGGGCAGTAGCCGAGGGCGAGGTATTCGTCTTTCACTCCCCGGGACGCTATATGAAGATGGGGGTCCTTGCTGGGTGTGTAGACTTTAGATACGGGGACGCCATGTCCTTGTAGGCCGCATGATGCCGCTGACGTCAACTGGTCAGGACCAGGTGATGAAAGATTCAATAAGGAAGAACATCAGCCAACAATAAAAGTTTTATAACGAACATTAACTTGGTGAGAACTACGTACAATATCGGGTGTATAACTTCACAAACATTTATTTTAGAACATGGAACATCTTTACACACATTTTCTGCTGTCCTTCTCTAGGCTCACTTGCCTCTGCCTCAGCTAGTGTCTCTACCTTCACCACCACCCCCACAAATACTCTCCAGTCCCCAATAACGGTACTACAGTCCAACAACTGAGATTCCTGTACTGCAACCCATGGTTCCGTGTCCCTCTTTTCACTTTACTGCAGCTAGATTGCCACTATGGCCTTTACTTAGCTTCTCTGCTTGCTGAGACCTTGGAACTCCCACCCGTGGTGCTCTCTTCATCTTATGTTCCTTGTTCCATCCCTGCCCGTTACCACTCTGAGTTGCAAACTCGGTGGGGCCGTACTGCTAGGCTTCCTGTCTCAGGACCCTTCTCCAGTGCATCACTCTGTCTTTCTGTTGCTTTTTCTTATCCTTACTCTGGATCTCGCTATCCACTGCCTGTAATGTATGTAGTACAGTTCATATAGCGTCTTGTGCTTGGGTGCGATGAAAATACATGAGACACAGGTTTGATATAGAAAGTCTTGTATTACTTCATACAAGTTGGCAAAAATAGTCACACAGTTTGCAGACACAGAAGCAGGAGACACAGCAGGCCAGAGTAATCTAAGCTCAGCAATCACTCTCCACAACAGGTTCAGGATCTTCTTCTCTGTTACCGTAAGTCCATGCAAACGTGGGTCTTTAAAAGAGCAGGGTTCAGAGTCCACAAGTGCTTCAGAGTTCCTCAGTAGGAATAGCTGGAGTACAAGGTCCAAGGCTTTAGGAGTCAGGTCACAGGTTCACTGCAGGCTAGATTCTGAAGCACTGATTGCTCAGCTGTGGCTGCTTAAGAAGCAAAAGGAAAGAATCAGGGCGGGAACATGCAAGCTGGAAACTCCATTTTGACTGAGGGCAAGATAGCTGCAGCAAGACAGAAAGTAAAATGGCTGACGAACAAACTGAGTTTCAGGAACATGTACACAGAACCTTACATTACTCCCCCCTTAGGGACAACCTCCGGATGACCTCAGGCCAGGCTTGTGTGGGTACCTCTGATGAAACTGACGGAGCAAGCGAGGAGCATTAACGTTATTGACTGGTTCCCATGAGTTGTCCTCCACTGGGTAGCCCTGCCATTTAATCAGATATTGTAACTGATTTCTATACAACCTGGAATCTAAAATCCTTTCCACCACAAATTCTTCCTGACCATCGACTAGCACTGGGTCAGGGCAAGGAGAAGAACGTCCAGGAAACGTATTGGGTGTCGCAGCCTTTAGTAGGGATACATGAAAGACAGGGTGAATTCTCATAGTTCTGGGCAGTTGAAGACGACAAGCAACGGCACTTATAATTTTACTGATTTTATAGGGTCCAATGTACTTATGTCCCAACTTAGACGATGGAATCCTTAACTTAAGATTTCTGGTTGACAGCCAGACCAAGTCTCCTACCTTGAAAGCTGGTGCAGGTTTACGAAATTTATCTGCTGCTTTCTTGTACCTTTCCTGAGCCGATTCCAGATTCTCCTTTAGAAGATCCATATTCTTCTGTAAAGACGTGATTCTTTCAGCCACTGCTGGTAAAGGCGTTTCTATGGGAAATCGTGGTAGAATGTTAGGATGATAACCTAGATTAGAGTAAAAAGGAGACTGCTTAGTGGAGGCACTCTGAGAGTTGTTATACGAGAACTCAGCTAATGGAAGTAGATCCACCCAATCATCCTGTAGGTGGCAGATAAAGCAGCGGAGATACTGCTCCAGGGTTTGATTGGTTCGTTCGGTCTGTCCATTAGTCTGGGGATGAAAAGCAGAAGAAAGGTTTACTTTAATGTCCAATGCTGCACAGAAATTTTGCCAAAACCTAGCAGTGAATTGCACCCCTCGATCCGAAATAACCTCATCCGGTACTCCATGTAAGCGAAACACATCTTGAATCATCAAATCTGATGTCTGTTTTGCAGTGGGTAAGCCGACACAAGGGATAAAATGAGCTGCCTTTGTTAGACGGTCAACCACCACTAGAATGGTGTTCTTTCCTTGAGAGGTTGGTAACTCCACAATGAAGTCCATAGAAATGGATCCCCACGGGCGGGACGGGGTGGGAAGAGGCTGTAACAGACCAGTTGGTGAGGAGCGAGGTGTTTTGCATCTTGCACAGACTTCACATGAAGTGACATAGTTTAAAACATCCTTCCTGCAAGTGGGCCACCAAAAGAAACGAGAGAGAAATTCCTGTGTCTTTAGAATTCCTCTATGCCCAGCTATCTTGGAATCGTGAATGAGTTGCAATACTCTCAATCTGACTGTTTCAGGAATATACAGGCGTTGTCCCTGAATCCACACACTTGTCTTAAAGACAAGACTTACGTCCCTTGGGGGTTGTGCCAAAAAGGAATCCGCATGGTATGCTTCCTTGATGTCCTTAAGTAGGTCTTGATTATGAATTACTCCTAGGAATCTAGAGTCAGGAAGAATAGTCTTAGGAGGAGTAATTGGACGTGTCTCTGCTGAGTAAATCCTAGAGAGTGCATCAGCCTTTCCATTGCGCGATCCTGGTCTATAAGAAATGATAAAATTAAATTGGTTTAAGAAAAGATTCCAGCGAGCCTGGCGAGGAGTCAGGCACTTAGCCGACCTGATAAACTCAAGGTTACGATGGTCTGTCAGGACGACTATTTGCTGTGCAGCTCCCTGAAGAAGGTGTCTCCATTCTTTGAAGGCGGCAATAATGGCCAACAACTCTCTATTGCCCACATCGTAGTTCCTCTCAGCCGAAGACAACTGCTGGGAAAAGAAGGCACAGGGATGCAAGACATTCTTCTCACCTGTTCTCTGAGAGAGTATAGCTCCAACGGCACAGTCTGAAGCATCCACCTCTATTATGAAGGCAAGCTCGGGGTTGGGATGTACTAAGATAGGTGCGGTGGTAAATTTATCTTTTAGATGGGAAAATGCTTCCTGGGCTTGGGGAGTCCAGAGAACCTAGACTCTTTCCGGGTAAGTTGGGTGATAGGTGACACTACCTCAGAGAAATTTCTAATGAAACGTCTATAGAAGTTGGCAAACCCGATGAAGCGCTGTACCTCCTTCACATTTCTAGGACTTGGCCAATCCTTGATGGCTTGGGTTTTGCTTCCATCCATACTAATTCCTTGTGTAGACAGTACATACCCCAGAAATTGAATTTCGGTCCTATGGAATTCACACTTTTCAAGTTTGATGTAAAGATGATTTTGTCTTAGACGTTCCAAGACCATTCTCACATGTCCATGATGTTCCTCTGTGGAGTTAGAAAAAATTAGAATATCATCCAAATAAATTACCACGAATGTATCTAGGAGATCCCTGAAGATGTCATTCACCAAGTGTTGGAAAGTGGCTGGGGCGGTACTCAGACCAAAAGGCATAACTAGATATTCAAAGTGTCCATAGCGTGACCTGAATGCAGTCTTCCATTCATCCCCAGGTCTAATACGGACTAAGTTATAGGCCCCACGAAGATCTAGTTTAGAGAAAATTTTGGCATGTCGCACTCTCTCCAATAACTCAGGGATTAAAGGCAATGGATAACGGTTTCTAATAGTAACCTTATTGAGTTCCCTATAGTCTACGCATGGTCTCAGAGATCCATCTTTCTTCTTTACAAAGAAGATGGGTGCACCTGCAGGAGATGAAGAGGGGCGTATGAAGCCCTTGGCTAGATTTTCGTCTATGTAATCCTTTAAAGCCTTTAGCTCGGGCCCCGCCAGGGGGTAGATCTTACCAAAAGGTATCTCTGCTCCAGGCAATAATTCAATTGGACAATCATATGGACGGTGAGGAGGAAGCTGGTCAGCGTTCTTCTTGTCACATAAATCCACATAGTCCTGGTATACAGCTGGTAGTTCAGGGACTGACATGGTTCCTTTAGGAACAGAGCAAGCTGAAACTTTTGGACTCATCTGTTTCTCTGGAAAGTGTAATTCCTTGGTCTCCCAGTTAATGGTAGGATTCTGAGCCTGCAGCCATGGTAGCCCTAGAATAATGGGAAAGTGGGGAGAAGAGATAAGCATAAAGGACAGTTTCTCTTGATGATCTTTACCCATAAGAACCCTCAAAGGCTCTGTTTCCTGATCCACTGGTCCAGAGGTCAGCAGGGAGCCATCCACAGTTTCCATCTGTACTGGAGTAGCCTTCTTCACTGAACGTATCCCCTGTTTCAGAGCAAAGGAGACATCCATAATATTTCCACTTGCCCCTGAGTCGATCATAGCAGAGCTAGACACCCAAGCTGAGTCAACCCAGAGTTTGATGGAAAGAAAGTGAGTCGCACTTAGTACCAGGGCAATGGGGTACTCGGAGCCGAGCCCATGGAAATCTATGGGAGTTGTCACTGGTAGCGGTGGCTCGGTCCGTGGCCCCGGGCGCTCATACAATGGGGGATATTTACAGGGGATTATTAGGTAGGTAGTTCGTGACGCCACCTGTGGTATCTGGTTAATTGAACCAGCGCTGCTATAAGGACTTTCACAGGGGATGTTATGGGGCAGCTGGGTGGTAAGTCTCCCACAGATGAGACGGGTCCCTGGAAGTCTATGGTGATGATGATGCAGGGTATAGATAATAATTCAGTCACACACGAAATAGCTTCTTTTCATACCTTTTACTGGTAGATGGTTCACGTAGATCCCGGGGAGCTGGTCGGGGTGGAGAATGCACATTCGGGTAACCGCTGAGCAGGTTAGAGGCCTCCTTTACTTCAAATGTAGGTGAGTCCAACTTGCCTGAAGCGAAGTTAACTCTGAATCTCCAGCTTTCTCAATAGCTATACTGCCCGGCCAACGTTGTGGTGGAAACTTCTAAGTGGTGAAAACTAAGTCTATATTTGCTGATCAGGCTAGACTCCTGTTTTCCCTGTCTCCGGTTACGTATTGACACTTAGGGCTGCTCTCTGCGACCTGTAGTCCAGATGCCTCCGGTTTTCTTGTTACTAAGCTTGAAACTGTAGCAACGCTTCGGACCCCGGTGTCCGGCAATTTAGTGCAGGCAATCCAATACCTGTAGCACTTCTCTCTGTCTTCTCCACTGCGCCCTTCGCCCTGCTTCTGCTCTTTGCATAAGCACTTGTAGCTTCCGATGGAAATAGTCAGCTTTCTTCCGAGCTCGCTGAGCAGCTCTCAGTTTCCTCCTTGTTTCAGCTTCTACTGAGGTACTGATTCAGGGTAGCTCTGACTAGGCTAGGATGATGCACTTCACCCGTACTAGCCTCCACTTCTTTGTCAGGTGAGCTACGCTAGCTCTGCGAGGATTCAGTCCTCTCTCCTCTCTAAATGTGTAGCCCTGGTGTTAGGCACACGCAGTAACCTGGAGAGTGTGTGGCGAGACAGCAGTTTAATGCTCAATATCCATTCACTCAACATACACTAGACACACCCTTAGGGTAGTGTAGTTACTTTTGAGGGAGTGGTCAGTCAGTCGGTTTCCTGTCTTCGGACAGAGCAGACGTGGGAGTCAGTGCCTGGACTTCAGAGAGGAAGGTCTAGCCTGGACGGAGGAGAAGGAGAGATCCAGTCTGAGCCTGTTCATCAGTTCAGAAAGTGGAGGCTAGTACAGGTGGTCTAATTCACCTCAGCCTAGTCAGAGCTGTACCTCACCTGAATACATTGAAAGAAAGAAGAAGCTTAGTGCAGAAAGACTTCAGTCACCTGTCCCAAGGACAGTGAAAGGTTCAGAGACGTGCTCCTGCCTAGTGATAACTGAGAATCTGTAACTAACTCTAAAGGAAGTGAAGAAGGAAGTGATTACACGACTTTTTGCAAGTGTGAGTGTTTATGCTACCAGCGAGGACAAGGCGAAAGGCACAGTGGAAAGTTTATTGGAAAGGTGCGTTTGGATTGAAGAAGTCCTGCACATTGCAACCGGTCACTGGGGACCGAAGGATCACTATTAGCTTCAAGCATAGTGGTAAGAAAACCAGGGATTTACCGGACCTTAGGTCGCGGCAAACAGCCCCAAATAGTCAGTACGTAACTGGGGTCAGGAGGAGTGAAGACCTTGAGTCTCTGCAGGGCAAGACAGGAATTCAGCTCCCTCACAGGAAGGCTCCTACCACAAAACTGACTGGGCAGTACAGCTATGGATTAGCTGGAGTTATTGAGGGAACTACGCTTCAGGCTGGTTGTACTCATCCTTATTGAAAGTAAAGGAGGCCCCTAACTTGTCCAGCTGCTGTCTCAAAATACACTCTCCTTGGATCAGCCTCCCTGGGACCTGCCTGAACATCTTACAAGTAAAGGTATGGAAAGACGCTGACCGTGTGAGACTGTGTTATTTATCTGCACCCGACTTCACTAACTTCATAGACTTTGAGGGACCAGTCCCACCTGTAGGGGACCCGACATCTAGCTGCCTCACCATCCCCTCAGAGATCTACAGCAGCGCTGGTATAAATTACCAGAAGACTACAGGTGGCGTCACGAACTGTATATAAATCTATCCCCTGTAAATATTCCCCCAACATACGCCAGACCGCTAGGGCCACAGACCGAGCCACAGCTACCTGTGACAATCCCATAGACTTCTACGGGCTCGGCTCTGAGTACCCCATTGCCCTGGTAATCCACAATTGTGGTGGCGGGTCGGTACAACTTGGCGTCACGAACAGGATGCGAAACTCGCAGAATTGCGAGCCCTGTGTGCCTATGGAATTGTTTTTGTGAAAAAGGACTGTTTGCACTTTTGGCGCCAAAATCGCCATTTTTGTCGCCATATTCGCGCCCTCAGGCGCTGGAGAAGAAGGTGGGCGTACCTTCGTGGGCGTGTACCCCCAGTGGCGCGAAGAAAATGCCTGTCCTCTCAAAGTGCTACTACAACATGCGATCCTGCCCTACAGCAAAGGAGGTCCGCCTCCTCTTCACCTTCCCTGCAAGGAGGAGGAGACGCAAACCCCGCCTCCACGGAAGAGACCGGATGTCTCTGGAGGAAGAAGAAAGAATCTTCTGGAACATCATGGAAGCAGGACGTGTGCAGCCGAGCAGGGAAGCGGAGGAAGGCAGGCCCCGTGCCCCAGCCAAGCTGCCACCAGCACCGGAGTTATCCGTGGTCCTGCACCTGCAGCAGGCGTTGCTAGAAATTCAGGAAGAAAATGCACGCCTGAAGAAGATGGTCCAGCACCAACCTGGATTTGAAGAGATCGAGAGACGCCGGCGTACCCTGGAGCAGCGGAGGCTGTGGGACGGGGTGATTCTCTCCCTCAACGACCCCCACGATTCGAGTTACCGAAGATTCTGCTGCCCAAGGCGAAGGAGCAACCGGAGGCTGCCCCGAAAGTACCGATCCTGATCCCACCGGTGAAGCGGTGGAGGCGAAGGAGGTTGAGGAGGTATCGCCAGTTCCGGAACGCCCGCCCGGCCAGGAGGCTGCAGCAGATGATCGGTCCCCGGCAGGGACACCGGAGGGGTCCTGTCCGTCGTTACCAGACGTCGACTGGGACGAGATGGCGCGCCTGGATGACGTCGCCTATACCGCCCAGTGGGAATATGAGTGGCAGCGTCGTGAGGAGAAGCAGAAACGCCAGCAGGAGGAAGAGCGGGAAGCTCAGCGGAACCGTCAGCGGCAACATGCAGAGCTGATCGCGGACAAGGAGAGTGTCCGGAGAGAGAAAGGTACCCTGAGGGAACCGCGGCGGCAGGGGTGTGTGACTGAGTTCCAGCTCCGGAAGGGCTGGGGCTTCATCCGTGAACCGGGCCTCTACCCAGGGGTCTTTGTTAGTCGCAGGGACGTAGAATCCCACCTACCGCAAGGCCATCCCGGGAGGGACTTAGTAAATGGAGACATTGTCACGTACACACGGCACTGGGGAATGAAGGGATGGTATGCCCTTAACGTCACAGTCGTCCGTGACCCCGTCCCAGACGCAGGTAACGTCACCACTACCGCAGCGTCCCTGTCTCCAGCTCAAGCAGTATCCGGCCGTGCCCCAGCATCGCCCCCTGCAAGTTCATCGCAAATTAAAGCAGCATCTATATCGCAACATGCGACCCAGTCTCAATCGCAATCCATGACACGGTCCATATCGTTAACTGTGATTGAAACGCAATCGGTGTCTCGTGAGGAGAATGTACCCGTTGCGCCCCTAGTGGTTCGCACAAAGACTGTGGCGACTCAAACCCCAATAGCAGGTCACGACCTGTTAGTTCTGGGATCTAGGGCCCATTGCATTGTTCCAGCCCCCGGGGTGGAAAGTGTATTTGAAAATGAATAAATAGTAAAGAAGAATCGGTGAGATCCATATAGGGTCTACCATAAGTAAAGTTGTAGAAAGTTTAAATATGTTTACAAATTTTTGCACAAGTTGAAGAGTATAACGTATATAATATATATATATATTTCTAACAGTAGAATGCCCGGCTGGGTAACCAGAAAAAGTTTGCACTTTATTATTATCATAATGTGATATAATATGTCTTGTTTTACAATGGACTTTGAGGTTGAGGACTGTGCCAACCAGAACTCATTTGTACATAGTTGCGCTTCGGTGCTTTATCTTGGTTTTACATAAAACCAGCACAACTACCTCTGAATACAAAAACCCGTGTGGTGTGGCACTGAGTGAGGTCTGCATTCCTATGTCCTGCAGCCCACCCAGGACCCACGTTGAAGGTTTGGTGCGGGTCCTTCACAAGAATACTGTGTATTTATTGTATGTTTTGATGCCTTAATACTTTTGTATTTTTCTATAATGTTTTGTTGTTTGCAACGTTCAAGACATCTCACCTCCCGGATGGGACGAATTCCTGTTTAATGTTGATGTTTTCATGCATAAACAAAATGTCTCTTTTGTATTTTACAGCCCGGGAGTGCTGTCTTTTACCATGGGGGAATGTGTAGCCCTGGTGTTAGGCACACGCAGTAACCTGGAGAGTGTGTGGCGAGACAGCAGTTTAATGCTCAATATCCATTCACTCAACATACACTAGACACACCCTTAGGGTAGTGTAGTTACTTTTGAGGGAGTGGTCAGTCAGTCGGTTTCCTGTCTTCGGACAGAGCAGACGTGGGAGTCAGTGCCTGGACTTCAGAGAGGAAGGTCTAGCCTGGACGGAGGAGAAGGAGAGATCCAGTCTGAGCCTGTTCATCAGTTCAGAAAGTGGAGGCTAGTACAGGTGGTCTAATTCACCTCAGCCTAGTCAGAGCTGTACCTCACCTGAATACATTGAAAGAAAGAAGAAGCTTAGTGCAGAAAGACTTCAGTCACCTGTCCCAAGGACAGTGAAAGGTTCAGAGACGTGCTCCTGCCTAGTGATAACTGAGAATCTGTAACTAACTCTAAAGGAAGTGAAGAAGGAAGTGATTACACGACTTTTTGCAAGTGTGAGTGTTTATGCTACCAGCGAGGACAAGGCGAAAGGCACAGTGGAAAGTTTATTGGAAAGGTGCGTTTGGATTGAAGAAGTCCTGCACATTGCAACCGGTCACTGGGGACCGAAGGATCACTATTAGCTTCAAGCATAGTGGTAAGAAAACCAGGGATTTACCGGACCTTAGGTCGCGGCAAACAGCCCCAAATAGTCAGTACGTAACTGGGGTCAGGGGGAGTGAAGACCTTGAGTCTCTGCAGGGCAAGACAGGAATTCAGCTCCCTCACAGGAAGGCTCCTACCACAAAACTGACTGGGCAGTACAGCTATGGATTAGCTGGAGTTATTGAGGGAACTACGCTTCAGGCTGGTTGTACTCATCCTTATTGAAAGTAAAGGAGGCCCCTAACTTGTCCAGCTGCTGTCTCAAAATACACTCTCCTTGGATCAGCCTCCCTGGGACCTGCCTGAACATCTTACAAGTAAAGGTATGGAAAGACGCTGACCGTGTGAGACTGTGTTATTTATCTGCACCCGACTTCACTAACTTCATAGACTTTGAGGGACCAGCCCCACCTGTAGGGGACCCGACATCTAGCTGCCTCACCATCCCCTCAGAGATCTACAGCAGCGCTGGTATAAATTACCAGAAGACTACAGGTGGCGTCACGAACTGTATATAAATCTATCCCCTGTAAATATTCCCCCAACATACGCCAGACCGCTAGGGCCACAGACCGAGCCACAGCTACCTGTGACAATCCCATAGACTTCTACGGGCTCGGCTCTGAGTACCCATTGCCCTGGTAATCCACAATTGTGGTGGCGGGTCGGTACACAAGTCCAGACTGAACTGGCACAGAACTGCACTGTCTGAAGACAGGAAACTATCTGACTGATCTGAGCTCTTCTCAGACAGGAAACAGACTGACTCTGCTACGTGTCACCACCTCCTATACCCCTAGTGGGTGTGTCTGAAATTGTAAGTGAAGTGCATGAATAGCAAGCTTTTGTGGTTACCTTCCTGTGCATTCTCCTGGATTTTATGTGTGCCTGCGTAGCTGGGCTACACATCCCCCTTGGTAAAACACAGCACTCCCGGGCTGTAAAAGACAAAAAGAACATTTTGTTTTGCATTAACAACAACATTATAACTCTTCCCATCCGGGAGGTACGAATTCTTGAACGTTACAATTTGTACAATAGGAAAATACAAAAGTATTAAAATATCAAGATATCAAACGTGTTCATATATACAAGGTACTTGTGGAGGACCCGCACCAAAAACCTCCCACGTGGGTCCTGGGTGGGCTGCAGGACTTCTGACTGCAGACCTCACTCTAGGCCACCATACGGGTTTTTCTTCAGAGGTAGATAGTAGTAGTGGTTTCATGTCAAACCAAGATAATGCACCGTAGTGCAACTATTTACAAAGCAAGTTCTTGGGCTGGCACAGTCCACAGCCACGCAGTCCATGAAGGGTTAAATCACATTTCAAATAATTACATTAATACTTTTTCAAACTTTATACAATTTTTCAGATGCAATAAACCCTATCTGGGTCTTGCTAACTAGTCTACTAGGACTACTCCTGATAGCGAATAGGTAGTTTACCTTTAGTGATACATTCTGACCTACGTGGGGTAGCGTCAGGTATAGTAGTCTCTAACCTTTCTGTTCTGCGTAACGGCAAACTATAGACACGACTCCACCTCTCTAGGGACCTGGCAAGCATGCTAGTGACTGGAGGAGGCGGTACTGCTTCACCAGCTTCACCAGAGGACTCCACTTCTTGTGGTGCTGCTTCTTGCGGGTCCGCTGCTTCGGGTTCTGATGGTTGAGGGTCTGCCGGAACAGGTTCTTCTGGAACTGGCTCTACTGGCACAATTGGTATGACTGGTGGTAGAGACTCCTCTTGCGGTTGATAAAACTGCAGCACAGGAATAATTACAGCGTCTCCCAATCTGGGCCAATCCGCAGGTAAATCTCCCAAATCCGTGTGTATGACCGCTTCAGCATTTTCTTTCTGATGGACAACAGGGTTTTCTTCACGGAGCTTTAATGGGCAAGGACACAACTTTAAATGATCTCTGGACACCGTTGCCGTCGTTTTTCCTCCATCCTTACTAATGGTACAGACCTTTCTGTTATCAAAATTGGAATTTTGCACGACATATGGCTCCTGCTCCCACTGATCATCCAACTTGTGTGTTCTTCTTTTCCTTTTGAGCACCATTTCTCCAGGCATAAAAGGCTTAGCGGGAGCATTTTTGTTATAGTTCTTCTCTTGCTTTTCTCTTACTTTGTTGAGACTGTCTTCTACGCAGGCTTGTACTCTCTTGTACTGTTCCCGTCGAGTTGTGTCCCAATCGTCAGCACTGTCATGAGCCTCTGGTTCTACCACTCCCAGCTCCAAATCCATTGGCAGTCTTCCAGGTCTTGCTCTCATAAGGTAAGCTGGAGTGCAGTTAGTGGAACTTACTGGGATGTGGTTGTACAAGTCAACCAGGTCGGGTAACAAGTCTGGCCACCGATTCCTTTCTTCCAGGGGTACAGTTTTCAGTAAATCCATGACAATGTGATTCATCTTTTCACAAAGGCCGTGGTCTGAGGGTGGTATGGTGTTGTTCTGATCTTTTTACATCCATACAATTGACAGAATTCCTGAAACAGTTCAGCTTCAAAGGCTGGACCTCGATCAGTCAGTACCTGCTCTGGATATCCGTGTGGTCTGCAGAAACTTGCTTGGAAGACCTTGGCTGCTGTCTCTGCTGTCAGATCTTTGACAGGGGCGACCACCAGGAATTTGGAATAGTGATCCACCATGGTCAGGGCATACGAATATCCTGACCTGCTTGGGGACAACTTAACGTGATCCAATGCTACGATCTCCAAGGGACGAGTCGTCCGGATAGGCTGCAGGGGTGCTCTCTGACTATGATAGTCTTTTCGTCTGAGACCACAGGGTCCACAGTTCCGGCACCACTTCTCGATGGAGCTGCGCATCCCTACCCAGTAGAACCGACACCTCAACAGGGTCTCCAGCTTTTTCCAGCCAAAGTGCCCCGCTTGATCGTGGTAGGCTTCTAGCACCATTTGGATGTCTGCTCTGGGCACCACTATCTGCCACACCATCTCATGGGTCCTTGGGTCGACGTATCTCCTGCACAACTTCTCTCGGTATATGAACAACCGGCTTCTTTCATTCCACAGGAGCTTTGCTGGCATGGATGCATCTTTCTCCAAGGAGGAACCTTCCTGTTTTATCAGCTCCTTAACACGGCTGACCACGGGATCGCTGTCCTGAGTCTCTTTCCAGCTGTGAATGAGGTAAAGGGTTCAACATCTCACCACACCGCTTTCTGTAGACTCGTTGCTCTTGGACCATCCCATTTCGGTGGAACGCAGGTAGCTCAATTTCTTCCAGATCGTCTGACTCTTCCTCTGTGTCAGATTCATGCGGCATTCTGGACAAGGCGTCCGCGTTGGCATTTTTACGGCCTGCCCTGTACTTGATGGTAAACTGGTAATTTGACAACCGAGCCATCCAACGTTGCTCCATGGCTCCCAGCTTGGCTGTTTCCAGGTGCGTCAAGGGGTTATTGTCTGTAAACGCAGTGAACCTGTTGGAGGCAAGGTAATGTTTAAATCTTTCGGTAATGGCCCAGACCAGCGCCAGGAACTCCAGTTTGAAGCTGCTATAGTTTTCCGGATTCCTCTCAGTTGGCCTGAGTTTTCTGCTGGCATATGCGATGACTTTTTCTTGGCCGTTCTGCTTCTGACTGAGGACCGCTCCTAATCCTTCGTTACTGGCATCTGTGTATAGCAGGAACGGTTGGCTGTAATCTGGGTAGGCTAAGATTTCATCGCCGGTAAGGATCTCTTTCATCTCTTTGAATGCCTCAGCTTGTTCTTTTCCCCAATTAAATGGAAGGTTTCTGCTCTTAAGAGGTTGTCCTACCAGGAGGTCCTGTAAAGGCGCCGCCTTCTTAGTGTAATCTTTCACGAACCTCCTGTAGTAACCTGTTAATCCCAGGAACTGACGCACCTCCTTTAAGTTCTTCGGCTCTGGCCATTTCTGAATAGCTGTGACCTTCTCGGGGTCCGGCGCTACTCCTTCGGAACTGACAATGTGTCCCAAGTACTGTACCTTCCGTTTGAGGAGGTGGCATTTAGAGGGCTTTAGTTTCATCCCAAACTTGGACAATGACTCAAATACCTCTGCCAGGTGCTTCAGATGATCTTCATATGTCTTAGAGTAGACAATCACGTCGTCCAGATACAGCAACACGGTTTCGAAGTTGAGATGTCCCAGACAGCTCTCCATCACTCTCTGGAATGTTCCGGGGCACTGCTGAGGCCAAACGGCATTCTGTCAAACTCGCAGAGTCCCATTGGGGTGGTGAAAGCAGTTTTCTCCCGATCCTCCTCAGCCACAGCTACTTGCCAGTACCCACTAGTAAGGTCGAGGGTAGAAAAGTAGTTAGCCGTTTTCAGAGCAGCTAAGGATTCCTCTATGCGTGGTAATGGGTAAGCATCTTTATGTGTTATACGATTTACTTGCCTATAATCTACACACATTCGCATGCTACCATCCTTTTTCTTCACTAGAACTAGAGGTGCTGCCCAGGGGCTACAACTATCCCTTATCACCCGGCTTTCTTCATGTCATGCAGCATTTCCTTAGCTTTCTGATAGTGGGCTGGAGGTATAGGCCTGTACCGCTCTTTGATGGGAGGATGACTGCCTGTAGGGATATGATGCTGTACTCCCTTAATGGTCCCAAAGTCAAGTGGGTGCTTGCTAAATACTTGTGCGTACTCTTGTACCACCCGTAGTACCCCCTGTTTCTGGTGGACGGAAGTGGTGTCTGTCCCAATATGAAGCTGCTGACACCAGTCCGCTACCGGGGTTGCCGGATCATTATCCTCCGCTGGTTGGCGGGAGGCTAAGGACTCTGTTGTGAGAATAGAATTGTTATCTACGGCATGTAATTTAGCAACTGTAGCATAACGTGGCAAATTTACTTCATCGTCCCCCCAGTTGAGAAGTCGTACTGGTACTCTCCCATTTACTACTTCCACTACCCTCTAGCAATCATGAGTGTAGGTCTGTGTTCTGAGCGATGGGGTTCTACTACTGCTTGGTAGTTCTGTCCCTCAGACCTATGGCTGCTCTACACCATATTAACATTTCACTCATTGGGGGTATTACAATGGGGTTCGAGTCTGTGACCCGTACATTACCGATTTCACCATCTGTAAGCTTCGCTTGCTGCTGGCACATCAGGGCCCGGATCTCCCTCTGGATCACTCCCTTCTGCTTTGGCTTGGCAACTTCAGCGAGCTGTTGGAGCAAAAACACAACTTCTCCCAGACAGTTACTGATAACGTTAGTACCTAGTATCACATTTAAGGCATTCTCCTCATTTACAGTCTTTACCACTAAAAGTCCCTGATCCTTCAGCTCCACCCTGCCCACTTTTACGTCCATGTTTTTGGCTCCAATTACTTCAACAGGGAGACCATTGGTGGCGTACACTGTCAAGTCAGGGTTTGGGGGCTGGAGACTGTCCATGGACCAAAATTTATTGTAAAGGACATCAGGTATGATGGTCACCTGAGATCCAGTGTCCAGCAGTGCAGGGATTGCAATCCCGTCCAGAATCATGGACAGGTAGGGCCGTCCACCCACGAACCTGCGATTCCAATCTAAGGGGCCTGATGAGTCTACTCCTGGGTGTTGGCCCTCTGACCCAGGATCGGCTCGTTTAAAGGACATTGCTGAGCCATATGACCTTTTTGGTTGCAGCGGTAGCAGACGATCTCCCGGCGAGGATGGTGTTGCTCCGGAGTCGCTCCTGGGGGTGGCGTGGTCCTCCTCCGGTGTGGCGACGTCCTCCATTTCCTCCGGTTCACCCAAGGGACATCCTCCGGACAGTCGGCTAGTAGGATCTTCCCTCCTTCCTCTTTCCGCAGTTGCAGGGCCTCCATTACAGTGGCCAAGTTCTTAGTCAGCTGGCGCACTTCTGAGCGCAGACATTCCAACTCACTAGGGGGCGCCACCTGCATTGTAGCTTCTGCCACCTGCGGGGAAAAGGTGGGTACTGCCGGCTTTAGAATGGCTTCACCCGGGTGATACTGATTTGCCACCTCAGGCTTTTCCAGGGGTCGCAGTCCCTTTATTGCCATGTCCTTTAGAGCATCAAAAGTGGCATCTGGATGATCCAAGGACCACCAGTTTACAGTCCTCCTTTCCTCTGGAGACCTCAGTCCCCGCACAAATTGCTCTTTTAACATTTGGCTCTCATCAATGGGACTTGTGGGGTTAGCCTGTTTGAGAGCTCGCAGGGCCCCCTGTAGTCGGCAGGCGTAGTCCCTAATACTGTCACCCGGTCCCTGGAAGCACTGATAAAATGCCATCCGGAGATCCGTTTCTGTGTGGTCCTCGAAGATGGCCTGTAGCTTTAAGAGTATCGCAGGTACCGACTCCTGGTCTGCAGTGGGCCAAGTCTCTACTTCTCTCTCAGCCGCACCAGCTAACTGTCCTATTACTACAGCAGCTTTTTGCTTTTCAGTCATTGAGTACATATCTAAAATACTACATATCTTCCGTTTAAATCCTGGCAGGGTGCCTGGCTCGCCGCTGTACTGGGGGAGCCACTTCGCTCCAGGCATGTATGGGAGGGTTAGCGGCATTAGCGGGACCACCGGGCCAGGTGAGGGGCCTGCACCCCCATCCTGCGGCACGACGCCAAGCGGTGGGCTATTGGGGCCTCCGGCGGGGGCCGCTCCGTCTGCCGGTTGCTGCGACATATTGATGCCCCCTTGGTTAATCTGAGCCTACCTCTTTTACAGGCTGCAGCGTCGCAGGCACAGCGGTGGAGACAGGACCTTTTCACTGGTGTTCTGATGATGCCGCGGTATCTTGGGATGCAGTTTGTGATGCGGATTGCAACGCAGATTGTGATGCGGATTGCAATGCAGATTGTGATGCAGTTTGCGATGCGGATTGTGATGCAGATTGCGATGCGGATTGCGATGCCGTTCGCGATGCGGCTCGCGATGCAGATTGGGGTGCAGGTTGGGGGCGTGTCCAAGCAACAGCGCGCTTTTTCAGGTACGCCCCCCTTCTTCACCAGCGCCTGAGGGCGCGAACATGGCGGTAAAATGGCGGAATTTGGCGCCAAATACAGCAAACAGTCTTTTTCACCAAACAGTTCAATATAGGCACACAGGACTCACAATTGCAAGCTTCACATCCTGTTCGTGACGCCAAAGATTGAGTCGCACTTAGTACCAGGGCAATGGGGTACTCGGAGCCGAGCCCATGGAAATCTATGGGAGTTGTCACTGGTAGCGGTGGCTCGGTCCGTGGCCCGGGCGTCATACAATGGGGGATATTTACAGGGGATTATTAGGTAGGTAGTTCGTGACGCCACCTGTGGTATCTGGTTAATTGAACCAGCGCTGCTATAAGGACTTTCACAGGGGATGTTATGGGGCAGCTGGGTGGTAAGTCTCCCACAGATGAGACGGGTCCCTGGAAGTCTATGGTGATGATGATGCAGGGTATAGATAATAATTCAGTCACACACGAAATAGCTTCTTTTCATACCTTTTACTGGTAGATGGTTCACGTAGATCCCGGGGAGCTGGTCGGGGTGGAGAATGCACATTCGGGTAACCGCTGAGCAGGTTAGAGGCCTCCTTTACTTCAAATGTAGGTGAGTCCAACTTGCCTGAAGCGAAGTTAACTCTGAATCTCCAGCTTTCTCAATAGCTATACTGCCCGGCCAACGTTGTGGTGGAAACTTCTAAGTGGTGAAAACTAAGTCTATATTTGCTGATCAGGCTAGACTCCTGTTTTCCCTGTCTCCTGTTACGTATTGACACTTAGGGCTGCTCTCTGCGACCTGTAGTCCAGATGCCTCCGGTTTTCTTGTTACTAAGCTTGAAACTGTAGCAACGCTTCGGACCCCGGTGTCCGGCAATTTAGTGCAGGCAATCCAATACCTGTAGCACTTCTCTCTGTCTTCTCCACTGCGCCCTTCGCCCTGCTTCTGCTCTTTGCATAAGCACTTGTAGCTTCCGATGGAAATAGTCAGCTTTCTTCCGAGCTCGCTGAGCAGCTCTCAGTTTCCTCCTTGTTTCAGCTTCTACTGAGGTACTGATTCAGGGTAGCTCTGACTAGGCTAGGATGATGCACTTCACCCGTACTAGCCTCCACTTCTTTGTCAGGTGAGCTACGCTAGCTCTGCGAGGATTCAGTCCTCTCTCCTCTCCAAGTCCAGACTGAACTGGCACAGAACTGCACTGTCTGAAGACAGGAAACTATCTGACTGATCTGAGCTCTTCTCAGACAGGAAACAGACTGACTCTGCTACGTGTCACCACCTCCTATACCCCTAGTGGGTGTGTCTGAAATTGTAAGTGAAGTGCATGAATAGCAAGCTTTTGTGGTTACCTTCCTGTGCATTCTCCTGGATTTTATGTGTGCCTGCGTAGCTGGGCTACACAAAAGCAATGAGAATTGTTTTTCTTACAACTCAGCTGGGACACCGCTGAGGGAAAATTGAAAAATGGCAGCGTTTTCAAGTCAACGTCCTCAGAGGTAACGGAGTTTAAAAATCCGAGAAATCAAGATCTGTATGCGCCTTGGAGCCTGAGGCTGGGCCGGACAGATCCCCCCCTCGCAACATCAAATGATGGTGCGCGTAGTTTTTCGGAACGGGGTGGGGAGTTTATAATGAAGTGCCCTGCTTACCC
>JARQOD010000008.1:21352237-21381321 GCA_033576555.1 Oophaga sylvatica
GCTTAGCTGTGTACAATTGAAATTCAAATTTCCCCCTTTTGGATTGTATTTTTGAAAAAATTTAAAAATTCTTGGGGTTTTCCCAAAAAAAGCAATGAAAAAAAGAGCAATGTAAAAAAAAAAAAAAAAAAAAAAAACAAAAAATAATACAAGGGGTTTTCCTATTCCCCCACAAAAAGGAGCTAATTTGATAAAAAGTTAAAAATTATTCCCCCCTTCAGACAAGTGTCTTTAGCAGGTGTAGATTTCCCTCTGTGTTTGACCTGCTGCCAATTTGCCTGCTACCCAAAAACCAGTTCTTGCAGCTTTCCCTGAAAAACTTAGCCAATTAACGGGCCAATGGTCTCCAGGTCATTTTATTTTTGGGTTTGGGTGCTAAACCCCTTTCCTCAATTCCCACAAAAAAAATTTATGGGGGTTCATGTCAAAAGAGGGCGGAAATAAAAAATCTTTCAAAATTCTTCTGAAAAAACCCTTTGGGGGGAATTTGATGTGTTTTTTGGGATCAGTCCCCTCGGAAAGTCAAAATTACCCAAAAGTTTGGCTTCCTATGAATCGGCAATTTTTCCTAGGATTTCCTGATACGTTTAAAATTTATTTTGACTCCACATTTCCCAAAAAACCATCCCCATGCTTCACGTAGACATCGCGGGCCCCACCATGCTTAACCATTTCAGGGGGTTTGTTCACCCTTTCTTCATTTTCCCTTCTCAACAAACGTGTCCATAGCTCGAAGAGTTCCACTTTTGTTTCATCATTCTGCCACGACCAGGTGCTGTAGTGGAGTCAATACTCTTTGACCTTGTGAACTATGGGTCCAACTCTATCTCTAGGATCACTCAAGTCCTTTGAAGATGATAAAAGGTATCAACCACTGAGGACTCTCAAGTCTAAATATTTTTCAAGTCCTTTGCTAATTTTTTGCATCCTTCTCTTTGTTTGTACAATGATCTCTTCTATAATGACTATATTTTAAAGTAACTTTTCAGAATATTCTGTCCTGGGTGCACAAGGGAAATAACACTATTTTGAGTTATTATATCAGTTGTATTCTGCATCTTCACCAGTTTCTCTATCTCTTAATTAGCACTTGACTCTAAGGCCTCTTTCACACATCCGGCGGGCGCCTTGCGGCGCCCCGGCATTTTGCCGCAGCGCCGCATCAGAAAACCTGATGCGCCGCATGCGGATTTTTTCGCATTGACATGCATTAGCGCCGGATGGCGCCGCATGTCAGTGCGTTGCATGCGGTTTTGTCCGGATGCGGCGCAAATGTACATTGCGGCGGCCGGACAAGACGCAGCATGTAACGTTTTTTGTTTTTGCCGGATGGTTTCTGATGTCTCCGGGCATCAGAAACCATCCGGCAAAAAAAAAAACGCATGCGGCCGCCGGCGGCGCATCAGGTTCTCTGATGCGGCGCTGCGGCAAAATGCCGGGGGCGCCGCAAGGCGCCCGCCGGATGTGTGAAAGAGGCCTAAGCTGGTGGGAGGAAATTAGCTGCTATGATGTCTCCGATACACAGCACAACAAACAGACGTATTATTGTTATTCATTCTTTAGCACACAGACAGAAGCAGAAGCACCATGGAGACTGTTACCCAGCAAAATTCAGAAGTGTACATGTGAATCCGCCTCTAGGGTGATCTAGTTGGTTAGCTCAGCGCAACCTTTATGTATCTCTCTGTCTGTCTGTTTCTCAGTCTGCTCCTCCCTCTCCAAAAAGTATAATAGGAGGTGTAACCTGACAGCTCACTGTTCTGGCAGTAAATATTGGGTCCATCACCAAGAATTACAGCTGTTTTTATCCAGAGTGGATGTTGAGTTTAGGATGCAGTTGGGAGCAGAAAAAGTGTCTCAGAATGAGGAAAAAGAAGCAGATTTTTCCACTAAATATATTTCAAAGTTTATTATATTCACCTATAATATTGAATAATGCAAAGTTTTTTGAAAGTACAATGACCATTTAACTTCTTTAGATCTCATTCTCAAAGTAGCCACATTTCTAATAGGCCATGAATCATCAGTCAACAAACCCCTAGCCAGTCCAGGTATTTGATGTGTGATATCCCAAGCACTTCTGATGCCACTAATAAAGCCCTTGATTGGTTGAATCCAGTATGCCTGAGACAACACCTGACTTGCAAATGTCTGGTCTAATTAGGTATGCTATTAACCCCTTTCCAACATCAGGCATAACAGTACGCTGATGTCGGACTCCCGCCCTTTGATGTGGGCACCGGCGGTGAGCCCACATCTTTCCCGGCACATGTAAGCTGTTTTGAACAGCTGACATGGGCCCGGAAAAGCCACCGGTGGAATCCACCCGCAACTATTAACCCGTTAAATGCCGCTGTCAAACTCTGACAGTGGCATTTAACATGTGCTTCCAGCAATAGCGCCGGAAATCCGCCCATTGGTGACCCTCGTCACGTGATCGCGGGTCACCGATGGGTTGACATGACAACCAGAGGTGTCTCCTGCAGACCTCTATGGTTGTCAATGCCAGATTGCTATGAGCGCCACCTGGTGGTCAGCGCTCATAGCAAGTCAGCAATTCTGCTATATACAATCGATCTGATCATCGCCTGTATGTAGTAGAGCCGATTGGGTTATGGCAGCTTCTAATCATGGCAGCTTCCCATGAAGACCATTCAAGCATGCAAAAAGTAAAAAAAAGTTTTTAAAAATATAAAAAAATAAAAAAATAAAAGTTCAAATTTCGCCCCATTCAAAATAAAACAATAGAAAAAAATCACACATACACGTATTTGGTATCGCAGAGTTCAGAATCGCCCAATCTATCAATATAAAAAAAAATTAACCCTATTGCTAAACGGCGTAACAAGAAAAAAATTCCAAACTCCAGAATTATGTTTTTTTTGTATTAAAATGCAATAACGGGCGATCAAAAGACCTTATCTGCACCAAAATGGTATCATTAAAAATGTCAGCTCAGTGCGCAAAAAATAATCCCTTACCCAACCTGAGATCACAAAAATTGGAGACGCTACGGATAACGGAAAATGGCGCTTTTTTTTTTAACTAACTTTGGAATTTTTTTTCACCACTTACATAAAAAAGAACCTAGACATGTTTGGTGTCTATGATCTTGTAATGAACCAATGGTGTCGTTCAAAAGTACAACTCGTCCCTCAAAAACAAGTCCTCACATGGCCATTTTGACCAAAAAATAAAAAAGTTATGGCTCTGGGAAAAAGGGGAGCAAAAAATGAAAATGCAAAGTGAAAAATACCTCAGGTCGTTAAAGGGGTCAAGGGGGATAATAGTTCTATGACTGCAGTAGTCATCAAAAGTGGTAATTAGTATTGAATTTAGGGAAACAAAAAAAAACATAAAAAATAAATTTAATACAAAAAACTGGTTTAAAGATAACCCTTCACCAGTTTGTTGAAAAGTTTAAATTCTAATGTCTGCTAAGACTAACAGGGTTTTAGCAGAGATTTGTCTCTGTGGGTGTGTACTTTTTCCCTTGTGTGATGTTGACCAATCATAAGCAAGAGGAATTATGTAGAGGGAAAAAAGAACACACTCCTAGAGAAGTAGACTCAGCTTTCTCTGTGTGAGGCAAGTAATGACACAGCGCCCTGCTCTCCTCTGTAATCTCTGCACCTACAGTGCAGAGTACAGTCATGGCCAAAAGTTTTGAGAATGACACAAATATTAATTTTTACAAAGTCTACTGCTTCACTTTTTCTAATGGCAATTTGCATATACTCCAGAATGTTATAAAGAGTGATCATCTTAACAGCAATTACTTGCAAAGTCAATATTTGGCTAGAAAATGAACTTTATCCCCCAAAACACATTTCAACATCATTGCAGCCCTGCCTTAAAAGGACCAGCTAACCTCTTTTCAGTGATTGCTCCATTAACACAGGTGTGGGTGTTGATGAGGACATGGCTGGAGATCAATCTGTCATGATTAAGTAAGAATGACACAACTGGACACTTTAAAAGGAGGCTGGTGCTTGGCATCATTGTTTCTCTTCTGTTAACCATGGTTATCTCTAAAGAAACACTTGCAGTCATCATTGCAATGCACAAAAATGGCCTAAAATGGAAGAGTATCGCAGCTAGAAAGATTGCACCTCAGTCAACAATCTATCGCATCATCAGGAACTTCAAGGAGAGAGGTTCCATTGTTGCCAAAAAGGTTTCAAGGCACCCAAGAAAGACCAGCAAGCGCCAGGACCGTCTCTTAAACGTGTTTCAGCTGCGGGATCGGGCTACCAGCAGTGCAGAGCTTGCTCAGGAATGGCAGCAGGCAGGTATGAGTGCATCTGCACGCACTGTGAGGCGGAGACTCTTGGAGCAAGGCCTGGTCTTAAGGAGGGCAGCAAAGAAGCCACTTCTCTCCAGAAAAAACATTATGGACAGACTGATATTCTGCAAAAGGTACAGGCAGTGGACTGCTGAGGACTGGGGTAAAGTTATTTTCTCTGATGAATCCCCTTTTCGATTGTTTGGGACATCAGGAAAACGCCTCATTCGGAGAAGACAAGGTGAGCGCTACCACCAGTCTTGTCTCATGCCAACTGTTAAGCATCCTGAAACCATTCATATGTGGGGTTGCTTCTCAGCCAAGGGAATCGTCTCTCTCACAGTCTTGCCTAAAAACACAGCCATGAATAAAGAATGGTACCAGAATGTCCTCCAAGAGCAACTTCTCCCAACCCTCCAAGAGCAGTTTGGGGATTAACAATGCCTTTTCCAGCATGATGGAGCACCTTGCCATAAAGCAAAGGTGATAACTAAATGGCTCAGGGAACAAAACATAGAGATTTTGGGTCCATGGCCTGGAAACTCCCCAGATCTTAATCCCATTAAGAACTTGTGGTCAATCATCAAGAGACGGGTGGACAAACAAAAGCCTAAAAATTCTGACAAAATGAAAGCATTGATTGTGCAAGAATGGACTGCGATCAGTCAGGATTTGGTCCAGAAGTTGATTGAGAGCATGCCAGGGAGAATTGCAGAGGTCCTGAAGAAGAAGGGTCAACACTGCAAATATTGACTTGCTGCATTAACTCATTCTAAATGTCAATATAAGCTTTTGTTACTCATATGTTTGCAATTATTATATTTCTGTCTGTGATAAAAACATCTGTCAAACACACATAAAAACCAGAGGGCAGCAGATCATGTGAAAATATAATATTTGTGTCATTCTCAAAACTTTTGGCCATGACTGTAGAGCAGAACAGAGCTTTGTGTCATTAAAAACACTTCTTGCTGATTTCATATCACAGCATTTAGTGTGGGGGGAGGGAGAGCACAGCAGAGATGAAAGTCACAAGAAGTTTTTTTTTTTAATTCAAAGCTTTTCACTTCTGTATACATTAATTGCAGAGATCATGGAGGAAAGCAGGGTGGTGTGTCATTGCATGTCTCACAGAGAAAGTCTAGTCTATACTTTTCTGGGGGCGCGTTCTTTTTTTTCCCCCTGCCTTATGCTTATGATTCGTCAAAGTCACGTAGGAGAAAATAAGTACACGATCCTAAAGAAGAATCTGCGCTATTGCCCCTTAGTCTTGAAGACATCTTATTCAGTGCTGCAGCCACTATTCCACAATTTGGTCAGATTAGCATGCCAAAAATGGTGAAAGGTCATCATCATCAAAGACTTCTTTCTGATGACACAAGTCTTGTGTAGGGGAAGTTAACGTTAACATTTCCTCCTTACTGCTTAAAGAACTTTGCCTGTTATTAGGTGTGCAATCTTTTTCCACCTCCTACACAGGTGATGCTGCAATAGCCAAGATTAACAAAGCTACAAAAACAGAGCGGAGCAAGGTCATAACTTTTTAGCGGAAGCAGAAGGAGAAGCAGAATCCAGACCATCCTGGCCAAGATGCAACCGAAACACCTTCTATACCTGACTATCCTCATCTTATCCAGCTCTCAGACTGGTAAGTAAGGTTAGGTATACAGGTAAATATGCCACATTGTCTACCTATGATAGGTATTCTGTCAAGTGTGGAAAACTGACAGCTTGTCACTGTGTATACCTGTCATGGTGTTATGTGAGAAATGACACTACTATGTGCACTGTCTGTAGTATACCTGTCATGGTGTAGTAGTGTGAGGAGGAGATGACACTGCTGTGTGCACTGTCTGAGTATACAGTCATGGTGTATTAGTGTGAGGAGGAGATGACACTGCTGTGTGCACTGTGCTGTGTATACAAGTCATGGTGTATTAGTGTGAGGAGGAGATGACACTGCTGTGTGCACTGTGCTGTGTATACAGTCATGGTGTAGTAGTGTGAGGAGGAGATGACACTGCTGTGTGCACTGTGCTGTGTATACATGTCATGGTGTAGTAGTGTGAGGAGATGACACTGCTGTGTGCACTGTGCTGTGTATACATGTCATGGTGTATTAGTGTGAGGAGATGACACTGCTGTGTGCACTGTGCTGTGTATACAGTCATGGTGTATTAGTGTGAGGAGGAGATGACACTGCTGTGTGCACTGTGCTGTGTATACATGTCATGGTGTAGTAGTGTGAGGAGGAGATGACACTGCTGTGTGCACTGTGCTGTGTATACATGTCATGGTGTAGTAGTGTGAGAGGAGATGGCACTGCTATGTGCACTGTGCTGTGTATACATGTCATGGTGTATTAGTGTGAGGAGGAGATGGCACTGCTTGTGCACTGTGCTGTGTATACTGTCATGGTGTATAGTGTGAGGAGGAGATGACACTGCTGTGTGCACTGTGCTGTGTATACATGTCATGGTGTAGTAGTGTGAGGAGATGACACTGCTGTGTGCACTGTGCTGTGTATACATGTCATGGTGTAGTAGTGTGAGAGGAGATGACACTGCTGTGTGCACTGTGCTGTGTATACCTGTCATGGTGTAGTAGTGTGAGGAGGAGATGACACTGCTGTGTGCACTGTGCTGTGTATACCTGTCATGGTGTAGTAGTGTGAGGAGGAGATGACACTGCTATGTGCACTGTGCTGTGTATACATGTCATGTGTAGTAATGTGAGGAGAGAGGCACTGCTATGTGCACTGTGCTGTGTATACATGTCATGGTGTAGTAGTGTGAGGAGAGATGCACTGCTGTGTGCCTGTGCTGTGTATAAATGTCATGGTGTAGTAGTGTGAGGAGGAGATGCACTGCTGTGTGCACTGTGCTGTGTATACAATGTCATGGTGTAGTAGTGTGAGAGGAGATGACACTAGCTGTGTGTACTGTGCTGATGTATACATGTCATGGTGTAGTAGTGTGAGGAGGAGATGACACTGCTGTGTGCACTGTCTGGTATACAAGTCATGGTGTATAGTGTGAGGAGGAGATGACACTGCTGTGTGCACTGTGCTGTGTATACAAGTCATGGTGTATTAGTGTGAGGAGGAGATGACATGCTGCTGTGTGCACTGTGCTGTGTATACAAGTCATGGTGTAGTAGTGTGAGGAGGAGATGACACTGCTGTGTGCACTGTGCTGTGTATACATGTCATGGTGTAGTAGTGTGAGGGGAGATGACACTGTCCTGTCTGTGACATGCATGTGTAGTAGTGTAGAGTGACAGTCCATGTGTGTTGTATTAGTGTGAGGAGGAGATGACACTGCTGTGTGCACTGTGCTGTGTATACATGTCATGGTGTAGTAGTGTGAGGAGGAGATGACACTGCTGTGTGCACTGTGCTGTGTATACATGTCATGGTGTAGTAGTGTGAGGAGGAGATGACACTGCTGTGTGCACTGTGCTGTGTATACATGTCATGGTGTAGTAGTGTGAGGAGGAGATGGCACTGCTATGTGCACTGTGCTGTGTATACCTGTCATGGTGTATTAGTGTGAGGAGGAGATGACACTGCTGTGTGCACTGTGCTGTGTATACATGTCATGGTGTAGTAGTGTGAGGAGAGATGGCACTGCTGTGTGCACTGTGCTGTGTATACATGTCATGGTGTAGTAGTGTGAGGAGATGACACTGCTGTGTGCACTGTGCTGTGTATACATGTCATGGTGTAGTAGTGTGAGGAGGAGATGACACTGCTGTGTGCACTGTGCTGTGTATACCTGTCATGGTGTAGTAGTGTGAGGAGGAGATGACACTGCTGTGTGCACTGTGCTGTGTATACATGTCATGGTGTAGTAGTGTGAGGAGGAGATGGCACTGCTATGTGCACTGTGCTGTGTATACATGTCATTGTGTAGTAATGTGAGGAGATGACACTGCTGTGTGCACTGTGCTGTGTATACATGTCATGGTGTAGTAGTGTGAGGAGGAGATGGCACTGCTGTGTGCGCTGTGCTGTGTATACATGTCATGGTGTAGTAGTGTGAGGAGGAGATGACACTGCTGTGTGCACTGTGCTGTGTATACATGCCATGGTGTAGTAGTGTGAGGAGGAGATGACACTGCTGTGTGCACTGTGCTGTGTATACATGTCATGGTGTAGTAGTGTGAGGAGATGACTGCTGTGTGTACTGTGCTGTGTATACATGTCATGGTGTAGTAGTGAGAGGAGGAGATGACACTGCTGTGTGCGCTGTGCTGTGTATACATGTCATGGTGTAGTAGTGTGAGGAGGAGATGACACTGCTGTGTGCACTGTGCTGTGTATACATGTCATGGTGTAGTAGTGTGAGGAGGAGATGACACTGCTGTGTGCACTATGCTGTGTATACATGTCATGGTGTAGTAGTGTGAGGAGGAGATGACACTGCTGTGTGCACTGTGCTGTGTATACATGTCATGGTGTAGTAGTGTGAGGAGATGACTGCTGTGTGTACTGTGCTGTGTATACATGTCATGGTGTAGTAGTGTGAGGAGATGACTGCTGTGTGTACTGTGCTGTGTATACATGTCATGGTGTAGTAGTGTGAGGAGGAGATGATACTGCTATGTGCACTGTGCTGTGTATACCTGTCATGGTGTAGTAGTGTGAGCAGGAGATGACACTGCTGTGTGCACTGTGCTGTGTGTACATGTCATGGTATAGTAGTGTGAGGAGGAGATGACACTGCTGTGTGCACTGTGCTGTGTATACATGTCATGGTGTAGTAGTGTAAGGAGATGACACTGCTGTGTGCACTGTACTTTGCCATGTCCCCCTGCCTTATTTTCAACCCTGTTTGAAAAAATGTAAACACTTTCTGCATCTTTTATTCAATAGTGCAACACAACTATTTTAAAAAGTGTTTTTTCCAAGTTCAGCAGTAATGCCACCTGTTAATACTACTGCAGTCTTAGAATTTTTCACGACATGAAAAGAATCAGTTGTTGTCTCCAGCACCTCATGTAATAATTAAGAGCTTTTTGTTTCAATAAGTGAGCTTGAAACAAAACACAACAAATCAAACTGCAGAAAATATATAAAGTGTAGTACCGTATATACTCGTGTATAAGCCAAGTTTTTCATCACATTTTTTTGTGCTGAAAATGCCCCCCCTCAGCTTATACACGAGTCATTGTCCCAGAAGCCAGTGGGGAAGGGGGAGCGGTGGAGCAGCGGGTCACAGGAGGCAGCAGTTGCGGCTGTAACTGTGACCGCTGCTAAAAAGAAATGAATATTAACTGCAGTGGCAATGAATATTCATTTCTCTTATAGTGTGCACAGTAACAGCCACAGCCGCCGGCTTCCAACAGCTCTAAAAAACAAACAAACTCATACTTACATTCCCTGTGCGCCCTCGCAGCATCCTGTTTCGGCTTCCAGCAGCTCCTGCGTCTGAGCAATCACGTGTCCCCGCTGAGTGGAGTGAGGTGAATATTCATTACCTTAATGAGCAGGGTCACGTGATCGTTCGGCTGCAGGAGCTGCTGGAAGCTGGAACAACAAGATGCTGCGAGGGCGCGCAGGGAAGGTAAGTAGTTTTTTTTAATGCTTTTCTCATGGGGGGCCATGCGTTCAAGGATAGGGATGAGGAACCATGCATACAAGGATAGGGATGAGGAGCCATGCATACAAGGATATGGGATAAGGAGCCATGCATACAAGGACAGGGTTGAGGAGCCATGTAGACAAGGATGGGGATAAGGAGCCATGCATACAAGGATAGGGATGAGGAGCCATGCAGAGAAGGCTGGGGATAAGGAGCCATGCATACCAGGTCAGGGATAAGGAGCCATGCATACAAGGATAGGGATGAGGAGCCATGCATACAAGGATAGGGATGAGGAGCCATGCATACAAGGATAGGGATGAGGGTACAATGCATACCAGGCTTATACTCGAGTCAATACGTTTTCCCAGTTTTTCGCGGCCAAATTAGGTGCCTCGGCTTATACTCGGGTATATACCGTATTCCAAAAGTCAACTTTTTTTCTTCCTTTTCTTTTAGCTTTTTCCTCTTTCTACTTCTCTTTCTTTCCTCCTTTCTTTATTTCTTTTGTCTTTCAACAAATACCTGGACTGACCGGGGTTTTTGGACTATGATTTTTTTTTATGTTAGTTGTCCAAAAAAGTAAGAGAAGAGATTAATTTCTTGCATGAACAAAGAAAATAATATAAAAAGATAGAAAGGCAGTGAATGTTCCTAGAGATACAGTTACAAGCAGAATTTTCAATATGCTTTCCAATACACTACCTGGACAAGGCAGAAAGAGGAAGATGTCACCAGCTGTCACCAGATTCTTGAGGAGACCTGTTGTTCAAAAACTGGAAGAGACTTCCGCCAAGATTTGGTGGCAGCAGGTGCTGATATTTCAGTTTGAACATTGAGGTACACATTGAATGCTGAAGGTCTCCATGACCAAACTCCAAGATGTCACCTCTACAGATACAAAAGCACAAGAAGAGTCACCTCCAATATTCTCAAAATGATATAAATAATCACAGAAGTTTTGGGACTCTGTTTTTCAGAGTGAGTAAATAAAACTGGACCATTTTGAATCTATAGATCAGCGATATGTCTGGAGGAAGAATAATGAAGCATATGTTAAAAAGAAAACCCTGCCTACAGTGAAGCATGGTGGTGGCTCGGTGATGCCTACAGTATAGTATGGTGGTGGCCTGGTGGTGCCTACAGTGAAGCATAACAGTAGTGGTGATGCATGCAGTAAAGCATGGTGGTATCTTGGTGATGCCTACAATGAAGCATGGAGGGTGATCAGTGCTGCTTTGGGACGGATTAGTTTCCTTTGGCCCTGGAAACGGGTAGCATATGGAATACAAGATAAAATCAATCAAGTAACAGGAAATTGTCATACATTCTGTGAAGTAGCCGAAGCTTTGGCGTCAATGTAACTTACAAAAGGACAATAATCTCAAGTATACCTCACAGTCCACCAATCTTGATTTTAGAACGAGACCTGTTTGATTCTGGAGCGGTCATCAGTCGCCTGACTTGAACCCCACAGAAAATATTTGATTGGATTTGAAGAAGGAGATTGCAGCAAGAATATTAGTGAACTGGAGGCCATTGCCCTTGAGGAATGATGAAAGATTCCTCTGGTGTGTAGCAAAAAGCTAGTGTTTTGCTAATGCATCATGTCTGCAGCAGGTCATAACAGCCAGAGGTGCTAAGTATTAAAGATGCTTGTCAGGAAAGAGGTAAATGAATGTGAAAATGCAGTTTATGTAGAATTTGGAGAGATCACTCGTTTTATTAGTTGTGTTGAGTTATTTTCATTTTTCTTGTCTGATGGATTTATTACAAACAGCAGAAAGTTTGTAGTATTTGGATAATATTAATTGCAACAGTGAATAACACCCAGAAAGCACAGTATATGACTACACAACACCCACCAACAGGCGGTGCACAGTCTCACTCCTGGTGAATATTTTATGGAATTGTGATAATATTTCTGGCATTTTCTCTTCCTTTTCAGTGACATCGCTGGAGTGCTATGCATGTACGGATCTTAGTTGTAAAAACAACCCATATACAATGCCCTGTCCTGCAGGATATAGATGCTTAATAGCGTCCTTTAACTATGGTGAGTACCTGTAACACGAGCCACTTGTCATATTTGATTTTCCATTTACCAGTGGTCTTATATTCTGTAATACCTTCATATTGCAATATGTAGAAAAATGACCAATCTTCTATGCTGGGCTTCATAGGAGCACCAAGATGGCACAATAAGGGCCTTCAGTAAGGTCACGACTACCATTGTAACCCATCAGCTCTTCACAGGGAGGTCGGAACATACACACCAGTGATCAGTGATTGACAGAAGCATCTAAATGGTTAAATATCAACCATTGGACACAGGCTGTGCAAACAGCTGGCACCTGCTGTGTATATGGTGCAGGCTCAGCTCCTGAGCCAGCCCCATACACCCACAAATGACGCCACTTGTCAGGAAGGGGATAAAGGGGTTGTCCCAATTTTGCTGAACACTGGGGGTTTGACCACAGGGACTCCCATCAATGTTAAGATATGGGAAATGGGTTTATCACTTATGTAATAGTATAAGGACTTGTATAATTACATGGCATAAATGATTTATTATACACGGCTTATTGTCCTTTTGCAAATGCTCCATAGGTTACACATGTATCACCTTGGATATAAATAAGAGTGCGCATCTCATTCTATGGGTAATAATATACATAAGTATGTGTGCTCTGTATCGTGCTTAATAATGTATACAAATGTATACATTGTATATTTTATTTTGTGCTTAATAAATGAATTTAAAAAAAAAAAGATCCGGGAAATGGAAGCCATGTTGGAATGGAGTAGTGGTGCACACGTGAGTCAGCCCTTCATTGTCTATGGGACTGTAAGGGGGTGAGGTAGAATGACCTCCTTGTTTCCCTTCCTTTAATTGTTCTCAGTGTATTGATGTTGATATATGCTAATGTTGGTAATGTCTATGCAAATATTTGTGGTACTGCTACATAGTAATATGTATTACCGCTCACTTTTATGGTATTGCCACATTCATACATGTGTTACCATTCTCTGTAGAACTGTATTATATTATATTCCTTCTAATGTTTACTAATGCTGATGTACAGATTAGGGAAAGTGAAGTGCATCCTTTTGGGACATTAGAGGAGGGCACTTTAGTATATAGTTCCTATAGATAAGGGTAGATGTAGTTCCTTTATGGGCCACTAGATGGGGGCATACTAGTGTGCACTGTTAGGTATAGTTGATAGGATGTCTATAGAGGGTTAAGTGTAGTTAGCTCAGGCTCAGACAGGGCCAGAGTGCCCAAGTTTCCACATGGTCTATAGGTCCAGACAGCTCGGCAGCCATGCAACGTAGAAGTGCTGCAACCCACGTTATCCACGGCCACTGCAGGTCTTAGCAGTGGGCCAGAACAGGAAAAGGAAGATGTGGCGTCTTACCGCCTGGGCCAATGCTTCACTGGGGGTCACCAAACGTAGTGATTGATGAATTCATGTCTGGGACGAAACAGGCTGAAGGAAATGTCATTATAGTGAGGTAGGGCCTGGAAGGAACTGGGAAGCAGTCTAGTACGGTCCGGTCCGGACATATACTACTCAGAAGTGACAACAAGCAAGGAAAAGATCAGGAAGCAAGCACTTGTTATGATGTACCAACTGTGGATGTAACGTGCAAAATCCTAAGTAAAGAAGTGTTAAAGTTGTCTCGGACTGTGTCTTCATTGATGGGGTCACCTAGAAGAGGGACCGTTATGGCCTGGGAAGTGTCCGGATGAAGCTGAATCTGGAGATGCAGGTATGCTGCGAAGAATAGTAGTGTTTCATGTAGGGGAAGGACTGTACACAGCTGCCACTGGAATACAGGTCACGAATACAGTCCCGTCCGACCCTTACAGGACTATTGTTGATTGCACTAACGCTGTTCTTTTCTATCTCCAAAGGTCCCATAGACAATGAATGCACAAATTCAGAGACATCATTCTCAGGATCACTGGGGTTTCCAGTGTCGAGACCACCAGTGACCTGCCAATTATTACATAAGCCATGCCTAGGGACTATTAGCCGAGTTGCAACAACTCCTTTAATTAGAGATGAGAGAATCTATTGGCAGGACCCTGATCTAGCAGCCAGATCAGTACTCCATGACCGATGGACCGGAGTCCTGCAAGTCACCTCTTACCTGACATGGCTCCTCTTTTGATTAGTCGGGTTGGTGCGACATCATCTTCTATGCGAGATGCACAACCAAGGTCGTGCCAATCCGGGTAATCAAAAGAGGAGCGACATCAGGTAAGAGGCGATTGGCAGCGCTCCCGTCCGCCGGACATGGATAGTGACCTGGGTGCGGACTGGGGTCCTGCCAATCGGCTATATTTAATGTTTTGTCTATGCAGCAGATTTGCAACTCTGTAAAAAAAACACAGCACCGACCCGCGATCCTGATGCACGGTGTTACCCAAAGGAAATTTCTCCTATAAATCCCATAAATCAGCATCTCACAATATGTTATTCTCTCTGTTGCAGATAATACACACTATGCAGTACAAAGTTGCTCTCCGCCAGCAATATGCAGTTTACCACCTTCTTACGTACCATCGGGAGTTCCTTATAACATGAGATGCTGTGATACGGATCTGTGCAATTCTGCCATCACTAACAAGATGTCATTCGTCTCTGCCGGCTTCCTGGTCCTGGTGTCTCTATATGTCTCCAGGTGTTGACCTGGTCCCTATCAGACCAATTTATCCAATAAAGCAAATTCTGTTTGGTATATTTTGTATATATGGTGCCAAAATCTCCTCATTCCAGTCCCACAAGCTCACCAGGGCTCACAATCTGATTAGTAGATATCCATGTAACCCATTTCTATAGAAAGCCGATTGTATGTGGCTGTTGGCCTGGATGGCATTAAACTTAAGATGAGAAAATCAGCCAAAATATAAATTAAAACTCACACCTTAAGACGCGAACCCAATATATGGCATAAATATACGTCCTGGTGCAGGTAGGAGTCAATAAGAATGCTGATAGAAGGGTATTTCCATCTCCAAGATCCTATTCCAATATGTAAATAGGTGTAATAATAATAATAATATTACCAAATACCTCCAATTAGAAATGCAGTATAGTTCTTCTGATTCGCTATGTTGCTTACCCTATGTGCAGGGCATTGCAGTAGCTTAGGTATCCATGGTTACGACTGCTCCTATAGTGACAGTTAGTTGTTAGTGATCATAACCATGGACAACTAGCCTAATGCAATGCCCTGCACATGGGGTAAGCGACTACATCGCTAAAGTTTGCCCCTATATGGTCCGTTTTCTGGGACTATTCCTTTAAAAAATGGTACTGTTAGCACGTATTACAGTACTAAAATATCACAAAGCACTTGGGAACTCTGTCAAAAATTTTGCACGGGGGTTTTTTATGTTTTTATGAAGAGGTAAGCAAGGTGAGTCATTAGACGTGGTGTATCTTGATTTTTCCAAAGCGTTTGATACCGTGCCACACAAAATGAGAATGCTGGGTCTGGGGGAAATGAGTGTAAATGGGTAAGTAAGTAAGGTAAGGAATCAATATCACCATTACACACTGAACGGGAAACCACTGGGTAAATCTGACATGGAGAAGGACTTGGGGATCCTAGTTAATGATAAACTTACCTGGAGCAGCCAGTGCCGGGCAGCGGCTGCCAAGGCAAACAGGATCATGGGGTGCATTAAAAAAGGTCTGGATACACATGATGAGAGCATTATACTGCCTCTGTACAAATCCCTGGTTATACCGCACATGGAGTACTGTGTACAGTTTTGGGCACCGGTGCTCAGGAAGGATATAATGGAACTAGAGCGAGTACAAAGGAGGGCAACAAAATTAATAAAGGGGATGGAGAACTACAATACCCAGAGAGATTAGCAAAATTAGTATTTAGTCTAGAAAAAAGACGATTGAGGGGCGATCTAATAACCATGTATAAGTATACAAGGGGACAATACAAATATCTCTCCGAGGATCTGTTTATACCAAGGAAGGTAATGGTCACAAGGCGGCATCCTCTGCGCCTGGAGGAGAGAAGGTTTTTCCACCAACATAGAAGAGGATTCTTTACTGTTAGGGCAGTGAGAATCTGGAATTCCTTGCCTGAGGAGGTGGTGATGGCAAACTCAGTCGAGGTGTTCAAGAGAGGCCTGGATGTGTAACAATATTGGATCTTACAGTTATTAGGTTCTTTAGAAGGATGTAGATCTGGGGATTTATTCTGACGGAATATAGGCTGAACTGGATGAACAAATGGCTTTTTTTGGCCTTGCTAACTATGTTACTATGTTATTTCTTTTATAACTAAATTAGGCCCAATAGCAAAAATGAATGGAGAACACCATACCAAACGAACACTCATATCTCTGGTTGGAAATGTTCAAACATTAAATTTTTTGCATTTTTCTGCTCCTCTAATCCTCTCAAACAAGATTTGAAAAATGTTGAGTTTGAAATTATGTTTCTGACCATACATCATTCTCACACCTAAATAACGGGGCCTTCTAAAAACTCCCATTATCCAAAATGGCGTCCAAAAGGAAAACAAAGCTTCACCTCTCTCTAAATGACTAGAATATAGTCAGCCGACTACATCACAAAAAAAAAACACTGCTATACTATTTATGAACAAGTATTAGTCATATGATCAAAATGTCTGCCAAAATACACAAATCCTCGTTATCCGCCTTCTTAATTACTGCTCATACAAAACCGATATAACAAACAAAAACTTTGCTGTCATTCATTCCTGTGTCCCCGTCTCCATAACACACGGCTACACAAACATGGCCACCGGTGACTCACGTAATTGGATTGTATAAGATGGGGAAAGAAAATGTAGACACTGGGAATGACATAAAAAGGAAGATGGGTAACAGGAGTTGTCAGTGTGGTCACCCTTTTGATGTCTCCCATACGTCATAGGAATAACACTGTACCCGCTCAGTGCCGCAAATGTATGAGGTGGTGATAGCAGAGGGTGATGTGACCAGGGCCGGCTCCAGGTTTTCATGGGCCCCGGGTAAAAGAGTCTCAGTGGGCCCCATTATCACATACCGAGATTCATGATGCACAGATACAGCATAGAAATATAGGTATAGTACAATGCCAAATACTTCACTTCTTACATTACATGAGTGATATCTATTGTAAATTCTACAATAACTCAGAAACTGGTGAATTCTCACACCGCACTGTGCGTGTCCTGGGGGTATTCAAAAGTCTGCAGTCAGAGTGACTGCAGACTTTTTATTTTAGACTGGACAGCATAATCCTCCATACAGTATAATGAGCCCCCTATAGTGCTCCATACAGAATAATGAGCCCCATATAGTGCTCCATACAGTATAATGAGCCCCATATAGTGCTCCATACAGTATAATGAGCCACATATAGTGCTCCATACAGAATAATGAGCCCCATAAATTGATCCATACAGTATAATAAGCCCCATATAGTGCTATTTACAGTATTATGAGCACCACATACAGTCATGGACAAAAGTTTTGAGAATGACACAAATATTAATTTTTACAAATCTGCTGCTTAACTTTTTCTAATGGCAATTTGCATATACTCCAGAATGTTATAAAGAGTGATCAGCTTAACAGCAATTACTTGCAAAGTCAATATTTGGCTAGAAAATGAACTTTATCCCCCAAAACACATTTTAACATCATTGCAGCCCTGCCTTAAAAGGACCAGCTAACCTCTTTTCAGTGATTGCTCCATTAACACAGGTGTGGGTGTTGATGAGGACATGGCTGGAGATCAATCTGTCATGATTAAGTAAGAATGACACCACTGGACACTTTAAAAGGAGGCTGGTGCTTGGCATCATTGTTTCTCTTCTGTTAACCATGGTTATCTCTAAAGAAACACGTGCAGTCATCATTGCAATGCACAAAAATGGCCTAACAGGGAAGAGTATCGCAGCTAGAAAGATTGCACCTCAGTCAACAATCTATCGCATCATCAAGAACTTCAAGGAGAGAGGTTCCATTGTTGCCAAAAAGGCTCCAGGGCGCCCAAGAAAGACCAGCAAGCGCCAGGACCATCTCTTAAAAGTGTTTCAGCTGCGGGATCGGGCTACCAACAGTGCAGAGCTTGCTCAGGAATGGCAGCAGGCAGGTGTGAGTGCATCTGCACGCACTGTGAGGCGGAGACTCTTGGAGCAAGGCCTTGTCTCAAGGAGGTCAGCAAAGAAGCCACTTCTCTCCAGAAAAAACATCATGGACAGACTGATATTCTGCAAAAGGTACAGGCAGTGGACTGCTGAGGACTGGGGTAAAGTTATTCTCTCTGATGAATCCCCTTTTCGATTGTTTGGGACATCAGGAAAACGCCTCATTCGGAGAAGACAAGGTGAGCGCTACCACCAGTCTTGTCTCATGCCAACTGTTAAGCATCCTGAAACCATTCATGTGTGGGGTTGCTTCTCAGCCAAGGGAATCAGCTCTCTCACAGTCTTGCCTAAAAACACAGCCATGAATAAAGAATGGTACCAGAATGTCCTCCAAGAGCAACTTCTCCCAACCCTCCAAGAGCAGTTGGGCGATCAACAATGCCTTTTCCAGCATGATGGAGCACCTTGCCATAAAGCAAAGGTGATAACTAAATGGCTCAGGGAACAAAACATAGAGATTTTGGGTCCATGGCCTGGAAACTCCCCAGATCTTAATCCCATTGAGAACTTGTGGTCAATCATCAAGAGACGGGTGGACAAACAAAAACCTAAAAATTCTGACAAAATGAAAGCATTGATTGTGCAAGAATGGACTCCTATCAGTCAGGATTTGGTCCAGAAGTTGATTGAGAGCATGCCAGGGAGAATTGCAGAGGTCCTGAAGAAGAAGGGTCAACACTGCAAATATTGACTTGCTGCATTAACTCATTCTGTCAATATAAGCTTTTGTTACTCATATGTTTGCAATTATATTTCTGTCTGTGATAAAAACATCTGTCAAACACACATAAAAACCAGAGGGCAGCAGATCATGTGAAAATATAATATTTGTGTCATTCTCAAAACTTTTGGCCATGACTGTAGTTCTCCATACAGTATAATGGGCCCCATATATTGCTTCATTCAGTATCATGGGCCCCATATATTGCTCCATACACTATAATGAGCCCCATATAGTGCTCCATACAGTATAAAGAGCCCCATATAATGCTCCATTCAGTATAATAGGCTCCATATACACTGTGTGCAGAATTATTAGGCAAGTTGTATTTGAGAGGATTCTTTTTATTATTGAACAACAACTATGTTCTCAATCAACCCAAAAGACTCATAAATATCAAAGCTTAATATTTTTGGAAGTTCGAGTGGGTTTTTTTTAGATTTGGCTATCTTAGGAGGATATCTGTTTGTGCAGGTAACTAATACTGTGCAGAATTATTAGGCAACTTAATAAAAACCAAATATATACCCATCTCACTTGTTTATTTTCAACAGGTAAACCAATATAACAACACAAAATTTAGAAATAAACATTTCTGACATTCAAAAACAACAAAAAAAAAAATCAGTGACCAACATAGCCACCTTTCTTTACGATGACACTCAGAAGCCTCCATCCATAGATTCTGTCAGTTGCTTGATCTTTTTGATCAACATTGCGTGCAGCCACCACAGCCTCCAGACACTGCTCCGAGAGGTGGACTGTTTTCACTCCCTGTAGATCTCACATTTTATGAGGGACCACAGGTTCTCTATGGGGTTCAGATCAGGTGAACAAGGGGGCCATGTCATTATTTTTTCTTCTTTTAGACCTTTACTGGGCAGCCACGCTGTGGAGTATTTGGATGCATGTGATGGAGCATTGTCCTGCATGAAAATCATGCTTTTCTTGAACGATACCGACTTCTTCCTGTACCACTGCTTGAAGAAGGTGTCTTCCAGAAGCTGGCAGTAGGTCTGGGAGTTGAGCTTCACTCCATCCTCAACCCAAAAAGGTCCCACATGTTCATCTTTTATGATACCAGCCCATACCAGTACCCCATCTCCACCTTGCTGGCGTCTGAGTCGGAGTGGAGCTCTCTGCCCTTTACTGATCCAGCCTTGGGCCCATCCATCTGGCCCGTCAAGAGTCACTCTCATTTCATCAGTCCATAAAACTTTAGAAAAATCAGTCTTAACATATTTCTTGGCCCAGTCTTGAAGTTTTATCTTATGTTTCTTGTTCAAAGGTGGTCATTTTTCAGCCTTCCTTACCTTGGCCATGTCCCTGAGTATGGCACACCTTGAGCTTTTTGATACTCCAGTAATGTTGAAGCTCTGAAATATGGCAAAACTGGTGGCAAATGGCGTCTTGGCAGCTTCACGCTTGATTTTCTTCAATTCATGGGCAGTTATTTTGCACCTTTTTTTATCAACACGCTTCTTGCGACCCTGTTGGCTATTTGCCATGCAACGCTTCATTGTTCAGTGATCACGCTTCAAAAGTTTGGCAATTTCAAGACTGCTGCATCCCTCTGCAAGACATCTCACAATTTTTGACTTTTCAGAGTCCGTCAAATCTCTCTTCTGACCCATTTTGCCAAAGGAAAGGAAGTTGCCTAATAATTAAGCACACCTTATATAGGATGTTGATGACATTAGACCACACCCCTCCTCATTACAGAGATGCAACTCACCCGATTTACATAATTGGCAGTTGGCTTTCAAGCCTATACAGCTTGGAGTAGGACAACGTATAAAAAGGATGATGTGATCAAAATACTCATTTGCCTAATAATTCTGCACACAGTGTATTGCTCCATACAGTATAATGTCCCCATATAGTGCTCCATGCAGTATGAGCCCCATATATTTCTCCATACAGTATAATGAGCCCCATATAGTGCTATATACAGTATAATGTCCCCATATAGTTCTCCATGCAGTATAATGGGCCCAATATATTGTTCCATGCAGTATAATAAGCCTCATATATTGTTCCATACAGTATAATGAGCCCCATATAATGCGCAATTCAGAATAATGGACCCCATATAATGCGCTATTCAGAATAATGGGCCCCATATAATGCTCCATACAGAATAATGGACCCCATATAATAATCTATACAGGATGAGCCAATGCCCCATATAATAACTCATACAGTATAATGAGCCACAATATAATGCTCCATACAGAATTGGCCCCATATAATGCTCCATACATAAAAAATAAATATTAAAATACTCACCTCTCCTCGCTCCTTGCTGGCTGGAGCTCCGGTCTCTTCAGCATTTTCTGACCCTCTGCACTGCTCAGCACACAGGGCCCTCTGTAGTGATGTCATTGCGCCCTCTGCCCTAAGACGTCACAGAGTCAGAAGATGCGGAAGAGAAAAGAACTGCGGAGTAACAGGGAGAAATAAGTATTTCAAGCAGTTTAAAGCACGATGGGGGGCCCGGTGGCAGCCCCGCTTGCTCATGGCCCTGACACTTGCCTGGGTGCGCCGGGTGGTGATGCCGGCCATGGATGTGACCATGGTGGGAGCCTGGGGGGATCGTTAAATGGCGTTCCAGATTGTTTGACTGTGACATCTAAGTGATTGCCCCCTCTGTTAAATTTTCTGGGACAGTCTTGGCAAATCTGCAATGTCCTGGGCCGAAAAGAAAATTGGTGTTTACGAGTGAGAATGGGACAGTTCTGTAAGGGACGGGACTAAAGTTTCTGTAAAATGCTAAAATCAATGTTGGCAACTAAAAATTAAACTGTGACTAAGTTTTCATGCAATTTTTTAGATCCCTTAAATACCTTGCAGATCGGTGGGCAGCTGACTGCTAAGACCCCAATCGATCACACGAAAAAAAACCCTAATAAACATGCAGAAGCAGAATAGGAATCCAACATAAAGCCTATCGACAGAAGCTAAGCCTGCTGCATACCAGGCAGGTGTACATTGTGTCATACAGCCAGCACCGGCCTTTTGTAACGAGTGGAACAAGCGCTGGTCAACCACCCACATGCACTTAAGTAACAAAATCCTGGTGTGGTGTCGACTTGAGGAACCATTGACACCCCCCCCCATTTGCAAACCTCCAAAATTTGGGGTGCCAGCAGATGGCCATGGCTCCTGGGGGCCTGCTGTAAGGCCTTCATTGCCGCCATCTTGGGCCTCCTAGAAAGCCCAGAAGAGGTTAGTGTTGTAGTATATAGTGAAATTAACAAAGTTTTGAAGTGTAAATTGCAAGTTCAGAAAAGGTTCCAAAAACAGGATAACAAAAAGTATTAAAAACATTTTAAAAATTAAAAATAAAAAAAACACATACAGGCTGGAATCATGCCTCTTCCTTTTTCAATACTAAGAAATAAAAAATAAATATATTTGTATTGCCCAATTCACAGCAATATAGCATTATTTGGCATGTAGGGTAAGAGCCATGAAAATGAAAAATTGAAATGCCAGAAAGGCTGTTTTTCATTAATTGTACCTCCCCCCAAAAATGTAATAAAAGGAAATAAAGACATTGTGTGTACCTCAACAAATCAGCTCAGCATGCAAAAAAAACAACCCTTGCACCGCTACATCAACGGAAATTTAAAAAAAGTTACAGATTTCAGAAATGGCGACAACAAAAATATTTATTTTTATATTTTTATACAAACTTTTGCATTTTTTTCATCACTTAAAACAAAAAAATAAATAAATAAAATGAAAACAAAATTTGGTATCTACCGTATGTCATTGTACTGACCTGGAGAATCATATTGTCTGGTCATTTTTACTTTTCAATCAATTCCATAAAAATAAAGCCCCAAAAAACAATGGCGGAATTGCACTTTTTTTCTCCACCATGTCATCTCACTTGGAATTTTTTTTCTTGTCTTCCAGAACATTATATGGGAAAGTGAATGGTGTCATTCAAAACCACAGCTGTCCTGTAAAAAAGCAAGTGCTCACATGGCTATATCAACAGAAAAATGAATAAGTAATGGCTGTTGTAAAAAGGGAACGAAAAAAAGTGAAAAAATTTAAATTCATACTATTGGGAATGGGTTAATATTGATAAGTCTGACCTATCCTCTTGACACCTTCACTACAAACCGATTGAAGATACCTTTGTTGTGCATGGGAGGCGGCACAGCTCTGTACGTTGTGTATTGGCCATGAATGGTACTAGAAATTGGACCTCCACCAATCTTATAGTGATTTTGATATAATGACCTAACGTAAAGATCCTATACACATTAGAATAATGTTGACCGAACCTGCCAATATCAACTGGTTTGGCAGACACTCTAATGTGTATGGAGGCGTTGGCCGACTGATTGTAGAGGAAAACGTGTCCGATTTCGTACTGCTGGTCTCCTTGTTCTGGAGATAAGCCCAAGAGTTGTCTGTCAGCGTCTTTTTCATAGAAAATAAAGGAGCACTCAGTCAGCCAACTATGGGAGAGCTGGCTGAGATATCTATCTGTTGATAGTGTGGCCAGAGCATTGTTTGGTTGACAGCCATCTAATGTGTATGGCCGGCTTAAGGATAACTGAAAACACCCCATGCTTCTTAAAGGAATTGTCTGAAAAATAACAAATATTACCTATCCACAGGGTAGATGATAAATGACATGATCTCTGCAGGACTGACTGCTGGGACCCTTGTAAGGGGGTGGAAAGCAGAAGATGTTATTAATCAACATTCCCCAGCATTCACAACCAAATGCCGCCATCTGCCGATCAAACCGAGCAGACAGGAACTCTAAGATGGGGAAGCATTCCTGGTGGGAGGAACTTGAAGGGGACGCCGGGTGAGGAGACAGCTGTGGCACAATTGTTAAATATAAAAGGTCAGAATGGCAAAGAGGGAACTCAGTACATGAGAAGTAGAGGACATGAAAGCAGTGTAGCGATATTGTGTTCTTCCCCGAAGTGACGATACAGAATAGCTTGATACTGGAGCGTCGTTGGTCAAGCACCAAATCCCAGACTTCACCAGTTGAGACCCAGAGCCCAGATTTTACAGGACAAGGCTCAACGTCCAGACTCGGCAGGTCAGACACCGAAGGTCGGGTGCTGGTATTTGGATGAGACAGAACGTCTGCCATGCTGATTAGAAGCTGAATCAGTATTTTACTTCCAGCTTAGATGTACAGTACGGGATGTGGTTGTGAGTTGTGCTTCAGGGAACAAAGGTGGTCAGTAAGATGCTCCCACAGGGTGCCAAGTGACTCACCTGTTGAGGATTTGAGGCCTATCGGGAAGTACCAGTGACCCCTGTTAGGGCCAGTGTAACAATCAAGAGTGCCTGAAAAGAGTACAACAGTGACGGGCCTAGTGTTGAGAGTGACGCCCGTTAAGCTAAGACATAAATACTTATGGTTAATTCCCCTCAGTGTTAAAGTGTTGGTTGACTATCTTTACCTTTTCCTTGTCTGCATTGTTGCATCCAAGTAACCTGCTTACACCCTCATCACGAGAACATGAATATAGCCGTAGTGAGCAACTCCATTCACCGTTGATAGGAGTCGTGGTTGCACATGCTCATTGTTGCTCCGTTCAAACAGCAGACCTGTTCTTTTCTCGGGATTGATGAGGTCTCAAGCAACAGAACCCTGAGCAATCATACAATTATCATCTATCCTTTGGATAATTTATGTTTTTTTTTATGGAGCAACCCTTCAAGACTCTATATCTACATTCCACCAGTGATTGTGAACCATGATTACTATTAGCTCAGTCCCATATGGGTTATCTAATAGACAGTAGTAGATGCTTTGAAGGTGACATCAAGTTGCTAAAACTGGCTCCAAGAGCAACAAATCAAGTCACCCAAATGATACCTTCGCCCCATGAAAAATCCTTGGAAAGTCAGGCCATACATCCCAGGCAGGAGGCACCAAGGTTCTTTGACGTAGGGACAAAAATAGAGGTTCCTCAAGGTGATACAGTTCTCAGAAGACCAAGGAGAGATCTTTCTACAGGTAAATCAAGGTAAGTAGTTGTTTTTTGGCTTTGTAAAAACATCACGTAATGTGTAATGTAACCCTGAAAATATGTTTTATTTTTGTATACAGTACAGGGATAATGAGCGTCAGTGATGCTTGACCATCAAGTCAACAAAAAGAGTCAATTAGCAGTTGATACCACACCTCGCCTCCACTACCACAAATATGTACATCCTGAATTCTCTTCCTCCCACTCCTTGTATTTACCACTGAAACCAAAGCCCCACCTTGAAACTCCCAAGGGTGAAGAGAGCCCCCATATAGAGCACCTTAATAAACCGGCAACCAGTGTATTCCCAACTCCCGAAGAGACAAGCTACACTTAAGCTCCTCGATACACGGCTTACTTCCCAATACAGGAATTTGTGACTGCTTCAATACAAGAGGATGGTCTCCTACTTGCTGCTGTGTCTTCTAGCCATTTGTGCAATTCCAGGTATGTACCGGTACTTATATATAATATTTATCAAAGTTCTTATATAGCTTCTCCCAAGTGCAAGAACTTCCAATGGTGCCACCAGCTTCAGCCTATGTTGCTCAGGGGCGGACAAACCAATGTGGTCATGTTGCAACCTATATTACAGTGCTCCAGAGCTGTAGGCACAATTCTGCAGACTTCAAAGCTGAGATCTTCTATCATTTCCTGAGTATTTAATATTTGCACAACGCTTGTTTAGGTATCGAGTGAAGTCTTAACCCCAGGAACAGGTGCACTAAAACTAATTGTCCCTCCTTGGAATCTAGTAGCTCAAATAAACTGCTAGGGATATGCTTAAACACAAGACATATGAGGGTTTCTAGTAATAACCACCTTACTTATGAATGCAACCCTGAGGTATAAAACAAGACGTAGATTAGGTTCAATAATTAAATATAATTTACTTAACCTTTTCATACTTGTTTCTGAACTGTTAATTGGTGGTCAGAAATGCACTATCAGCATGTTTCCTATTGATATCCAAAGCTTATTCCAAAAGTAAATGAAGTAGATCTTTATCTGGAGCTGAATCCACTCCAAAAAACTCTTTGTGAACAAACTCCATGAGCACACAGAGTTTTTGAGTAGTTTTTGTAGCAGAATCTAAGTGGAAACTGAGCATAAACTCACCGAATCCTCCTCCAAATCTCAAATGTCGTTCCAAAACTTAAACTAAGTCAACGTGTCATTTCTTGAGATGTTTCTGCTTGAAAAAAATTCTCCAAATTGGCTTCTGAATTAGCTTTTGCTCATCGATCTGAGAAAGCTTTATATGCAACAGATATGCAAGTTTATTTTTTACCCTGACTAGTTACTTTTTGGGAGAATCCGGTCAAACAAGTTTCCATATCTCAACTTCCTGGAAACCTGTGAGTGTGACATGGAGGTAGATAAGTGGGATAATGGGTCTATAGTTGCTCCTGAATTCTGAGGTTTTGGGAGGCATCTAGGGAAGCTGTATCAGGCCATTGTTATAGAAGGAACTGCTGATAATAACAAAAACATATTTCTGTTCACCACTATAAAACAACGGGTGACATGTTTGTAACCTCAGAAAACAAGCCCATTATCATCTTGTTGTCCACACTGATATTTCCCATCATGAAGAGTTCTCTATTGGCTGAGACCATCATTAGTGGTAATGACTTGATCAGAATCATGAATCACAGATTGTGTATGATCTCAAAAACCAACCACAATACAGGAGCCGCTATAATAAAGGCTCTGCTTGTGCTCATGATCCACAAAGTGACTTCATGAGAAATGCACATGAAAGAAGATCGACTACTGGAGGACACTTGCTTACAGTCCCATGACTTGGATTCTCCAGATATCGGCATTAGTACTGACCATAGTTTGGCTAAAAATAAAACAAAAATTTTGACCATTAGGTACAAATCTTTGACTTATCTTGGTTATGTTAAGTCCCTCCTAAACATTAAATAGCTGTCAGCCTTCAGCTGTGTCTCCCAAATCCTACATATGGAGGAACAATCATTTCAGCAGAGCTCTCTTGTGTTCTCTGTGAGAGAACCGCAGCCAGACCCCTGTCACCTCGAGACCCCTTTATCCCCTCCAGACTCTTCTACACATGTAGACCCTTCTTTCACCTCCAGACCCTCTATCCTCCCAGACTCTTCTGTCACATCTAGACTCCTCTATCCCCTCCAGAATCTTGTCCACCTCCAGACCCCTGTCCCTTCCAGACCCCTCTATCACCTCCAGACCATTTTGTCATATCCAGACCCTTCTATCCCTTCCAGACTCTTCTATCCCCTTCAGACCACCCACCCCTCCAGACTCCTTCAAACCCTCCAGATTCCTTTATCCCTTCCAGACATCAATGACCTCCAGACTCATGTCCCCCTCTAGACTGCTCTATCACATTCAGACTCCACTATCCCTCCAGACCCTTCTGACTCCTCTATTGCCTCCAGTCCCTCCTGTTACCCTTCAGTCTTCTCCACACTCCTCTGTCACATTCAGACTCCTCTATCCCCTCCAGGTCCCCCAGCCCCTCCTGTCCTCTTCAGATCCCTTAGTCCCCTACAGACTTTTCAGTCTCTCTAGACTCCTCTGTCACCTCCAGACCCCCTGTCACCTCCAGACCCTTCTGTCACCTTCAGACTACTCTTTACCCTCCAGACTCCTCTATGTCCTCCAGACTGTTATTCCCTCTAAATCACTCTTTCCCCACCAGAGTCCTCTATACCCTTCAGTCTTGTCCCACTCCAGACCCCTATCACCTCCAGATCCTTCCATCACCTCCAGACTCCTCTATGTCCTCCAGACTGTTATTTCCTCAAAATCCCTGTCCCCTCCAGACTCCTCTATCACCTCTAGACCCCTCTGTCCCCTTCAAACTCTATGTCCCCTCCAAACTCCTCTATCCCTTCCAGACCCCTCTGTCCCTTCCAGATGACCTCTGTCCCCTCCAGACTCCTTTATTCCCTTCAGACTTTCTGACCTCTCCCACATTTAAAAAGAAATGGTGAGAACATCAGAAAAAGATGCCAAGTTGCAAATTTTTGAGTCAGCATGTCTTGTAGATAAAACTTCAACTTTTTACCGTCACAATTGTGCTTCATGGCCCTTTATAAATCTCTTCTGTAACAATCACAGTTACCATTTTGGCCAATACCAATCAACACTAAAGGGTATGCCACACTAAACAACATCGCTAACGGGATCGCTAAAAAACGTCACTATTTAGCGATCCCGTTAGCGATGTTGTTGTGTGCGGCAGCTGCCAGCGACGAGCTTCCTGCTGTGATCTCGCTCGTCCCTGGAATCGTTCCGGACCCTATTTTATCGCCGGCGCTCCCGCTGGGTAAGTATATATCGCTAGTGTGGCACCTTTTCTTAGCGATTTAGCGGTACTTTTGTACCGCTAAAGTCGTTAAGGAGATCGCTAACCGCGATAGCGTCCTTAACGACATCGCTAAGTTAGGTAGCTACTAGCGATATAGAAACAATCCCGCTAGCGATCTCATTAGTATGCGATGCTAACGAGATCGCTAGCGGGATTGTGTAGTGTGGCAGTACCTTTAGAGAGAGCTTAGGAGCAGTCTTAAGGCATACAGTTAAAGGGGTTGTCCAAGATTTAGAAAAAAAAATCCAGGGTTAAAAAAAACAGTACTCAGCTTTTTAATCCTCATCAATTCATTGAGATATTCTGGTTGCAAACCCATCAGTAAATCATGTGATTGGCGAGTGTTTGCTCTCCATTATGAGTTATATGGGGGTCCTGAGGGTTAAGGACTCCCATTCCCGGTGTTTACATGCTATAAGCGTTGCCATGTTGAGACAAGCCTAACATATAGTTTCCTCTAAATCAGTGGTGGGCACCTCGTGACCCTCCTGGCTCGACCACTCCACTTTTCTAGGCATGCTTCATAATTATGTTTCAAGAGCTCAAGTATGACAACAACCACTGTGCCCAGAGTAGTCACAGCACCGCTAATATAATTAATTTCTAATTGTTCTATATGTTGTTTCTTTTAGGACAAGGCCAGACAACAGTAAGAGAGTGTAATGCCTGTAATTTTAGGTTTTTATCCACTTGTTTTTTAACCACGTCCTACAGAGCTCAATGTCAAGAAAATTCATTCTGTGGAGTCACTAACTACAACTTAGGTAAGTGTTCATGATGACTATTAAGTGTGACTACAAAATAATGGTTTACCCATGAATTCCTCCACAAAGATGTAACCATACTAACTGCACATAGTTCTATATCCCATATAAATCACAAATATTGTGGTGATGAAATAAAT
>JARQOD010000008.1:21381421-21487094 GCA_033576555.1 Oophaga sylvatica
AAATTTCTCTGAGGTAGTGTCACCTATCACTCAACTTACCCGGAAAGAGTCTAGGTTTTCTGGACTCCCCAAGCCCAGGAAGCATTTTCCCGTCTAAAAGATAAATTTACCACTGCACCTATCCTAGTACATCCCAACCCCGAGCTTGCCTTCATAATAGAGGTGGATGCTTCACACTGTGCCGTTGGAGCTATACTCTCTCAGAGAACAGGTGAGAAGAATGTCTTGCATCCCTGTGCCTTCTTTTCCCAGCAGTTGTCTTCGGCTGAGAGGAACTACGATGTGGGCAATAGAGAGTTGTTGGCCATTATTGCCCGCCTTCAAAGAATGGAGACACCTTCTTCAGGGAGCTGCACAGCAAATAGTCGTCCTGACAGACCATCGTAACCTTGAGTTTATCAGGTCGGCTAAGTGCCTGACTCCTCGCCAGGCTCGCTGGAATCTTTTCTTAAACCAATTTAATTTTATCATCTCTTATAGACCAGGATCGCGCAATGGAAAGGCTGATGCACTCTCTAGGATTTACTCAGCAGAGACACGCCCCAATTACTCCTCCTAAGACTATTCTTCTGACTCTAGATTCCTAGGAGTAATTCATAATCAAGACCTACTTAAGGACATCAAGGAAGCCTACCATGCGGATTCCTTTTTGGCACAACCCCCAAGGGACGTAAGTCTTGTCTTTAAGAATGGTGTGTGGATTCAGGGACAACGTCTGTAAATTCCTGAAACAGTCAGATTAAGAGTATTGCAACTCATTCACGATTCCAAGATAGCTGGGCATAGAGGAATTCTAAAGACACAGGAATTTCTTTCTCGTTTCTTTTGGTGGCCCACTTGCAGGAAGGATGTTTTGAATTATGTCACTTCATGTGAGGTCTGTGCAAGATGCAAAACACCTCGCTCCTCACCAACTGGTCTGTTACAGCCTCTTCCCACCCCGTCCCGCCCGTGGGGATCCATTTCTATGGACTTCATTGTGGAGTTACCAACCTCTCAGGGGAAGAACACCATTCTAGTGGTGGTTGACCGTCTAACAAAGGCAGCTCATTTTATCCCTTGTGTCGGCTTACCCACTGCAAAACAGACATCAGATTTGATGATTAAAGATGTGTTTCGCTTACATGGAGTACCGGATGAGGTTATTTCGGATCGAGGGGTGCAATTCACTTCTAGGTTTTGGCAAAATTTCTGTGCAGCATTGGACATTAAAGTAAACCTTTCTTCTGCTTTTCATCCCCAGACTAATGGACAGACCGAACGAACCAATCAAACCCTGGAGCAGTATCTCCGCTGCTTTATCTGCCACCTACAGGATGATTGGGTGGATCTACTTCCATTAGCTGAGTTCTCGTATAACAACTCTCAGAGTGCCTCCACTAAACAGTCTCCTTTTTACTCTAATCTAGGTTATCATCCTAACATTCTACCACGATTTCCCATAGAAACGCCTTTACCAGCAGTGGCTGAAAGAATCACGTCTTTACAGAAGAATATGGATCTTCTAAAGGAAAATCTGGAATCGGCTCAAGAAAGGTACAAGAAAGCAGCAGATAAATTTCGTAAACCTGCACCAGCTTTCAAGGTAGGAGACTTGGTCTGGCTGTCAACCAGAAATCTTAAGTTAAGGATTCCATCGTCTAAGTTGGACATAAGTACATTGGACCCTATAAAATCAGTAAAATTATAAGTGCCGTTGCTTGTCGTCTTCAACTGCCCAGAACTATGAGAATCCACCCTGTCTTTCATGTATCCCTACTAAAGGCTGCGACACCCAATACGTTCCTGGACGTTCCTCTCCTTGCCCTGACCCAGTGCTAGTCGATGGTCAGGAAGAATTTGTGGTGGAAAGGATTTTAGATTCCAGGTTGTATAGAAATCAGTTACAATATCTGATTAAATGGCAGGGCTACCCAGTGGAGGACAACTCATGGGAACCGGTCAATAACGTTAATGCTCCTCGCTTGCTCCGTCAGTTTCATCAGAGGTAAACCCACACAAGCCTGGTCTGAGGTCATCCGGAGGTTGTCCTTAAGGGGGAGTAATGTAAGGTTCTATGTATATATTCCTGAAACTCAGTTTGTTCGTCAGCCATTTTACTTTCTGTCTTGCTGCAGCTATCTTGCCCTCAGTCAAAATGGAGTTTCCAGCTTGCATGTTCCCGCCCTGATTCTCTCCTTTGCTTCTTAAGCAGCCACAGCTGAGCAATCAGTGCTTCAGAATCTAGCCTGCAGTGAACCTGTGACTTGACTCCTGTAAGCCTTGGACCTTGTACTCCAGCTATTCCTACTGAGGAACTCTGAAGCACTTGTGGACTCTGAACCCTGCTCTTTGAAAGACCCACGTTTGCATGGACTTACGGTAACAGAGAAGAAGATCCTGAATCTGTATTGGAGAGTGATTGCTGAGCTTGGATTACTCTGGCCTGCTGTGTCTCCTGTTTCTGTGTCTGCAAACTGTGTGACTATTTCTGCCAACTTGCATGAAGTAATACAGGACTTTTCTATATCAAACCTGTGACTCCTGTGTTTTCATCGCACCCAAGCACAAGACGCTATATGAACTGTACTACATACATTACAGTTGCCTATAAATTCTGGTCTCCACATAGGGGTTGGTGCACACCTCTAAATGCATATATTTCCTATGTTACCTATCTGAAGAGATAACAATGGATGTTTTTGAGCATTATATGTTAATGTAAATCTCCCATTCGCTCACGATTATACAATATATCTACATATATTATATATAATATCTGTATATACTTATTTTTATGCCAACTTATTTTGTTTTTGTTTCTATACATTTTGTTTTACATTATAGTACATTGAGGAAGGTCGTGTCTCAGACCGAAACGTCTGTATGTACTGGCTTTTGAATTTTGATTAAATCACTATCACAAAATCATATTGGTGTGTGCCGAGACTATATTATATCTCCTTGTGTGCAGGACTGCTGTGATGGTTGTCATGGTGCTGGATGACTGAGGGTAAGTTTGTATGTGGGGTCGGGATGGGTTTACAGTGTGGATGTAGCAGAGCTGTAGTGTGTACAAGTTGGATGTAGCAGAGCCGTGTGTGAAAAGTGTATGGAGCGTAGCCGTGTGTGTACGAGGTGTGCAGAGCGGAGCCGTGTGTGTACGAGGTGTTCGGAGCGGAGCCGTGTGTGTAAGAGGTGGATGTAGCAGTGCTGTACTGTGTACGAGGTGTACGGAGCAGAGCCGTGTGTGTACGAGGTGTTCGTAGCGGAGCTGTGTGTGTACGAGGTGTATGGAGCGGAGCCTTGTGTGTACGAGTTGGATGGAGCGGAGCCGTGTGTCTGTACGAGGATTACGGAGCCGAGCCGCTCGTGTACGAGGTTTACAGAGCTGAGCCGCGCGTGTACGAGGTTTACGGAGCAGAGCCATGTGTTTGAGGTGGATATAGCAGTGCTGTGTGTGTACGAAATGGAGCCCTGTGTGTGCGAAGTGTACGGAGTTGAGCCGCTCAGCTCCGTACACACAGGGCTCCGTGCTTGAGCCGTGTGTGTACAGAGCGGAGCAGAGCCGTGTGTGTATGGAGTGGAGCCTTGTGTGTATGTAGCAGAGCCGCGTGTGTACAAGGTGTACGGAGCAGAACCACGTGTGTACGAGGTGTATGCTGCAAAGCCGCATGTGTACATGGTTTACGGAGTGGAGTCGTGTGTGTACAAGGTTTACAAAGCGTGGCTGCGTGTGTATAAGGTGTACGGAGTGGAGCCATGTGTATACTGAGTGGAGCCTTGTGTGTGAGGTGGACGGAGCGGAGCCGTGTGTGTACGAGGCATACAAAATGGAACCGTGTGTGTATGAGGTGTGCAGAGCCGTGCGTGTACAAGGTGTATGGTGGGGAGCATTCATACCTCCCAAGCATCCTGAATTCAGCGGGACACTCCCGATTTTGAGGGTCTGCCCCGCTGTCCCGGCCGGGAGCTTTTCCGTGGACACGAGTACATGCCGGAGCCCCGAGGAGCACTTTAAAACTCGCACGTTATGTTCCACCAGAAGTGATGTGCTGGAAGATGACCGGAAATTAGGTAATTCCAGGAGGAGATTGTGACGGAACCATGGAGGCACTTCAGGGAATGCTTCAGATCCATTACCGTGTCCTCGCCTTGGAATCGGGGATGTCGGCCATGTGAGCGGATCATGATATGTCCTGCATCAGGAGGCTCAGGTGGGCACTACAATGGGAGCCGGGCTGCTATAGTATCTTTATAGAATCTTTCTTTCTTTCTCTCTGTTCTTTCTTTCTTTCTCTCTGTTCTTTCTTTCCCATCTTTCTTTCTCTCTGTTCTTTTTCTTTCTTTCTCTCTGTTCTTTCTTTCCCCTCTTTCTTTCTATCTCTCGGTTTCTTTCTTTTTCTCTATCTCTCTGTTCTTTCCCCTCTTTCTTTTTCTCTCTCTGTTCTTTCCCCTCTTTCTTTTTCTTTCTCTCTGTTCTTTCCCCTTTTTCTTTCTTTCTTTCTCTCTGTTCTTTTTTTCTTTCTCTCTCTCTGTTCTTTCTTTCCCCTCTTTCTTTCTCTCTCTCTGTTCTTTCTTTCTATTCTTTCTTTCTCTCTCTCTGTTCTTTCTTTCCCATCTTTCTTCTCTCTGTTCTTTCTTTCCCCTTTCTTTTTCTCTTTCTTTCTTTCTTTCTTTCTTTCTTTCTTTCTTTCTTTCTTTCTTTCTCTTTCTTTCTTTCTTTCTCTCTCTTCTTTCTTTCCCCTCTTTCTTTCTCTTTCTCTCTGTTCTTTCTTTCTTTCCCCTCTTTCTTTCTCTCTGTTCTTTTTTTCTTCCCCATCTTTCTTTCTCTCTCGTTCTTTTTCTTTCTCTCTGTTCTTTCTTTCCCCTCTTTCTTTCTATCTCTGTTCTTTCTTTCTCTTTCTTTCTCTCTCTGTTCTTTTTCTTTCTCTCTGTTCTTTCTTTCCCCTCTTTCTTTCTATCTCTGTTCTTTCTTTCTCTTTCTTTCTCCCTCTGTTCTTTCTCCCTCTCTGTTCTTTCTTTCTTTCTTTCTGTTCTTTCTCTCTCTCTGTTCTTTCTATCTATTTTCTTTATTTCTCTTTCTCTCTCTCTGTTCTTTGTTTCCCATCTTTCTTTCTCTCTATCTCTCTGTTCTTTCTTTCTCTCTTTGTTCTTTCTTTCCCCTATTTCTTTTTTCTCTCTGTTCTTTTTTTCTGTCCCCTCTTTCTTTTTCTGTCCTTTCTTTCTTTCTTTCTTTCTTTCTTTCTTTCTTTCTTTCTTTCTTTCTTTCTTTCTTTTCTTTCTTTCTCTCTGTTCTTTCTTTCCCATCTTTTTTTCTTTCTCTCTCTGTTCTTTCTTTCTTTCTCTCTCTGTTCTTTCTTTCCCCTCTTGTTTTTTTCTCTCTTCTCTGTTCTTTCTTTTCCCTTTCTTTGTTTATTTATTTCTCTCTCTACTTTCTCTCTGTTCTTTCTTGCTTTCCCCTCTTTCTTTTTCCCTCTCCTTTCTCTCTGTTTTCTTTTTTCTCTCTCTGTTCTTTCTTTTACTCAGTACCAGTGTGCCCATAGTACCAATCACTGTGCCCTCAGTACCAGTCAGTGTGATCACCAGTGCTAAATGGGTGTGGTTGGGGCGTGGACATGGGTGTGACTAGTTGTGAAATGGGTGTGGTTGGGGCGTGGCCTAAAATTTGCCACAGCACGCTGCACGCGCCGCAACCTTTCTCCCTCAAATTGGGGGGGCGCCGTTTTGCAGTTCGCCTCAGGCAGCACAGAGGCTAGGTTCACCCATGCCACAACCTCATACCCATTCAGGGAAAGGAATACGACCAGCGGTTTAGGGCTAAACAATGGTGGACAGGTACAGAGGGGGAATTAAAACATCAACAAAAGGTGCAGCAGAGCAAACATTTATTGCATTCAGACCTGTACCAAAGGAAAAGAAAGTTTAAGCGATGATGCGTACCACTTCCTGGAAGCAAGATTATAACCTGTTCTACCATTGTTCTGATTGTTTGCTTTTAGTTCTCTTTTGCTTTAGTCATTCATTCTTTCTGTCTTGCTATTGTTAACTTGTGCCTATGCCAATCCTACACTAATACTGAGGACTAGATCTACAATGAAATGATTGATCTAGGATTGGCACATGTTCTGTGTACTGTATCCGTGCATGTTTATGGGTCACAAACACAATATTTAGTTCATCAAATGTCATGAATAGTAAATCCGTACCTGAGCGGGCCCTTTGCGCTACTGGGTGGGCTCAGTTCTGGTGGGTGGTTAAGCTCAGTGTTCTGTGCGTCTGAGAAGGTTCATGCTTTGGTGTCTGTGCTTAGTTTATCATTGTTCACCTTAGTTCATGCACTTGCACTGCGGGTTCTTAGTTCTAGTGTGTTTGCCCTATCTGCTGTTTGTGTGTCTGGTTACCAGCTGCCGTGTGGCTCGCCACCTGGAAAGGACTCTGCTAAAGTTCTCCCTTGCCAGGATCAGGAGACGGGTGAAGAGTATACCCGTCCCTCAATAGTGCGCGGCATTGTGACGGCTAACGTCAAGTGTAACGATGTGTGGCCCAGCTATGTCAGGCACACATGAATCCAGGAGAATGCACAGGAAGGTAACCGCAACGCTTGATATTCATTCACTCACACTTCTCAGCATTGCCACTAGAGGCATATCAGACTATTTAGTAGTGTGACGTAGCAAAGTCAGGGTTCAGTCAGGATCCTGCCTGAAGACAGAGCAGTCAAGCTCTGGGTGGCTCAGGAGTGAGTCATCCCCTCAGTCTGTTTCCTGTCTGAGTACAGGGCAGTTCAGTCTCAGTCCAGTCTGGACTTGGAGGATACTGAGAGCTATTCAGGGAGCTCTAGAAGAAAGCTGACATTACCATCAAAAGCTACAGGTGCTTATGTTAAGAGCGGGAAGCAGGGCGAAGGGCACAGTGGAGAAGACAGAGAGAAGTGCTTCAGGTATTGGATTACCTGCACTAATTCACCGGACACCGGGGTCCGAAGCGTTGCTAGTGTTTCAAGCATAGTAACAAGAAAACCGGAGGCTATCTGGACTACAGGTCGCAGAGAGCAGCCCTAAGCGCCAATACGTAACCGAGTCAGGGAGAACAAGGACCTTGAGTGGGACGCTACAAAAGTAGGGACTTAGTTCTCTCAACATCTGATAATCAGAGACATAGAAGGCTCCACCACAATGTCAGCCGGGCTTGACAGCTATTGAGAAAGCTGGAGATTGCAGAGTTAACTTCGCTTTATGCAAGTTTGGACTCAAGTACATTTTGAAGTAAAGGAGGCCTCTAACCTGCTCAGCGGCTACCCGAATGTGCATTCTCCACCCCGACCAGCTCCCGGGATCTTCTTGAACATCTACCAGTAAAGGTATGAAAAGAAGCTGCATTGTGTGTGACTGAATTATTACCTACACCCTGCATCATCATCATAGACTTCCAGGGACTAGTCTCACCTGTGGGAGACTTAACACCCAGCTGCCCCATAACATCCCCTGTGAAGATCCTTATAGCAGCGCTGGTCCAATTGATCAGATACCGCAGGTGGCGTCACGAACTACCTATCCTAATAATCCCCTGTAAATATCCCCCATTGCTTGACCGCCAGGGCCATGGAACGAGTCCCGCTGCCAGTGACGTCTCCCATAGAAATCAATGGGCTCGGCTCCGAGTACCCGATAGCCCTGGTATCCACACCAACGTGGTGCGAGTCAGCTTTTGGCGTCACGAACAGGATGCGAAACTTGCAATTGTGAGTCCTGTGTTGCCTATTGAACTGTTTGCTGGAAAAAGACTGTTTGTCACTTTTGGGGCCAAATACCGCCATTTTACCGCCATATTGGCGCCCTGAGGCGCTGGTGAAGAAGGTGGGCGTGCATTCGTGGGCGTGTACCCCCCTGTGGCGCGAAAGATATGGCCGCCCTCTCAAAATGCTACTATAATGTGCGATCCTGCCCCACTGCTAAGGAAATCCGCCTCCTCTTCATTTTCTATGCAAAGAGGAGGAGACGCAAATCCCGCCTCCACGGAAGAGACCGGACTGTTCCTGATGGAAACTACAGTCTGGCCTGGGACGAGGTGGCAGAAGGACAAGAGCAGCTATGCAGTGGAGCGGTGGAGTGCAGGCCCTGCTCTCCGGAGAAGCTGTTGTTTGAACCGGAGCTGTCCCCAGATCGGGACACCGACCTCGCTATGCTAGAGCTGCAGAAGGAGAATGCGGTGCTCAGAAGATTAATCCAGCGTCATGCAGACTTGCAGGAGACAGAGAGACGCTGGCGTGCCCAGACACAGCGGCTGCTGTGGGACGCAGTGCTCTCTCCCACAAGCCTACTGCCGTCACCTGAGTTTCCAAGTTCCCTGTTGAAGAAGGCTGAAAAGAAACCGGAGGCTGCCCCCAAAAGTGCTGTACCTGATCCCACCGATGCGGAGGTGGAGGAGAAGGAGGCTGAGGAGGTCCTGCCTGTTCCGGAGTACCAGCTAGGCCAGGAAGCCGCAGCAGAATGCAGTTCCCCGGTAGGGACACCGGCGGAGACCCAACTGTCAGCGATAGAAAACGACTGGGAGCAGCGACAGCAGCAGGTTAGTGCGTTCCCAACTGAGCCACTGCGCGCACCTGTGTCCTACTCGGAATCGCAAGTCCCAGCAGCGTCATCTTTGGCGTTCGCACCAGGCCGTGCACCAGCATCGCCCCCTGCGTTCTCATCGCAATCAGCGACCCAATCTGCATCGCAAGTTACTGTGGCCCCTGCAGCGACGCAATCGGCGTCCTACAGAAAAGAAGTACCCGTTGGGTCCACCGTTAGAATGAGGAATGTGGCTACTCAAACGCTGATATCAGGCCATGACTTATTTGTGATGCGTTCGAAAGAACACCGCGTCGTTCCAGCCCCAGGAGTGGAAGACGTTATTGAAGCTTGTAAAGAAGAAAATCAGTAGGACCCAGACAGGGTTTACAGCCATTGTAAAAAAGTTTGAAAAAAATGAAGAAGAGTTTGCACTTTATTGATGTGTATGAAAATGTTTACACAATTTGCTAAATGTGATGATTTTTGCATAGAATACCCCGGTTGGGTAAAGTGACTCAATTGAAATGTGATTACTTGAAATGTGTTTTCTTATTCATGGACTGTGTGGCTGTGGACTGTGCCAGCCCAAAAACTTTAATGTAAATAGTTTGCATCACGGTGCACTATCTTGGTTTTACACAAAACCATTGCTATCTACCTCTGAAGAAAAACCCGTATGGTGTGGCCTAGAGTGAGGTCTGCAGTCAGAAGTCCTGCAGCCCACCCAGGACCCACGTGGGAGGTTTTGGTGCGGGTCCTCCACAAGAATTTGTCTAGTATTTATGAGAATGTTTGATACTTTTGATACTTTTGTATTTTTTCTAATGTACAAATTGTAACGTTCAAGAAGTCTTACCTCCCGGATGGGATGAGTTAAAATGTTAATGTTATATGTGAAACAAAAATGTTTTCTTTTTCTCTTTTACAGCCCGGGAGTGCTGTGTTTAAATCAAGGGGGGATGTGTGGCCCAGCTATGTCAGGCACACATGAATCCAGGAGAATGCACAGGAAGGTAACCGCAACGCTTGATATTCATTCACTCACACTTCTCAGCATTGCCACTAGAGGCATATCAGACTATTTAGTAGTGTGACGTAGCAAAGTCAGGGTTCAGTCAGGATCCTGCCTGAAGACAGAGCAGTCAAGCTCTGGGTGGCTCAGGAGTGAGTCATCCCCTCAGTCTGTTTCCTGTCTGAGTACAGGGCAGTTCAGTCTCAGTCCAGTCTGGACTTGGAGGATACTGAGAGCTATTCAGGGAGCTCTAGAAGAAAGCTGACATTACCATCAAAAGCTACAGGTGCTTATGTTAAGAGCGGGAAGCAGGGCGAAGGGCACAGTGGAGAAGACAGAGAGAAGTGCTTCAGGTATTGGATTACCTGCACTAATTCACCGGACACCGGGGTCCGAAGCGTTGCTAGTGTTTCAAGCATAGTAACAAGAAAACCGGAGGCTATCTGGACTACAGGTCGCAGAGAGCAGCCCTAAGCGCCAATACGTAACCGGAGTCAGGGAGAACAAGGACCTTGAGTGGGACGCTACAAAAGTAGGGACTTAGTTCTCTCAACATCTGATAATCAGAGACATAGAAGGCTCCACCACAATGTCAGCCGGGCTTGACAGCTATTGAGAAAGCTGGAGATTGCAGAGTTAACTTCGCTTTATGCAAGTTTGGACTCAAGTACTGTCATGTGTGCATCGCCACGAAGATCGTCGCGGTTGCACATTCTGACTTCTCACAGCTGAGTTGCTGTTTCTTTGTGTTTGGCAGTTAGGGAGTTAATTCTGTCTGTGCTCAGTTCTGGGACTGGGTGCAGTTTTCTCCCGGCTGCAATTAATTATTTGTTGATTGGTTTCCTTTAAATCTCTGGTTGTCTGTGTTGGGAGTTGCCAGTGAAATTCTTCATGCAGACCACAGATAGGATTGTATCTGTATAGACTTAAGTTAAAGAGCTCCTTAGTTGTTTTAAGCTCACCTTGCTTAGAGTTTAATATCCCAGATCATTTATGTTCCTTCTGTGTTTGAGTGTGTATGCAAGTCTGTGTTTTCTCCAGTCTGTCTTATATGTCTAATCTGTGTATTTAGCAGAGATCAGCCCATATCCCTTTGGTGGTAATCAGAATCCTTCTTAGGACTGATTACAGGGTTCAGGGACTGATAGGAGACAGGGTTAGGCTGGAGACTTGGACCTCTGAACCATTATCAGTACCTCCAAGGTGAGGGATTAGTTAGGACCCCAGTTTAGGGTCAGGTTAGACCCCCGGTCCTCCTCTTTCCTGTGACAGTGTATCAAGTCCTCAAGATTAACCCTGAGTTCAACGGATATCGAGTCAGGTAAATCTATTCTATATTTACATGCTGATGTTGCTAATCTATATGTTGTATAGAGTGTTGTTCTTTTAAGAATAGTTTACTGACATCGTACACATATCATAAGACCGCGTGACATTTTCACTGGCCCATAAAATTATTCCCAGTTGCCATGGATCCAGTAGCCCAGCTGGCTCTGCAGTTGCAGGGATTATCCATGGAGCTGACGGACATTAAGTCCAAAGTTTTGTCTCCCTCGGAGCAAACCAGATTTGAACCTAAAGTAGCTCTCCCGGACAGGTTCACTGGTGGGCGAGACAAATTTTTTACCTTCAGGGAAGCATGTAAATTGTATTTTCGGCTTCGGCCTCGATCATCAGGGAGTGAAGAGCAGAGAGTGGGAATTGTTATCTCGCTCCTACAAGGGGACCCTCAATCCTGGGCCTTCTCCCTTCCTCCGGGATCCCCGGCTCTACAGTCAGTAGATCGATTTTTTACTGCCCTGGGTTTGGTATATGATGACCCAGATCGGGTCTCTCTTGCTGAGACAAAATTACGTAAGATACAGCAGGGAGATCGTCCGGCGGAGGAATTTGCTTCTGAGTTTCGTAGATGGGCAACAGATACTCAGTGGAATGACCCAGCTCTTAGGAGCCAGTTTTGTCATGGGCTTTCTGACAAATTAAAGGACGTTTTTGCTCAGTATGATTCTCCTCCATCACTGGAGGCTGCTATGGCCCTAGCTATCCGTACTGATAGACGGCTCCGGGAGAGGTGCGAGGTAACTCCGCCCCCTGTTGTTACTCCACCTACTACTAAGGTCCCTTATGTTGAGGTTCCCCTTGTCTGTTCGGAGGAGCCTATGCAGTTGGGAGGGACATCATTTCGTAGGAGGGGATTGGCGGTACGCCGCAGGACTAGAAGGTGTTTCTTCTGCGGGAAAGAGGGACATTTTGTTGGGGGATGTCCATCCCGTGCCTTGTTGAGCAAAAAGTCGCCGGAAAACTGTTAATCCCAGGTTGTGTGGTGGACGACAACCTGGGAGTATGTATTTCGTCCGCTAGTTCTTCTCAGTTCCTTGTACCAGTGGAGGTGGTGGTTGGTACGAGAGTGGAGAGATTTTCTGTTCTTCTTGATAGTGGGTCCGGGGCTAATCTGGTTGACGCTCAGTTTGCTCAGGCTCAAGGTATGCATCTGAGTGTATTGGTCAAACCGATCCCTATATTCTCCATTGACGCCAGGCCTCTCGGCCAAGGTAGCTTTGTTCATGAGGTTCATAACATTGACCTTCGGGTAGGGCAATACATAGGGAACTATTATCTTGTTATGTGTTGGAGGGTCTACCTACTCCTATTGTGTTGGGACTTCCTTGGTTGGTTAAACATAACCCTGTGATTAATTGGCAGTCCAGAGATATAAGCCAATGGGGGGACTTTTGCAAAAGTAACTGCATGAACACAGTCATCAGTGCGGTCGTGCCTAGTACTTTGCCTCCTTTTTTGGAGGACTTTGGGGATGTGTTCTCTGAGGAGGGGTGTCAGGAGTTGCCTCCTCATCGCGTGTATGACTGCTCTATTACTTTACTTCCTGATGCTAAGTTACCTAAAGCTAGGTTATATAACCTTTCTGGTCCTGAGAGGCAGGCTATGAAAGATTATATTTCGGAAAGTCTGGCCAAAGGGCATATTAGACCTTCATCTTCCCCAGTGGCCGCGGGGTTCTTCTTTGTGAAGAAAAAAGATGGAGGCCTACGCCCTTGCTTGGATTTCCGCGAACTTAATCGGATTACTGTTCGAGATCCGTATCCACTCCCTCTTATTCCTGATCTCTTCAATCAAATTGTTGGCGCCAAATGGTTCTCTAAATTGGATCTCAGGGGGGCGTATAATCTGATTAGGATAAAAGAGGGGGATGAGTGGAAAACGGCGTTTAACACGCCGGAGGGACATTATGAAACCTTGTCATGCCTTTTGGTCTGACTACTGCACCGGCAGTATTCCAACATTTTGTTAATGACATTTTTCGTCATCTGGTGGGGCTGTTTGTGGTCGTATATTTGGATGACATTTTAATTTACTCACCAGATCTTGTGTCTCACCAGGAGCATGTGAGACAGGTGTTGCAGATCTTGCGAGACAATAAACTATACGCCAAACTGGAAAAGTGTGTATTCGCCGTACAGGAACTTCAGTTTTTGGGTTTCTTGGTGTCAGCCTCCGGTTTCCGTATGGACCCTGAAAAGGTGAGAGCAGTGCTTGAATGGGATCAGCCAGAGGATCTTAAGGCTCTGCAGCGTTTTCTGGGGTTTGCTAACTACTACCGGAAATTTATTTGTAATTTCTCATCTGTTGTCAAACCTCTCACTGACATGACAAGAAAAGGGACGGATTTTTCTAAATGGTCGGACAAAGCTTGCCAAGCTTTTTCCTCTTTGAAAAAATGTTTTGCTTCGGCACCCGTTCTCATCCAACCAGATGCATCACAGCCGTTCGTTGTGGAGGTGGACGCGTCTGACGTAGGGGTGGGTGCAATATTGTCCCAGGGTCCGTCCCCTGGTAAATGGCATCCGTGCGCTTTCTTTTCTAAACAATTGTCGTCCGCCGAAAGGAATTATGATATCGGCAATAGGGAACTTTTGGCCATTAAGTTGGCTTTTGAAGAATGGCGTCACTTTTTGGAGGGGGCAGTCCACCCGGTCACCGTCATTACTGATCACAAGAACCTGCTGTATTTGGAATCTGCTAAGCGTCTGAATTCCAGACAAGCTCGATGGTCGTTGTTTTTTACCAGGTTTAATTTTGTTGTCACTTATCGCCCTGGATCTAAGAATGTTAAGGCGGATGCCTTGTCTCGCAGTTTCCCAGGGGCCGGGAAAATGGATGACCCGATTCCTATCCTTCAGGAGGGGGTGGTAGTGTCGGCTGTATGTTCTGAGCTTGAGGAGGAGGTGTTAGAGGCTCAGGGGGACGCCCCTGCAGGACCTCCAGGGAGACTGTTTGTCCCAAATCAGTTGAGACAAAAGGTTATTGAGGCACATCATAATTCTGCTTTAGCAGGACATCCAGGGAGTAAGGCTACTTTAGATCTCCTTCTCTCCGGTTTTGGTGGCCTAACGTTAATAAAGATGTTTTAACTTTTGTCGCGTCCTGTGGGGTTTGTGCTCGCTCTAAGACCCCTCATACCCGTCCGTCTGGGACCCTCTTACCCTTGAAACTTCCGGAGCGTCCATGGACTCATTTGTCTATGGACTTCATCACGGACCTTCCTCAGTCGTCAGGGAAGACTGTCATACTGGTGGTTGTTGACAGGTTCAGTAAGATGGCACATTTCATTGCTCTTCCTGCCCTCCCTAATGCTAAAACTCTGGCGCAGGTGTTCATTGGGGAGATTGTGAGACTTCATGGGTTGCCTTCTGATGTGGTGTCAGATAGGGGGTCTCAGTTTGTGTCCAAGTTTTGGAGGGCATTTTGTTTACGTCGGGGGATGCAATTGTCATTTTCCTCGGCTTTTCATCCACAGACCAATGGTCAGACAGAGCGTCTGAATCAAAGCCTAGAGACTTATCTTAGGTGTTTTGTCTCAGAGAACCAGGAGGACTGGTCTTCTTTCTTGCCTCTGGCAGAGTTCGCTCTTAACAACAGGCGGAGCGAGTCCACTGGTAAGTCTCCGTTTTTTGGGGCATATGGTTTTCATCCCCAGTTTTGTACATTCAATGGGGGGGGCCCTTCTGGGGTTCCTGAGGAGGAGCGTTTCTCGTCGTCACTTGCTTCAGTGTGGAGAGGTGTATTGAATAATCTGAGTGCTATGGGGAACCGTTATAAACGTATGGCTGATAGGAGGAGAGTTTCTGGTCCAGATCTTAATGTGAACGATCTGGTATGGTTGTCTACCAGGAATATAAAACTTAAAGTTCCCTCCTGGAAGCTGGGCCCCAGATTCATCGGGCCGTACAGGATCAGTTCCATAATTAATCCTGTGGCATTTCGTCTGGACCTCCCTCCTACGTTTAAAATTCATAATGTGTTCCACAAGTCATTACTTAAGAGGTACGTGGCACCAGTCATACCATCACCTCTACCTCCTCCTCCAGTGGTGGTCAATGGTAACTTGGAGTTTCAAGTGTCAAAGATCATTGACTCACGTCTGAATCGCCGGTCCCTTCAGTACTTGGTGCATTGGAAGGGGTATGGTCCAGAGGAGAGGACGTGGGTTCCTGCGTCTGACATTAACGCAGATCGTTTGGTGCGGACCTTCCACAGAACTCACCCGGGCAAACCTGGCCCTGAGGGTCCGGAGGCCCCTCGTAGAAGGGGGGGTACTGTCATGTGTGCATCGCCACGAAGATCGTCGCGGTTGCACATTCTGACTTCTCACAGCTGAGTTGCTGTTTCTTTGTGTTTGGCAGTTAGGGAGTTAATTCTGTCTGTGCTCAGTTCTGGGACTGGGTGCAGTTTTCTCCCGGCTGCAATTAATTATTTGTTGATTGGTTTCCTTTAAATCTCTGGTTGTCTGTGTTGGGAGTTGCCAGTGAAATTCTTCATGCAGACCACAGATAGGATTGTATCTGTATAGACTTAAGTTAAAGAGCTCCTTAGTTGTTTTAAGCTCACCTTGCTTAGAGTTTAATATCCCAGATCATTTATGTTCCTTCTGTGTTTGAGTGTGTATGCAAGTCTGTGTTTTCTCCAGTCTGTCTTATATGTCTAATCTGTGTATTTAGCAGAGATCAGCCCATATCCCTTTGGTGGTAATCAGAATCCTTCTTAGGACTGATTACAGGGTTCAGGGACTGATAGGAGACAGGGTTAGGCTGGAGACTTGGACCTCTGAACCATTATCAGTACCTCCAAGGTGAGGGATTAGTTAGGACCCCAGTTTAGGGTCAGGTTAGACCCCCGGTCCTCCTCTTTCCTGTGACAGTGTATCAAGTCCTCAAGATTAACCCTGAGTTCAACGGATATCGTGTCAGGTAAATCTATTCTATATTTACATGCTGATGTTGCTAATCTATATGTTGTATAGAGTGTTGTTCTTTTAAGAATAGTTTACTGACATCGTACACATATCATAAGACCGCGTGACAAGTACATTTTGAAGTAAAGGAGGCCTCTAACCTGCTCAGCGGCTACCCGAATGTGCATTCTCCACCCCGACCAGCTCCCCGGGATCTTCTTGAACATCTACCAGTAAAGGTATGAAAAGAAGCTGCATTGTGTGTGACTGAATTATTACCTACACCCTGCATCATCATCATAGACTTCCAGGGACTAGTCTCACCTGTGGGAGACTTACCACCCAGCTGCCCCATAACATCCCCTGTGAAGATCCTTATAGCAGCGCTGGTCCAATTGATCAGATACCGCAGGTGGCGTCACGAACTACCTATCCTAATAATCCCCTGTAAATATCCCCCATTGCTTGACCGCCAGGGCCACGGAACGAGTCCCGCTGCCAGTGACATCTCCCATAGAAATCAATGGGCTCGGCTCCGAGTACCCCATAGCCCTGGTATCCACACCAACGTGGTGCGAGTCAACAGCTCTTACTGGCTAGCAGTAGGTCATTCCACCATCACTCAGAATAACATAATAATCAGCCCAGATTGAATGGATCCAGCCGGTCAGCTGGTGGAGCAGATGCTAAATCTGCTTAGCATGTTTCAAGATTTGGCTGCTACTGTTGAGCATCATACCCAAGCCCTGTCTCAGTTAAGTACTGAAGCAGATTCCCAAGGGGTAGCTTCTATATCCCACGTACTGGACCCTGTGGTTGTGGCCAGAAGATTCCGTGAGGCTAAAGTTCCATTGCTAGATTTTTTTCGGGAGATCGCAAGCAATTTCTTAATTTTTGGCCGAATTGCAAGTTATATTTTCAGCTAAGACCCATGTCTTCAGGGTACGGGAGGTCTCAGGTGAGGCTGGTTATCTCCTTACTTAGGAGGGATCCCCAGACATGGAGCTTTACTCTGGAGGATGATTCCCTGGCACATAACTAAGTTGAGTAAATTTTTTGTTCACTTGGACTCATTTATGATGAACCAGATAGACGCCATTGCCGAATCTGACCTCAGAGCACTTGTTCAGATTAGCCTCCTGGTGGAGGGATATTCTTCTAAATTCAGACAGTGGTCTGTTAAGTTGGGGTGGAATGATGCAGCCTTACAGAACATGTTCCTGGAAGGACTGGCAGATTCCGTAAAGGATATGTTGGTGCACCACTCACCTCCTCAAAATCTGGAGGTCGCTAGGACTCTTGCCGTGTGTCTGGACAGAAGGAGACGAGATCTGTTACAGGAAAAAGCCTCTAGTAGGAGATTAGTACTGTCTCCGGAACTACCTTCATCTCCCAGGAAGGAGTCGATGCAACTGGGAAAGATGGGCCCCTCACATGAGCAAAGACAACGCCACTGAGAACAGAGCTTGTGCCTCCTCTGCGGGTTGGCTAAACATCAGGTGTGAGACTGCCCTTGTCTGGCGTATCCAGGAAATAACCGCGCTTAGTTGGATCAGGGCCCTCCCCAGATAGGTGCACAGGTATCCCTGTTTAAAATAGTGTTTTTTTTTTCCATTGGGGAGGGAGGCTTAATGTTGTGCTTTTGTCGATTGTGGCGCAGAAGTACATTTTTGGGATATCTCCATGTCCAGGGCTTTGTAGATTCCCCTCAGGGCTTTGGAACCAGTCATTAAACTTACCTCACTTGAAAATTCCCCTCTTTCTCAGTGTGTAGAAACTTGTACTGATTGTACAGTATCCCTGCAGGTGGGGTGCCTCCACAAGGAAGAAATAACATTCTTGGTCCTTCAAGCCTTTCCAGCTCCCATGTTACCGCATCTTCCTTGTTTCAGAAAACATAATCCCTGTATTGACTGGGTTACTGGGGATGTCATTGGTTGGGGGGAGGAGTGTCGATGCTAATGTTTTCACGAGATTCCCCCACATTGAGTGCTCTACCAATCAAACTCCTTGGTATTTGGTTGAGTTTCCAGAGGTATTCTCTGAAAAGGGAAGAGCGGTTTTGCCTTACCCATTGGCCCTATGATTGTAAGATACAGCTGATGTCCAATGTCCCACTAGCCAAGTGTAGAATATTTAATCTGTCTGTACCTGAGAGGGTAGCTATGAGGGACTTTGTTAGCGAGAACGTATCTAAAAAATTCATCTGCCCTTCTAAATCCCTACTGGGAACTGAGTTCTTTTTTGTGTCTAAAAAAGACAGAGGTTTAAAGCCCCAGTCACACTAAGCGAGATCGCTAGCAAGATTGCTGCTGAGTCACAAATTTTGTGACGCAACAGTGACCCCGCTAGCGATCTCGCTATGTGTGACACGCAGCGACGATCGGCCCCCTGCTGGGTATCGCTGATCGTCGCTGAATGTCCTGCACCTTTTTTTAATCGTTGGTCTCCCGCTGGCCAGCGCGCATCGCTGCGTGTGACAGCGGGAGACTAACGATCAGCGAGCTGGGAGCTGGTATCCAATGTAATCAGGTAACTAAGGGCGGCGCCGCGCCTAGTTACCCGATATGTACCCTGGTTACCGGCTCCCAGCGTCCGCTGTAGAGCACTGAGAGCCGGTATCCAATATACATATCGGGTAACTAAGCACCGCGCGGCACCTAGTTACCCGATATTTACATTGGATACAGGCTCTCAGCGCTCTACAGCACACGCTGGGAGCTGGTAACCAGGGTACATATCGGGTAACTAGGCGTGGCGCCGCCCTTAGTTACCCGATATGTACATTGGATACCAGCGTGCTCGCTGGTTCTGATCGCTGGTGAGTCTGCCTATGTGACAGCTCACTAGCGACCACAAAGCGACGCAGCAACGATCCCTGCCAGGTCGTATCGGTGTCGGGATCGTTGCTGCGTCGCTGAATGTGACGGGGCCTTAAGACCATGCATTAATTAGCCTAATTATTATTATTATTATTATACATTTATATAGCGCCATTTATTCCATGGCGCTTTACATATGAAAAGGGAAAAATATAGACAGATACAATAAACATGTGCTAGACAAGGGACACACAAGTACAGAAGGAGAGAGGACCCTGCCCGCGAGGGCTCACAGTCTACAGGGATGGGTGAGAATACACTAGGAGAGGGTAGAGCTGGTCGTGCGATGGTTCAGTAGACTGAGGATCATTGCAGGTTGTAGGCTTGTCGGAACAGGTGGGTCTTCAGGTTTTTCTTGAAGGTCTCCGTTGTTGGTGAAAGTCTGATGTTTTGCGGCAGGGAGTTCCAGAGTATGGGGGAAGCCCGGGAGAAGTCTTGTATGCGGTTGTGGGAAGAAGAGATGAGGGGGGAGTCGAGAAGGAGATCTTGAGAGAATCGAAGGTTGCGTGTAGGTAGGTAGCGGGAGACCATGTCACAGATGTATGGAGGAGAAAGGTTGTGGATGGCTTTGTATGTCATGGTTAAGGTTTTGAACTGGAGCCTCTGGGCAATAGGAAGCCAGTGAAGGGCCTGGCATAGTGGGGAGGCTGGGGAATAGCGGGAAGACAGGTGGATTAGTCGTGCAGCAGAGTGTAGGATGGACTGGAGTGGTGCCAGAGTGCTAGAGGGGAGGCCAGACAGTAGGAGGTTGCAGTAGTCGATGCGGGAGATGATAAGGGCGTGCACTAGTGTTTTTGTGGTTTCATGGTTGAGGAATGAGCGGATCCGGGAAATATTTTTGAGTTTGAGGCGGCAGGAGGTGGTGAGGGCTTGGATATGTGGTTTGAAAGAGAGGGCAGAGTCGATGATCACCCCAAGGCACCGAGCATGTGGGACTGGGGAAAGCGAGCAGCCATTGACATTGATGGATAGGCCTGGTGGAGGGGTAGAATGAGGTGGGGGAAAGATGATGAATTCTGTTTTGTCCATGTTCAGTTTGAGAAAGCGAGCAGAAAAGAAGGCTGAGATAGCAGACAGACACTGTGGGATTTTGGTCAGTAGGGAGGTGAGGTCAGGTCCAGATAGGTAGATCTGCGTGTCATCGGCGTAGAGGTGATACTGCAAGCCATGGGATTCTATGAGCTGTCCCAGGCCGAAGGTGTAGATGGAGAAGAGTAGGGGTCCTAGGACTGAGCCTTGGGGAACACCGACAGACAGGGGGCGAGGTGAGGAGGTGGTGTGTGAGAGGGAGACACTAAAAGTTCGGTCTGTTAGGTATGATGAGATCCAGGATAGGGCCAAGTCTGTGATGCCAAGAGATGAGAAAATCTGTAGGAGGAGGGAATGGTCTACGGTGTCAAAGGCAGAAGACAGGTCCAGGAGAAGGAGGACAGAGTAGTGTCGCTTGCTCTTGGCGGTTAGTAGGTCGTTGGTGACTTTAGTTAGGGCAGTTTCAGTTGAGTGATGCGGTCGAAAGCCTGATTGTAACCGGTCAAAGAGGGAGCAGGAGGAAAGGTGGGAGGACAGTTCAAGATATACATGTAGTTCCAGTAGTTTTGAGGCGAAGGGGAGAAGAGATATCGGGCGATAGCTAGACGCTGAGGATGGGTCGAGGGAGGGCTTTTTGAGGATCGGGGTGATTGAGGCATGTTTGAAGGATGAAGGAAAGACACCATTTGTAAGTGAAAGGTTGAAGAGGTGTGTGAGAGTAGGGATGAAGACTGTGGCAAGGTTAGGGATGAGGTGGGACGGGAGTGGGTCAAGCGCGCAAGTGGTGAGGTGTGATCTTGACAGGAGAGTGGAGAGCTGATCTTCTGTCATGGTTGTGAAGCTGGTTTTGGAAGAACAGGGCTGAGTGGCTAAGAGGGGCATTGGGGGCTGCGGGCCAAAGCCTTCTCTGATAGTATCAATCTTTTGCTTAAAGAAGGAGGCAAAGTCTTCGGCAGAAATGAGAGGAGTGGGAGGAGGTGCTGTGGGATGGAGTAGAGAATTGAAAGTGTTGAAGAGCTGTTTAGGGTTGTGAGACAGGGAGGATATGAGAGATGCAAAGTAAGTTTGTTTTGCGGCAGAGAGCGTGGACTTGAAGCTGGCAAGGGACTGCTTGTATGCGTTGAAGTGCTCGATGGAGTGGGTTCTCTTCCATCTCCGCTCGGTAACCCTGGAAGCCCGTCTCAGTTCTTTGGTCAGGCCGGTCAGCCAGGGCTGCCTGTTGATTGTACGAGTTTTGCTCTGCATGAGGGGGGCGGCCGAATCAAGTGTGGTTTTTATTGTGGTGTTATAAAATGTGGCAGCAGCATCTGTGTCATTAAGTGAGGCTATGTCTGTGAGAGGGAGGAGGGACTCAGAGAGCGATTGTAAATTGAGGTGTTTGAGATTTCTGCGAGGGTGGGTGAGTTTGTGGAGTGGGGGATGCATACTAACAGAGGAGAGGGAAGAGAATGTCAGTAGGTTGTGGTCAGACAGGGGGAGTGGGGAGTTAGTGAGATTAGTGAGGGAACAGAGACGGGTGAAGATAAGGTCCAGCGTGTGACCGCCTTTGTGAGTGGCCACAGAGGACCATTGAGTGAGGCCAAGGGAAGCTGTGAGCGAAAGAAATTTAGAGGTAGCCGGGGTGGAAGTGTCAATGGGGATGTTGAAATCGCCCATGATGATGGTGGGGATGTCAGCAGAGAGGAAATGGAGTAGCCAGGTGGTGAAGTGGTCGAGAAAGGTGGAGATGGCTAGTTCCGGGGGGCGGTAAATGACAGCCAGTTGGAGGTTGGAGGGGGAATAGATGCGGACGGAGTGCACTTCGAACGAGGGAATAGCAGCGGAGGGTGGAATTTGAATAGGGGTAAAGGAGCAGGTATCAGACAGGAGTAAGCCAACTCCTCCACCACGTTTGTTGCTGGGGCGAGGGGTGTGAGAAAGATGAAATCCGCCATAGGAGAGCGCAGCTGGAGAGGCTGTGTCAGAAGGGGTGAGCCAGGTTTCAATGATGGCAAGGAAGGAGAGTTTGTTGGTGATAAAGAGGTCGTGGACAAATGACAGTTTATTGCAGACGGAGCGTGCGTTCCATAGTGCTCCGGGTAGGGGGACTGGGGGAGGGGGGTGTGGATGGATAGGTATGAGGTTGACAGGGTTGCAAAAACGTGTGGAAGATCGTGGCAGGGTGTTAGAAATGAGTGTGGGGATGTGATGAGGAGGGCCAGGATTTGGGGATACATCGCCAGCGATGAGGAGTAGCAGACAGAGCGTTAGAAGGTGAGAGCAGGATAAGCCATGGTGTGGCCGTGTGTGTCTTGGTGAAAAGGATTGTATGTGGAGGAACAGTTCTGTGGGAAAGGTGAGATGGCTGGGGAGAATGGAGGGGGAAATGACTAATTCCTTACTAGGTGGGGGGATTACAGGGGATAGGAAGAAAGAAAGGAGGATGGGGGTGAAAGTGATAAGAAAATGAAACATAGTGGTTTTAAATTATGTTACCTTGCAGCCAAATTCCAGTCAAATTCTAGTCTAATTCACAGTAGTGTAATTAGAAATCTGTAATTTGAAATATGGGATTTGAAATATGTGGAGCAGACTAAAGTCTGGAGCAGACTCATTGCACTGACTATAAATGCAGCTAATGGCAATCAGGTGTGAGTGGAAAGTGGGCTGGGACTGCTCAGGCCAAATGCAGAGTTAAGGAAAGGTCATAAAAGGGGGTAGGGATTACACAGACCACTCAGATGTGTGGTGAAGATAAGAAGTATGGAGTACAATTATGTGCACAGGAAGATGGGTGAGCAAATCATACCATTAACAAAGCAATATACATGATGCATTCAGGAGCATAGAAAAGCTGGGGTTTTCATACCATTAACAAAGCAATATACATGATGCATTCAGGAGCATAGAAAAGCTGGGGTTTTCATACCATTAACAAAGCAATATACATGATGCATTCAGGAGCATAGAAAAGCTGGGGTTTTCATACCATTAACAAAGCAATATACATGATGCATTCAGGAGCATAGAAAAGCTGGGGTTTTCATACCATTAACAAAGCAATATACATGATGCATTCAGGAGCATAGAAAAGCTGGGGTTTTCATACCATTAACAAAGCAATATACATGATGCATTCAGGAGCATAGAAAAGCTGGGGTTTTCATACCATTAATAAAGCAATATACATGATGCATTCAGGAGCATAGAAAAGCTGGGGTTTTCATACCATTAACAAAGCAATATACATGATGCATTCAGGAGCATAGAAAAGCTGGGGTTTTCATACCATTAACAAAGCAATATACATGATGCATTCAGGAGCATAGAAAAGCTGGGGTTTTCATACCATTAACAAAGCAATATACATGATGCATTCAGGAGCATAGAAAAGCTGGGGTTTTCATACCATTAACAAAGCAATATACATGATGCATTCAGGAGCATAGAAAAGCTGGGGTTTTCATACCTGTGGGAACAGCCTAATAAGATTACTGTTAAAAACCAGGATGTTCTTCCTTTATTCCTGACTTGTTTAACCAACTCATTGGGGCCAAGTTCTTTACTAAACTGGATCTTAAGGGGGACCTATAATCTTGTTTGCATCAAGTCAGAAGATGAGTGGAAGACCACTTTTAACACTCCTGAGGGTCATTATGACCAATGGCTCTTCCTGGCTAGCAGTAGGTCATTTCACCATGACACAACAAAACACCAAACCCGTCAATTTTGGCTGGATTGGCCGTCCATCTAATATGTACAACTGCCTCTTGATTCTCCACCAAGAAATTAAGTCAGGGAAAAGAAGGATCCAGTGTGTTCAGCTTCAGTAGTTGATCATTTTGTTCAGCTTGAGTCCAAACATACATGGTTCTCTAATAGAGAATATAGGAATTAAAGCTTCCCCCCATTAGACTAACCTGCATGTTGGAATAATTATTATTATTGTATACATTGCATCAACTACTATTTGTTAATTTGCTGATGTGTAATAGTGCATGAGTTTCTGTCTCCAGCAATAGTGTTAAGCCCCCGTCTCACACAGCGAGGTCGCTAGCGAGATCGGTGCTGAGTCACTAGTTTTGTGACGCAGCAGCGATCTCCCCAGCGATATCACTGTGTGTGACATTCAGATACGATCAGCCCCCCTGCCGGGTATCGCTGATCGTCGCTGAATGTCCTGGACATTTTTTTGATCGCTGGTCTCCCGCTGACAGGCACGCATCGCTGCGTGTGACAGACGGGAGATCAGCGATCCGCTGGTAACCAAGATACACAGCGGGTTTCCAGGCGCGGGGCTGTGCCTGGAAACCCGATGTGTACATTGGATACCAGCGCGCTGCTGCAGGGGAGCTGGTAACCAAGGTACACAGCGGGTTTCCAGGCACCGCGCAGCGCCTGGAAACCCGATGTGTACCTTGGTTACCAGCTCCCTGCATCAGGGCGCTGGTATCCAACGTACACTGCGGGTAACTAAGCGATGTTACCCGCAGTGTCGCTTGTACTGATCGCTGCCCTGAGCTGCCTGTTTGGCAGCTCAGCAGCGATAATGTAGCGATACACCAGCGATCCTGATCGTTGTCAGGATCGCTGGTGTATCGCTATGTGAGACCCGGGCTTAATACTGTTGATAAAGCACAGTAAAAAAAAAAACAGGGTCCTGTTCACTCACTGTGTGTGTAGCTGGAGCACATTTTACTTTCACTTTGCAAGCTGACAGACAACATGTTAAGATCCTAAGCTATAAGAAATACCAGTTGTTAGCTGTGTTATCTTTGTTCTTGAATAAATATATTTTCACAGTTAAACAGCTGGACAGTACAGAGAATAATCTGCTCCCAACACTGCAGATAACAAACAGTCTAAAGGCACTGCCACACTTAGCTATCGCACTAGCGACCACGACAATGACTTAACCTGGTGAGATCGCTGGTGAGATCGCTAAGTGATCGCTAGTTAGATTCCAAACACAACTCATCAGCGATCTGTATAACAACCTCTGCGGTCGTTGGGAAAACTTAGTCCCACCTGCGACGCTGGTGAAGTCGTTCATAAAGGGTGTCACACTCAGCGATTCAGGCTCACCAGCGGGACACCAACGACCAAAAAACGGCTCAGAACGTTCATAAACGATCAGCGACATCTCAGCAGGGCCACATCGCCGCTACATGTCACACACAGCTAAGTCGCTAACGAGATCGCTACTGCGTCATATATGGTGACGCAGTAGCGATCTCAGTAGCGATCTCGCTTGCGATCTCGCTTAGTGTGGCATACCCTTAAGGTGTATCGGACAATTGATTGTCTGGTGGGTAAGGATTGGACATGTCCGATTTTGGACAGCCAATTATATTGTTCTCCCAGAGATAAGCCACCGCCAGAGATGTCTGACATTGACTTTCCAATAGAGGAAACAAGAGAACTCCTTTGTGCGGGCTAGAGGGCACATAGCTGTCAGATGAACTATGGGCTGAATCATCAGTCGGCTCACAGTCGGGGGGCTTTAGTGTTCCTCTGTATGGGGAGTAGGAAGAGACAGCCATTGGCAGAATGATCATTTGGTCGACAGTTTAATCTATATGGCCAACTTTACTCAACTTCTGTAACATAATAGTAAGCCATTAATGAAAATTATAGCCTTGCTTACTAAAGAAGGGGTCTGTGAATGGGGTAAGATGCTCACTGGACCTTTTGTATAATGTTTTTCTACCTGTGGGAGAAATCTAATTTCTGCCTGGTCAACCCCACCAGTGGTTTACGGTATATAGAAACAGCCCCAATGATGCTGACCGCAGATAGAAGCCTAAATTAACAAGTTTAATCCCATAGCTTCTGGACTGGCCAAAGCCACAAATCCTAGGAATAACATAGGATAGATGCTATCAACCATCACCCGCAACTAGAATGTGGATGAAGCAGTAGCTGGCACAGATGATACACCAACAACCGCCCTCCTTTCACTTTTGGCATCTTGGCTGTTATCTCGCTGCAGATTACGTTTACAGCAAACATAGTTAATTCATTAAAACACTTAATTACAACAAGCACACTCTTCTTCTAACCTTCAGATTTGGATTTGGAAATGATTAAAAAAAATCTTCTTCCAAAACCGTCTTGGCACAAGACATGAGTAGTATGCAGCATTAGTCATATGTAACATGAGTAGGACTTGTAGTATGAAGTATTTGTGATATGTGGATTGTGTGGCATTATGTTTGCTGTTCATTCTCACCAATAATCACCCAATCTACCAACTACCAAATACATTAAATACATTTAAGAAATCCTGATAAACAGGTCACATCAAGATCCGTCTAGTATTATCTGCCGTCAGCATTGTGGGGATTGGTTGTTGATTAGTAGCAGATAATTTCTACATGGAGAATAAAAAAGTAATTAAATACATTTGATTAAAAATTAATAACCACCAGCCAGTCTGCTTTGGAACCTTCAGAGATCTTTTTTGATTTTGGAGAAATTCCAAAAAGTGACTTCCTCTAAAACATGATAAAGGAATTACGACCAGTCAGATTCAGTCATGAGTCCTTTGTGTCTTCTTCAAGAACTTGTGGAAGGTCCATGGAAAGCCAAAAATAACCTGTTATAGCCATTGAATTTGAAATGGAAGGAGAAAAAAAAATGAAAAACAACGGCAGAATGACCCACGGGAGACTACGGAGCGTCTGTATACAAGAACCTTGCCTTGGAAAGTTGTATAGAAGACACAACTCGTAGAGTCAATCTAAAGGAGCTGCCATAACAATTTTTTTTAACCTACTGTGTGGAGCCCAGCTGTGACTGGATCCATATCTTCCAGAAGGATGTACTAAAGGAAGATCCCACTAGAGGTCACTATACACACACACATCTCAGCTTACCTAAGAGACCAGTAGAGGGAGCTGTGTGTTAGGGACATAAAAAAACCAGTTAGTTCCAGTTTTTACCTCAGACAGATCAGAACAGCAGTTACCTCAGACAAGCTGTGAGGGACAGATGAGTTCTCCTCCGGACACGAGAGTGAGAGGATTCCTGTCAGAGCTCAGTCAGAGCTAAAAACAGACGGAGAATTGATTGATCCTAGTCAGAGCTGAAGCTGAAGTGTAGCTCAGGAGGAAGCGTGCCGACGCTTAAGAGAGCGGCGAAGAGGCAGCACATTAACTGCCAGCGTGTGTGATCTTTATAGGACCCAGGTAGGCCGAAAGCAAGTGGAATTGGAGGGGCCAGTAAGCATTAATAGCTTTCCCCCCAGCAACGAATACCGGACGCCGGGTCCCGAGCCTATAAGGATCTCTACAACCTTTTAAGAGAACACCGGAGTTCCTGGAGGACTACAAGTCCCAGGAGTACCACAGAGTTGACACGTACAGGATCAGGGGAACAGAGTCTGCCTGATCAGCGATAAAGAGACCCTGTTCTGCCATAGAGAAGGTCCCCCACCAAGTCAGCCAGGTACAGAACAGAGACTGAGTTAGACCTAGCTACAAGCAGGTCAGGACTTCATTAAATAACGACAGAGAACAGGAGGCCATACACCTACCAGTGGAGGAATCCGGACGTACATCCTTCGCCCTGCCGTGCTCCGGGGAGTACCTGCCATTCCTGCAGTAAAGGTACCAAACTGACTTTTGTGTGTGACTCACTTATTGTCTCTGACGGCGGGATCCCCATCTGTCCTGCATCCTCATATTTCTATCCGCCCTGGAAGGACACCGTCTTACTTGTAGAAGACCTACCATCTAGCTGCCCAACATCATCCCTTCCAGAGTATGTGCACAGCAGCGCTGGTCCCTCTGACCAGATACTACAAGTGGCGTCACGACAACTTACACGAACATTTCCATCATCCCCTGTAAATATCCCACATTACGGTGAGCGCCCAGGGCACGGACCGAGCTGGCTACCCGTGACATCCCCCATAGACTTCCATGGGCTCGGTGCCGAGTACCCCAAAGCCCTGGTACGTGCGCGTCATCTTAACTTGGCGTCACGAACAGGATTCTGAAGCTCATGAAACGCGAGTCCTGTGTGCCTAATTTGAACTGTTTTTGTGCTTGAGAACTGCCAAAAATCATCAGAGACTGTATTGCCATTTTTGTAAAACAACAACCACCATTTTATTGCCATATTCGCGCCCTGAGGCGCTGGTGAAGAAGGTGGGCGTGCACTCACCTAGTGGCGCGAAAATTAGTGGGCGTACCTGAAAAAAAGGCGCTGAGTCCTGAACACGCCCCCAGCGCTGACGCGGCGGCAGGTCCTGTGGAGAGCTTCAGTGAACGCCCTGACGTCAGAGCGCCAGCGACACAGGTCTTCTCTCCACCGCTGTGCCGGCAGAGCTGCAGCCTTCAGAGAAGGTAGGCTACGATTAACTAAGGGGGCGCAGATATGTCACAGCAGCAAGCCGACAGCGCGGCCCAGGCCGACGACCCCAATGACTTACCACTTGGCGCTGCAGCGCAGGATGGAAATGTGGGCCCCTCACCTGGTCCTGTGGTCCCGATAGTACCGCTAACGCTGCCATACATGCCTGGAGCAAAGTGGCTCCCTCAGTACAGCGGCAAGCCAGACACCCTGTCAGGGTTCAAGCGAAAAATATGCAGCATAATGGACATGTATCCTATGACAGAAAAGCAAAGAGCTGCAGTAGTAGTGGGACAATTAACTGGTGCTGCTGAGAGAGAGGTAGAGACTTGGATGGCTGCAGACCAGGAGTCAGTGTTTGCAATTTTCTTAAAGCTACAGACTATCTTTGAGGACCGCACTGAAACAGATCTCCGGATGAGGTTTTATCAATGTTCCCAGAAATCAGGTGACAGCATTAGGGACTATGCCTGCCGACTACAAGGGGCCCTGCGAGCTCTTAAACAAGTAAACCCTATAAGTGTCACCGACGAAAATAAAATGTTAAAGGAACAATTTGTATGGGGATTGAGGTCCCAAGCGGAAGGCAGGACTGTGCACTGGTGGTCCTTGGATCATCCTGATGCTACCTTTGACGCCCTTAAGGATATGGCTATAAAAGGACTGCGACCTCTGGAAACACCCGAGATGGCAACCCAGTGTCACCCGAGTGAAACCACCCTAAAGCCAGCAGCATCCACCTTTTCCCCGCTGGTTGCAGAAGCCAAAACGCAGGAGGCGCCCCCTACTGAGCTGGACTGTCTGCGCTCAGAAGTGCGCCAGCTGACCAAAAACCTGGCCACTGTAATGAGTGCCCTGCAATTGCCGACAAAAGAAGAAGGAAAGATCTTGCTGGCTGACTGCCCGGAGGATGTCCCTTGGATGCGCCGGAGGAGAGGGAGGACGTCGCCCCGCCGGAGGAGGACAACGCTACCCCCAGGAAGGACCCGCGACCAGCATCATCCTCGCCGAGAGATCATCTGCTACCGCTGCCACAAGGAAGGTCACCCAGCACGTCTGTGTCCTTTAAACGAGCAAATCCTGGGTCCGAGGGCCAACACCCAGGAATAGACTCCTCAGGCCCCTCAGACTGGAACCGCAGGTTTGTGGGAGGAAGACCATACCTGTCCATCATACTGGACGGGATCGCAATCCCTGCCCTGCTGGACACTGGATCCCAGGTAACCATTATACCCGATGTTCTCTACAACAAGTACTGGTCCAGTGACAGTCTCCAACCCCCAAACCCTGACTTTGCCTTATACGCCTCTAATGGTCTCCCTCTTGAATTACGGGGGGCTAAAGATGTAGACGTGAAAGTGGGGAGAGTGGAGCTGAAGAATCAGGGACTTCTTGTAGTAAAGACTGTTAATGAAGAAAATGGGTTGAATGTGGTCTTAGGCACTAACATTATTAGTAACTGTTTGGAGGAGGTTGTGTTTTTACTCCAACAGCTTGCTGAAATCGCCAGACCAAAGCAAAAGGGAGAGATCCGGAAGGAGATCCGAACCCTGATGTGCCAGCAGCAAGTGAAACTGACCGGTGGTGAGATTGGTAATGTACGGGTAACAGACCCGAACCCCATTGTGATACCCCCTATAAGTGAAATGCTTATTTGGTGTAGAGCAGCAATAGGTCTGAGAGGACAGAACTACCAAGCAGTAGTAGAGCCCCATTGTTCAGAGCACAGACCTACACTTTTGACTGCCAGAGGGGTAGTGGATGTACATAATGGGAGGGTGCCAGTGCGTCTTCTCAACTGGGGAGAAGATGAAGTCAAACTACCGAGTTATGCCACTGTTGCTAAGTTACATGCTGTGGATAATAACTCCATTCACCCGGCGGAGCCCTTAACCTCCCCACAACCAGTGGAGGATAACGGTCCGACCACCCAGGTGGAGGATTGGTGTCAGCAGCTCCATGTTGGGACAGACACCACTCCAGCCCACCAGAAACAAGGAGTATACAGAGTAGTTCAGGAGTATGCTCAGGTATTCAGCAAACACCCACTCGACTTTGGGACAATTAAAGGGGTTCAACATCACATCCCCACAGGCAATCATCCTCCCATCAAAGAACGGTACAGGCCTATACCACCAGCACACTACCAAAAAGCCAAAGAGATGTTGCGTGATATGAAGGAAGCAGGAGTGATAAGGGATAGTTGCAGTCCCTGGGCAGCACCTCTTGTCTTAGTTAGGAAAAAGGATGGAAGCATGCGAATGTGTGTAGATTACAGACAAATAAATCGTATTACACATAAAGATGCATACCCTTTACCACGCATTGAGGAATCTTTAGCTGCACTAAAAACTGCTAACTACTTCTCCACCCTTGACCTCACTAGTGGGTACTGGCAAGTAGCTGTGGCTGAGGAGGATCGGGAGAAGACGGCTTTCACCACCCCGATGGGGCTCTGTGAGTTTGACAGAATGCCGTTTGGACTCAGCAGTGCCCCTGGCACGTTCCAGAGAGTAATGGAGAGCTGCCTGGGACATCTCAACTTCGAAACTGTGTTGCTGTACCTGGACGACGTCATCGTGTACTCCAAAACGTATGAAGACCATTTGAAGCACCTGGCGGAGGTATTTGAGTCACTGTCCAAGTATGGGATGAAACTGAAGCCTTCTAAGTGCCACCTGCTCAAACAAAAAGTACAGTATCTGGGACATATTGTCAGCTCTGAAGGAGTAGCGCCAGATCCTGAGAAGGTCACCGCCATCCAGAAATGGCCGGAGCCGAAAAATCTCAAGGAGGTGCGACAGTTCCTAGGACTGACAGGATACTACCGGAGGTTTGTAAAAGATTACACTAAGAAAGCAGCTCCACTGCAAGACCTCCTGGTGGGACAGTCTCTCAAAGGCAGAAATTCTCAATTCCATTGGGGTAAAGAACAGGCAGAAGCATTCAAGGAAATGAAGGAGATCCTGACAGGTGATGAGATCCTAGCTTACCCTGACTACAGCCAGCCATTCCTGTTGTATACAGATGCCAGCAACGAAGGATTGGGAGCAGTCCTCAGTCAGAAGCAAAATGGCCTGGAGAAAGTCATCGCCTATGCTAGCAGGAAGCTCCGCCCGACCGAAAGAAACCCAGAGAACTATAGTAGCTTCAAGTTGGAGTTCCTGGCACTGGTCTGGGCCATCACGGAGAGGTTTAAACACTACTTGGCCTCCAACAAGTTCACTGCCTACACTGACAACAACCCCTTGACGCATCTTGAAACAGCCAAGCTGTGAGCCATGGAACAACGATGGGTGGCTCGACTGTCAAATGATCAATTCACAATTAAGTACTGGGCGGGCCGCAAGAATGCCAATGCTGATGCCCTGTCCAGGATGCCTCATGAATCAAACACTGAAGAGGAAGTGGATGATCTGGAAGAGATTGAACTACCTGCCTTTCATCGGAATGGGGTGATCTACGAGCAACAAGCCAGCAGGAGATCGTGTAGTAAGACGTTGAATCCTTTACCTCACCACAGTTGGAAAGAGACTCAGGACAGCGATCCAGTGGTCAGCCGTATCAAGGAGCTGATAACCCAGGAAGGTTCCTCCTTGGAGAAAGACGCACCTCTACCAGCAAGGCAGCTGTGGAATGAAAGAAGCCGGTTGTTCATCTACCGTGAGAAGTTGTGCAGGAGATACGTCAACCCGAGGACCCATGAAAAGGTTTGGCAGATAGTAGTTCCCAGAGCAGACATCCAGATGGTGTTAGAAGCCTACCACGATCAAGCGGGACACTTTGGCTGGAAAAAGCTGGAGACCCTGTTGAAGTGTCGGTTCTACTGGGTAGGGATGCGCAGCTCCATCGAGAAGTGGTGCCGGAACTGTGGACCCTGTGGCCTCAGACGAAAAGACTACAGCAGTCAGAAGGCACCCCTGCAGCCCATCCAGACGACTCGCCCTTTGGAAATCGTGGCCCTGGACCATGTGAAGTTGTCACCCAGCCGGTCAGGATATTCCTATGCCCTGACTATGGTGGATCATTACTCCAAATTCCTGGTGGTCGCCCCTGTTAAAGATCTGACAGCAGAGACAGCAGCAAAGACCTTCCAAGCAAGTTTCTGCAGACCACACGGTTATCCTGAGCAGTTGCTAACCGATCAAGGCCCAGCCTTTGAGGCCGAACTATTCAAAGAGTTCTGTCACCTGTACGGGTGTAAAAAGATAAGAACTACACCGTACCATCCCCAGACCAATGGACTTTGTGAAAAGATGAATCACATCGTTATTGACTTACTGAAAACTGTACCACTGGAAGAAAGAAATCGGTGGCCAGACTTGTTACCTGACCTGGTAGACATGTACAACCATATACCAGTGAGTTCCACCAACTGCACCCCAGCCTATCTCATGCGGGCAAGACCAGGAAAGCTGCCCATGGATCTAGAGCTTGGAGTTGTGGAACCGGAAGCGGATGTAACTACTGGAGACTGGAACACAAACAGACAGGAACAGTACAGAAAAGTACAGGCCTGTGTTGAGGAAAGTCTCAATCTAGGAAGGGATAAACAAGCAGATCGCTACAATAAAAGTGCGCCAGCTGAACCTTTCGCACCTGGTGAAATCGTACTGAAAAGAAAAAGGAGGCTACACAAACTCGATGATCAGTGGGAAAGAGAGCCCTACATCATACAAAGTTCAAGGTTTGATAACAAGAAAACGTGCATAATAAGCAAGGATGGAGGAAAAACAACTGCAACTGTGTCTAGAGACCATCTAAAGTTGTGTCCGGACCCATTAAAGCTCCGTGAGGAAGAACCTGTTGTCAATCAGGAAAAGAGTAATGAAGCAGTTATACATACAGACTTGGGAGATTTCCCCGCAGATTGGCCCAGAATTGGAGAAGCTGTAATCATTCCCGTGCTTCAATTTTATCAACCGCAAGAAGAATCTCTAAATCCAATTGCACCAATTGTGCCAGTAGAGTCAGTTCCAGAAGGACCTGTTCCGGAAGAACCTCAACCAGTGGAACCACGAGAAGCAGCACCACAAGAAGCAGAATCCCAAGAAACTGAGCCTCAGGAAGAAGGATCCCCTGCAGAAGTTGCACCGGTTCACTCAGTTTACAGTGTGCTTGCCAGCCCAGTAGGGAGGTTGAGACAATTCTATAATTCACTCTCACATAGCACAAACAGGGAAACTGCTACCCCACAGGTCATTGCACCACGCAGATCCGAACGTAGCACAAAAGGACACATCCCTGCTAGGTTCAGAGATTAGTTTAACCTCTGGCAAATGTAAATAATTGTTTAAAGTCATTATATATAAATGTACATATGTTTGCTTATAATGTATATATCCGTATTTATTGACCTGTTTTCCCTTATCATCTTGGAACAAGAGGAATGGACATTATTTTCTACTAGTTTTCTCACCCCTATTTGAGCATCCTTTCCAAAAGAAACTGGGACTTTTATGGTTGCTCAAAGTTCCTCAATCCCTCATTGTACATAATTGATCAGTTTTGTTTATGCAACGGTTCAAGAGTGCCTTACCTCCGTAAAGGAAGAATTGTTTTTATATGTTATTGTTCTGTTACCTGTTTTTGTATTTCAGTCCCGGAGTGCTGAATTCTACTAAGGGTGAATGTGGAGCCCAGCTGTGACAGGATCCATATCTTCCAGAAGGATGTACTATAGGAAGATCCCACTAGAGGTCACTATACACACACACATCTCAGCTTACCTAAGAGACCAGTAGAGGGAGCTGTGTGTTAGGCACATAAAAAAACCAGTTAGTTCCAGTTTTTACCTCAGACAGATCAGAACAGCAGTTACCTCAGACAAGCTGTGAGGGACAGATGAGTTCTCCTCAGGACACGAGAGTGAGAGGATTCCTGTCAGAGTTCAGTCAGAGCTAAAAACAGACCTAGATTGATTGATCCTAGTCAGAGCTGAAGCTGAAGTGTAGCTCAGGAGGAAGCGTGCCGACGCTTAAGAGAGCGGCGAAGAGGCAGCACATTAACTGCCAGCGTGTGTGATCTTTATAGGACCCAGGTAGGCCGAAAGCAAGTGGAATTGGAGGGGCCAGTAAGCATTAATAGCTTTCCCCCCAGCAACGAATACCGGACGCCGGGTCCCGAGCCTATAAGGATCTCTACGACCTTTTAGGAGAACACCGGAGTTCCTGGAGGACTACAAGTCCAGGAGTACCACAGAGTTGACACGTACAGGATCAGGGGAACAGAGTCTGCCTGATCAGCGATAAAGAGACCCTGTTCTGCCATAGAGAAGGTCCCCCCCAAGTCAGCCAGGTACAGAACAGAGACTGAGTTAGACCTAGCTACAAGCAGGTCAGGACTTCATTAAATAACGACAGAGAACAGGAGGCCATACACCTACCAGTGGAGGAATCCGGACGTACATCCTTCGCCCTGCCGTGCTCCGGGGAGTACCTGCCATTCCTGCAGTAAAGGTACCAAACTGACTTTTGTGTGTGACTCACTTATTGTCTCTGACGGCGGGATCCCCATCTGTCCTGCATCCTCATATTTCTATCCGCCCTGGAAGGACACCATCTTACTTGTAGAAGACCTACCATCTAGCTGCCCAACATCATCCCTTCCAGAGTATGTGCACAGCAGCGCTGGTCCCTCTGACCAGATACTACAAGTGGCGTCACGACAACTTACACGAACATTTCCATCATCCCCTGTAAATATCCCACATTACGGTGAGCGCCCAGGGCACGGACCGAGCTGGCTACCCGTGACATCCCCCATAGACTTCCATGGGCTCGGTGCCGAGTACCCCAAAGCCCTGGTACGTGCGCGTCAACTGTATATTTATTATGCTTTTGTGTCTGGCGGGAACTTTGACCAAAAGATTCGCTCATCCTAAAGGAGAGAGGCTTTCTTCAAATAACCAGAATGAAGTGATTAACCAGAGTCAGCATGGGTTTGTAACTAATAAGTCATGTCAGACTAACTTAATTTCCTTCTATGACAGAATCACTGACTGGGTGGATCAGGGAAATGCTGTAGATATAGTATATCTTGACTTCAGCAAAGCATTTGACAAAGTATCTGTAATGCAATTGCGGAGCAGTTGCGCGCAGCCTCCACCAGGGGGCATTGTTATGGGGACAAAAAGGGTTGCTCTTACTATGTAGCACCTTGGTGCAGAAATGCAGGCCGCCACCAGGAGGCGGCAGAGTAGTCAGACAGGCCGATGTCAGCAACAAACAGGAAGACAAAGTACCAGAGGTCACAGCAATGCATGAGGTCAGAGACGAGACAAAAGTTAGAGCCAGATGGGGCATGGTATCCAAAACGTGAGACGGAAAGAGGAGTCACGGTACAAGCCAGTGGGTCAAAATCCGGTCGGGGAACGTAGTACCAGAGACAGAAAAACAGGAGGTGAGGTTCAGAGTTCAAGCCGAGTCATACACTGTAGGGAAATCACCAAACATGCACAAAGTCAGGGATTGGGAACTGGTCAGACACAAACACGGGAAGTCAGAGGCAGAAGGATCACTAGGGTATACGGGTCAGCTGCTCAAGCCAAGAGCCAGAACTATCACTGACAAAGGCTACCAAAAATAGCACCAGTAAATAGCCACCCAAGAACCAAAGTGTCATGTATAGTGTACAGTTCCTATAGCGTCTTGTGCTTGGGTGCAAGGAAAACACATGAGACACAGGTTGATATGAAATGACTTGTATTACTTCATACAAGCATGCAGAAAAGGTCACACAGTTTGCAGGAACAGAGGCAGGAGACACAGCAGGCAGTAACTTCAAGCTCTACAATAACTCTCCAAAGCAGGTTCAGGATCTCTTCTCTGTACCGTAATTCCTCTGCAAACATGGATTCACCAGACAACAGGTTTCCAGAGTCCAAAAGTGTTCCAAAGTTCCTCAGTAGGAAATAGCTGGAGTCCAAAATCCTAGGTTTCCAGGAGTCAGGTCACAGGCTGACTGAAGCTTGATTCAGGAGCACTGATTGTTCAGCTGAGGCTGCTTAAGAAGCAAGAGGAGAGAATCAGGGCGGGAACATGAAAGCTGGAACCTCCATATTAACTGAGGGCAAGATAGCTGCAGCAAGACAGAAAGCAAAATGGCCGACGGAAAACTGAGTTTCAAGGAACATGTCAAAAGAGACAAAGAACCTTACATTACTCCCCCCTTAGGGACAACCTCCGGATGACCTCAGACCAGGCTTGTCAGGGTACCTCTGATGAAACTGGCGGAGCAGGCGAGGAGCATTTACATTATTGACTGGTTCCCATGAGTTGTCCTCCACTGGGTAGCCCTGCCATTTAATCAAATATTGCAACTGATTTCTGTACAACCTGGAATCTAGAATCCTTTCCACCATAAATTCTTCCTGACCATCGACCAGCACTGGGTCAGGGCAAGGAGAAGAGCGTCCAGGAAACGTATTGGGTGTTGCAGCCTTTAGTAGGGATACATGAAAGACAGGGTGGATTCTCATAGTTCTGGGCAGTTGAAGACGACAAGCAACAGCACTTATAATCTTACTGATTTTATAAGGTCCAATGTACTTATGTCCCAATTTAGACGATGGAATCTTTATTTTAAGATTTCTGGTTGACAGCCAGACCAAATCTCCTACCTTGAAAGCTGGTGCAGGTTTACGAAATTTATCTGCTGCTTTCTTGTACCTTTCCTGAGCCAATTCTAGATTTTCCTTTAGAAGATCCATATTCTTTTGTAAAGAAGTGATTCTTTCAGCCACTGCCGGCAAGGGCGTATCTATGGGAAATCGAGGAAGAATGTTAGGATGATAACCTAGATTGGAGTAAAAAGGAGACTGCTTAGTGGAGGCGCTCTGAGAGTTGTTATAAGAGAACTCAGCCAGTGGAAGTAGATCCACCCAATCATCTTGTAGGTGGCAGATAAAGCAGCGGAGATACTGCTCCAGGGTCTGATTGGTTTGTTCTGTCTGTCCATTAGTCTGGGGATGAAAAGCAGAAGAAAGGTTTACTTTAATGTCCAATGCGGCACAGAAATTTTGCCAAAACCTTGAAGTGAATTGCACCCCTCGATCCGAAATGACCTCATCCGGTACTCCATGTAAGCGAAACACATTCTTAATCATTAAGTCTGATGTCTGTTTTGCAGTGGGTAAACCGACACAAGGGATAAAATGAGCTGCCTTTGTTAGACGATCAACCACCACTAGAATGGTGTTCTTCCCTTGAGAGGTTGGTAACTCCACAATGAAGTCCATAGAAATGGATCCCCACGGGCGGGACGGGGTGGGAAGAGGTTGTAACAGACCAGTTGGTGAGGAGCTAGGTGTTTTGCATCTTGCACAGACTTCACATGAAGTGACATAGTTTAAAACATCTTTCCTGTAAGTGGGCCACCAAAAGAAACGAGAAAGAAATTCTTGTGTCTTTAGAATTCCCCTATGCCCGGCTATCTTGGAATCGTGGATGAGTTACAATACTCTCAATCTGACTGTTTCAGGTATATACAGACGTTGCCCCTGAATCCACACACCATTCTTAAAAACAAGACTTACGTCCCTTGGGGGTTGAGCCAACAAAGAATCCGCATGGTATGCTTCCTTGATGTCCTTAAGTAGGTCTTGATTATGAATCACTCCCAGGAATCTAGAGTCAGGAAGAATAGTCTTAGGAGGAGTAAGTGGACGTGTCTCTGCTGAATGAATCCTAGAGAGTGCATCAGCCTTTCCATTGCGCGATCCTGGTCTATAAGAAATTACAAAATTAAATTGGTTTAGGAAAAGATTCCAGCGAGCCTGGCGAGGAGTCAGGCACTTAGCCGACCTGATAAATTCAAGGTTACGATAGTCTGTCAGGACGACTATTTGCTGTGTAGCTCCCTGAAGAAGGTGTCTCCATTCCTTGAAGGCGGCAATAATGGCCAACAATTCTCTATTGCCCACATCGTAGTTCCTCTCAGCCGAAGACAACTGCTGGGAAAAGAAGGCACAGGGATGCAAGACATTCTTCTCACCTGTTCTCTGAGAGAGTATAGCTCCAACGGCACAGTCTGAAGCATCCACCTCTATTATGAAGGCAAGCTCGGGGTTGGGATGTACTAAGATAGGTGCGGTGGTAAATTTATCCTTTAAACAGGAAAATGCTTCCTGCGCTTGCGGGGTCCAGGAGAACCTAGACTGTTTCCGGGTAAGTTGGGTGATAGGTGACACTACCTCAGAGAAATTCCTAATGAAACGTCTATAGAAGTTGGCAAACCCGATGAAGCGCTGCACCTCCTTCACATTTCTAGGAATTGGCCAATCCTTGATGGCTTGGGTCTTGCTTCCATCCATACTAATCCCTTGCGTAGATAGTACATACCCCAGAAATTGAATTTCGGTCCTATGGAATTCACACTTTTCAAGTTTGATGTAGAGATGGTTTTGTCTTAGGCGTTCTAAGACCATTCTCACATGTCCATGATGTTCCTCTGTGGAGTTAGAAAAAATTAGAATATCATCCAGATAAATCACCACAAATGTATCTAGGAGATCCCTGAAGATGTCATTCACCAAGTGTTGGAAAGTGGCTGGGGCGGTACTCAGACCAAAAGGCATAACTAGATATTCAAAGTGTCCATAGCGTGACCTGAATGCAGTCTTCCATTCATCCCCAGGTCTAATACGGACCAAGTTATAGGCCCCACGGAGATCCAGTTTAGAGAAAATTTTGGCGTGCCGCACTCTCTCCAACAACTCAGGGATTAAAGGCAATGGATAACGGTTTCTAATAGTAACCTTTTTGAGTTCCCTATAGTCTATGCAGGGTCTCAGAGATCCATCTTTCTTCTTCACAAAGAAGATGGGTGCACCTGCGGGAGATGAAGAGGGGCGTATGAAGCCTTTGGCTAGATTTTCATCTATGTAGTCCTTCAAAGCTTTTAGCTCGGGCCCCGCTAGGGGGTAGATCTTACCAAAAGGTATCTCGGCTCCAGGCAATAATTCGATTGGACAATCATATGGACGGTGAGGAGGAAGCTGATCAGCGTTCTTCTTGTCACATAAATCCACATAGTCCTGGTATACAGCTGGTAGTTCAGGGACTGACATGGTTCCTTTAGGAACAGAGCAAGCTGAAACTCCTTGACTCATCTGTTTCTCCGGAAAGTGTAATTCCTTGGTCTCCCAGTTAATCGTAGGATTCTGCGCCTGTAGCCATGGTAGCCCTAGAATAATGGGAAAGTGGGGAGAAGAGATAAGCATAAAAGACATTTTCTCCTGATGATCTTTACCCATAAGGACCCTCAAAGGCTCTGTTTCCTGATCCACTGGTCCAGAGGTCAGCAGGGAGCCATCCACAGTCTCCATCTGTACTGGAGTAGCCTTCTTCACTGAACGTATCCCCTGTTTCAGAGCAAAGGAGATATCCATAAAATTTCCACTTGCTCCTGAGTCGATCATAGCAGAGTAGACACCCAGACTGAGTCAACCAGAGTTTGATGGAAAGGAAGCAATGAGAATTGTTTCTTTTACAACTCAGCTGGGACACCGCTGAGGAAACTTGAAAAATTGCAGCGTTTATATGTCACGCTGTCTAATGATATGACTACAATGTCAGTAAACTATTTATACAGGAACCACACTCTATACAACATATAGTTTAGCAACATAAGAATGTAAGTATAAAATAGATTTACCTGACACAATATCAGCAGAACTTAGGGTTAATCTTGAGGACTAGATGTGCAGAGACGATATCAGTTGAACTCAGGGTTAATCTTGAGGACTTGATGAGCTGTAACAGGAAAGAGGAGGACCGGGGTCTAACCTGACCTTACACTGGGGTCCTAACTAATCCCTTACCTTGGAGGTACTGATAATGGTTCAGAGGTCCAAGTCTCCAGCCTAACCCTGTCTCCTATCAGACCCTGAACCCTGTAATCAGTCCTAAGAAGGATCCTGATTACCACCAAAGGGATATGGGCTGATCTCAGCTAAATACACAGATTAGACATATAAGACAGACAGGATAGCACTCTCTTGCATACACACTCAAACACCGAAGGAACATAAATGGTCTGGGAAATAAACTCTAAGCAAGTTAAGCTTAAAACAACTAAGGAGCTCTCAACTAGAGTCTATACAGATTCATTCCTATCTGTGGTCTGCATGAAGTGTTTCACTGGCAACTCCCAAAGCAGACAACCAGGAATTTAAAGGAAACCAATCAAAAAAATAATCAATTGCAGCCGGGAGAAACTGCACCCAGTCCCAGCACCGAGCACAGACAGAATTAACTCCCTAGCTGCCAAACACAAAGAAACAGCAACTCAGCTGTGAGAAGTCAAAATGTGCAACCGCGGCGATCTTCGCGGCAATGCACACATGACAGTACCCCCCCTTCTACGAGGGGCCTCCGGACCCTCAGGGCCAGGCCTGCCCGGGTGAGTTCTGTGGAAGGTCCGAACCAAACGATCTGCGTTAACATCAGAGCAGGGACCCACGTCCTCTCCTCCGGACCATACCCCTTCCAATGCACCAAGTACTGAAGGGACCGGCGATTCAGACGAGAGTCAATGATTTTTGATACTTGAAATTCCAAGTTACCATTGACCAACACTGGAGGAGGAGGTAGAGGTGATGGTATGACTGGTGCCACATACCTTTTAAGTAATGACTTGTGGAACACATTATGAATTTTAAACGTAGAAGGGAGTTCCAGACGAAATGCCACAGGATTAATTATGGAACTGATCCTGTACGGCCCGATGAATCTGGGACCCAGTTTCCAGGAGGGCACTTTAAGTTTTATATTCCTGGTAGACAACCATACCAGATCGTTCACATTCAGATCTGGACCAGAAACTCTCCTCCTATCAGCCATACGTTTGTAACGGTTCCCCATCGTACTCAAATTATTCAATACACCTCGCCACACAGAAGCAAGTGACGACGAGAAACGCTCCTCCTCAGGAACCCCAGAAGGACCCCCCCCATTGAAAGTACAAAACTGGGGATGAAAACCATATGCCCCAAAAACAGGGACTTACCAGTGGACTCGCTCCGCCTGTTGTTAAGAGCGAACTCTGCCAGAGGCAAGAAAGATGACCAGTCCTCCTGGTTCTCCGAGACAAAACACCGGAGATATGTCTCTAAACTCTGATTCAGACGCTCTGTCTGACCATTGGTCTGTGGATGAAAAGCCGAGGAAAACGACAATTGCATCCCCCGACGTAAACAAAATGCCCTCCAAAATTTGGACACAAACTGAGACCCCCTATCTGACACCACATCAGAAGGCAACCCATGAAGTCTCACGATCTCCCTAATGAACACCTGCGCCAGAGTTTTAGCATTAGGGAGTGCAGGAAGAGCAACGAAATGTGCCATCTTACTGAACCTGTCAACAACCACCAGTATGACAGTATTCCCTGACGACGGAGGAAGATCCGTAATGAAGTCCATAGATAAATGAGTCCATGGACGCTCCGGAAGTTTCAAGGGTAAAAGGGTCCCAGATGGACGGGTATGAGGAGTTTTAGAGCGAGCACAAACCCCACAGGACGCGACAAAAGTTATAACATCTTTATTAGCGTTAGGCCACCAAAATCGTCGAGAAAGGAGATCTAAAGTAGCCTTACTCCCTGGATGTCCTGCTAAAGCAGAATTATGATGTGCCTCAATAACCTTTTGTCTCAACTGATTCGGGACAAACAGTCTCCTGGAGGTCCTGCAGGGGCGTCCCCCTGAGCCTCTAACACCTCCTCCTCAAGCTCAGAACATACAGCCGACACTACCACCCCCTCCTGAAGGATAGGAATCGGGTCATCCGTTTTCCCGGCCCCTGGGAAACTGCGAGACAAAGCATCAGCCTTTACATTCTTAGACCCCGGACGATAAGTGTCGACAAAATTAAACCTGGTAAAAAACAACGACCATCGAGCTTGTCTGGAATTCAGACGCTTAGCGGATTCTAAATACAGCAGGTTCTTGTGATCAGTAATAACGGTGACCGGGTGGACTGCCCCCTCCAAAAAGTGACGCCATTCTTCAAAAACCAATTTAATGGCCAAAAGTTCCCTATTGCCGATATCATAATTCCTTTCGGCGGACGACAATTTCTTAGAAAAGAAAGCGCACGGATGCCATTTACCAGGGGACGGACCCTGGGACAATATAGCACCCACCCCTACGTCAGACGCGTCCACCTCCACAATGAACGGCTGAGATACATCTGGTTGGATGAGAACGGGTGCCGAAGCAAAACATCTCTTTAAAGAGGAAAAGGCTTGGCAAGCTTTGTCCGACCACCTAGAAAAATCCGTCCCTTTTCTCGTCATGTCCGTGAGAGGTTTGACGACAGACGAGAAATTACAAATAAATTTCCGGTAGTAATTAGCAAACCCCAAAAAACGCTGCAGAGCCTTAAGATCCCCTGGCTGATCCCATTCAAGCACTGCTCTCACCTTTTCAGGGTCCATACGGAAACCGGAGGCTGACACCAAAAAACCCAAAAACTGAAGTTCCTGTACGGCAAAAACACACTTCTCCAGTTTGGCGTATAGTTTATTGTCTCGCAAGATCTGCAACACCTGTCTCACATGCTCCTGGTGAGACACAAGATCTGGCGAGTAAATTAAAATGTCATCCAAATATACGACCACAAACACCCCCACAAGGTGACGAAAAATGTCATTAACAAAATGTTGGAATACTGCTGGTGCAGTAGTCAGACCAAAAGGCATAACCAGGTTTTCATAATGTCCCTCCGGCGTGTTAAACGCCGTTTTCCACTCATCCCCCTCTTTTATTCTAATCAGATTATACGCCCCCCTGAGATCCAATTTAGAGAACCATTTGGCGCCAACAATTTGATTGAAGAGATCAGGAATAAGAGGGAGTGGATACGGATCTCGAACAGTAATCCGATTAAGTTCGCGGAAATCCAAGCAAGGGCGTAGGCCTCCATCTTTTTTCTTCACAAAGAAGAACCCCGCGGCTACAGGGGAAGATGAAGGTCTAATATGCCCTTTGGCCAGACTTTCGGAAATATAATCTTTCATAGCCTGTCTTTCAGGACCAGAAAGATTATACAACCTAGCTTTAGGTAACTTAGCATCAGGAAGAAGATTAATAGAGCAGTCATACACACGATGAGGAGGCAACTCCCGACACCCCTCCTCAGAAAAAACATCCCCAAAATCCTCCAAAAAAGGAGGCAATGTACTAGGTACGACCGCACTGATGACTGTGTTCATGCAGTTACTTTTGCAAAACTCACCCCATTGGCTTATCTCTCTGGACTGCCAATTAATTACAGGGTTATGTTTAACCAACCAAGGAAGTCCCAACACAATAGGAGTAGGTAGACCCTCCAACGCATAACAAGATAATTGTTCCCTATGTATTGCCCCTACCCGAAGGTCAATGTTATGAACCTCATGAACAAAGCTACCTTGGCCGAGAGGCCTGGCGTCAATGGTAAAAATAGGGATCGGTTTGACCAATACACTCAGATGCATACCTTGAGCCTGAGCAAACTGAGCGTCAACCAGATTGGCGCCGGAACCACTATCCAGAAGAACAGACAATCTCTTCACTCTAGTACCAAACACCACCTCCACTGGTACAAGGAACTGAGAAGAACCGGCGGATGAAATACATACTCCCAGGTTGTCATCCACCACACAACCTGCGATTAGCAGTTTTCCGGCGACTTTTTACTTAACAAGACACGGGATGGACATTCTCCAACAAAATGTCCCTCTTTCCCGCAGAAAAAACACCTTCTAGTCCTGCGGCGTGCCGCCAATCCCCTACTACAAAAAGATGTCCCTCCCAACTGCATAGGCTTATCCGAACAGACAAGGGGAACCTCAACATAAGGGACTTTAGTAGTAGGTGGAGTAACAACAGGGAGTGGAGTTACCTCACCCCTCTCCCGAAGCCGTCTATCAGTACGGATAGCTAGGGCATAGCAGCCTCCAGAGAAGGAGGAGACTCATACTGAGCCAAAACGTCTTTTAATTTGTCAGAAAGCCCCTGACAAAACTGGCTCCTAAGAGCTGGGTCATTCCACTGAGTATCCGTGGCCCATCTACGAAACTCAGAAGCAAATTCCTCCGCAGGACGATCTCCCTGCTGTATCTTACGTAATTTAGTCTCAGCAAGAGAGACCCGATCTGGGTCATCATATACCAATCCCAGAGCAGTAAAAAATTGATCTACAGACTGTAGAGCCGGGGATCCCGGAGGAAGGGAAAATGCCCAGGATTGAGGGTCCCCTTGAAGAAGTGAGATAACAATTCCCACTCTCTGCTCATCACTCCCTGATGATCGCGGCGAAGCCGAAAATATAATTTACATGCCTCCGGAAGGTAAAATTTGTCTCGCCACAGTGACTATCTGGAAGAGCCACCTTAGGTTCAACTCTGGTTTGCTCCGGGGAGACAAAACTTTGGACTTAATGTCCGTCAGCTCCATGGATATCCCTGCAACTGCAGAGCCAGCTGGGCTACTGGATCCATGGTAACTAGAGATAATTTTTTATGGCCAGTGAAAATGTCACGCTGTCTAATGATATGACTACAATGTCAGTAAACTATTTATACAGGAACCACACTCTATACAACATTAGTTTAGCAACAAGAATGTAAGTATAAAATGATTTACCTGACACAAATATCAGCAGAACTTAGGGTTATATCTTGAGGACTAAGATGTGCAGAGACGATATCAGTTGAACTCAGGGTTAATCTGAGGACTTGATGAGCTGTAAGGTTCTGTGTATCTGTTTCTGAAACTCAGTTTGTTCGTCGGCCATTTGCTTCTGTTTTGCATGAGCTATCTTGCCCTCAGTCAAAATGGAGTTTTCCAGCTTGCATGTTCCCGCCCTGATTCATCCGTTTGCTTCTTAAACAGCCACACTGAGCAATCAGTGCTTCAGGAATCTAGCCTGCAGTGAACCTGTGTTCTGACTCTGAAGCCTTGGAACCTTGTACTCCAGCCATTCCTACTGAGGAACTCTGAAGCACTTGTGGTCTACTTGAAACTCTGCTCTTGAGAGCCTCACGTTTGCAGGACTTGCAGGGTTAAACCGAGAAGAAGATCTGAATCTGTTGTGGAGAGTTATTGCTGAACTTAGATTACTCTGGCCTTGCTGTGTTCTCCTGCTTCTTGTGTTTTGCAACCTGTGTGTTTATTTTTGCCAATTTGTATAAGCAATACAAGACTTTCTTTATCAACCTGTGTCTCAAGTATTTTCATCGCACCCAAGCACAAGACGCTATATGAACTGTACCACATACATTACAAGATTCTGAAGCCAAACGTTAGTGTCTGCTGGGTCTGGAAAGGCTTGTCTGCTGTACTGTGGATATCGGATGTCCGGTTGTACTTTCTGTGATGACAGTGGTTGTGACTTCTCACAACCATTCCAGGTGAGCAATTCCCTTAAGTTTTTTTTTTTTCTGCAGTGTTATCACAGGTAAACACTATTGTTTTTTTTTTTTTTTTTTTTTCTCTTCTCTTTTTGTCTGCTGAAACTCTGGATATCAGATGTCTGGTTGAAAGCTTTCTGTGATGATAGTGGTTGTGACTTCTCACAACCATTCCAGGTGAGCAGTTCCCTTAAAGTTTTTTCTTTCTTCAGTGTTGCCACAGGTGAACACTATTGTTTTTTTTTCTCTCCTCTTCTTCCAGTATCCTGTCTTAAAAGATCTGGAAAATGGAGGCCCGCATAAAGGAACTTTGTGGAGTGACTGATAATATCCTTGCAGATTTGCAGAATATAAAGACCCGTTTTACAAATCTTCAGGACCTAAATAATCACAATTTGCAAGTGGTTGGACAGACTACCCAGGATTTGCGAGCCAGGATTGAGGTTCTGGAGGGGCGAGTCCAGGCTCCTGCCGTGGCCCCGAGTTCTGGGATTCCCAAGTTGCCCCCTTTTCGTTTTGGTGGTGAACGTGAAAAATTCAGGGGATTTGTTAATCAATGTAATCTTTTTTTTTCTGCACATGCTTCACAATTTCCTACTGAACGATCTAAGGTGCTTACTATAATTATGTTGCTTACCAACAAGGCTTTGATATGGGCAAACCCTCTGATTGAGACTGAGGATGATTGTTTGAATCACCTTGATGATTTTATTTCAGCCATGGGGCAGGTGTTTGATGACCCCAATCGAGGTGCAACAGCTGAAGCAGCCATGTTAGCTTTGCGCCAAGGTAAGCACTCGGTAGCTGAATATGCCTTGGATTTCAGGAGATGGGCCCTTGATACCACCTGGGACAATTCCGCCAAAAAATCTATTTTTCGAAAGGGGTTATCCCCACTGATTAAGGATGAACTTGCTCGTGCCGACCCTCCCACTGCGTTAGGTGACTTTATTAACTACTGCATCCGTATTGATACTCGTTTAACTGAACGCAGGCAAGAGAGATGGTTCGAAAGCAATCGTACTAACCTTTTCCTACCTTCCTCTCCAGCTAAGGAACCTTTGAATAGGATTACACGGGAACCTGAACCTGAACCCATGCAGGTAGACTCTTTACTACGACGGGTTAGTGATGCACGCAAGGAACATCGTTTTAAGGAGAATCTATGTTTTTATTGTGGTAAGTCAGGGCACTTTATTATTAACTGTCCCAGCCGTTCTCGCAAGACTACTGCAGCACTCATTCATTGTGAGTGTTGCGAGAGGGGATCTGTCAGGTCCGAGCCTCAGGCTCCAGAGAGAGCTGCAGCAACAGATCTTGATTTCTCGGACTTAAACTCCGTTACCTCTGAGGACGTTGACTGTGTAAATGCTGCCATCTTTCAAGTTTCCTCAGCGGTGTCCCAGCTGAGTTGTAAGAAAAACAATTCTCACTGTTTTCTTTCCATCAAACTCTGGGTTGACTCAGCCTGGGTGTCTAGCTCTGCTATGATCGACTCAGGTGCAAGTGGAAATTTTATGGATGTCTCCTTTGCTCTAAAACAGGGAATACGTTCAGTGAAGAAGGCTACTCCAGTACAGATGGAAACTGTGGATGGCTCCCTGCTGACCTCTGGACCAGTGGATCAGGAAACAGAGCCTTTAAAGGTTCTTATGGGTAAAGATCATCAAGAGAAACTGTCCTTTATGCTTATCTCTTCTCCTCACTTTCCCATTATTCTAGGGCTACCATGGCTGCAGGCTCAGAATCCTACCATTAACTGGGAGACCAAGGAATTACACTTTCCAGAGAAACAGATGAGTCCAAAAATTTCAGCTTGCTCTGTTCCTAAAGGAACCATGTCAGTCCCTGAACTACCAGCTGTATACCAGGACTATGTGGATTTATGTGACAAGAAGAACGCTGACCAGCTTCCTCCTCACCGTCCATATGATTGTCCAATTGAATTATTGCCTGGAGCAGAGATACCTTTTGGTAAGATCTACCCCCTGGCGGGGCCCGAGCTGAAGGCTTTAAAAGAGTACATAGACGAAAATCTAGCCAAGGGCTTCATACGCCCCTCTTCATCTCCTGCAGGGGCACCCATATTCTTTGTAAAGAAGAAAGATGGATCCCTGAGACCATGCGTAGACTATAGGGAACTCAATAAGGTTACTATTAGAAACCGTTATCCATTGCCTTTAATCCCTGAGTTATTGGAGAGAGTGCGACATGCCAAAATTTTTTCTAAACTAGATCTTCGTGGGGCCTATAACTTAGTCCGTATTAGACCTGGGGATGAATGGAAGACTGCATTCAGGTCACGCTATGGACACTTTGAATATCTGGTTATGCCTTTTGGTCTGAGTACCGCCCCAGCCACTTTCCAACACTTGGTGAATGACATCTTCAGGGATCTCCTAGATACATTCGTGGTAATTTATTTGGATGATATTTTAATTTTTTCTAACTCCACAGAGGAACATCATGGACATGTGAGAATGGTCTTGGAACGTCTAAGACAAAATCATCTTTACATCAAGCTTGAAAAGTGTGAATTCCATAAGACCGAAATTCAATTTCTGGGGTATGTACTGTCTACACAAGGAATTAGTATGGATGGAAGTAAAACCCAAGCCATCAATGATTGGCCAAGTCCTAGAAATGTGAAGGAGGTACAGCGCTTCATCGGGTTTGCAAACTTCTATAGACGTTTCATTAGAAATTTCTCTGAGGTAGTGTCACCTATCACCCAACTTACCCGGAAAGAGTCTAAGTTCTCCTGGACTCCCAAGCCCAGGAAGCATTTTCCCGTCTAAAAGATAAATTTACCACTGCACCTATCCTAGTACATCCCAACCCAGAGCTTGCCTTCATAATAGAGGTGGATGCTTCAGACTGTGCCGTGGGAGCTATACTCTCTCAGAGAACAGGTGAGAAGAATGTCTTGCATCCCTGTGCCTTCTTTTCCCAGCAGTTGTCTTCGGCTGAGAAGAACTACGATGTGGGCAATAGAGAGTTGTTGGCCATTATTGCCGCCTTCAAAGAATGGAGACACCTTCTTCAAGGAGCTGCACAGCAAATAGTCGTTCTGACAGACCATCGTAATCTTGAGTTTATCAGGTCGGCTAAGTGCCTGACTCCTCGCCAGGCTCGCTGGAATCTTTTCTTAAACCAATTTAATTTTATTATTTCTTATAGACCAGGATCGCGCAATGGAAAGGCTGATGCACTCTCTAGGATTTACTCAGCAGAGACACGTCCAATTACTCCTCCTAAGACTATTCTTCCTGACTCTAGATTCCTAGGAGTGATTCATCATCAAGACCTAATTAAAGACATCAAGGAAGCATACCATGCGGATTCTTTTTTGGCTCAACCCCCAAGGGACGTAAGTCTTGTCTTTAAGAATGGTGTGTGGATTCTGGGACAACGTCTGTATATACCTGAAAGTCAGATTGAGAGTATTGCAACTCATTCACGATTCCAAAATAGCCGGGCATAGAGGAATTCTAAAGACACAGGAATTTATTTCTCGTTTCTTTTGGTGGCCCACTTGTAGGAAGGATGTTTTGGACTATGTCACTTCGTGTGAGGTTTGTGCAAGATGCAAAACACCTCGCTCTTCACCAACTGGTCTGTTACAGCCTCTTCCCACCCCGTCCCGCCCGTGGGGATCCATTTCTATGGACTTCATTGTGGAATTACCAACCTCTCAAGGGAAGAACACTATTCTAGTGGTGGTTGACCGTTTAACAAAGGCAGCTCATTTTATCCCTTGTGTCGGCTTACCCACTGCAAAACAGACATCAGATTTGATGATTAAAGATGTGTTTCGTTTACATGGAGTACCGGATGAGGTTATTTCGGATCGAGGGGTGCAATTCACTTCTAGGTTTTGGCAAAATTTCTGTGCAGCATTGGACATTAAAGTAAACCTTTCTTCTGCTTTTCATCCCCAGACTAATGGACAAACCGAACGAACCAATCAAACCCTGGAGCAGTATCTCCGCTGCTTTATCTGTCACCTACAGGATGATTGGGTGGATCTACTTCCATTAGCTGAGTTCTCTTACAACAACTCTCAGAGTGCCTCCACTAAACAGTCTCCTTTTTACTCTAATCTAGGTTATCATCCTAACATTCTACCACGATTTCCCATAGAGACGCCTTTGCCAGCAGTGGCTGAAAGAGTCACGACTTTACAGAAGAATATGGATCTTCTAAAGGAGAATCTGGAATCGGCTCAGGAAAGGTACAAGAAGGCAGCAGATACATTTCGTAAACCTGCACCAGCTTTTAAGGTAGGAGACCTGGTCTGGCTGTCAACCAGAAATCTTAAGTTAAGGATTCCATCGTCTAAGTTGGGACATAAGTACATTGGACCCTATAAAATCAGTAAGATTATAAGTGCCGTTGCTTGTCGTCTTCAATTGCCCAGAACTATGAGAATCCACCCTGTCTTTCATGTATCCCTACTAAAGGCTGCGACACCCAATACGTTTCCTGAACGTTCTTCTCCTTGCCCTGACCCAGTGCTAGTCGATGGTCAGGAAGAATTTGTGGTGGAAAGGATTTTAGATTCCAGGTTGTATAGAAATCAGTTACAATATCTGATTAAATGGCAGGGCTACCCAGTGGAGGACAACTCATGGGAGCCAGTCAATAACGTTAATGCTCCTCGCTTGCTCCGTCAGTTTCATCAGAGGTACCCACACAAGCCTGGTCTGAGGTCATCCGGAGGTTGTCCCTAAGGGGGGAGTAATGTAAGGTTCTGTGTATCTGTTTCTGAAACTCAGTTTGTTCGTCGGCCATTTTGCTTTCTGTTTTGCTGCAGCTATCTTGCCCTCAGTCAAAATGGAGTTTTCCAGCTTGCATGTTCCCGCCCTGATTCTCTCCGTTTGCTTCTTAAACAGCCACAGCTGAGCAATCAGTGCTTCAGAATCTAGCCTGCAGTGAACCTGTGTTCTGACTCCTGAAGCCTTGGACCTTGTACTCCAGCCATTCCTACTGAGGAACTCTGAAGCACTTGTGGACTCTGAACTCTGCTCTTGAGAGCCTCACGTTTGCATGGACTTGCGGTAACAGAGAAGAAGATCTGAATCTGTTGTGGAGAGTTATTGCTGAGCTTAGATTACTCTGGCCTGCTGTGTCTCCTGCTTCTGTGTTTGCAACCTGTGTGTTTATTTTTGCCAATTTGTATAAAGCAATACAAGACTTTCTTTATCAACCTGTGTCTCAAGTATTTTCATCGCACCCAAGCACAAGACGCTATATGAACTGTACCACATACATTACATGAGCTGTAACAGGAAAGAGGAGGACCGGGGTCTAACCTGACCCTACACTGGGGTCCTAACTAATCCCTTACCTTGGAGGTACTGATAATGGTTCAGAGGTCCAAGTCTCCAGCCTAACCCTGTCTCCTATCAGACCCTGAACCCTGTAATCAGTCCTAAGAAGGATCCTGATTACCACCAAAGGGATATGGGCTGATCTCAGCTAAATACACAGATTAGACATATAAGACAGACAGGATAGCACTCTCTTGCATACACACTCAAACACCGAAGGAACATAAATGGTCTGGGAAATAAACTCTAAGCAAGTTAAGCTTAAAACAACTAAGGAGCTCTCAACTAGAGTCTATACAGATTCATTCCTATCTGTGGTCTGCATGAAGTGTTTCACTGGCAACTCCCAAAGCAGACAACCAGGAATTTAAAGGAAACCAATCAACAAATAATCAATTGCAGCCGGGAGAAACTGCACCCAGTCCCAGCACCGAGCACAGACAGAATTAACTCCCTAGCTGCCAAACACAAAGAAACAGCAACTCAGCTGTGAGAAGTCAAAATGTGCAACCGCGACGATCTTCGCGGCAATGCACACATGACATTATACCGTCATTGTCCCCAGAACTAACAGAGTTTAAGTCCGAAAAATCAAGATCTCTTGCAGCAGATCTCTCTGGAATCTGAGGCTCGGACATGACAGAGCTCCTCTCGCAACACTCACAGTGAATGACTGCTGCAGTAGTCTTACGAGAACGACTGGGGCAGTTTATAATGAAGTGCCCTGACTTACCACAGTAAAAACATAGATTTTCCTTTATACGATGTTCTTTGCATGCATCACTAACCCGTCTTTGTAAAGAGTCCACCTGCATGGGTTCAGGTTCTGGTTCCCTTGTGATCCTACTCAAAGGTTCCTTAGCTGAGGAGGGAGGTAGGAAAAGGTTAGTGCGATTATTTTCGAACCATCTCTCTTGTCTGCGTTCAGTCAGACGAGCATCAATACGGATACAATAGTTAATAAAGTCACCTAACGCAGTGGGAGGGTCGGCACGAGCAAGTTCATCCTTAATCAGTGGAGACAACCCTTTCCGAAAAATAGATTTTTTGGCGGAAGTGTCCCAATTGGTATCAAGAGCCCATCTCCTGAAATCCAAGGCATATTCGGCTACTGAACGCTTACCTTGGCACAAAGTTAACATGGCTGCTTCAGCTGTTGCACCTCGATTGGGGTCATCAAACACCTGCCCCATGGCTGAAATAAACGCATCAAGGTGATTCAAACAATCATCCTCAGTCTCAATCAGAGGGTTTGCCCACATCAAAGCCTTATTGGTAAGCAACATGATTATAGTAAGCACTTTGGATCGTTCAGTGGGAAATTGTGAAGCATGTGCAGAGAAAAATAGATTGCATTGGTTAATAAATCCCCTGAATTTCTCACGTTCACCGCCAAAACGAAAAGGAGGTAACTTGGGGATCCCAGAACTGGGGGTTATGGCAGGAGCCTGGACTCGGTCCTCTAGAGCCTCAATCCTGGCTCGTAATTCCTGGGTAGTTTGTCCAAACACTTGCAAATTATGATTAGTGAGGTCCTGTAGGCTTGCAAAACGGGTCTTTATAGTCTGTATATCTGCAAGGATTGTATCAGTCACTCCGCAAAGCTCCTTTATGCGGGCCTCCATCTTCCAGATCTTTTAAGGCAGAAGTGCTGGAAGGAGAAGAGAAAAGGAAAAAAAAAAACAATAGTGTTTACCTGTGGTAACACTGCAGAGTAACATTTAAGGGAATGCGCTCACCTGGAATGGTTGTGAGAAGTCACAACCACTGTCATCACAGAAGGTATTAAACGGACATCTGATATCCACAGTCACGGCAGACACACGGCTTTCCCAGACCCAGCAGACACTAAACAATTGGCTCCTGAATCTTGTCATGTATAGTGTACAGTTCCTATAGCGTCTTGTGCTTGGGTGCGAGGAAAACACATGAGACACAGGTTGATATGAAATGACTTGTATTACTTCATACAAGCATGCAGAAAAGGTCACACAGTTTGCAGGAACAGAGGCAGGAGACACAGCAGGCAGTAACTTTAAGCTCTACAATAACTCTCCAAAGCAGGTTCAGGATCTCTTCTCTGTACCGTAATTCCTCTGCAAACATGGATTCACCAGACAGCAGGTTTCCAGAGTCCAAAAGTGTTCCAAAGTTCCTCAGTAGGAAATAGCTGGAGTCCAAAATCCTAGGTTTCCAGGAGTCAGGTCACAGGCTGACTGAAGCTTGATTCAGGAGCACTGATTGTTCAGCTGAGGCTGCTTAAGAACCAAGAGGAGAGAATCAGGGCGGGAACATGAAAGCTGGAACCTCCATATTAACTGAGGGCAAGATAGCTGCAGCAAGACAGAAAGCAAAATGGCCGACGGAAAACTGAGTTTCAAGGAACATGTCAAAAGAGACAAAGAACCTTACACAAAGAGAGGCAGGAAATGTTAACCCCTCCATGACCAAGCCGGGAAAGAAAAGCAAGAAGCAAACCCCGACCTGAATCATGACAGTATCTCACACAATCCTTAATGAAAAATTGACTAAGTATGGAATGGACAAGGCAACTGTTAGGTGGATTCATAACTGGCTTATGGCTTAGTGATCAGACCCAAAGAGTGATCGTAAATGGCTGCACATCCAGTTGGAAGAATGTCTCAAGTGGGGTACCACAGGGCTGTATCCTGGGCCCTGTATTGTTCAGCAACTTTATCAATTATTTAGAAGAAGGAATTGAGGGTAAACTGATTAAGTTTGCAGAAGACACAAAGCTAGGAGGGGTAGCTAATACTAGAGAAGAGAGAGAGAGGATTCAAAAGAAATAAATAAACTGGAGCAGTGGGCAGCAGCTAACAGAAAGGTTTTTAACAGGGAAAAATGCAAAGTACTACATCTGGGCAATAAAAATGAAAAAAAAAACATATACAGAATGGGAGGAATAAGGCTAAGCAACAGCACATGTGAAAAAGACTTGGGTATACTAATAGATCACAGACTGAACATGATGCAACAATGTGATGCAGCAGCAAAAAAGGCAAATACAATTATGTGATGTATTAACAGAAGCATACAGTCTAGAAGTCATTATTGCCCTCTACTCCTTTGGTCAGACCTCATCTGGAATACTGTGTCCAGTTTTGGGCATCACATTTTAAAAAAGACATCAACAAACTGGAGCAAGTTCAGAAAAGAGTGACCAGAATGGTGTTCGGTCTGCAAACCATGTCCTATGAGGAACGGTTGCAGGATTTAGGAATGTTTAGCTTACAAAAAAGAAGACTGAGAGGAGACTTAATAGCTGTCTACAAATATCTCAAGGGCTGTCACATTGTAGAAGGATCATCTTTATTCTCATTTGCACAAGGAAAGACTAGAAGCAATGGGATGAAACTGAATGGGAGGGGACACAGATTAGATATTAGAAAAACTTTTTGACAGTTAGGGTGATCAATGAGTGGAACAGGCTGCCACGAGAGGTGGTGAGTTCTCCTTCAATGGAAGTCTTCAAACAGAGGCTGGACAGACATCTGTCTGGGATGATTTATTGAATCCTGCTTTGAGCAGGGGGTTGGAACAGATGGCCCAGGAGATCCCTTCCACCTCTACCATTCTTTTAGATACAGATTGGGATTAGTGTTGTAAATATCTGCGCTGCTGAATCACTAAAATTCCAGAGATTATTAGTAAATGTGGCTTTATTATTTTACGCATTTCAGAGTTCATGACTCCTTCATCAGGAAACACCCACAGGAACTCTACCATTCTATGATTCTAATGTTTACCTAATGATTATTATTACTGGGATATGAACAAGTGTTAGGATTGAAGAAATTTGCAATGTGAAGAAACAGTCAAGTTTAATAAAGTATTTGCACCCTGTCTGTACCCTAGTTTCATGGATAATTTTAATCAGAAAGTGCAAGTTCATTATTATGCTGAGCAGGTGATATACTGCATCTATTATTGAGCAATAACCTGTACAGCTTGTGGATTTGGATCATTGACATTGACCTTGGTACCTTCCAAAATTTATGAACCCATGAAGTGAGCTGATTGCAATCTGTTCGGGAAGTTTACATCAGAGGAGATCGAAAGCGTGAAAGAAAGAAAAATATGAATAGAAGATACATAGCCATTATTTGATGTGTTTGCCTAAGCATTCATACAGGTAAGGACTTATCTATGTATATGAGTCGCCCTCCAGAGCAATGGGAACTCGGATCTGAGCCTATAGACTACAATGGGGATGTCACGGCAACACAGCTCAGTCCGTGGCTCTGGGGCTCACCTTTTAATGTGGGATATTTACAGGTGACATGAATATTGAAATGGGGAATTCGTGACGCCACTTGTGGTATCTGGTCAGGATGATCAGCGCTGCAATGCAGATCCACTGAAGGGTTAATATTGTGCAGCTAGATGTTAAGCCTTCCACAAGTAAGGCTAAGTCCTCCAGGGCAGATAGATGTGCAGGGGTGCAGGACAGACGGGGACCCGGCAGTTAGGAGTAATAAGGGAGACACACACATAAGTCACTTTGGTACCTTTACTGAAGATGTTGCAGGCACTCCCCGGAGCACTGTAGGGTGAAGGGTGCACATCCAGATTCCTCCACTGAGTAGGTGTGTGGCCTCCTGTTCCTTGCCTTTATGTGATAAAGTCCTGACCTGCTTGTAGCTAGGCCTAACTTGGTCTCCGTCTTGCACCTGGCTGACCTTGTGGTTGGACCCCTTCTTGAAGTACACAGTCTCTATTTGCAGTGCACTGCTGGACTCCATCCTCCTGGTCCAGTTACGTATCAGCTCTGTGGTACTCCTGGGACTTGTAGTCCTCCAGGAACTCCGGTGTTCTCCTATTGGGTCGTGGAGATCCCTAAAGGCTCGGACCCTGGTGTCCGGTCAATACTTGCTGAGGTAAGCTGTAAAGGCTTTTCTACCCCTGTTACTGCTCTTTCCACTCGCCTTCGGCCTACCCGGGCCCTCACACGATCACACACTGGCAGTTGGTGGGCTGCCTCTTCGCCGCTCTTTAAGCGTTGGCACGCTTTCTCACTGAGCTGCACTCCTAGATTCAGCTCTGACTAGGCTCGAGTGGTTTCTGTTCCACTCTTTACTAGACTCCACTCTCTGAACTGAATAGCTCTGCAGCCTCTCTAACCTCAGCTCTGCACTTCACCTTACTGCAGACTGACTGAGCTCTCTGAGATGACTGGCTGACTGACTTGAACTAACTGAAACTTCCTATGTGCAACTTCTTTTATATGTCTAAACAGCTCCCTCTGGTGGTCTTTGGGATAAGTGAACGTGTGTGAATGTGTATAATGACCTCTAGTGGTATATTCTTTCAGTGCACCCTTCTGGGAGATATGGATTCAGTCGCAGCTGGGCTCCACATATACATGTCATGGTGTAGTGTGAGGAGGAGATGACACTGCTGTGTGCACTGTGCTGTATACATGTCATGGTGTAGTGTGAGGAGATGACACTGCTGTGTGCACTGTGCTGTATACATGTCATGGTGTAGCAGTGTGAGGAGGAGATGACACTGCTGTGTGCACTGTGCTGTATACATGTCATGGTGTAGTAGTGTGAGGAGGAGATGACACTGCTGTGTGCACTGTGCTGTGTATACATGTCATGGTGTAGTAGTGTGAGGAGATGACACTGCTGTGTATACATGTCATGGTGCAGTAGTGTGAGGAGATGACACTGCTGTGTGCACTGTGCTGTGTATACATGTCATGGTGTAGTAGTGTGAGGAGGAGATGACACTGCTTTGTGCACTGTGCTGTGTATACATGTCATGGTGCAGTAGTGTGAGGAGATGACACTGCTGTGTGCACTGTGCTGTGTATACATGTCATGGTGTAGTAGTGTGAGGAGGAGATGACACTGCTTTGTGCACTGTGCTGTGTATACATGTCATGGTGCAGTAGTGTGAGGAGATGACACTGCTGTGTGCACTGTGCTGTGTATACATGTCATGGTGCAGTAGTGTGAGGAGATGACACTGCTGTGTGCACTGTGCTGTGTATACTTGTCATGGTGTAGTAGTGTGAGGAGGAGATGACAATGCTGTGTGCACTGTGCTGTGTATACATGTCATGGCGTAGTAGTGTGAGGAGGAGATGACACTGCTGTGTGCACTGTGCTGTGTATACATGTCATGGTGCAGTAGTGTGAGGAGATGACACTGCTGTGTGCACTGTATGTCATGGTGTAGTAGTGTGAGGAGATGACACTGCTGTGTGCACTATGCTGTGTATACATGTCATGGTGTAGTAGTGTGAGGAGATGACTGCTGTGTGCACTGTGCTGTGTATACATGTCATGGTGTAGTAGTGTGAGGAGATGACACTGCTGTGTGCACTATGCTGTGTATACATGTCATGGTGTAGTAGTGTGAGGAGATGATTGCTGTGTGCACTGTGCTGTGTATACATGTCATGGTGTAGTAGTGTGAGGAGGAGATGACACTGCTGTGTGCACTGTGCTGTGTATACATGTCATGGTGTAGTAGTGTGAGGAGGAGATGACACTGCTGTGTGCACTGTGCTATGTATACAGGTCATGGTGTAGTAATGTGAGGATGAGATGACACTGCTGTGTGCACTGTGCTGTGTATACATGTCATGGTGTAGTAATGTGAGGAGATGACACTGCTGTGTGCACTATGCTGTGTATACATGTCATGGTGTAGTAGTGTGAGGAGATGACTGCTGTGTGCACTGTGCTATGTATACAGGTCATGGTGTAGTAATGTGAGGATGAGATGACACTGCTGTGTGCACTGTGCTGTGTATACATGTCATGGTGTAGTAATGTGAGGATGAGATGACACTGCTGTGTGCACTGTGCTGTGTATACATGTCATGGTGCAGTAGTGTGAGGAGGAGATGACACTGCTGTGTGCACTGTGCTGTGTGTACATGTCATGGTGTAGTGTGGGGAGGAGATGACACTGCTGTGTGCACTGTGCTGTGTATACATGTCATGGTGTAGTGTGGGGAGGAGATGACACTGCTGTGTGCACTGTGCTGTGTATACATGTCATGGTGCAGTAGTGTGAGGAGGCTCAGTGGTTAGCACTACAGCCTTGCAGCGCTGGAGTCCTGGGTTCGAATCCCACCTAGGACAACATCTGCAAGGAGTTTGTATGTTCTCCCCGTGTTTGCGTGGGTTTCCTCCGGGTACTCCGGTTTCCTCCCACACTCCAAAAACATACTGATAGGGAATCTAGATTGTGAGCCCCATCGGGGACAGCGACGATAATGTGTGCAAAACTGTAAAGCGCTGCGGAATCTGTTAGCGCTATATAAAAATAAAGATTATTATTATTATTATATATTATTATGGTGTAGTAATGTGAGGATGAGATGACACTGCTGTGTGCACTGTGCTGTGTATACATGTCATGGTGTAGTAGTGTGAGCAGGAGATGACACTGCTGTGTGCACTGTGCTGTGTATACATGTCATGGTGTAGTAATGTGAGGATGAGATGACACTGCTGTGTGCACTGTGCTGTGTATACATGTCATGGTGCAGTAGTGTGAGGAGGAGATGACACTGCTGTGTGCACTGTGCTGTGTATACATGTCATGGTGTAGTGTGGGGAGGAGATGACACTGCTGTGTGCACTGTGCTGTGTATACATGTCATGGTGCAGTAGTGTGAGGAGGAGATGACACTGCTGTGTGCACTGTGCTGTGCATACATGTCATGGTGCAGTAGTGTGAGGAGGAGATAACACTGCTGTGTGCACTGTGCTGTGTATACATGTCATGGTGTAGTGTGGGGAGGAGATGACACTGCTGTGTGCACTGTGCTGTGTATACATGTCATGGTGCAGTAGTGTGAGGAGGAGATGACACTGCTGTGTGCACTGTGCTGTGTATACATGTCATGGTGCAGTAGTGTGAGGAGGAGATGACACTGCTGTGTGCACTGTGCTGTGTATACATGTCATGGTGCAGTAGTGTGAGGAGATGACACTGCTGTGTGCACTGTGCTGTGTATACATGTCATGGTGCAGTAGTGTGAGGAGGAGATGACACTGCTGTGTGCACTGTGCTGTGCATACATGTCATGGTGCAGTAGTGTGAGGAGGAGATGACACTGCTGTGTGCACTGTGCTGTGTATACATGTCATGGTGTAGTAGTGTGAGGAGATGACACTGCTGTGTGCACTGTGCTATGTATACAGGTCATGGTGTAGTAATGTGAGGATGAGATGACACTGATGTGTGCACTGTGCTGTGTATACATGTCATGGTGTAGTAATGTGAGGAGGAGATGACACTGCTGTGTGCACTGTGCTGTGTATACATGTCATGGTGCAGTAGTGTGAGGAGATGACACTGCTGTGTGCACTGTGCTGTGTATACATGTCATGGTGCAGTAGTGTGAGGAGATGACTGCTGTGTGCACTGCTGCATGTACTTAGTGTGAGGAGGAGATGACACTGTTATCTGTATAAACACAGGTTCTGCTCTGAATTGTTATTCATGTGATGAATTTTGCATTTCTTTCGATGAGAAATAATGCAAGACTGGTGAATCATGTGTACAGAAGGATGAAAACCACATAGAAACAACTTTGGTTCAATGATACTAAGAGTTGGAATTGTTTTTATTGAATGAAAAAAACTTGTTCTAACATCAAAAATATCACAGAAAACATGAACATGGAGCACAAGGATAACACGGAAGATTGGAGAGGTGGTTGGCTTGGACTTATTTAGGAGAAAACTGGATTAGACATTCCAATTTGACTTCTTACAACAGAAAGGTTTCATTGCCCCCGATAGCCAAAAGCTAAACTCTGGAGAGTTTCTAGAAGTATTTTATGGTGGCTGAATAAAGACTTGTTATACTTCACCTGGATTGGATGCTGTTCCTGTTTTTTCGACGTCCTAAAAAGCGTCACAACGAGGTTTTCTCAAACAACTCCAACTGTCATGGCGGCGTCAGGGTCTGTGGATTCCACAGATTCAGACTCTCCTACTTTTGACTCCATAGATAGCTATAGTCCGCACAGAGTAACGCCGGTGTTGACGTCTAGAGCTGCAGCTCCTAGGCAGGTTAGAAGAAGTTACATCTTTGCTGGACTTAGCTTGTTGATTGTCGTGGTCACACACTATGGGAGGACTGCTCATGTCTGCTTCTTCCCTATTTAAGCTGGCTCCACTATTTAGGTAATGTCAGCAATAGTTGCTCTATCCTGGTCTGGAGAGTTGAACATGTCCTGGTTATTAGTGGTTATTTCTAAAGTTGCTGCAAGCGGTGTTTGGTCAACCCTTTCCTTTTCCCCTGGGTATCTTTATATTACTTTGTTGCCTCTCGGGTAGAGTTGAGCGATACTTTCCGATATCCAAAAGTATCGGAATCGGAATGGTATCGCCGATACCCAAAAATATCGGCGATACCCGATACCGATACCGGAAATCCAATGTAAGTCTATGGGAGCAAAATATCGGAATTAAAAAAACCCCATTCTTGCCTTGTTGGTTAATTGTACATGAAGGAAAACAACAAAGAGTAATGTAGAATGTATTGGGGAAGGTTGAGGAGACATTAAAGGCATAGATGTTTAACCCAATCAAATGGAATAGCATAAATATTTTTTTTTTAAAGATGTTCGGATTGACGAAGAAATTGACAATGTTTACGTTTTTTCTATTTTGGCAAATATGTATATTTCACAACTTCCATGCTCTTCACCTTTTTAACTTTAGACACACTTTCTCCTTCATAATCTTCAGCAGCATCATCTTTTTCATCAAATTATTCTTCATCTTCACCTTCTTTATCTTCTTCTTAAACTTCTTGCTATTCATCTTTTTGTTAACATTACTCATATTCTTCTTATTCAACTATTATTCTTCATATTGTACTTCATCTTCTTCATCATATTCTTATTTGTGACAGAGATTCCTGTACTTGTAATCTGTCAAAGTATGAATTTTTCATCCTTCCGTTCTTGCTGTCACAAAGATTTAAATTACAACAGTATTTGTCCGTGTTCAGTTTAGCCTGCAGCAGCAGGCATTTTCCAGGGGCACCACGAGGAGGAACGGACTCACCCCATACACTGCTTAGTCTTCTTCTGCTTAAATTTAGAGCATATATTTTGCTCTTCATTTTGGTCTTATACTTCATGTTCTTCTGCTTATTGTTCTTAAGTCTCTGTTCTGTATCTTGTAGTTTGTCTTAACCTTCTTAGTCCTGTTGGGTAATCTTTTATTTCTTCTTTGTGATGGTGTTTAGGCTGGTTGGCTTGATGCTCGTCGTCCTTGTGGTCGTCATCTTCTTCGGGGTGGTCATCAGGGTCGTCGTCTTCATTGTTGGAGATCCAGAGTGATTACCAAAAAACATTTAAAAATCTTCAATTTGTAAATGTAGCAGAAGGTACAGAGCCAATGCAAGTAACGAGGACCAGCTGACTGTGCTGGAACCCGGAGGGGCAGCAGAAGGAAAAGAGCCAATGGCACAACCGAGGACCAGCTGACGTTACTGGGACACGGTTACTAAGCAGGAGGTACCTGTGCTCCAAAGCACTACCAAGGACCAGCAGACGTTGCTGGAACTCGGATACCGAGATGAGGCACCTAGGCCAAAGGCACTGCGTAGAACCAGCTGACGGTACTGGAACCCGGAGGGGCAGCAGAAGGAAAAGAGCCAATGGCACAACCGAGGACCACTGACGTTACAGGGACACGGTTACTAAGCAGGAGGTACCTGTGCTCCAAAGCACTACCAAGGACCAGCAGACGTTGCTGGAACTCGGATACCGAGATGGAGGCACCTAGGCCAAAGGCACTGCGGAGAACCAGCTGACGGTACTGGAACCCGGAGGGGCAGCAGAAGGAAAAGAGCCAATGGCACAACCGAGGACCAGCTGACGTTACAGGGACACGGTTACTAAGCAGGAGGTACCTGTGCTCCAAAGCACTACCAAGGACCAGCAGACGTTGCTGGAACTCGGATACCGAGATGGAGGCACCTAGGCCAAAGGCACTGCGGAGAACCAGCTGACGGTACTGGAACCGAGGGGCAGCAGAAGGAAAAGAGCCAATGGCACAACCGAGGACCAGCTGACATTACTGAACCCCAGTAACACAGGAGCAAGTGTTGACTGTGCTAACAGCACTTCCGAGCAACAACTGGCGGTGTTGGAGCCCAGGGATGAGAAGACAACAGGGTGGAGGCAGCAGGACTTTTTGACGTACACACAGCAGGGGAACAGCTGACATTACTGAACCCCAGTAACACAGGAGCAAGTGTTGACTGTGCTAACAGCACTTCCGAGCAACAACTGGCGGTGTTGGAGCCCAGGGTCAAGGAGGATGTTTAAATACTAGATCAAGTAATTTCCTTGTTACCTGTCAATTTTAAATGTCTATACTTCAAACAAGAGAAAGATAACCTTTACTACCATAAGATGATGATTTCATTTAAACTAATATCTAGATAAATAAAGAATTGACAAACATAAACACATACATTAACATGTTGAACAGCAATGCAAACCACAAAATAAATTAGTTAAGGAATCTGCTATACGGTTGTACATAAAAGCATACAAGTACATATCTGAATCCATTAATGATGGATAAGTAACAGTATGTACACCATTTTTATTGTATAGACAATGAATGTCTGACTTCAAAACATCATCAGCATTACAAGTTATCTGTGATATTACTAAAATGTTCCATTTGCTGAATAATGTCACTAAACAGTTTATACAAAATTATACAATTTCCATCATGTAATACTCATAATATGTGGCAATAATCATTTTTATTAACAAACATAACCTTTAAAAAGTGCATAGTGCATAGTGAAAATTGCTATTTATGGCTGACTGTCGACTTGCAAGCATGACAACGGATAGATAAGTATATATAGATGAGACTGCATAGCCACAGATGGTGAATGGCGATGTAATACTGTACCTCAATAAAGTGTGCGTCACTACTACATAATTTTTTTTATATAGCTTTATAAACAGGGTACATGGATGTATGCTTGCGCCTTTGTTTTGACGCACAGACTGCCTTCCTGCTGAGACGCGTTGGGTAGTGAACAGTTGTGTGCAGTGTTCACTGCAGTCTCTGCGGAATAACCACACTTAGACCTTATAACTTTTCAGACTTTCTTTATCAATCTACCAAGATGAAGAAGGCAGGGAGTAAGTCACGTGGTCGTGGCCGTGGAGTTTCTTCAGGGAGAGGACGTGGGGATTCTGTGGCTGCTGCGGCCCCCAGTGACACAGCATCCACCAGTTTTCCCCTGTGAGCGTTCCTTTATGCGCACTTTTGTAGGAGCTCGGAGTACCCCCCTGCTGCGGGAAGAACAAATTGAAGCCGTTGTTGTTTGGATGTCAGCCAATGCATCGACTTCAATTGCTTCCACCTCCTCTCAGGACCACAGCACTGTTGAGCAACCATCTGTCTCTTCACCGCCTGGAAAATTGCCCAGGCAGTCAGAGAGTTCTGTACAGGAGCCAGCTAGTGTCTGCTTCTGTTCTCAGAATCTATTGGCTTGCAAACAGGGGCCCAGCCAAGCAGCATTCTGTAATGTGAAGAGGTAGTATGCAGTGATGCGCAACAGCTGTGTCTCTCTGAATCTGAAGAGGCGGGTGAGACAGTGCCGATGGTCAGCACACCGCAGAACGCATCTGATGATGATGAGACTCAGGTGCCAGTTTCTGTTGAGCATGGTGCTGACCAGACCACCCAAACAGCAGGTGTTGGAAGAGGGTAGTGGAGATGATGAGGTCCAAGACCCAACATGGCGTGAGGAACAGGAAGGTGGTGGGAGCAGCTCAGAGGAATCCTAATAATAATAATATTAATTTATATAGCGCCATCATATTACGCATCGCTTTACAGTTTTGCAGTTTAAGAACACAAGTCATAAGTAACAACGTTAACAATACAATAATTTAAGCTAAATAAGTCGCCCCTGCTCGTGACAGCTTACAATGTACAATGAGGTGGGGGAGATACAAAGTATAGGTGTTTATATACAATGGTGCATTTACAATGATGGTCCAGCCATCTTAAGGGACTGAGGGATGGAGATAGTGAATGGGCTAGAGAACACACACACATACACACTTACACAGAATACATAGAATGACTTTGATTAGTGAATGTGATAGGCCGCTCTGAACAAATGTGTTTTGAGGGAGCGCCTGAAACCATGCAAATTGTGGATAGTCCTAATTTCTTGGGGTACAGCATTCCAGAGGATTGGCTAGCGCGGGAGAAGTCTTGGAGTCGGGAGTGGGAGGTACGTATTAGTGCAGAGGTTAGTCGAAAGTCGTTTGCAGAGCGCAGCAGTCGGTTAGGCCGATAGATAGAAATGAGGGAGGAGATGTAGGAGGGGTGCTGCACTGTGGATAGCTTTGTGGCTGAGAACCAGTACTTTGGTTGAAAGCTGGGAGAGGCCTAGAGAAGTGGTTAGTGATAGAAGGAAGATAGAGGAAGACATTGCCCCAACGGTACAAACAGGAGGGAGAGTTAGGCTGCAGACTCGGTTGCCTGTAGCCTCCAGTTTGGCACCTGTTCGGAGCAGTTGTCTTCCAAAAGTCAAAACGTGCGCTCCCAGGACTTGCCTGCGTGGTCCTTTTTTCACACACTTGCACATGATATTTGCTATGTCAAATGCAAGCTGTGTAATCAAAAATTAAAAATAGCTAAAAGTGTCAGTCACCTCAATCCACAAATATGTGGAAACATGTGCGGACAAAGCACGTAGTTGAGTTACAAAGACACATGGAGATGTAGGCCAACCTACAGCAGCACCTACATCTTCAGGTTGTGTTGAAGCCTCTTCATCGAGCTCACACACAGCTGGTTCTGCTTCCTCACAGGATCGCCATGGAAGAACCTCGGCCACTGTTGTCCAGAGACAAACTGTTATTCCACACACAGCAGCAAGTTCCCTGTCATCCTCACACTCCCAGGCCACAAAACAGCCATCGGTAGCACAGGCATGGGATAAAAGACGGCCATACTCCGCAAACCATGCACGAGCACAGGCTCTGAATGCTGGCATTGCAAAACTCCTGTCCTTGAAATGCTGTCATTCAGGCTGGTGGAGACAGACAGTTTCGTAACTGAATATCATTGTCAGTCCCACAATACAATGTGCCAAGCCGATTTCATTTCAGCAGGCAAGCCGTCCCTGGTCTGCAAAAGCATGTTGAGGGAAAAATTAAACATGCGCTACTAAACGCCCTCAGTAGCAAGGTCCACCTGACCACCGATGCGTGGACCAGTACCCATTGTTATGATCTGCTACAACCAGTAAGGAAAGAAGGGAATTCTGTCCTACAATACAACTAAGCTGAATCCCTACGATGTAACGGGGAACCTGATCCTGCGACCAGACCCGCTAAAGTCCTCATCTAGTGTGAACGAAGACCTATAGTTGCGAGGGAGTAATCCCTACAAGATCTAGGGACTGGGAGAAAAGGTGGACACCTCCTAACATAAATTGTAGCATGGATAATTAAACAGAAAAATAAATACTTTGCGATCCTAACATCAAGCAAAACTGACAGAGTTAAGGCACCTAAGCACCCGGCTAGCTTAACAGTAGATAATACAATGAAGTCAAGCAAAGCCAGAAGGGCGGAGCCAGACTAAATAGGGAAAAAAGGTCATGTGACCAGCAAACTGAAACAAAACCTAACAAGAGGGTTCTAACACCCATGGCCAGGGACAATACCTTTCCCTCACTGCCCATTGGGTCAATGTTGTGTAGCCGGGTACTGATCTTGCGAGTGGCGCTGTACGTGTTCTGCCAACTCCAAGGATTGCAGGAATCAAGTCTGTACACATTGATTCCTCCTCCTACTCCAGTTCCTCAGAATCATCGCTGCAGGAGCCGTCACGGTCTACCTCCACATGGACCCGTGAACGTTTACCTGTTGCGACCGATATGAGCACAGCCGTGTCCAAATGTCAACAGGCCGTCCTGAAATTAATTTCCATGGGGAATCTTAGCCACACAGCGCAGGAGCTCTGTAATGCCATAAAGCAGGAGAGCGACGTGTGGTTTTTGGAAGCGAATCTACAGGCAGGCTTGGTAGTGTGTGACAATGGCCGAAATCTGGTGGCAGCTCTGGGCCTTGGCAACCTCACTCACATACCATGTCTGTCATATGTGCTCAACTTGGTCGTGCAGAGTTTTTTGAGGGACTATCCGGATCTTGATGCACTGCTGCACAAGGTCCGCCTAGAGTGCGCTCACTTGCGACGTTCCAGCATGGCCAGATCGCTGATTGCAGCTCTGCAACGCAGATTTCGCCTTCATGAACATCGCATCATATGTGACGTACCCACCAGGTGGAATTCCTCGTTACATATGTTGGAGCGGTTGTGTGAGCAGCAGCCAACAGTAATGGAGTATCAGCTGCATCAGGCGCAATCAACTCGCAATTTGCGCCGTTCACACTTCACCACTACTGAGTGGGCCTCTATAATAAGAATAATAATAATATTCTTTATTTATATAGCGCCATAATATTCCGCAGTGCTTTACAGTTTAACAGTTTCAAAACACAAGTCATAAGTAACAACGTTAACAATACAATAATTAAAGCAAAATCAGCCGCCCCTGCTGGTGAAAGCTTACAATCTACAATGAGGTGGGGGAGATACAAAGTACAGGTGTTTATATACAATGGTGTTTTTACAATGATGGTCCAGCCATTTTAAGGGAGTGAGGGATGCATGGAGATAGTGAATGGGCTACACACACAGACTTACACATAGAATGACTTTGATTAGTGAATGTGATAGGCCACTGTGAACAAATGTGTTTTGAGGGAGCGCCTGAAACCATCCAAATTGCGGATAGTCCTAATTTCTTGGGGTAGAGCATTCCAGAGGATTGGCGCAGCGCGGGAGAAGTCTTGGAGTTGGGAGTGGGAGGTACGGATTAGTGCAGAGGTTAGTCGAAGGTCGTTTGCAGAGTGCAGCAGTCGGTTAGGCCGATAAATATAAATGAGGGAGGAGATGTAGGGGGGTGCTGCACTGTGGAGAGCTTTGTTGGTGAGAACCAGTAATTAGAATTGGATCCTATAATGAATGGGCAGCCAGTGTAATGAGTGGCGAAGGACTCTATGAAGGACATCTGCCACGTTTTGCGTGCGTTTGATGAGTCAACGCGGATGGCGAGTGCAGATGATGCACTAGTCAGCCTGACTGTCCCCCTTATCTGCCTGCTTCAAAAAACACTGCAAGCACTAAGGCATGAGGTTTTGGAAGAGGTGGAGGATGAGGAGTCACAAATTCCATCACCTTCTGGACAGTCAGCGCAACGTGGTTCCTCACAAAGGGCTGGAGGACTTTCAAAGTACCATGCTGTATCAACAATTGAACCTCCAGAGTCGCTGTCTATATTTTCATAACCATTCCAAACTTTTAATGTATTTACAAAGCACATAATGTACAGTTTTTGTCTATCCTTTTGTAATGCTATTGTGTTTCCATAAACTGATGTTACAGAATTATGATACAATGTTTTTAAATTTTGAGTTTTAAATTTTGTAAATTTTTATGTATTTGAAGGACTTTGTGAGGAGGATGAGGAGGAGTCAATGGAGGAGGAAGACATCGCTCCAGAGGGAGGTAGACAATGCTCTAGTCAGTATGTAGACCAAGGGTGGGGTGATGCACAGCAGGCAGAGATGACGCCTCTTGCAGGGGACAACGTTTCTTGGCCAGTTGGGAGTCTGCAGCACATGGTTGATTTCATGCTGCAGTGCTGAGAAACGACCGCCGCATCGAACACATTCACACCACGTCTGATTATTGGGTGTACACCCTCCTAGACCCTCGCTACCGGGACAACTTACAAAGCCTCATCACACCGTTGAACCGGGAGCGTAAAATGCGGAAGTACCAAGACACACTGGTGCAATCCATAATGTTCTCCATTCCAGCCGAGAGCGCTGCTGCTACTGCTTTACAAAGCAGCTCTGTGCGTCGAGGCAGTGGAGACAGCTCTGCAACAAGAGGGAGCACAAGCAGCGCCTCTGCACAGGGCAAGAACAGTATGTTCCAAATGTGGCGAAGTTTTGTGGCAGCGCCACCAATGTCTACACCATCCGAGACGGCTCCAGTCAGCAGGAGGCAACATTTCCGTAAGATGGTGACAGACTACATGTCTTGCCCTCTCAGTGTACTCCCAGATGGCTCTTCCCCATTCAAGTTTTGTGTCTCTAAGCTGGATACATGGCCAGAGCTTAGCCAGTATGCATTGGAGGTGCTGGCTTGCCCTGCTGCCAGTGTATTATCGGAGCGCGTCTTTACTGCTGCAGGTGGTGTACTAACAGACCGTTGCATGCGACTATCCTCCGATAATGTAGAACGGCTTACTTTTCTGAAAATGAACTAGGCATGGATCTCGCCTGAATTTGCCTGTCCGGTTTCAGATTAACTAACTGGTTGGCAACGTTTTCCATGTCTCCTGTTATGTTCATCTTTCTACCACCTGAGCTATACTCCCTGGGCTACAACACTGCCAGTTGCTGCTCAGAAGTGTCGTGTCCACAGACCAATACACAAGCTATAGTGATAGTGGGGTTCAGTAACGCCTGCTGTTCCCCTGCTGTGTGTCTGACAAAAATTAATGCTGCTAACTCCAAATTAAAGTTCAAATTAAAGTTCAAACATCTCATACTAGGCCTCAGGCTACACCCTCCTTGACCCTGGGCTCAGAAGTGTTGGATGCACAGATCAAAACAATCGATGATGTGTTTTTGGGGTTCAGTAACGCCTGCTGTTCCCTGCTGTGTGTCCGGCAAAAATTACTGCTACCTAGCTACACATGTTGAAAAAAACATGACATGTTAAAGTGGCTAGTGCTACACATAGATATCAGGCTACACCCTTATTTCTAAGCTGTAAACAAGTGAAACGTCACATTTAAAACCATTCAATGATTAGTGTTGGTAACAAATCTGTAACTAAATAATTGTGACATATTATGGCAGATATCCACATGTCTAACACAAATGCTAACACAAAAGCATACTTATGCTATAGGGTACTGATGGTGAACCTTCTCACTCCATAACTTTGACAAATCCAACTCACATCATGCCTCAAATGCTGCAATGTTGGAAGTGCATAATGTGGGTTGAACTTTGACAACAGCTGCAGTGCGAAGGTTATCCTTCTGTGTTCTTGGCTTTTAAATAAAAGCATACAAGTAAATATAATAATACATTGTTGATTAAGGGACATGATGCACACCTGTAATATTGTGCAAACAATGGATGTAGGACTATTCCTCTTCAACATTACTTATATTTGTGTCATTTGAAAAAATACATATTTTAGTTAAAAATTAAAAACCCATGTTCACTAGCTGTGAAAGGCCCCTTTGTGTACTTCTATAGTGTTTGAAACCAATGTATTGTATACGGATGGAAGCACGTCACAGTAATAGATTTGAATTATTTTAAATAGAATGTAGCAGCACCAATTCGAGAAAAATGTGAAGGATGAGGCAGTGAGACACGCTCAGCAGAGTGCAAGCAACAGTGGTTGAAGAACTAACTGGAGCGGGATCTGCACTACAAAAATGAAAACCTCTGACTACAGTAAACAGTGCACACAACTGTTCAGTAGCTGTGAAAGGCCCGTTTGTGTACTTCTATATTGTTTGCAACCAATGTATTGTATACGGATGGAAGCATGTCACTGTAATAGATTTGAATTATTTGAAATAGAATGTAGCAGCACCAATTCGAGAAAAATGTGAAGGATGAGGCAGTGAGACACGCTCAGCAGAGTACACGCAGCGGTGGTTGAAGTAAGTGGAGCGGGATCTACACTCCTACCAAAAATTTAAACCTCAGACTAGAGTGAACAGTGAACACAACTGTTCACTTGCTGTGAAAGGCCTTTTTGTGGACTTCTATTATGTTTGCAAGCAATGTATTGTATTTTGATGGAAGAGCGTCACACTAATAGATTTTAGTAAATTGAAAATAGAATAAAGCAGCACCAATTTTAGAAAAATGACAAGGATGAGCCAGTGACAGACACTCAGCAGAGTACACGCAGCGGTGGTTGAAGTAAGTGGAGCGGGATCTACACTCCTACAAAAATTTAAACCTCAGACTAGAGTGAACAGTGAACACAACTGTTCACTTGCTGTGAAAGGCCTTTTTGTGGACTTCTATTATGTTTGCAAGCAATGTATTGTATTTTGATGGAAGAGCGTCACACTAATAGATTTTAGTAAATTGAAAATAGAATAAAGCAGCACCAATTTTAGAAAAATGACAAGGATGAGCCAGTGACAGACACTCAGCAGAGTACACGCAGCGGTGGTTGAAGAGTAACTGGAGCGTGATCTGCATTACAAAAAATAAAAAAATCCTCACAGACTGCAGTGAACACTGAAACACAACTGTTCACTATCTGTGAAAGGCTCCTTTCTGTACTTCTATTATGTTTGCAACCAATATATTGTATATGGATGGAAGAGCATCACACTATAATTTCTATGAATGGAGCAAGCTAGAATACACTAAGAGAAAAAAAAAAAAAGATGCTGTGAAGACACGTGCAGAGCCTACAGACAGCGTTGGATGCAGAGCAAACTGCAGCGTCACCTGCACTCTCACACCACACACTTGCACAGAGCTGTTAAAACAACACTGCAAGGCAAAAGGAAGCTTTACACAGCGGTTGGTAAACTAGCCTGCCTAAAGCAAAGTACACAAAATCGCAATCTCTAACTGTCCCTCAGAGTCAGCAGAGCAGCGTTCTGTCCCTATCTGAATTCACAGCACAGTGACGCTAAAATGGCGGCGGCGCCTTTTATAGTGCATTCTGACATCATTTCAGCAGCCAATCACAGCCATGCCATTAGTTAAGATGACCACAGCATTACAGGATGTGCCCACACTTCGTAGGATTCCTCATTGGCTGACTAAAATCACAGTGCCTCTCAAAGAATTATGGGAACTTCCGATTCCGGTATACGATATAGGAAAAATATCGGAACTAAGTATCGGAATTCCGATACAGCGAATATCGGCCGATACCCGATACTTGCGGTATCGGAATGCTCAACACTACTCTCGGGTTGTACACTTTATATTCCTATGTTTGTTTCCCTAAGAGAATGTTGTGTAATTATGCTTCTGCTTTTGCCCTGTCTGTCTTGTTTTGTATTTCCCCAATCACAGAACAGATTAGCGGTACTTAGGAGCATAGGAAGGAACGAGGCTCAGGCATCTCCACCTTCAGGAGGAGTCCTGCGACAGGGATAGCCAGGGACCCTTAACCTTAGGGTTCATATAGATACACCTCTATTATCCCACAGTCACACCTTGTCAAAGAGCCATATAATATGGAAGGAGTAGAATCAGGGTAGACCATGTCGCTAATATATGTAGGCAAGGAAAAAGGGGGGGTAGCAGGAAAATAGTCAGCTCACCAGTCTCAGCAGTAGTCCAGAAGATTTTCACACTCAGCAGTAGTCCAGAATCCTCATGCGCACGGAGCCACCTTGATTAGAGGCGTTGGCTGCAGCAAAACATGTAGAAAAAAATCTCCAGCGCAAAAATGGATAAAAATTCAATATTTATTAGATAAAATTAAAATCCATCTTGATAGAAAAAAGACATATACAGGTGGGGTCCCTGGTGGTCTAAAACCGACGCGTTTCGACCTAGCAGGTCTTAGTCATGTAACCATTTTTGCGCTGGAGATTTTTTTCTACATGTCGCTAATATATTCGCATAATTCAAGGATTAAACCCACTGAGCTCTCAAAGGTGGCAAGGCGGATCCCGTAGTTGTCATTAAAAAGTGTTAAAAGAGACGCTTAAAGGGAGTGATTCTGGTGGTTTACACAATACCGAGATCTAACGATTGTTAGACATTGACTAGTTGAATGGAGAGAAAAATGAGGTCCACAATTGTTGGATAATAACCGACAAGACCACAAAACATGGAACCTAGTTCCCTTTTCAACATATCCAGCACCTGAAACCCATAGCAAAATATGGTGGCGAGGTATCGAGGGCTGTCCAAATGAGTAGGATCTCATAAAAAGTCTCCAGAAGATGATGGGAGATAGAGATTGTTCTCAATTTGCCTGAAAGGACATAGCATCAATTTGGACTCTATCCATGGAGCTAGGAAATCAAAGGTTTTTATACATCTTAGGCCAAGTTCACACTTTCAGTATTTGGTCAGTATTTTGCATCAGTATTTCTAAGGCAAAACCAGGAATGGATGATAAATACAGAAGTGATGACATGTTCCTATTATACCTTTCCTCTGACTGTTCCATTCCTAATTTTGGCTTATAAATATTGATGTAAAATACTGACCAAATACTAAATATGTGAACGGGGCCTTAGACATCTAAGACCTTTCCTTGGTGCTGCAGCTCAGCTTTCAATGAAGAGAATAGAACAGCTCAAGTACTTACCAAGAAGTCACGAAAGATTTTGGCTCGGCCAGGAAAATTGATCAACTCTTGTTTCTTAGGTGACAATTACAATGTGTTTGCTGTTGTTATACTCACTATTATTACATTTACAGGTGAGAGCCTTGCCAAGACTAAAGGTTGTCTCGCCAAGGACCAGTGCAACACGACAGTTGGGACTTCTGTGAGACAATGCTGTGATACAAACCTTTGTAATAGCGGAGGTGTCCCCGGCTTCTTACCCAAGGTCTACTTTGGTCTGGTGTTTCTGATCAACTTATGTCTCATTCATATGTGATCATCATTAATATCACTGAGATAAACCTTTTGCCAAAAATAAAAACTTTACAGAATATGAATTTATATGTGCATTCACTGGGTGCTTTTTGTTCTCCAGGCCTTCTCGGCCTACCGTCTCCGGAACCAGAAGTAGCTCTCTGACGACTACACTTGCCAGCCATATTAGATCTCTTGGAGCGTAATTACTCTGTCACTTGGTCAACAAGAAAGTCCTTAATGACTTTCTCACTTTTTTCCTTGGCTATCAAACACAGCAATAGTGACATAGACATAGTGTTAAAAATTCCAATGTTAACCAATATATTAGAAGACACCACATAAATAAACTAATGAAAAAAAATCCAGACGGATGCCAAAATTAAAAGGTAAAGTACATGGTGTTCAGAATACATTGTTTTTAGGCACAGCCTGTTATAACATAACAAACAGGGGCATACTCCCCTTCTGGATCCCTCTGGATCCAGCCATTCCAGTAGTTGAAGCTAGATCCAGAAGTGAGAACTGTTACTCAGATGTCACTGGACCTCTGAAGCCTGTGATTGTCTGCAGCAGTCAGGTAACTAAAACAGGGTGTCATCAGAGAAACATCCAATGTAGGTCTGTAGCCAATCACAACCAACCTGTGACATTCGGATGGCACAGTCATCGCTTTTAGAGTCAGTGCCGACCACCTGAGTGGCCAGTGCTGGATCCAAAGGGAAGACAGAAGGTGAGTGTCCTCCTAAACATTTGTATTTTAGCAGACTCATGGTGACCCACCAAGATAATATATCAAAATGCCATGAGCTGCTGAGAGCTCAAAATATGCTCATAGAACCAAACCCCTAATGCAGTAATAAGGGTGCAGAGCCAGGGACCGGCTCCTGTCAGCCCAACAAGTGTCGCCACGCCTGTGACTTCATCAGGGACAAGTGCCTATTCAGCTCATGGCATTTTGATATGTTATCTGCCTGATTTGTTTATTTGGAGCTAGCTGAGCCTTGAATTTAATCACTTGTGGATATTTAGATGTGATATTGGTTCTGAGAATACCTTTTAAGCTATTGGATTGCTTATGACAATTTAATACACTATCTGCTATTTTAGCTTTAGACATATGGTGTTAGCCAAGTTCTGAACCTCACCATTTGTGGCTATACATATGTGATATCATTTGTTTGTTTTTGGTTATTACACATTTTCAGTTGGTTTAAGAAATATTTGTACAGCAAATATGTCCCTTTGTGGATTACTAATTATTATTTCTTTATAATAATTTTTTCTATTTTTGTTGTATTTGGTGCCAATCTTTGTCTCTCCACCCTATTTGATGAAGGAGCTATTAACACTGATTCCATGTCTCATTTTTTGAACCACACTACTGTTTGTAGATATTATCTTGATGAACCTCTTTGCAGCAGTGCAAATGTCTAGAATTTTGTGATTTACCTGTAAAACAAAGCTATTTATTGGGACAAATTGGCATACTGCAGCTCCTGCACACAATAGCATATATTATGCAGACCCTTTTTTAAATGTTTTTAATCTTCATGTGTGATGTTTTATGTACTAATAAAATATTGTCAATTTTTGGTGATCCCTGCTTCCATGTACCATATATACTCATGTATAAGCCGACCCGTGTATAAGCCGACCCCCCCTAATTTTGCCACAAAAAACTGGGAAAACTTATTGACTCGTGTATAAGCCGACCCCCCTAATTTTGCCACAAAAAACTGGGAAAACTTATTGACTCGTGTATAAGCCTAGGGTGGAAAATTATTATGTCCCCATATGATGCTCCACAGATTATGCCCCCATATGATGCTCCACAGATTATGCCCCCATATGCTCCACAGATTATGCCCCCATATGTTCCACAGATTATGCCCCCATATGCTCCACAGATTATTCCCCATAGTATAGGTCCCTTATGCTGCCGCGCTGCTGCAAAAGAAAAAAAAATTACATAATGAACCTCTCGTCGCTGGGGACCAGGTGCCCTCTGCCTGAACATTCACAGCCAGAGGAGTCAGACGAGGAGGTCGGAGCAGCGCGCAGCGGTGAACCGGGGACAGTTGAATATCACATATACTCACCCCTCCGCCGGCGCATCACTCTCTGCAGCCTCTCCTCTTCTCCCGGCGGTCTCCGCAGCTCTTCCTTCCTACAGCGGTCATGTGGTAACACTCATTAAAGTCATGAATATATGCATATTCATGACTTTAATGAGCGGTACCATGTGACCGGTGCAGTTAGGAGCCGGAGATCTTGGGAGAAGCAGGGGGGCTACAGAGACGCGCTGGCGGAGGGGTATGATCCGACACCCCCGCGCCTCCTCCCCCGCTGAACCCCCGGTATATGACTTGCGTATAAGCCGAGAGGGGAACTTTCAGCCCTAAAAAATGGGCTGAAAATCTCGGCTTATACGCGAGTATATACGGTATGTCTTTCTGTTCTTGGTTTATTATTGTCTATTTTTATGACATACTGAAGGTTGATCTCTTGAAATATTTGTGTGATGCTGCCCTCCTTTCTATGTTTTCATTTTTATTAAACATGCATTAGTCTGGAAATTTTACTCTTCTAAAATGTGGCCTACAGATAATTTTACAGAGAATTACTCTATGTAAAAGCTTATGTTAAAATCGCATTGCGATTGGATAGCAATCGCATTGCATTCGGACGTCAATCAAATGCTAAGTGTGAAAAGTCGAATTGTACTCACATGAAAATCACATGATACTTGCATAACACTAATCCTACTTTTCTGAACCGAAATCTGATTTTTTTTCACAGTGATGGGTATGAGCCCTTAAGTGAAGGTGCAGGAGCCGAGGAACAAATGGAGGAGGACGAGGTGATGGGCACGCAACAGTCAGGAGATGAAGAGGATATTGATCCCCTATCTGTTGTCTGTGGTTGATGGGAGGTGATGGAAGAAGCAAGCTTGATTGATACCATGCCACCAACACACCATGGACTTGGACGTCATGGAAGTGCCTGACACATGAGCATCTTCTTGCTACACTATCTGAAACATAAAGCCATGTGGTTAGGATTAGAAATAGTGCTGACTACTGAGTTGCCAATCTGTTAGATCCACAGTACAAGAGTAAATTTTGCCAGATGCTTCCTCCCTGTAAAGGAATGCACACATGCTGGAGTATCAAAACATGCTTGTAGACAATCTTAAGAGTGGTTTTCCCCCAGACATCAGTAAGGCACACAATGTGCAGTTATAGACTTCCAACCCTGGGAACAACGAGTCGTCAATGAAAAAACATTAGCAGCAACAGCAGTGTAAGTGGCCGAAGCAATTACTGTGAGTTGTTTACACATTTTTTAGACCAGCCCGTGTACCAGTAGAACAGAGTACAAGTCTGATATATAGTGAACGACTGGACAGGATGGTGCAGGAGTATCTGGAGCTCAAAAACAATGCCGTCAGGGGATGATTGAACCCTTTTGTATTTTGGTCTTCAAAAATGGAAGAGTGGCCTGAGTGCAGCTGTCACGCCTTGGATGTTTTGTCATGCCCGGCAGCCAGCGTTCTCTCATAACGTGTCTTCAGGGCTGCTGGTGGTATCCTGACAGAAAAGCGCATCCAGCTGGCCCCTGAAAGTGATGACTGCCTAACTTTAACCAAAATTAACAAGTCATGGATCACCAATGACTTTTGCACTCCATTCGCAGGCTGGGCAGAATAGGGGATGGCGTGGTTTTTAGTGTTCTACATTGATCTCATGTTATTGCAGTCTGTGCCACATTTGTGGAGTCTTTTGTGCCTGCTGTTGCTAACAATTTTTTGAAATATGGACACTCCAAATTGTGTCTCCATCTGGTGGGTTGTCTATAGTGGAAGGGGTGTCAGAGCCCCATTATACTATTGCTACTCTGGGGTGTCTGCCCCTAATATTTGGAAATGTTTGAACTAAAAAACACCAGAAGCAACAAAAACAGGCAGAGATGCTTACCTGTCTTGAAAGGCCTCAATGCTAATGCACTGACAGGGTGCAGCAGACCCAAGTAAAATGGCGACTACACAGGTGCATTAATACCAAATGAAACAGCCAGCCTACAATCAGGGATTGGCCGTGTGGCACACCAGTGCACAAAGATACAATCTGTATGTGGCTATGTTCACACTAGGAATGCAGAGCATCTGGTTCACAGCCTATTAATGACGCCTTATGCGGGCTGCCCAGTGCTAACTATAATGCATCCAGTGTGAACAGACGCCACAGTGTACAGAACCATTAGGGCCCAACTGCACCCTGCAAAGATATAATGTGCAAAAAAAAAACATCAATATATGTAAGGTATTGGTTGATATTCTGGCCAAAATATGGAAGCTGGCAACCCACTTCACGGATCCTTACGCTTGCCAGTCCTACTCTAACATAAAAAACCTCAGACAGCGGACTAACCACATACAGATTGTATCTTTGTGCACTGGTGTGCCACACGGCCAATCCCTGATTGAAGGCTGGCTGTTTCATTTGGTATTAATGCACCTGTGTAGTCGCCATTTTACTTGGGTCTGCTGCACCCTGTCAGTGCATCAGTATTGAGGCCTTTCTAGACAGGTAAGCATCTCTGCCTGTTTTTGTTGCTTCTGGGTGTTTTTTTGATTTTTAGTCCGCTGTCTGAGGTTTTTATGAAATGTTTGAACTCCAAGTTGGGTCCCTTTCATGTATGTTGCCTGTAGCAGTAGGGCTCCAAGACCGGCAGGCCTGCACTTATTTTAAGGCCTCTTTCACACATCCGGCGGGCGCCTGGCGGCGCCCCCGGCATTTTGCCGCAGCGCCGCATGTGAAAAGCTTTCACACTTCCGGCGCCCAAAATGCGTTTTTTTGCCGGATGGTTTCTGATGCTTGGAGAGATAAGAGACCATCCGGCAAAAACAAAAAACGTTACATGCAGCGTTTTTTCCGGACGCCGCAATGTACATTTGCGCCGCATCCGGACAAAACCGCATGCAACGCATTGACATGCGGCGCCATCCGGCGCTAATGCATGTCAATGCGAAAAAAGCCGCATGCGGCGCATCAGATTTTCAGATGCGGTGCTGCGGGAAAATGCCGGGGGCGCCGCAAGGCGCCCGCCGGATGTGTGAAGCCAGCCTAAGTCAACTACCTGTGTTACTTACCGTATATACTCGTGTATAAGCCGAGATTTTCAGCACCTTTTTTCGTGCTGAAAATGCCCCCTCGGCTTATACACGAGTCATAGGGCAGAAACCAGCGGGGGAGGGGATGCGGCGGCAGGAGCCGGTGGCTGGGATCATACTCACCCCTCCCGTGCCATCGCTGAGGGTCCCTGCAATCCTGCGTTCTCCCCGTCTTCCTGCAGCTCTTCAGCACTGAGCGGTGACGTAATACCCGCTCATTAAGGTCATGTAATATGGACGCGACGCCACTCCCATGGGCGTGGCCTCCATATTCATGACCTTAATGAGCGGTATTACATCACCGCTCAGTGATGAAGAGCTGCAGGAAGACGGGGAGAACGCAGGATTGCAGGGACACTCAGCGATGGCACGGGGAGGGGTGAGTATGATGGAGGAGAGGACAAGGAGCACGGAACAGGACGGGGGGGGAGAACGGTGGACGGGGGAAGCATGGAGGAGGACGGGGAAGCTGGAGCAGGACGGGGGGAGATCGGTGGACGGGGGAAGCATAGAGGAGGACGGGGGAAGCTGGAGCAGGACGGGGGAAGCATGGAGGAGGACGGGGGAGAACGGAGGACGGGGGAAGCGTGGAGCAGGACGGGGGGGAGATCGGTGGATGGGGGAAGCGTGGAGCAGGACGGGGGGGGAGATCGGTGGACGGGGGAAGCGTGGAGCAGGACGGGGGGGAGATCGGTGGACGGGGGAAGCGTGGAGCAGGACGGGGGGGAGATTGGTGGACGGGGGAAGTGTGGAGCAGGACGGGGGGAGATCGGTGGACGGGGCAAGCATAGAGGAGGACGGGGGCAGCACAGAGCAGGAGGGCAGTTTATACACCCGGCTTATACATGAGTCAATAATTTTTCCCAGTTTTTTTAGCAAAATTAGGGGGTTCGGCTTATACACGGGTCGGCTTATACACGAGTATATACGGTAAATGTTTTTAACAATAGTAGTCTACGAAGCTGATATTTGTGTCTCCTGAGTGTGGCTCAGCAGAAAAGCGGTTGAGCTGTTGTATGAGGTATCAGGGCTCCCAGCACAGCAGGCCCACACTGGCCACTCACCTCTTAATTTGAACTTAAATTCAAAGCTATGCTGGCCCAGAACCTGGCTCATAAATGGCCCATGCTTGACTGCTGTTGTGCCATTATAAAATTTCTACTTTTCCTGATGTCTACCTCTAATTTTTAGAAATGTTTGGACTCCAAGTTGGGTCTCCTTTATATGTGTTGCCTGAATTTGGCAGGGCTCTCAGAGCACCAGGTTTACACCTGTCACTCATCCACCTGTTTCTGATCAATGTTTAAGCTAGAAATGCTGGTCGAAACCCTGTCTTATGCATCTATACTGCACAATCATACTATTTGTACTCTGGATCAGTTTGGCGGCTGGAAAGTGGTGACTTGGGAAGAAACATGGGTAATTGGGTTCCACTTCTGAGGACTGTACTGTGTGTGATGGTAAGGTGGAGGAAGAGGAGGCGAGGCCACTTGATGCAGCACTTGCCATCCACTGGAGCACATTCTCTTTCTGGCCCTCATCTACAAGGCATACCAGTGTGCGGTTGCCATAGATAGGGAGTTGAGTAGCCCATCCAGTGACAGAAGTTGTCAGTTGTCTTTGGATAGGATGAGTCAGTGTTTGTTCAGTAAAGCTTTTTGTAACTTTACTACCTACCCCATGTACACCTTAAACAACAAACCCATCCATCCCCTTCCACCACAACCTCACTTTTTTTCCACTCATGTTGGATGTAACCTTTCCCTTTTTTAACCAGCTGGTTCACAACTCTAGGTCCATATCTGTTGGTCACTGTCAGTAAATTAACAATCTGTATTTATTTGCTAAGATAGTGTGGCTAGACCTCAGAATTATCACTAAAGATTTAGATGCTTGAAATGTGAACACTACAGATGTCTAAACCACACAATTAGCACAAAGGATTTAGTTAGATGCTGAAATGTGGACTCCTGGATGGACAACACAATTAGCACAATGGATTTATTTTCTGAAATGTATTCTGCTGGCTGGACCACACAATTTTCACAAAGAATTTAGATTCTGAAATGTTGACTCCTGACTGGACCACACTATTAGTATATAGGATTTAGATGCTGAAATGTATACTGCTGGCTGGACCATACAATTTGCACAAAGGATTTAGATTCTGAAATGTTGACTCCTGGCTGGACCACACTATTAGCACAAACTATTTAGATTCTGAAATGTGGACTCCTGGCTGGGCCACACTATTAGCATATAGGATTTAGATGCTGAAATGTATACTGCTGGCTGGACCACACAATTTGCACAAAGGATTTAGATTCTAAAATGTGGACTCTTGGCTGGACCACACTATTAGCACAAATTATTTAGATTCTGAAATGTGGACTCCTGGCTGGACTACCCTATTAGCAGAAAGGATTTAGATTCAAAATTGTGGCCTGGTGTTTGGCCTACAATATTAACAGAAATCATTTATATTCAGAAATGTGGCCTGGTGTCTGGACCACACTGTTAGCAGAAACGATTTAGACTCTGAAATGTGGCCTGGTGTATTGCCCACACTATTAGCAGGAAGGATGTAGATTCTGAAATGTGGACTCCTGACTGGACCACACTATTAGCACAAACTATTTAAATTCTTAAATATGGCCTGGTGTATGGCCCACACTATTAACAGGAAGGATTTAGATTTGGAAATGTGGCCTGGTGTCTTAACCATACTATTAGCAGAAAGAATTTAGATTCTGAAATGTGGACTCCTGGCTGGACCACACTATTAGCACAAACTATTTAGATTAAAAAATGTGGTCTGGTTTATGGTTCACAGTATTAGAACAAATTATTTAGATGCTTGAAGGTCGATTTCACACGGGATCATTTCTACCTGAACTATCTAACTACTTGCAGCAGCAGCAGGAGCAGCCTCTCTGCCCAGTTACACTGACAAAATGGCACAAAAACATGTCCGCTTTTTATATGGCAAAGACATGTGATTTCTGCAGCCAATGACAGAAGCCCTTGTGTCATGACGTTGTGGATGGTTTCTGTGCCCTGAGTGACTGCCAGAATCTCCACACATTGAGTTAATAAAAAATAAAAAAAAAATACAGACCATCGCTTCTCTGACCTCTCTCCACCCCCTTCCCTCATCAAACACTCAAACACGTCCCCCCTTGCTCATCATACAGCAGCACCACTATCCTAGCCAAAGTCCTAACAAAAGCATTAGTGAAACCTTGATAATTTACCAAACTTTGGCCGAATCTTGCCGATTTTGAGGAAAATGTTTGGGAAACCGATCACGAATCCAAATTTTCAAGGTTTGTGCTGCCTTTGAGATTGGCAAACGTTTTCTAAACAAGTTTGCACATCTCTAAAGAAGATGCGGTTAAAAGCAGTTACAATGAAAAAGGGGAGATCTCCAGGACTGAGAAATTACCAAAGCCTCTCATAAACTAGCGCTCTACAGGACATTTCTCACGCCGATGCCGACATGAGATAGGTTACACTGTTTTGCTTTGTCCCTTAGGCTGGGGCTGTGCTATGCCACGATGCAATATGGCCCCCTTCTTCCAAAAACAAAAAAGCACAGTCAATGGTTAACAACGTTGTCTTTGATCAAGAGCAATAACGTTGTGTATGTGTTTCCTCTATGTGTTTATGTGGGTTTCCTTCAACATTCCAGAAACACACTGACATCACTGATGAATAGATAAACATGTTTCACAGAAAACAGAACAGGGTAATAATGCCAGCTCACCATTAAAGTTTATAGGAGTCCAGCGTGCACGGAACCATGAGCTGACCACTCATGTATAGCAATTGCAGGAAAAGGAAGAAATATTCCAGTGTCTGGTAAAATTTTCAGAGTAATCTTTATTCCATCAAAAAACAATTTAAAGGGAACCTGTCATTTTTTGTATATAAGGTGCGGCCACCGCCATTAGGGGCTTATCTACAGCATTCTATAATGCTGTAGATAAGCCACTGATGTAGCCTAAAAGATAAGAAAAACAAGTTAGATTATACTCGCCCAGGGGCCGTCCGATGCGGTCCTGTCCGACGGGTGTTGCAGGTCCAGGTCCGGAGCCTCCCATCTTCATGCGATGACGTCCTCTTCCTTGCTTCTGTTGCGGCTCCGGCTCCGGCGTACTGCTCTGCCCTGCTGAGGGCAGAGCAGAGTACTGCAGTGCACAGGTGGATCGCCAGCCAGGGCTGTGGGATACTCGGTACCGGGCCGGTGTCTTAAAGGGATGTGTCACAGCGGCAGTGACCTGGTCCATGGCCCTGGGCGTCCAATAAAAGGGGAATATTTACAGGGGATGATAAGGGTTGGTATTGAAGTGTACGTGACGCCACCTGTGGTTTCTGGTCAGAGATGACCAGCGCTGCAGTGCGGATCCTCCGAGACCGATGGTGTGATGCAGCAGAGTTGGAATAGCTTTCCACAGGTAAAGCTTGTGGTCTCAGGGCAGGATGATGTTGTAGAGAGAGTAATGGTGCTGGGAGATGTAGGAGAGTGGAGTGTGTGTTGCAGGAATAACTTGAGAGGACATTCAGATGCAGTTTCCAAAGCTTTACTCACAGTTGATCCCCAAGTCTCACTTATCCTATAAAATCAGTATAAACTTGCAAAACCCTCCTGGGTTAACTTTAACTATTTACAGTCATGCTTACTTGTTCTTTTTACTGCTTCTGCTGCTTCCAGGGCAGTACCTGCGAGCTACCACTTGATGGCTGTGCAAGCACAGGACCATTCCTGTCCACGGGCACATTGCCTAGCACCAGGGTCATGGACTCCACCACTGGTGTCTGGGTGGCTGGTGTGCACTGGGATGGTGGGGATGTTAGGGGCACCACCAGGGTGTCATCAGCTGCAGCAATAATGTCGTCGCCTGCTACTTGCATTTCTTCGGTGCCGGTCTCCTTCCATTGCGACACCGCTGTTAGTTGCATCTGCAGCTCCTCAACCTCTCCTTCCAGAAGCGCCAGGTCAGCTGCCGACTACCGAGTGGAGCCTCTATCTCCGTGGCCGGGGGAGCCTTCTTCTTCCACCCCGCGCCCAGCAAGCCTCCACTCACCGCTCGCCATATCGTCTTCCTGGAGCTCTGCCTTCTCTTCTGCTTTGTTTCCCGCCGCTGGGCTCCTCTCCACCCCCAAGGGGCAGTGCCTTTCGCCTTTACCGCCATACCAGGCTAGGAGGCAGACTCCCCTGGCTGTCGGCCATGATGCGGTCATGTAGCAGTAAAGGCAGGGGGCGTTCATGCTGTTTCGCGCCCTTTGGCTGGGTACCGCCCACGACAGCACGCCTCTCTTCTCACTGTGCGCCTCGTGGCGTTGTAACGGCGGCAATCACACAAAACTTTCAGCAAAGTCTCTGGCACAATAGATAGTTCAAAATAGGCACACAGGACCCGGTGACACCGGGCTTCGATATCCTGTTCGTGACGCCAAAATGGATCGCCCCCCAGGGCTGTGGGATACTCGGTACCGGGCCGGTGTCTTAAAGGGATGTGTCACAGCGGCAGTGACCCGGTCCGTGGCCCTGGGCATCCAATAAAAGGGGAATATTTACAGGGGATGATAAGGGTTGGTATTGAAGTGTTCGTGACACCACCTGTGGTTTCTGGTCAGAGATGACCAGCGCTGCAGTGCAGATCCTCCGAGACCGATGGTGTGATGCAGCAGAGTTGGAATAGCTTTCCACAGGTAAAGCTTGTGGTCTCAGGGCAGGATGATGTAGAGAGAGTAATGGTGCTGGGAGATGTAGCAGAGTGGAGTGTGTGCTACAGAAATAACTTGAGAGGACACTCAGATGCAGTTTCCAAAGCTTTACTCACAGTTCAGGTGCATGCAGTACAGGTGCCCACTTGGTACAGTGTCCTCCAGGTGAGGGGCTCAGCAAACTCCCAGGTAGATTGGGAAACAGCTTTCCAGGACTCCTTTCTATATATGTTCCTTTCACTGGCCGTCTCACTGTGCTGATTCCCACTCCTTCTACCTTTCCAGCACCTTCACAAACAGTGTCCCAGATCGGCTGCTGCGAATCCTGTCGGATAACGTTCTCTCTCTGCGTTTCCTTGATTCTATGTAGTTGCTTCTCTGGAGAAGATGAATGTGGTTGTTGTCTGTGACCCCTAAAGTTGCCACAGCAGTCGGCTTGCTAGCTGAGTCATAAAGTTCTCCACTAGGCTAGGGGCCGAGTCCCTTCTGCGACCTGGTCCCTCCGCAATCGGATCGGGCCCCATGGATGGATCACTCACTATCCGTGCCCCTAGGACCCCTCCTCTCCTTCCAGAAGCTTCCCTTCCTCGCTTCTCCTTCTCTCATGTTCTCTGTCTGGGGACAGCTGCTCTTAGCTCCACGTTCCCTCCCAGACTCTCTCCCTCTGCAGCTCCCCCCTGACAGGGAGCTGCCTGTCAGCAGGTCTGCTTCCTTTCACATTCTGCTCACGTCTCCCTCTGCAGCCTCTCTGCTGCTTCCTGCTCTGTAGATGACTCGCACCACGTGTGTGGATACCAGGGCTATGGGGTACTCGGAGCCGAGCCCATTGATTTCTATGGGAGATGTCACTGGCAGCGGGACTCGGTCCGTGGCCCTGGCGGTCATGCAATGGGGGATATTTACAGGGGATTATAAGGATAGGTAGTTCGTGACGCCACCTGTGGTATCTGATCAATTGGACCAGCGCTGCTATAAGGATCTTCACAGGGGATGTTATGGGGCAGCTGGGTGGTAGGTCTCCCACAGGTGAGACGGGTCCCTGGAAGTCTATGGTGATGATGCAGGGTGTAGTTAAGAATTCAGTCACACACAATGCAGCTTCTTTTCATACCTTTACTGGTAGATGGTTCAAGAAGATCCCGGGAAGCTGGTCGGGGTGAAGAATGCACACTCGGGTAACCGCTGAGCAGGTTAGAGGCCTCCTTTACTTCAAATGTATTTGAGTCCAAACTTGCCTGAAGCGAAGTTAACTCTGCAATCTCCAGCTTTCTCAATAGCTGCCAAGCCCGGCTGACATTGTGGTGGAGCCTTCTATGTCTCTGATTCTCAGATGTTGAGAGAACTAAGTCGTTAGGGGTGATCAGGCCTTGCCCGTCTTGTTCTCCCTGACTCCGTTTACGTATCAGCACTTAGGGCTGCTCTCTGCGACCTGTAGTCCAGATAGCCTCCGGGTATCTTGTTACTATGCTTGAAACACTAGCAACGCTTCGGACCCCGGTGTCCGGTGATTTAGTGCAGGTAGTCCAATACCTGATGCACTGCTCTCTGTCTTCTCCACTATGCCCTTCGCCCTGCTTCCCGCTCTTAACATAAGCACTTGTAGCTTTCGATGGCGAGGTCAGCTTTCTCTAGAGCTCGCTGAGCAGCCCTCAGTATCCTCCAAGTCCAGACTGGACTGACACTGAACTGATCTGTCCGAAGACAGGAACAGAATCCACTACTCTCCCTCCTAGGTTGACTGACTCTCTCCTCTCCCTCCAGCTACGTGTCACTCCCTTTTATACCCCTGATGGGTGTGTCTAAAAGTGTGAGTGAAGTGAATGGATATCAAGCGTTGCGGTTACCTTCCTGTGCATTCTCCTGGATTTTATGTGTGCCTGACATAGCTGGGCCACACATCCCCCTTGGTTAAACACAGCACTCCCGGGCTGTAAAAGAGAAAAAAAAACATTTTTGTTTTGCATTAACAACAACATTTTAACTCTTCCCATCCGGGAGGTAAGACTTCTTGAACGTTACAATTTGTACATTAGAAAAATACAAAAGTATCAAAAGTATCAAAACATTCTCATAATACAAGACAAATTCTTGTGGAGGACCCGCACCAAAAACCTCCCACGTGGGTCCTGGGTGGGCTGCAGGACTTCTGACTGCAGACCTCACTCTAGGCCACACCATACGGGTTTTTCTTCAGAGGTAGATAGTAATGGTTTCGTGTAAAACCAAGATAAGGCACCGTAGTGCAACTATTTACATAGAAAGTTTTTTTGGGCTGGCACAGTCCACAGCCACGCAGTCCATCAAATAAAGAACACATATTTACATTTCAAGTATTCACGTATACTTTAACTTTCACTTTACCCAACTGGGGTATTCTATGCAAACATCATCACATTTAGCACATTACGTAAACATTTTCATACTTATCAATAAAGTGCAAAATTTTCAACTTCCTCAATTTTTCAAACTTTATACAATGGCAGTAAACCCTGTCTGGGTCCTACTGGCTTTCTTCTTTCTTGCAAATTACAGCGACGTCTTCCACTCCTGGGGCTGGAACGACGCTGTGTTCTCTTGAACGCATTACAAATAAGTCATGGCCTTCAATCAGTGTTTGCGTGTACACAGATCTTGTGCGAACCACTAGGGGCACAACGGGTGTCTCAGGCAAGTATAAACTTTCCATTGCAAATGCAGGCTTGGGCTGCGATCTAACTGTGGTCGCACCATCCGGCTGCGATGCAGAATGAGTCGCAGGGTACAAGGCAGAATTCTTTGCAGTTTGCGGTGCAGAAGCGGTCGCAGGTTGCGTTGCGGGTGCACGGCCTAGTGCGGACACCAACGATGACGCTGCTGGGGCTTGCGATGCGGGAGGCGTTGCTGAAGGTGACGTACCTCTAGAGGAGGATGCCGGGGGCGATGCGGGTGCACGGCCTGGTGCTCTAGGGGCCCGAGACTTAGACGCTGCGGCAGAGTGGTTACTGGCGTCGTGGACGGGGTCACTGATAATGGTAACGTTGAGGGCATACCACCCTTTAAATCCCCAATGCCGTGTATAACTAACAAGGTCCCCGTTCACGAGATCTCTTCCCGGGTGACCAATGGGCAAATGTGACTCCACGTCTCGGCGGCTAACAAACACCCCTTGATACAAGCCCGGCTCGTGTATGAACCCCCAGCCTTGGCGGGTTTTAAAATTACTCACGCATCCCTGGCGCCGCGGCTCCTTCAGCGTGCTCTTGTCATTTCTGACACTTTCTTTGTCTGCCAGGAACTTCTCATGACTCCACTGACGGGACTGTTGCTCCTCTTTCTCTTTCTGTTGGCGTCGCTGCTCTTGTTCACGACGTTGCCATTCACTTTCCCACTGGACGGCATAGGTCACATCATCCAGGTACTGCATTGCATCCCAATCAATTTCCGGTAAGGATGGCTGGGACCCCTCCGGTGTCCCTACCGGGGAACTGTAGTCGGCTGTGGCCTCCGGGCCAGGCTGGTATACCGGTTCCTCTTCCGTCACATCATCGGTGGAGGTGGGCTCAGCTTTCTCACTGCTGGCCTCCGGTTTCTCTTCAGCCGCTGGCGGTGGTGGCACAGTGGACACAGGTAACTGCATCGTTCCTGGGGGGCGAAGCATAACGTCCCACAGCAGCCGCTGTTTCCGGGCACGCCATTGCTTCACAGCCTCGTCCATATCTTCACGGTGCTGAATCATATCTTTGATCACCGCGCTTACTTCTTCCAACTCCAGCATTAGCTGGTCAGTCGTCCGACCCGGGGACAGCTCCGGTACGGGCATCGGCTTTTCAGGGGAGCGGGGCCCGCGCGCCATTGCTCTTCCGCACTGCGTCTCCAGACCTTCTGCCATCTCTTTCCAGGCCAGACTGTAGTTCCCATCAGGAACAATCTGGTCTCTTCCGTGGAGGCGGGATTTGCGTCTCCTCCTCTTTGCATAGAAAATGAAGAGGAGGCGGATTTCCTTAGCGGTGGGGCAGGATCGCACATTATAGTAGCATTTTGAGAGGGCGGCCATAACTTTCGCGCCACAGGGGGGTACACGCCCACGAATGCATGCCCACCTTCTTCACCAGCGCCTCAGGGCGCCAACTTGGCGGTAAAATGGCGGTATTTGGCGCCAAAAGTGACAAACAGTCTTTTTCCACAAACAATTCAATATAGGCACACAGGACTCACAATTGCAAGTTTCGCATCCTGTTCGTGACGCCAAGTTAGATGACTCGCACCACGTGTGTGGATACCAGGGCTATGGGGTACTCGGAGCCGAGCCCATTGATTTCTATGGGAGATGTCACTGGCAGCGGGACTCGGTCCGTGGCCCTGGCAGTCATGCAATGGGGGATATTTACAGGGGATTATAAGGATAGGTAGTTCGTGACGCCACCTGTGGTATCTGATCAATTGGACCAGCGCTGCTATAAGGATCTTCACAGGGGATGTTATGGGGCAGCTGGGTGGTAGGTCTCCCACAGGTGAGACGGGTCCCTGGAAGTCTATGGTGATGATGCAGGGTGTAGTTAGAATTCAGTCACACACAATGCAGCTTCTTTTCATACCTTTACTGGTAGATGGTTCAAGAAGATCCCGGGAAGCTGGTCGGGGTGAAGAATGCACACTCGGGTAACCGCTGAGCAGGTTAGAGGCCTCCTTTACTTCAAATGTATTTGAGTCCAAACTTGCCTGAAGTGAAGTTAACTCTGCAATCTCCAGCTTTCTCAATAGCTGCCAAGCCCGGCTGACATTGTGGTGGAGCCTTCTATGTCTCTGATTCTCAGATGTTGAGAGAACTAAGTCGTTAGGGGTGATCAGGCCTTGCCCGTCTTGTTCTCCCTGACTCCGTTACGTATCAGCACTTAGGGCTGCTCTCTGCGACCTGTAGTCCAGATAGCCTCCGGGTATCTTGTTACTATGCTTGAAACACTAGCAACGCTTCGGACCCCGGTGTCCGGTGATTTAGTGCAGGTAGTCCAATACCTGATGCACTGCTCTCTGTCTTCTCCACTATGCCCTTCGCCCTGCTTCCCGCTCTTAACATAAGCACTTGTAGCTTTCGATGGCGAGGTCAGCTTTCTCTAGAGCTCGCTGAGCAGCCCTCAGTATCCTCCAAGTCCAGACTGGACTGACACTGAACTGATCTGTCCGAAGACAGGAACAGAATCCACTACTCTCCCTCCTAGGTTGACTGACTCTCTCCTCTCCCTCCAGCTACGTGTCACTCCCTTTTATACCCCTGATGGGTGTGTCTAAAAGTGTGAGTGAAGTGAATGGATATCAAGCGTTGCGGTTACCTTCCTGTGCATTCTCCTGGATTTTATGTGTGCCTGACATAGCTGGGCCACACATCCCCCCTTGGTTAAACACAGCACTCCCGGGCTGTAAAAGAGAAAAAGAAAACATTTTTGTTTTGCATTAACAACAACATTTTAACTCTTCCCATCCGGGAGGTAAGACTTCTTGAACGTTACAATTTGTACATTAGAAAAATACAAAAGTATCAAAAGTATCAAAACATTCTCATAATACAAGACAAATTCTTGTGGAGGACCCGCACCAAAAACCTCCCACGTGGGTCCTGGGTGGGCTGCAGGACTTCTGACTGCAGACCTCACTCTAGGCCACACCATACGGGTTTTTCTTCAGAGGTAGATAGTAATGGTTTCGTGTAAAACCAAGATAAGGCACCGTAGTGCAACTATTTACATAGAAAGTTTTTTTGGGCTGGCACAGTCCACAGCCACGCAGTCCATCAAATAAAGAACACATATTTACATTTCAAGTATTCACGTATACTTTAACTTTCACTTTACCCAACTGGGGTATTCTATGCAAACATCATCACATTTAGCACATTACGTAAACATTTTCATACTTATCAATAAAGTGCAAAATTTTCAACTTCCTCAATTTTTCAAACTTTATACAATGGCAGTAAACCCTGTCTGGGTCCTACTGGCTTTCTTCTTTCTTGCAAATTACAGCGACGTCTTCCACTCCTGGGGCTGGAACGACGCTGTGTTCTCTTGAACGCATTACAAATAAGTCATGGCCTTCAATCAGTGTTTGCGTGTACACAGATCTTGTGCGAACCACTAGGGGCACAACGGGTGTCTCAGGCAAGTATAAACTTTCCATTGCAAATGCAGGCTTGGGCTGCGATCTAACTGTGGTCGCACCATCCGGCTGCGATGCAGAATGAGTCGCAGGGTACAAGGCAGAATTCTTTGCAGTTTGCGGTGCAGAAGCGGTCGCAGGTTGCGTTGCGGGTGCACGGCCTAGTGCGGACACCAACGATGACGCTGCTGGGGCTTGCGATGCGGGAGGCGTTGCTGAAGGTGACGTACCTCTAGAGGAGGATGCCGGGGGCGATGCGGTGCACGGCCTGGTGCTCTAGGGGCCCGAGACTTAGACGCTGCGGCAGAGTGGTTACTGGCGTCGTGGACGGGGTCACTGATAATGGTAACGTTGAGGGCATACCACCCTTTAAATCCCCAATGCCGTGTATAACTAACAAGGTCCCCGTTCACGAGATCTCTTCCCGGGTGACCAATGGGCAAATGTGACTCCACGTCTCGGCGGCTAACAAACACCCCTTGATACAAGCCCGGCTCGTGTATGAACCCCCAGCCTTGGCGGGTTTTAAAATTACTCACGCATCCCTGGCGCCGCGGCTCCTTCAGCGTGCTCTTGTCATTTCTGACACTTTCTTTGTCTGCCAGGAACTTCTCATGACTCCACTGACGGGACTGTTGCTCCTCTTTCTCTTTCTGTTGGCGTCGCTGCTCTTGTTCACGACGTTGCCATTCACTTTCCCACTGGACGGCATAGGTCACATCATCCAGGTACTGCATTGCATCCCAATCAATTTCCGGTAAGGATGGCTGGGACCCCTCCGGTGTCCCTACCGGGGAACTGTAGTCGGCTGTGGCCTCCGGGCCAGGCTGGTATACCGGTTCCTCTTCCGTCACATCATCGGTGGAGGTGGGCTCAGCTTTCTCACTGCTGGCCTCCGGTTTCTCTTCAGCCGCTGGCGGTGGTGGCACAGTGGACACAGGTAACTGCATCGTTCCTGGGGGGCGAAGCATAACGTCCCACAGCAGCCGCTGTTTCCGGGCACGCCATTGCTTCACAGCCTCGTCCATATCTTCACGGTGCTGAATCATATCTTTGATCACCGCGCTTACTTCTTCCAACTCCAGCATTAGCTGGTCAGTCGTCCGACCCGGGGACAGCTCCGGTACGGGCATCGGCTTTTCAGGGGAGCGGGGCCCGCGCGCCATTGCTCTTCCGCACTGCGTCTCCAGACCTTCTGCCATCTCTTTCCAGGCCAGACTGTAGTTCCCATCAGGAACAATCTGGTCTCTTCCGTGGAGGCGGGATTTGCGTCTCCTCCTCTTTGCATAGAAAATGAAGAGGAGGCGGATTTCCTTAGCGGTGGGGCAGGATCGCACATTATAGTAGCATTTTGAGAGGGCGGCCATAACTTTCGCGCCACAGGGGGGTACACGCCCACGAATGCATGCCCACCTTCTTCACCAGCGCCTCAGGGCGCCAACTTGGCGGTAAAATGGCGGTATTTGGCGCCAAAAGTGACAAACAGTCTTTTTCCACCAAACAATTCAATATAGGCACACAGGACTCACAATTGCAAGTTTCGCATCCTGTTCGTGACGCCAAGTTAGATGACTCGCACCACGTGTGTGGATACCAGGGCTATGGGGTACTCGGAGCCGAGCCCATTGATTTCTATGGGAGATGTCACTGGCAGCGGGACTCGGTCCGTGGCCCTGGCAGTCATGCAATGGGGGATATTTACAGGGGATTATAAGGATAGGTAGTTCGTGACGCCACCTGTGGTATCTGATCAATTGGACCAGCGCTGCTATAAGGATCTTCACAGGGGATGTTATGGGGCAGCTGGGTGGTAGGTCTCCCACAGGTGAGACGGGTCCCTGGAAGTCTATGGTGATGATGCAGGGTGTAGTTAAGAATTCAGTCACACACAATGCAGCTTCTTTTCATACCTTTACTGGTAGATGGTTCAAGAAGATCCCGGGAAGCTGGTCGGGGTGAAGAATGCACACTCGGGTAACCGCTGAGCAGGTTAGAGGCCTCCTTTACTTCAAATGTATTTGAGTCCAAACTTGCCTGAAGTGAAGTTAACTCTGCAATCTCCAGCTTTCTCAATAGCTGCCAAGCCCGGCTGACATTGTGGTGGAGCCTTCTATGTCTCTGATTCTCAGATGTTGAGAGAACTAAGTCGTTAGGGGTGATCAGGCCTTGCCCGTCTTGTTCTCCCTGACTCCGTTTACGTATCAGCACTTAGGGCTGCTCTCTGCGACCTGTAGTCCAGATAGCCTCCGGGTATCTTGTTACTATGCTTGAAACACTAGCAACGCTTCGGACCCCGGTGTCCGGTGATTTAGTGCAGGTAGTCCAATACCTGATGCACTGCTCTCTGTCTTCTCCACTATGCCCTTCGCCCTGCTTCCCGCTCTTAACATAAGCACTTGTAGCTTTCGATGGCGAGGTCAGCTTTCTCTAGAGCTCGCTGAGCAGCCCTCAGTATCCTCCAAGTCCAGACTGGACTGACACTGAACTGATCTGTCCGAAGACAGGAACAGAATCCACTACTCTCCCTCCTAGGTTGACTGACTCTCTCCTCTCCCTCCAGCTACGTGTCACTCCCTTTTATACCCCTGATGGGTGTGTCTAAAAGTGTGAGTGAAGTGAATGGATATCAAGCGTTGCGGTTACCTTCCTGTGCATTCTCCTGGATTTTATGTGTGCCTGACATAGCTGGGCCACACATAAGCTTCACTTCCCATCCTTCTTACTAGCTCCACCCACCCATTCACTCTTTGCTACCAGCCTGGGATGAGATCATCCTCCGTAGTGTACGTCCAGGGTGCCCGGCAGCTATAGTCTGCGTTGGGTGCAGGTGTTAGAGTCCTGGGTGGTGCTCCCTCCTTACCTGAGAGAGGAGTATCACACCTCTGGATGAGGTGCAATACATCTGTGGCGACTGAACCCTCAGGGGTGCCACACAGGCGCTGGACCTCTCTGACCTTTCCCGGCTCCTGCGCACTGCAGTACTCTGCTCTGCCCTCAACAGGGTAGATCAGCACGCCTGCGCTGCAGCCGCAACAGAAGCAAGGAAGAGGATGTCATCGCATGAAGATGGGAGATGCTGGACCCTGACCTGCGACACACATCGGACCGGACTGCCCCTGGGTAAGTATAATCTAACTTGTTTTTCTTATCTTTCAGGTCACATCGGGGGCTTATCTACAGCATTACAGAATGCTGTAGATAAGCCCTTAAAGGGGGTGGCCGCAACTTATATACGAAAAATTAGGTCACAGGTTCCCTTTAAAAAATATAGTGGACAGGAACAGGAGCAAGCGACGCGTTTTGCACGGTTGTTCTTCGTCAAGCTACATAAAGAACAACCATGTTTGAAGCACGTTGCTTGCTCCTGTTGCTGTCCACTATATTTTTAAATTGTTTTTTGATTGAATAAAGATTACTCTGAAAATATAACCGGAAGCTGGAACATTTCTTCTTTTTCCTGCAGAAATGTTTCATGTCCCATCCCATATCAGGCAGGAATTTCCACTTTGTGGGCATGGATACAAAAACCTGCCGGGTTGTGCTTGAATTGCCGGGATTGTTTCTGAAAATGCTAGAAGATTCCAGCCAATGCTGACAATTATGTAAGGCAATGTGCACACAGAGTCATTTTGCAGAGTTTTCTGAGAAGAAACTCAAACTTTTTAAGGAATTTTGCAATTTCTGAGGAGGATTTGGAAAGTTTTTACTTAGTGTCCGCTCAATCTCGGCTGAAAAAAACTGCTCAAAAAACATTGCGTGCAAAATCTAATTGACTCTCTATGAAAAAGGAAAATGTCTACCAGAAAAAAAGACAAAGTAAACCCTCATAAGTTCAGCAAACTAGATTTCCCATAGACATGAATAGGACGTGTTTTACAAGAGTTTTTGAAGCAGTTTTTTAAGTGGATTTAGGAGAGGATCTGCCCCAGAAAAACTCCTCAAGATTTTCCATGTGAACGCCTGATTGTCAGTGTACGCCACCTTTTTGGGGGCTATCTTGCTGTTGCTCCTCCATTCTACCTGTCGTCACTATTAGGCCGGGATCACACTTGCGAGAAACTCGCACGAGTTTCGCACCTCAATACCCGGCACTGCCGCCGGCACTCGGGACCGGAGTGTGCGGCTGCATGTATTTCTATGCAGCTGAACGCTCCGGTCTGAGTGCCGGCGGCAGTGCCGGGTATTGAGGTGCGAAACTCATGCAAGTTTCTTGCAAGTGTGACCCCGGCCTTAAACACACCAAAGCAGGTGAAGTCGATTCACCATTGCTTCTGCTTTCTAAGATGGTGTTCACACGTTGTATATTTTTTATACAACCTCAACCTTCTTGCATGATGTTTTTTCAAATTGATGCAAACAGAGCTTTTTTTTTTAAATTATTATTATTCAGTTCCGACGAAAAACTGCAGCGTGTGAACACAGCCATACTGGACACATGGCTATCCCTGGAGTGTCATTAATCTGGGGCTTTGCTGCCCTTATTTCTTTGAGCGGTATATATTCTGTATTGTGTCATCTTGCATCTGTGAGATGTATATGACCATAGAGCGGTGAAAAAGAAAAACTAGTTCAGTTTCTTTTGTGCCTTTCCACATCATTGCTCCATCCCACGTCAGGGCCCACACCTTAATGGTTTCCCATCCATGCAGCAATGCAGGGAGGGGTTTCTATTTAAGACAGACAAAGAGAGGCAAACTGCAGAACCAAGCCAGATCCTGGAGAAGACATGAAGGGGAAAGGAGTGATAATCGCTGGCCTCCTCCTACTGAGCTGCTGCCATATAGGTACAGTAACCTGCTTGGTATGGCTGGAGGCATCTGCAGAGATGTAGACCTGGCCTATGTGGTGGATGCATCATGTGCATAGAATATATTATTTATATTATGCTATATATTTAGCATTTATGTTATGAAGTGTTCTCTTTATATGGAAGCCAGTGACGCTCTTTACCAAAAATAATCCATAATATTAGCTGGTAGAAAAAGCTGCAGTTTGTCAAAAATGATAAAAATTGTGTGTATTTACTGTATATAAATTATATAGAATACTTTTTTTTTTTTTTTTTTTTGTGTCTGGATAAGTTTGCCAGTAAATGCAGCCATATACTGCGACACGCCAGCCTGTGTGAAGAGTGGTGGGTTTCATGAGATCTTTTTCTTTCTGCTGGTGGTTCTATCTTCAATTCATTTTTAGATCCATGAATAAATAACCGTTCTGCTAATGGCTGACTGTATAAAAATAGCTAAGGGAAAAAAATCTGGCACGCTGTGCTGCGGCTAGATAAGTGGCGATACATGTATGCCCCTCCGCATTCATGGCTCTTTGCATGACTCTGCCTCCGTCTGACCAATGAGTCTGAGATCCTAGCCATTTCTCTTCATTGCATCACAAAACCTGGTTTGGCTTTCTATTTTAGGTATATTCAACTGGCCTTTTTTGTAATCTTATGGAGCAACCTACATGTATTTGTATATGCACATCTTGGAGTTTCTCCAAATTTTCTTATACTAGCCACTCACATGGTGCTGTGAATAGATATATGTATTACCGTATATACTCATGTATAAGCCGAGACCCCTAATTCTGCCACAAAAACTAGGAAAACTTATTGACTCATGTATAAGCCGAGGGTGGTGCTGCAGAAGGGTTAATGGTGGTCTATCAAGATGCTCCATAGATAAATACCCCCAATAAAATGCACATACATATTAGTCCATAAGAAAAACCTCCAACAGAGGTACACTCCATCAACACACTGCCTTTACAAATAACAAAAGGCACTAGAGTGTTTAATAAAAAGTTTTACTTAGAAATATATTCATAAAAAGGATGCCACTATCCACAGTGACATGGCAAAACTACTGCAAAAAGAGTATATACATTGAGTGAGTAATCCTTGTATAAAAAATCATAAATGTGTGGATTAGTAAAAAAAAAAACACATATCAGAATAAATTTGCATAATCAACACAATAGAAATTATGTATTGTATTTTTGACTGAAATATTCATACATCAAATACAAGGATAACTAACTCAATCCATTCAGCATTAATAATAATAATCCTCACTCAGATTCCACCAAGTAAATAGATAAACATATCATGAGTGTATGTGTGTATGTATGTATGTATGTATGTATATATATATATATATAATTACTATAGCTGAAGTGCTCACTGTGCATCAAAGATAATAACGGAGGTAATGTATGCATTTATGGCCTCGATGACCTTTTATCAGGCCCCCCGGGCAGATTCTCAGGGGCCACATTCTTGGGCGGGGAGCTGTATTTTGATTGCTACCAGCTCCTTCATTTCTTCTTGCTCTGTGAGCGCACACACACACTTCACTACTGAACACTGAAGGTCATGCAGTGAAAGATTACGCCCTGACACCAGCGCCAGAGTCAGGATGTACTTTGTGGGCTGAGTTTCACGGCCCCTGAAGGATGGTATAAATATCCAAATGGCCCTTGGCAGAAGAAAGCTTCCCCACCCCTGCCTTAGTGAATAGCAGAGAGGCGCCATGTCACCGACCCAACACATGTTTCGAATGCTCTTCTTCCAGGGGACGCCCCCATATATTGCTGCAATAAAAAAAAAAATACTCTCCTCTCGTCGCTGGGGGCCAAGTGCCGGTGTCCTGAGCAGGCGGGGACACTGGCACGCTAAGCGAGAGGGGACTTTCAGCCTTAAAAAAAAAAATGGGCTGAAAATCTTGGCTTATACGCGAGTACATACGGTAACTTTTTTTACTTTTTAATCAATACTCTATTTAAGCACAGCATTTCTCTAGTCACCTTCCACGACAGCAATATTGGAGGATGTTCCCTGCTCTAATAGACAGGAAACACAAGAGGTTAAATATCCTCCCCTTCCTGCAACCACCAGTGTTTTTTCCTGTCCCCTATGTGGCAATAAAGGTCCTGGATAGTGCTGCCGTGGCCGGCAACTGGGAGCACTTTAAAGATGGTCACTTTATGCGGGCACCCGAAGTCGGGGACTCCGCTCTCCTCCTGTATGGACTGCTCCCGTCTCCATATTATATGGCACTCGGGACCCTTCTTTCCCGCGCCTCCTCAGGAGTAAAGCGGGGCGGTGATGTGCAGCTGGAGTACCCTGGTAGCTCCGTGGCATCCCCCCCTCTCCCCATGCAGCTGTACCAGGGCCACACGCGCTCACTGGAAGTGACGCCAGCCGAACTTCCGGTGCTCTTTCTAATGCATTCCATGTTGGAACGCATGCGCAGGGTCGCGCACGTGCATCGGCAGTGATGCTAGCCCAAACTTCCGGTGCACTGCCTAATGCGTTCCATGCTGGAACGCACACGCGGCCTGGGATTGCCGGGACCGCAGGGGGAACAGCTGCACTGGATTGGGAACATTTACCTCACAATTCCCACCTGTGGACCCGGGGGAGGAGCACAAAACACGCTGAAGAACGCGGTTATTTAAATCTTGGTTGCGTCCAGGTAAGGCCATTATCTGGTCAGGTGACTGTGACAGATTGACCATGGACGGCGACAAACCCGTACTGCCTGGATCTGCAGAGCCCAGTGTTCACCCTACTACTGTAAGTAGTGGTGTAGGTCCCCTTGCTGTCAGGGTTAAATTATGGGTAACTTAGTATACCTTTCTCTCTCTCTCTTTTAGGGAGACAAGGTCGCTGACCTCTAAAAAAAGATAGAGTGCCCAGCCGCAAGTGTGTGTGTGTGTGTGTGTGGTTCCAGACTTCCCTTGGCATATAGAAAGAAGCTGTCAGCCCTAAAGGGTTGATATATTATGTGCTGAGCATCCCTCCCTACTGGACAGCATTAAGACCCTCATCAAACAGGAGGTCCAGTCCTCCATGGTGACATTCTCCCAGATCCCAGTACCGCAGCCCCCTCCTCCTAAAAAGAGAAAAACTGCACTGGTGCAATCTGACTCGGGTGAAATTGATACCTCCAATTCGGAGGACATTTGGGAAAATGAGGGTTCCAGTTCCACCCCGAAGTCTGATAAAAAATATTACTTCTCTTCCGAAGGCATGGGAGAGTTGGTTAGTATGGTGAGGGGCACCATGGGGATGGAAGAGGAGGAAGTGGAATACTCTATACAAGATGAGATGTTCGGATGGCTGAAGCCTAAAGACCAGAAAGGATTTCCCATTCATGAAAATATCCAAAACCTTGTCATGCAAGAATGGACCCTCCCTGAGAAAGGACTGTGTCCTCTCAGAATTGAAAAATCATTTCCCCTTAGACAGGGATTGCTCTTTATGGGAAACCCCCAAGGTGGATGTACAGGTGTCCAGAGTGGCTAAGAGAATGGCTTATCCTTTTGAAGATTCATCCCAGCTTAAAGATACCATGGATTGGAAAATTGAAAGCTTGCTAAGGAAGTTCTGCGACACCTCAAATTTGCTTAAAGCCAATGTGGCATCAACGTGTGTAGCCAGGTCCCTATTCCGCTGGCTGCGTACATTGGAGGATCACTTGACTCGGGGAACTTCTAGGGAGGAGATTCTTGCCTCTCTTCCCCTGCTACAGAAAGCAGCAGGTTTCCTTGCTGATGCTTCGCGGAGTCCGTCCGGGTAGCAGTAAAGTCTGCGTTTCTCTTCAACTCAGCCAGGAGAACACTGTGGATGAAGTCTTGGGGAGGGGACTTTACTTCAAAAACAAAGTTTTGTGCTATTCCCTTTAAGGGACATTATATATTTGGCCCAGCCTTGGACGAAATCCTAGAGAAGGCTATGGATCTAAAGAAATCACTTCCAGAGCAGAAAAACTCTAGGAAACGTGTGTGTGTGTTGTTTTTTTTTTTTTTTTTTTTTTTTTTTTTTTTTTTTTCGTCCCCCCCCCACCACAAACAGTCCTCCCAGAGGGAATTCAAAGGGAAGGGCAAAACAGACCAGTGGAGTTATCCAAAAGGTGGTGAGGGCAGAACATTCTGCCCCCCCCCCACCAGCATAGAACCCCAGACAAACAATGACTGTTCTCCGGTCGAGGGCCGACTCTCGAATTTCCTAGCCCAGTGGAAAGCCATCTCCTCAAATCAATGGGTTCTCCATACTATTCATGACGGACTGAGACTAGAATTCATGAGGATTACCTCCTTGCAGGCGCACCTCCAAGAATCCTTGCTGATAGATCTGCAGGGGCTACTTCAAGCAAGAGTGATCTCCCAAGTGCCACAACAGGAGATGGGCAAAGGTCACTACTCTCGCCTGTTCATAATAGTGAATCCCTCAGGGAAGCACAGGGTTATCATAAATCTAAAACCCTTGAATCAAGGAGTCAAGTACAGGCGATTCAAGATTAATTTTATGATTTAATTGCCTTAAGGGCGCACTAGATAATTACAGAAATATACAGTAAGCTATACAACGGAATTACAATGGATTTGCAGTCTGAGTAAAATACAACAATAATGGTACAAGGCTTAGAGGTATTAGCTAGAGGTCAATATTACCAGGTTGTAGGGACATGTGGAGGCAGGGAGCTCTGCGATCCACAGGTAAAAGTCTTAGTTGCTGGATAGTCCCCCGAAAACGTGTGCCGCTGCTCCCTTGGCAGATATGTCCCTTTGGTCCTTAGTCCTCCATTGTCTTGCTGCTGTGAGAATGGATCTAGTCTGCCCTTAGCTCACAGTTCTTAAACCTGCTAGGTCCCTCCCCTCGGTGTCCGAGGGTGGGCTGACAATCTCCACCCTTAGCCCCCTGCAGAATTTATTCCCAATACCTAATAAAGGGGTTAACTTTCTCCAGGACGATCGGATCAGGACACGAGAGGTACCAGCGGATGCAGTATGTTTTGCCTGTCGCATGGATATCAAACCTGGCCTGATTGGGTCATTGTGGATGGCCAATCTCTATATCTCAGCCCCCCAAGCCATCACCGACTCAGGAGTTGCACTATCAAATGCCTAAGGTCCGCAGGGTCACACAGATATTTTTATGAGAATGTACCTACAAAGATGTGCTCATAATTCATAATCCTAGAACAGAGCCTTCGTGTCTGGGATATAAATAGATGTGTTTTCATGGTCTGGCTGAAAGGTATAGTCTAATTGAAGTCCCCAGGCATCTCATTACCATGCTAACAAACCTTACTATTCACCATGCTGGCTTGGCTCTGTTTTGGGTCTTAACTTGTTACCATACTAAAGACCTTGCAATTCAAACATGGGCCTGAATCACTTAGCATACTAAAGCCCTTTTGATTCACAGTGGACATCAAACCCTGTCGTATTGAATATGCTAACAGGCCCTGTGCAGTTAGCAGCCTGTGGCTCTGTGCACAGACAAAATGGAGGCTGGTATAGGCCCTAACCAAGATGGCGGCGTCCCTACCTCACAGCATGCATCCATGCAGTCTCCTGGGCTCAAGCACATACTCGGATCCTTCAAACTCGTGTACATCTGTGTTCAAAGAAGTATAAAAACACGCTGACCAAGAGAATTCCCCTCCCTGGTCATGTGAAGGCCCAGGGATGGATCGTGGGGCGTAGACGCCCTCTCCCACTCCTGGAAACTCAATCTGGCTTGCGCCTTCCCTCCGGTTCTGATACTACCAAGGACACTGCAGAAAATACGATCAGAGCAAGTCACCACACTCCTGAGTGCTTCCATGTGGCCAGGAAGAAGTTGGTATGGTGCTTTAGTGAACATGGCCCAAGAAGGCCCGATGCTTCCTCCCCAGAAGGCCGACCTCCTTCACCAGGGTCCCCTACTACACCCAGACCTGCGTAGGTTGAACCTTGCGGCCTGGTTACTGAAGCCAAAATATAATACAGGGATACAAACTACAGAGGAGTAGGAAAACGGTGACTAATGCCATCTACGGGAAAGTTTGGAAAAAAATTTCATCCTGGTGTTTCCCAAATTCTCCAGATCCCTTCCATCCTAACATTACACAGATCTTAGATCTAGGGCTCACACCTAGTACACTAAAGGTACAGGTGCCAGCTCTTAGTTCATTTTTTGATCCAGATTTAGCTGGACATCGCTGGGTGAAACGCTTCATGACCTCAGCGATGAGGATTCGTCCTAGACTTCGTAGTCAAGTTCCCCCTGGGACTTGAATATAGTTCTTGAAGGATTAACCAAAGAGCCATTTGAACCCCTACATCCTTGACTTTAAAGAACCTAACGCTGAAAACTGTGTATTTAGTAGCAATTACTACCCCGAGGCGTGTGGGAGAATTACAGGCCCTATCGGTACAGGAGCCCTATTTAACTATCACGGCAGATAGCATTATCTTGCAATTAGACCCCTCCTTTATGCCTAAAGTGGTCTCGGACTTCCATAAAGATCAGGATGTTGTACTACCTTTCTTCTGCGCAAATCCTTCCAATGAGAAGGAAGAAGTTTTTCACACCCTTGATGTCCGTAGGGTGGTTCTCTATTACCTCCATCAGACTGAGAATTGGAGGATTGACCATAATTTGTTCATTCAAATTTCCGAAAGGAATAAAGGCAAGAAGGCGGCAAAAAAATACAATTGCTAATAGAGGAATAATAATAATTATTTTTAGATAGTGCTAACATATTCTGCTGCGCTTTACAGTTTACACACATTATCATCGCTGTCCCCGATGGGGCTCACAATCTAGATTCACTATCAGTATGTTTTTGGAGTGTGGGAGGAAACCAGAGAACCCAGAGGAAACCCACGCAAACACGGGGAGAACATACAAACTCCTTGCAGCAGATGTTGTCCTTGGTGGGACTCGAACCAGGACTCCAGTGCTGCAGGGCTGCAGTGCTATCCACTGAGCCACCGTGCTGCTATCGGCCTGGCATATTCATCACAGAATATTTCACCTCCGACATCTCTGAAAGCCCATTCTACTCGTGCAGTATCAACATCATGGGCAAATAGAGGGGATGCATCCTCCGAGCAGATATGCAGAGCCGCCACCTGGTCATCTGTCCATACATTCACCAGACACTATAGACTAAATTTCAATAGGGATTCAACATTTGGCAGACGAATTCTGCAGGCTGTCCCTTACTAAAAAATTAGTTGTTGGTATTACGCTGATATTGCTGTCATCTAAGGTGACTAGAGAAAATAGAATTTGTCTTGCCAGTAATTCGGTTTCTAGGAACCTTCCACGACAGCACTAATTTCCCTCCCTATGATGTTCTTATTGGATGATTCCTGCACTTTGGTGGTAACTACACATGCTACGGTGTACAGAAAAAAACATTGGTGGTTGCAGGGATGGGTATTTAACCTCTTTTGCATTTCCTGTCCCCTATTATGGCGGGGAGACATCCTCCGACTTTGCTGTTGTGGAAGGTTCCTAGAATTAGTCTTACCGGTAATTCGGTTTCTATTTTACTTGGCTTTGTAAGCATTTGCATATGTGCATTTTTTTTTTTTTTTTTTTTTTTTTTTTGTCTTTCCTAGCTCTCTATACTGGTTATCAACATGATGCTGTGATTAGGTATATGTACTACCTTTTTTCATATTAATCATTGATCTGTTCAAGCATATAATTTTCTTGGCTTTGTATTGGACACCATTGATTCTTTCACTTTTGTTTAGAGCCTAATATCAAAATATTCTTTGCTGTGTGGGTCAGCCATTGTCAAACCATGGGCATGACAAACATTTTCCATTGTTTGTTTTTATTCTGTTTGTGCTGTTTTTTTCTTATCACATGTGAATGTTTGACAAAGCATTGATATCTTTTATTGAATCACTTGGGTGTTCCCAATTCCTTTAGGCATGCTGCTTTTTTTTTTTTTTTTTTTTTTTTTTTTTCCTTACATGTAGTGACCTCCATCACCTCCCTCCCTATAAAGCATCCCTATGGTGTCAATATGTCTAGTGCAGTTGATGGCTCCATGCTGTGGAACTAGGGGTTAATGTTTCAAGTAGGAGGGTAGTGGATCAGTCATACTGGAGGTGACATCATCTAATGTGGGGGTTGTCTCATAAACTTGTCATGTGGATAGGTGATAAGTGTGACCCTTGGTACATTGCCGCCGCCTCTCAATCCTCTTGATTGATGGTAGAGGGTCCCATTTGTGAGTACATTGTTGGTGAGCATGTGTGGACACTACTTCATTATCTTTCTGTAGGAGGTAATAGTGTTGTGGTTGCACGCACTTGCAGTGATACTCCATTCACTATTGCTTCTGGAGCCTAAATTTTGGGCTTGATGGGGAGAAGGGAAGTCTTAGTAGTCGAAACCACCAGCAATCATACTTCGATCATGTGAATAGGTGTTAAATGTTGCTTTTGTGAACATTAAGTCTATTTCTGGAACTCCTCTGCTGAAAAACCCTGAAGTGTGGTCCATCATAAAATATTTTCACCAGATCAGGGTAAGAACCTCATAGGAGGTGCAAAAATTAAAGATGTGTCTGACAGGATATCAGGAGTGACTCTTCAGATCTACAGATGACAAAAAATCTAAATAATAAAAATATTGGAGAAGGAGAAACCAATCACAAACTAAAATGTTTCTATACAAATGCACAAAGCATGGGCAATAAACAAGTAGAATCAATATACCTAATTTGGACATGTCCGTGCACAATGAACTATGGCAGTACTGTGCACATTAGTCCTCTATTGGGACATCACTGTGCACACTATCCCTGTACTATGGCAGTACTGTGCACATTATACCTCTACTTTGACATCATACTATTTTTACATCAGTATGCACTGTGTATTGTGACAGTCTGCAGTTACTCTATAATCCACGTGGTCAGCCCTCTGGCCTTAAAGTGCCGGAAATGTTTACACATCAATGCATGACAGATGGTCAATGCGCCAAAAAATTCCCAAAGGAATTTAATGGAGACAAACCCCAATGTTGATGGTGACCCACAGTACCGTCGACCCAATACTGTGAAAACCAGACGAGGAGCGTGAGAAATTGACAATAGATGGGTAGTTCCATACAACCCCTATTTATTACGCAAGTACAATTGCCACATCAATGTTGAGATGTGCTTCAATAAAGTGTTAAATATATTTTCAAATATGTATACAAATGACATGACTGTGCCAATATCAAGCTTGATACATTAAACTGGAATGAACTAGCCATGTACCTAGGTATATAAGTGCCCCTGAGGGCATGTGGAGAATCAGAAAAAAATTAAATGCATGATGCTTCACATACCATTAAAAGGCTTGCTGTTCACCTTGAAACCATGCAGCAAGTGTTTTTCGAAGATGGGAATGTGGATATGGTTATTTGGGACTCAAAAGCCTCTACTCTGCAGGCTTCTTTTGAGCTAAACAGAGTTGACGCTTCTGCCCGTCAGTATTTGTACAGTGAAATCCCTGAACACTATATCTGGGATAGAAAAGCTTAGCTTACGCTCAGGAACATTGAGGGATAGCTTTACCGTTCATTTCCTTTAGGAATAGGGGTATTGGATAGCTCTACCCAAACAATTACAGAGCTTTTCCATACACAAGGTAGGAGAGGTACACCAGGTATTTGTTTGCTGTTAGTCTGCTGCATGGTTACCCCCCCCATTGCGTGGTTCGTAATCGCAGCGTGCGCCCGAAGGACGCGCAATCACTCATTTCCTTCTATGACAGAATCGCTGACTGGGTGGATCAGGGAAATGCTGTAGATATAGTATATCTTGACTTCAGCAAGCATTTGACAAAGAATCTCACACCATTCTTATTGAAAAAATGACTAAGTATGGAATGGACAAGGCAACTGTTAGGTGGATTCATAACTGGCTTAGTGATTGGACCCAAAGAGTGGTCGTAAATGGCTGCACATCCAGTTGGAAGAATGTCTCAAATGGGGTACCACAGGGCTCTGTCCTGGGCCCTGTATTGTTCAACATCTTTATCAATGATTTAGATGAAGGAATTGAGGGTAAACTTATTAAATTTGCTGATGACACAAAGCTAGGAGGGGTAGCTAATACTAGAGAAGAGAGAGGATTAAAAAAAGATATAAATAAACTGGAGCAGTGGGCAGCAACTAAGGCCTCTTTCACACTTCAGTCGTGTGACGTCCGCCCAAGTGTGAAAATGGCGGATCCGTCAGAAAAGTGTAAAAACGGATCAGTTTTCTGACGGATCCGCCAAGAAGTGTTCACCTGGAAACTATGAAATTTTCATTCCGGAAAATGTAAGTTTGCAAGTCCGGACCGAGGAGAGAGAGAGAGAAAACAGTTTTGTCAGCATTTTCAATGTTCTTTTGAAGCGACGGATCCACTGGCGGATTCCGTCAAAGACGGATGCCAGCGGATCCGCCGCCCATAGGCGGCCATTATACAAAGTGGCGGATCCGCCATTTTGGCGGACCAAAAAAAAAACGTTGCATTGGACGTTTTTGTGAAACGACAGACGCCAATTTTTTGGCGGATCCGTCAAAAAACTGACCTAACGGACGACCATCCGTCACTAATGCAAGTCTATGTGAAAAAAAACGGATCCGCCAAAAAAAAATGGCGGATCCGTTTTTTTTCGCATTTTGACGGATTTTGACTGACATCGCACGACTGAAGTGTGAAAGAGGCCTAACAGAATGGTTTTTAACAAGGAAAAATGCAAAGTACTACATCTGGGCAATAAAAATGAATTAAGCATATACAGAATGGGAGGAATAGGGCTAAGCAACAGCACATGTGAAAGACTTGGGTATACTAATAGATTACAGACTGAACATGAGTCAACGGTGTGATGCAGCAGCAAAAAGGCAAATACAATTCTGGGATGTATTAACAGAAGCATACAGTCTAGATCACGTGAGGTCATTATTGCCCTCTACTCCTCTTTGGTCAGACCTCATCTGGAATACTGTGTCCAGTTTTGGGCACCACTTTTTAAAAAAGACCTCAACAAACTGGAGTAAGTTCAGAGAAGAGCGACCAGAATGGTGACCGGTCTGCAAACCATATCCTATGAGGAACAGTTACAGGATTTGGAAATGTTTGGCTTGCAAAAAAGACTGAGAGGGGACTTAATGGCTGTCTACAAATATCTCAAGTGCTGTCACATTGTAGAAGGATCATCTTTATTCTCATTTGCACAAGGAAAGACTAGAAGCAATGGGATGAAACTGAATGGAAGGAGACACAGATTAGATATTATAAAAAACTTTTTGACAGTTAGGGTGATCAATGAGTGGAACAGGCTGCCAC
>JARQOD010000008.1:21487194-21510006 GCA_033576555.1 Oophaga sylvatica
CCTTGTTCTGTAGACTTGTATCCCCACTAACTAATGAAACTAGTACCTCCCCTCTTCCCCCAAAATGTAACCTATCTGATAATTTGCTCTGTCTTCCAAATTTTCAATAAAGTTGTTTTTTTTTTTTTTATGTAAATCTGGCCCTGAGTTTTCTTATTGTCAGGTTTCCACATCCCAAACCATCAACTATCGTACATTTATGACCAATCTTGACTCTTGGGCTGTTTCACTCTTCCAACATTCATGAACAGAGTATGGAACTTGATAACCGGCAAAGGTCTTCTGATCAAACTCATCAACTTCTTGAGTTTAAACCAAAGAAGGAAACATAATTATTAAATACCCTGCAGTAAGTAAATGGCATAGTGCATGAAAATGATATACGGTACTTGGTTAACGTGTGTTTTTTTTTGTTTTTTTTTTTATTTATTTAAAAAAAAAAAAAAGAAAGCCATCCTGCCTTTCATGGCGTCCGTAGTTGGGACAGTTCTAACTCTAATTTATAAAAAAAAAAAAACTTACCGGTTGCCAAGTGACATGCATGTAGATAAGGGCTGAGAGGGTGTCACGGGTGTGTCGCTGCGAAGATCGTCGCGATTGCACACCCTGACTTCTCACAGCTGAGTTTCTGGTGCTGGGTGTTTTTCGGCAGTGAGGGAGTTAATTCTTTCTCTCTCTGTGCTGGACTAGACCAGCCTCGCTCAGCTGCAATTAATGTTGTGGTAATTGGTTTCCTTCATATACCTGCCTGTCTGCTGGGGAAGTGTCGGTGAAGGCATTCATGCAGACCAGCAGAGCGGATCGTATTGAGAAGTCTAAAGCTAAGAGTACCTGTTGTGGTTTTCTCCTCTCCTCGCTTTATTATTTATCTCCTTACCTGTTGGTGTTCCCTCTGTAGTGATAGTTTTGTATGCAAGGTGGTCTTTTATTTTACCCCTTGTACTGTCTCGTTTGTCTTATACTGTGTGTGAAGGCAGTTACCTTCCTGTTCCCTGTGGTGGTAATCGGGGTCCTTCTCAGGACTAGATTACAGGTGTTAGGGATTCACCGGAGATAGGGTTACGCTGGCGGCCTGGACCTCTGTACCATCAACAGTACCTCCAGGTAGAGGGATTAGTCAGGACCCCAGCTTAGGGTCAGCATAGACCCCGGTCCTCCTGTATACAGAGACAGCGTGACATTTTCACCGGCCTCACTAAAGATTCTCCCCAGCCACCATGGATCCAGTAGCCAGTCTAGCTCAGCAGTTGCAGAGTTTGTCCATGGAGCTGAGGGACGTTAAGTCCAAGGTTTTGTATCCCCTGGAGCAAGCCAGACCTGAACCTAAAGTAGCTCTCCCGGACAGGTTCACTGGAGGGCGGGACAAATTTTTTGCTTTCCGGGAGGCATGTAAATTGTACTTTCGGCTGCGACCTCGGTCATCTGGGAGTGAAGATCAAAGGGTGGTAATTGTCATCTCACTCCTACAAGGGGACCCCCAATCCTGGGCGTTCTCTCTCCCCCCGGGCTCCCCGGCTCTCCAGTCAGTGGATAGATTTTTCGCAGCTCTGGGTCTTGTATATGATGACCCGGATCGGGTCTCCCTTGCTGAAACTAAGTTACGTAAGATACAGCAGGGAGATCATCTGGCAGAGGAATTCTGTTCGGAGTTCCGTAGGTGGGCCACAGACACCCAGTGGAATGACCCGGCTCTTAGGAGCCAGTTTTGTCAAGGTTTATCTGACAAATTAAAAGATGTGTTGGCGCAGTATGACCCTCCCACGACACTGGAAGCCGCTATGGCCCTTGCTATTCGTATTGACAGACGTCTTCGGGAGAGGTGCGGGGTAACTTCGCCCCCTGTGATGACTCCACCTTCCTCAAGGGTCCCTTATACGGAGGTTCCCCTGGTCAGTCCAGAGGAGCCTATGCAATTAGGAGGGACATCATTCCGGGGGAGGGGATCGGTGGGGCGCCACAAAACAAGAAGTTGTTTCTTCTGTGGAAAAAAGGGACATTTTGTTAGGGGGTGTCCATCCCGTCCTTTGCAGAGTGAGAAGTCACCGGAAAACTATTGATCCCAGATTGTGTGGTGGACGGCAATCTGGGAGTAAGTATTTCGTCCCTAAGTTCGTCTCAGTTTCTCGTACCGGCGGAGGTGGTGGTGGGTGCGAGAACTGAGAGGATATCTGTTCTTCTGGATAGTGGGGTCGGGGCTAATCTGGTGGATGCTCGCTTTGCCCGGGTTCAAGGTATGCGATTGAGTGGCTTGGCTAAACCCATCCCCATATTCTTGATCGACGCCAGACCTCTCGGTCAGGGAAGTTTTGTGCAAGCAGTGCATAACATAGATCTTCAAGTGGGGGCGCTACATAAAGAACTGTTGTCTTGTTATGTGTTGGAGGGTCTTCCCACTCCTATAGTGCTGGGCCTGCCTTGGCTAACTAAGCATAACCCGGTTATTAATTGGCAATCCAGAGAGATAACCCAATGGAGCGATTTCTGTAATAAAAACTGCATGAATACGGTCATTGGTGCGGTCGCTCCTAGGGCCTTACCTCCATTTCTGGTGGACTTTGAGGATGTATTCTCGGAAAAAGGGTGTCAAGAACTACCTCCTCATCGCGAGTATGTGTATCGACCCGCCACCACAATTGTGGATTACCAGGGCAATGGGGTACTCAGAGCCGAGCCCATGGAAGTCTATGGGGTTTGTCACAGGTAGCGGTGGCTCGGTCTGTGGCCCTGGCGGTCTGGCGTATGTTGGGGGAATATTTACAGGGGATAGATATTTACAGTTCGTGACGCCACCTGTAGTTCTCTGGTAATTTGTACCAGCGCTGCTGTAGATCTCTGAGGGGATGGTGAGGCAGCTAGATGTCGGGTCCCCTACAGGTGGGACGCTTCCCTCAGGTCGATAGTTATGATGGGGTAGTGCAAGGATGCAATTGAATAACACAGTCTCACACATCAGCGTCTTTCCATACCTTTTTACTTGCAAGATGGTTATGCAGGTCCCAGGGAGGCTGATCCAATGGAGGATGTGTTTCAAGATAGCAGCTGGACAAGTTAGGGGCCTCCTTTACTTTCACAGAGATGAGTCCAACCAGCATGAAGCGTAGTTCCCTCAATAAACTCCAGCTTCTCCAAGCTGTACTGCCGGTCAGTGTTGTGGTCGGAGCCTTCCTGTGATGAAACTAGGTTCTTCTCTGCTTGGCCTAGCTCAAAGTTCCCATTCCACCTGACCCCAGTTACGTACTGACACTCCAGGGGCTGCTTGCTGTTACCTAAGGTTCAGTAAGCCTCTGGGTTTTCTACCACCATGCGTGAAGCTATAGTGGTGCTTCGGTCTCCAGTGACCGGTGACAACGTGCAGGACTTCTCCAATCCTATAGCACTCAGAATTCCTACCACTGTGCCTTTCGCCTTGTCCACGCTTGTAGCATAAGCATTTCTCACTTCAAAGGTTATAAAAGTCAATCTCTTTCTTAACTTCTTTCTTAAGCTTGTTGCCAGACTCTCAGTAATCTTCTAGGCAGGAGCACGTCTCTGAACCTTCACTGTCCTTGAGACAGGAGACTGAAGTATATCTGCAACTCACTTCTTTCTTCTTAATAAATGTCTCAGTCCGTCTATCAGTAGGGCACAGCTCTGACCAGGCTGAGGTGAACTGGCTCACCTTTACTGGACTCCACTTTCTGAACTGCACACAGACTGCACTTAGCTCTGCTGCTGACTCCTTCAAGTCACTAACTGAACACTCCCTGTGACTAGACTATATATATACCTGTGGGCGTGTCTAAGTGTGTGTTGAAATGAATGTTCATTGAGCATTAAACTGTTATCTCTCCACACATCCTCCAGGGTACTGCGTGTGCCTTCACACCAGGGCTACACATATGACTGTTCTGTTAACTTGCTCCCTGGGGCCAAGTTACCGAAATCTAGGTTGTATAACCTTTCTGGTCCTGAGAGACAGGCCATGAAGGATTATATTTCAGAGAGTCTGGCTAAGGGGTATATTAGACCTTCATCTTCCCCGGTGGCCACGGGGTTCTTCTTTGTGAAGAAAAAAGATGGAGGCCTACGCCCTTGCCTGGATTTCCATGAGCTTAATCGGATTACGGTCCGAGATCCGTATCCGCTCCCACTTATTCCCGATCTCTTCAATCAGATCGTGGGTGCCAAATGGTTCTCTAAGTTGGATCTCAGGGGGGCGTACAATCTGATTAGGATGAAGGAGGGGGATGAGTGGAAGACGGCGTTTAACACTCCAGAGGGGCATTATGAGAACCTTGTCATGCCATTTGGTCTGAGTTTTGCCCCGGCGGTGTTTCAACACTTTGTAAATGACATCTTTCGCCACCTAATGGGACAGTTTGTGGTCATATATCTGGATGATATCTTAATTTACTTGCCAGATCTTGTCTCATCAGGAGCATGTTAGGCAGGTGTTACAGATCTTGTGGGATAATAAACTGTACGCCAAATGGGAGAAGTGTGTGTTCGCCGTACAGGAACTTCAGTTTTTAGGGTTCCTGGTGTCAGCATCCGGTTTTCGTATGGACCCTGGGAAAGTGCGGGCAGTTCTTGAGTGGGATCTGCCAGAGGATCTTAAGGTATTACAACGTTTCCTGGGGTTTGCTAACTACTACTGGAAATTCATTGGTAATTTTTCGTCCATAGTTAAACCTCTCACAGACATGACTAAAAAAGGGACGGATTTTTCAAAGTGGTCTGACAAGGCTTGTCAAGCGTTTTCCTCTTTGAAAAAATGTTTTGCTTCAGCACTAGTGTTGAGCGATACGATACCGCAAGTATCGGGTATCGGCCGATATTAGCTGTATCGGACTTTCGATACTTAGTTTCGATATTTTCCATATATCGGATTTGTCACTGTCACTGTGAGTGTCCGTCGGTCGGGTCTGTCAGGAGTCAGCAGCACTTACCTGGCAGAAGAGCTCCGGTGGTCACGGCCTGGACTGGTTGATGGCCGCCATCATCTTTCCCCGGCGGTCACATGCAGTTTCTTGCGATAACTGCAGTGACTGCTGGGTAATCCCGGCCGTAAAGCAGTCAGTCCGATGACGTCACCGCCGGGGAAGGAGGTAATCAGCTGTGCTGCGCCGGGATGACAGCCTCTGCCTGTCATTCCGATGTAGCAGAGCTGGATCGCCGTGGGACAGTCGTTACTATGGACTGCGTCGGACAGGTGGTATACTGTTGGTTTTTTTTTTTTTTTTTCCTTTTTTTACAGGAGATCGATGGCGTCGCAGGAATGAGTATAATAAAATAAATGAAAACTGTGTTGTCTCTTTTATTTCATTAAAATACTTTTTTCTTGCTGTGTCTTTTTTATACATTTTAAAACTTTGGGATTAATAATGGATCGGTGTCTTATTGACGCCTCTCCATTATTAACCGGGCTTATTGTCACCGTGCAATCAACGGTGACATTAACCCCTTATTACCCCACTTGCCACCGCTACAGGGCAGTGGGAAGAGCCGGGTAAAGTGCCACAATTGGCACATCTTTTGATGCGCCAAATGTGGGGCTGCTGATGCCTGGTATTATCAGGCTGTTGAGGGCCAAAATCCATGGGCCTTGACAGTCTTTTAATACCAGGCCGCAGCAGTCTGCATTTTACTTGGCTGGTTAACAAAAATAGGGGGACCCCTACGCCGGTTTTTTTTTCGAGGGGATCCCCTATTTTTGTTAACCAGCCAAGCTAAGCAGACTGCTGTGGCCTGGTATTATCAGGCTGGCAAGGTCCATGGATATTGGATCCTTAGCAGCCTGAAAAACCAGGCCTCAGCAGTCTGCTTCATCTGGCTGGTTAAAAAAAATAGGGGGGGGACCCCACACCAAATTTTTTTTCGAGGGGATCCCCTATTTTTGTTAACCAGCCAAGATATGCAGACTGCTGTGGCCTGGTATTATCAGGCTGGCAAGCAGGGTCGGACTGAGGCACCGGGACACCGGAGAAACCTACGGTGGGCCCCAGCTCCTGTGTGGTGGGCCCTGATTTGAAAGGATATGTCGCGGGGCAGAGGGGGCAGTGGCCCCGGGGCCCGCGCTCTGAGGGGGCCCACCCGGAGCTACGATACAGTTACGTTCTGCGGCAGAGCAGGGAGAATCGCTCTCCCTGCTCTGCCGCCCGGAAGCTATGGGGCCTGAACAGGCGTTGGGGGGGCCCGGTGCCAGCAGTGGGCCCCCCACCCGTCATCGGAGGGTCAGCTGTATCGGCATCCAGCCGATAAAGCTGACCGCATAGAGAGAGAAGGAGCGGGCGCTCCTTCTCTCCCATAATCCCCCTCTCAGCGTATGACAGCGGGCGCAATAACATCACCTGCCGGCGCCCGCTGTCAGACGCTGAGAGGGAGAACAGTGAGCAGCACAGGAGCCGGGAGGTGAGTTTTTTTTTTTTTTTATTTTTTTAATGGGGGTGCAGTCGAGTCCTGGCTGGAGAAGTCGTCATGTCGGTGTGGGCCAGATGGAAAAGACATGAAAAGTGAACAATTCCATTAGAAAGAACATCAGCGGTAAGTCATTATCTGTACCTGTGCTGTAATCTATATGTTCTGTAGGACTGGTATTATTTAACACAGACCATATGGCGGTAATATCAATATTGGTCTTTTTATATATAGATTATTTTGGCCAACAGCGCGGTCATTTGCTGAGGTTCTCTGATGATGGGCCCACTCAGAAGTTTTGCCCCCACTAAACCAAAACCCTAGCTACGCCTATGGCTCTCTCTCTAGTCTTTCTTTCTCGCTCTCTGTTCTTTCCTTCTCGCTCTCTTTCTTTTTTCTCTGTTCTTTCTTTCTCTCTTTTCTTTCTTTCCTCTTTCTTTCTCTGTTTGTTCTTTCTCTCTCGCTGCTCTTTCTTTCTTTTCCTCAGTACCAGCCACTGTGCCCTCATTACCAGTCAGTTGATCAGCAGTGCTAAATGGTTACGCTTGGGGCGAGGATATGGGTGTGATTAGCTGTGAAATGGGTGTTGTCGGGGCGTGGCCTAAAATTTTCAGCGGCGCGCAACACGCGCCGCAGCCTTTAACCCTCTTTCCTGTCTTCCAAATTTGGGAGGTATGCTGTATGACCTCCCTACAACTTCTGGCCATGCTCCTGATGAGCGCGACGGATGGTCTCGTGAGGGATCTCCTCCCACACCTGGACTAAAGCATCCACCAACTCCTGGACAGTCTGTGGTGCAACGTGGCATGGCCTAAAATTTTCTGCAGCATGCACAGCGTGCCACAGCCTTTGTCCCTCTTTCCCTTATTCAAAGGTTGAGAAGTATGATGTTGGGCCGCAAGAATATATTTTCTCTGGTGGGCCCAAGGTACTCCAGTCCGACGCTGCTGGCAAGGTCCATGTATGTTGGCTCCTTAACAGCCTTAAATACCATGCCTCAGCAGCAGGGGCGTACATATAAATCATGGGGCCCCATAGCAAAAGTCTGAATGTTCCCCACCCCCCCAAAAAAAAAACCCAGAGGCATTGTAAATGTAAAGTGCCAGCACAGTGAAGGAAGTTGAGTTGCACAGAGACAGGGGTTTTGGGGGTACTCGCACCGATCACGTCGACTTCTATGGGGGATGTCACGAGTAGCACAGCTCGGTCCGTGACCTGGGCGATCACTGGAATGTGGGATATTTCCAGGGGATGATAGAATGTTTGTGTAGTTTGTCGTGACGCCACCTGTAGTACCTGGTCAGGGTGTCCAGCGCTGCTGTGCAGGTCCTCTGGAAGGGATGGTGTAGTGCAGGTAGGTGAAAAGTCTTCTACAGGTAACACGCTATCCTTCCAGGGCAGATAGATGTGAGATAGAGCAATGGTGCAAAGTGATGTAGCAGAGTGGACTATGCGACGTAGTAAGAAAGCAGGAAACACTTCAAGTTAAACGTTGCATAATAAAATTTTTAATAATAACATTACAAAAGTGCAAATAGCATTAGTGCCGAAGTTCGTGGAGACTTCTTAGGACTACCCCCACCGGGGTAACTTCACAGTGTCCTTTACTTGTGCTTGTGGAGGACCCGCTCCAAACCTCCAACTGTGGTCTTGGGTGGGCTGCAAGACTTTCCTTGAGCAGACCTCACTTTCGGCCACACCAAACGGGTTTTTAGTTTCTGAGGTAGTTGAAAATAGTGCACAGTTAAGTTTTTTGTAAAACCAAGATGGAGCACCGAATGCCAACTATTTACAGAAAAGTTTGTGAGCCAGTACAGTTCATGGCTTCAAAGTTCAACATTTTGATTACAGTGAAACACCATTACCCAACCTGGGTATATTAAGGCAACAATAAACTTGTTCTTCTGAACATTCACCCGTCCGGGTACATCAAACCATTACCCAACCTGGGTATATTATGGCAACAATAAACTTCTTTTTATGAACATTCACCCGTCCGGGTACATCAATAATTTAACTATTTACATACAGAGACCCTGTCCGGGTTATTTAGACTTCTTTGGCTGGCCTCTTACAGGTACCACCTGGTACTCTTCTGGAGCTTGCCAAACATCCGTGACAGGAGGGTCCACCCAGACCTGATGACGACGTGTGGCCTGTACAGTGACGTCGTGACCCGCTATCTGGGTCTGTGTGGCCACCTCTTTCGTCTCCCTCTGGGTCTGGACCCCTATGTCCCGGACTGAACGAACCCCAGGGGGCCTAACAGGCGCCGGGTACGGGCCAGCTATCATTATCATGTCCATAGCTGGGGCTGCTGAGGAGACCACTGAGGAAGGCTGGGGAGATTTATGGCGTGGGGTGGGCACTTGTGCAGAGGCCTGGTTGGGGGAGGCTGAAGGCTCGTAGGGTCTGTCAGTTTCCTGACACTCTGGGGAGTAGGGGTCGCACCTGGTAACATTTAGGGCGTACCATCCATTGTAACCCCAGTGTCGGGTGTAAGTCACCAAGTCTCCTGGCAACTGGTCCCTCCCCGGGTGTCCTTCTGGGAGGTGAGCCTCCACGTCCCGCCGGGTTACAAAAACTTCTAAATAAAGTCCAGGCTCCTGGATGAAGCCCCAACCACCTTTTAACTTAAAGTTCCGTACTGCACCCTTACGCCGCGGCTCCCTCACCGTACTTTTATCCTTTCTCATACGTGCCTTCTCTGCCAGGTCCTTCTCCAGGTGACGTTGCCGAAGCTTTTGGGATTCTCTCTGCTCCCTTTGTCGCTCTGCTTCCCGCTCCCCACGTCTCCACTCTTCCTCCTGACGCCGGTTGTAATTCTCCTCCACCAGCAGCTCCATGTCTCCACCATCAAACGCCAGCTTACGATGTCCGGTTTGCGGCAGCTCTCCTGGTGCCCGCCAGTCCTGGCGGCGCTCACCTGTGGCGGAAGCAGCCGGCTCTGGAACAGATGACGGTCGGGGCTCCGGTACAGGCAGGTAGAGCTCTGGTGCCTGCGCGGCCTCCTCCATGAGGACGGGTGTCGCTTCTTCTGCCTCAGCGACGGGGGCAGACAGCGGGATCTGGGGTGCTGGTGCGGCGTTTTCTGCAGGAACGGGTGCCTCCACTGTGATACTGGCAACCGGTTCAGATTGCAAGGGCTGGGATGCCCGCACGGCCTCCTGTACTGGAACGGGTGCCTCCACTGAGATACTGTCAACCGGTTCAGATTGCAAGGGCTGGGATGCCCGCACGGCCTCCTCTACTGGAATGGGTGCCTCCACTGAGATACTGTCAACCGGTTCAGATTGCAAGGGCTGGGATGCCCGCACGGCCTCCTCTACTGGAACGGGTGCCTCACCTTCCAGTACAGACACTTCAGGGGGTAAGAGGGATTGGCGCCGCTCCAATTGTAGTTTTAGGGCCCGCCAGCTCGCTTCCATCCTGGCGACCTCCTCCCGGTGCCGGGCCAGGTCTCTCAGGGTATCCTCCGCTTCTTCCAGCGTAGGAGGGTTTCCAGGCCGGGTGCCAAACGGTGGCTCCGCGGGATCGGGTCGCTTCCGTGGGGGGAGAGCTCTGACTCCTCCATCCCTTCCCACTTCTGCTCATGTCCATTCCCATCTCTGCCAAGTCACATGTGTCATTAGCATCAGGAGAGGCGCCATCTTTTGTAGGGAGGCGGGACCTTTGCGTTCGTTTCCGCCCACTGAGGAGGATGAGGAGGCGGAACAAACAGAGCTGTGGGGCACGATCTTACATTGCAGTAACATTTAGAGTGTGCGGACATCGTTTTCGCGCCACGGAGTGAGTGTACGCCCACGAGAGCACGCCCTTATTCTTCACCTGTGCCTCGTGGCGCAGATATGACGGAAAAATGGCAAATACAGTCTATGATGATTTTTGCAATTCTCAAGCAAAAAAACAGTTCAATTAAGGCACACAGGACTCGCTTATAGCGAGCTTCTGAATCCTGTTCGTGACGCCAAAGTTGAGTCGCACAGAGCCACAGGTTTTGGGGGTACTCGGCACCAAGCCCGTCGACTTCTATGGGGGATGTGACGGGTAGCACAGCTATGTCCGTGCCCTGGTCGCTCACTGGAATGTGGGATATTTCCAGGGGATGATAGAATGTTTGTGTAGTTTGTCGTGACGCCACCTGTAGTACCTGGTCAGGGTGTCCCGCGCTGCTGTGCAGGTCCTCTGGCAGGGATGGTGTAGTGCAGCTAGGTGATAAGTCTTGTACAGGTAAGACGGTATCCTTCCAGGGCAGATAGATGTGAGATAGAGCAATGGTGCAGAGTGATGTAGCAGAGTGGAGTATGCGACGTAGTAAGAAAGCAGGAAAGGAAACAATTCTTACTACAAAGACATGCAGCATAAGGCTGCCTCAACCCCTCCCATCCAACTAGCTACACCCTGTTCTAACCAGCCTGAGCTAGACCATCCCATTGGGTCCGCCTACACTCAGCTGGCATAGTGTACTGTTGAATGCAGTGGTTGGAGTCAATGGGGGTGTTCCTCCTTACCTGAGAGTAAGTTGTCACACCGCTGGGTGCGATGCAACATCTCTGTGGCGACTGGACCCTCGGGTGCTTCTGTCTTTTCACAAATGCTGGCTTTACCCGGCAATTGAATCAGAGGCTATTTTACTATGTAGAAGTGAATAAACTATATATATATATGTAATATTATATATATATTAATATGACATGTATATATATATATGTATTCTAAGTGTGTATATTTTGTGTTTACAAGGAAAGAAAGTGTTTTTTTAGTTGCGATATTTTGTTCCCATAGACTTACATGGGACTTCCGGTATCGGAATCGGATATCGCCGATATTTAGTGATATCGGCGATACCATTCCGATCCGATATTTTTAGATATCGAGCAGTATCGCTCAACACTATTCAGCACCCATACTTATTCAACCTGATGCGTCACAGCCGTTCATTGTTGAGGTGGACGCTTCCGAGGTAGGGGTAGGAGCAGTATTGTCACAAGGTTCGTCCCCTGGTAAATGGCATCCGTGCGCCTTCTTCTCTAAAAAATTGTCGTCCGCTGAGAGGAATTATGATGTCGGCAATAGGGAGCTCTTGGCCATTAAGTTGGCTTTTGAGGAGTGGCGTCATTTTTTGGAGGGGGCAGTCCACCCGGTCACCGTCATTACCGATCACAAAAACCTGCTATATTTAGAGTCCGCTAAACATCTGAATCCCAGACAAGCTAGGTGGTCGTTGTTTTTTACCAGGTTTAATTTTGTCGTCACATATTCGTCCTGGCTCAAAAAATGTTAAGGCGGATGCCTTATCTCGCTGTTTCCCAGGGGCTGGGAATACGGAGGACCCGGTTCCGGTCCTTCAGGAGGGGGTGGTGGTGTCGGCAGTATGCTCTGAGCTTGAGGAGGAGGTATTGGAGGCTCAGGGGACGCCCCTGTAGGACCTCCAGGGAGACTGTTTGTTCCAAATCAGTTGCGCAAAAGGTGATCGAGGCACACCATAATTCAGCTTTGGCAGGACACCCAGGGAGTAAAGCAACTGAGGATCTCCTCTCGCGTCGGTTTTGGTGGCCTAACTTACATAAGGAGGTGGTAACTTTTGTCTGTCCTGCGAGGTTTGTGCGCGCTCTAAGACCCCACATACCCGTCCGTCGGGGACCCTCTTACCTTTGAAGATCCCGGAGCGTCCGTGGACTCATCTATCTAAGGACTTCTTACGGACCTCCCGCCATCTTCGGGTAAAACAGTCATACTCGTTGTAGTGGACAGGTTCAGCAAGATGGCACATTTTATCGCTCTTCCTGCTCTTCCTAATGCTAAAACTCTTGCGCAGGTGTTTATTGGGGAGATTGTAAGGCTTCACGGGGTACCCTCCGATGTGGTGTCGGATCGGGGGTCTCAGTTTGTGTCCAAATTCTGGAAAGCATTTTGTACACGGCGGGGGATGCAGTTGTCATTTTCATCGGCTTTTCACCCGCAGACCAATGGTCAGACAGAGCGTCTGAACCAGAGCTTGGAGACATATCGCCGGTGTTTTGTGTCAGAGAACCAGGAGGACTGGGCTTCTTTTTTGCCTCTGGCGGAATTTGCTCTAAATAATAGGCGGAGCGAGTCCACTGGTAAGTCCCCGTTTTTTGGGGCATATGGTTTTCACCTCCAGTTTTGTACTTTCAATAGGGGGGGCTCTTCTGGGGTTCCTGAGGAGGAACGATTTTCGTTGTCGCTTGCTTCAGTGTGGAGAGGAGTGCTGAATAATCTGAGTACTATGGGGAACCGATACAAACGTATGGCTGATAGGAGGAGAGTGTCTGGTCCGGACCTAAGTGTGAACGATCTGGTATGGTTGTCTACCAAAAATATAAAACTTAAGGTTCCCTCCTGGAAACTGGGTCCCAGGTTCATCGGGCCATACAAGATCAGTGCTATAATTAATCCGGTTGCATTCCGTCTTGACCTCCCTCCTACATTTAAAATTCATAATGTGTTCCACAGATCGTTGCTTAAGAGGTATGTGGCGCCGGTGATACCTTCACCTTTACCTCCTCCTCCTGTGGTGGTCAATGGTAACTTGGAGTTCCAGGTGTCGAGAGTCATCGATTCACGTCTGAATCGCCGGTCCCTTCAGTACCTTGTTCATTGGAGGGGGTATGGTCCTGAGGAGAGGACGTGGGTTTCTGCGTCGGATATTAACGCAGACCGATTGGTTCGGGCCTTCCACACTACTCACCCAGATAAACCCGGCCCTGAGGGTCCGGAGGCCCCTCGTAGAAGGGGGGGTACTGTCACGGGTGTGTCGCTGCGAAGATCGTCGCGATTGTACACCCTGACTTCTCACAGCTGAGTTTCTGGTGCTGGGTGTTTTTCGGCAGTGAGGGAGTTAATTCTTTCTCTCTCTGTGCTGGACTAGACCAGCCTCGCTCAGCTGCAATTAATGTTGTGGTAATTGGTTTCCTTCATATACCTGCCTGTCTGCTGGGGAAGTGTCGGTGAAAGCATTCATGCAGACCAGCAGAGCGGATCGTATTGAGAAGTCTAAAGCTAAGAGTACCTGTTGTGGTTTTCTCCTCTCCTCGCTTTATTATTTATCTCCTTACCCGTTGGTGTTCCCTCTGTAGTGATAGTTTTGTATGCAAGGTGGTCTTTTATTTTACCCCTTGTACTGTCTCGTTTGTCTTATACTGTGTGTGAAGGCAGTTACCTTCCTGTTCCCTGTGGTGGTAATCAGGGTCCTTCTCAGGACTAGATTACAGGTGTTAGGGATTCACAGGAGATAGGGTTACGCTGGCGGCCTGGACCTCTGTACCATCAACAGTACCTCCAGGTAGAGGGATTAGTCAGGACCCCAGCTTAGGGTTAGCATAGACCCCGGTCCTCCTGTATACAGAGACAGCGTGACAGAGGGACTGAGCCCAAATAGTGGGCACAGTCAAGGGAGACAACATCAATAATGCACTGCTATATAAAAAAAAAAAAAAAAAACATACCGTTCATATGCAACTTTTTTTTTCTTTACCATGTTCACTAAATGCTAAATCTGACCTGCCATTATGATTCTCCAGGTCATTAAGAGTTCAGACACCAAACATGTATGTCCCAGGATGTCCCTCCTGACAGTACCATGGAAGTCATCCTTCTCATCCCTACAGGGACAGGAAACACATGGAGAGGTTAAAAGGTCCCTCCCACCCACCTCTCTGGGTTCTTTACTGTTCCAGCATGGAGGGAGAAGTAAAACAGAAAAAGGAGACTCAAACGTAGAGTGCTAAAAGTGGAATATAATTATATATAGTAGGTCAAAATATAAGTTAAAAATTAAGATAAAATTACCACATTAATAAAGCACCACCATGAAAGATTGGACCAAATAAAAATGGACAATCGGAAGAAACCAACAAAAACCAAGCAACTGAGAAAAAAAAAACGACTAAAGTCCAAAATTTTATAAATATAAAATTTTAAATTTTATTAGAATATCAGGATTAAAAATGGTATGTGATCAGTTTACATAAACAAACAATACACATCTGTATGCAAAGAAGAAATGGGGCCCCAAAAAACAAAATATCAAGAGATGTGGATATCTCAAATTGCCAGGATATACAGAAATTTATTGACAAATGTGTCCGAATGTTTGCAAATGGAGATTCTGATTTGGCTTTTATCCTAAGTCATGTTACAAGACTCGTTAAAGGGTTGATTGTGACTTGTAGGATCGCTACTTCCAATAGGTGACGCTATAGAGTACAAGTCCTCTTTGTTTGAAGAGGCAATTTGCATATTGACAAATGTGTGTGATACCAACTATGATGAGATAAAATTATATACCATATATATATTTTTTTATTTATCTCTAAACATAAGTATGTCCACATCTACTGTTCATGGACCAGGAGCAGGTAAAAAAAAAAAAAAAAAGTAAGCGCAGGTAAGTATTAATATATTTAGTACTAGCATAAATTTATAGCTTATTTTGGCACCTCTAATGCTTGTTTTGATCAGCTCAATCCCTCTCACTCTCAATTGAGTGCTGTCGCAATTGTGGTGGAGCTTAAAATGTTTAGGGATGGTCTTCAGGATATTTACATCATTCTCTCCTACGGCTGCTTTGATGCCAAGAACATGTTCCCGTAGTTGAATTTTCAACTGCCTTGTAGTAAGACCTACATATATTTTACTACACTGACATGTAGCAAAATATACTACTGCTTTAGAGTTACATGTTATACGGTGTCTAATTTGGTACCTTCTAGTGCCCTCTTGATTGTGAAACGTCTTTATTTGTTCCATGTTTGGGCATGCAACACAATCGCCACAAGGATACGAACCATTCTCTCCACCCGGAAAACTGTCTAGAAATGTAAATTTTGGAGTAGTCTCATAATGGCTCCCTACTAAATGGTCTCTCAAATTATTTGCTCGACGAAATGTAATTTGGGGTCTCTCAGGTAAGTAATTGGCCAATACAGAATCCGCACGTAAGACGGGCCAGAATTTATTGAGATTTCTACGAATATCCTCCGCTTGCACACAATATTTTGTTAAAAAAATGTGCTTCATTGGTAGTACCAGGTATCCTGCAGGAGTATAACAGTTTGTTGCGCGATAAGTGCTTAGTTCTTTGCAGGGCTGCCACTAGGAATTTCGGGGCCCCATACTGGCAAAATTTATGGGGCCCCCCTTGAGACTCCGCCCAGGCTCCACCCCCCAGTTCCGCATCCACCCTAGCTCCTCCTCCACCACGCAAACCTTCCAAAATCCCTCCGCCCTTTCATGGAAAAACTTCACTTCTGCACCATGCCCTCACCAATGACACATTCAGGCTATGTGCACACTTTCAGATTATTGCGTTTTTCGCGGGAAAAAAACGCGTCAAAAACGCATGAATTAAGCATCCTATCATTTAGAATGAAGTCCGCAATTTTTGTGCACATGGTGCGTTTTTTTCCGCGAAAAAAACGCATCTCGGAAAAAGAGCCAACATGTTCATTAATTTTGCGGAATTCTAGCCTTTTTCCCGCTATATTATTGACCTAGAAAGTTTACCGCGGAAAAAGTCAGTTTTTGCTCAGGAAAATTCTGCAAACATTCCTGAACGTGTGCACTTAGCCTAACACCAATCACTCGATGAATATGCAGCATTTTGCTTGTTTAGTATAATACACCCCATAGTCCTCCATATATTATTATGTGCACCACAGTCCTCCATATTGTAAAGTGCACACCACATAGTCCTCCATATAATATAATGTATCCATAGTCCTCCATATAGTATAATACACTCCTAATAGCCCTCAATATATTAAAATACACTCAGTCATCCATATAGTATAATACACTCCTCATAGTGCTCCATATAGTATAATGCACCGCCATAGTCATCCATGTAGTACAATTCACTTCCCATAGTATAATGCACCCCATAGTTCTTCATATGGTATAATGTATTCCCCATAGTCCTCAATACAGTATAATGCAGCCCACGTATAGTATAATGCAGTCACCCTATAGAGCATAATGCAGCCACCCCACAGAGCATAATGCAGCCACCCCACAGAGCATAATGCAACCACCCCAGAGTATAATGCAACCACCCCAGAGTATAATGCAACCACCCCCGAGTATAATGCAACCACCCCACAGAGTATAATGCAACCACCCCACAGAGTATAATGCAACCACCCCACAGAGTATAATGCAACCACCCCACAGAGTATAATCTAAACCCCCATAGAATATAATTGAGCCCCCTTATATAGTATAATGTAGCCCCTCCATAAAATACAATGTAGCCCTACTCATATAGTATAATGCAGCCCCATAGAATATAATGTAGCCCCCTCATAAAGTATAATGAAGCCCCCATACAATATAATCTAGCCCCTCATAGAATACAATGTAGCCACCTCATAGAGTATGATGCAATCACCCCTCATAGAATATAATAAATATAATACAGCCCCCCATAGAATATAATGTATCCCCGAATAGAATATCATACAGCCTGCCTCCCCAAAGGAATATAACGTAGCCCCATAGTATATAACACAGCCACAAAGTATATAACACAGCCACATATATTATATAACAGCCACCCTATAAAATATAATATATCCCCCCATAGTATATAACACAGCCCACATAGTGTACAGCGTGGCCCACATAGTATACAGCAGGGCCCACATAGTGTACAGCAGGGCCCACATAGTGTACAGCAGGGCCCACATAGTGTACAGCAGGGCCCACATAGTGTACAGCAGGGCCCACATAGTGTACAGCAGGGCCCACATAGTATATAGCAGGGCCCACATAGTATATAGCAGGGCCCACATGTATATAGCAGGGCCCACATTGTATATAGCAGGGCCCACATGTATACAGCAGGGCCCACATAGTATATAGCAGGGCCCACATAGTATACAGCAGGCCACATAGTATATAGCAGGGCCCCCATTGTATATAGCAGGGCCCCCATAGTGTATAGCAGGGCCCACATTTTACAGCAGGGCCCACATTGTATATAGCAGGGCCCACATAGTATATAGCAAGGCCCCCATTTTACAGCAGGGCCCCTATAGTAGACAGCAGGGCCCCCATAGTATACAGCAGGGCCCCCATTGTATATTGCAGGGCCCACATTGGATATAGCAGGGCCCCCATAGTATACAGCAGGGCCCCCAATTTTACAGCAGGGCCCACATTGTATACAGCAGGGCCCACATAGTATATAGCAGGGCACATATAGTATATAGCAGGGCCCACATTGTATACAGCAGGGCCCACATAGTATATAGCAGGGCCCACAGTATATAGCAGGGCCCAAATTGTATATAGCAGGGCCCCATAGTATACAGCAGTGCCCACATAGTATATAGCAGGGCCCACATAGTATATAGCAGGGCCCACATAGTATATAGCAGGGCCCACATTGTATATAGCAGGGCCCCCATAGTATACAGCAGGGCCCACATAGTATATAGCAGGGCCCACATTGTATATAGCAGGGCCCACATTGTATACAGCAGGGCCCACATAGTATATAGCAGGGCCCACATAGTATACAGCAGGGCCCACATAGTATATAGCAGGGCCCCCATTGTATATAGCAGGGCCCCCATAGTGTATAGCAGGGCCCACATTTTACAGCAGGGCCCCATAGTATATAGCAGGGCCCACATTGTATATAGCAGGACCCACATAGTATATAGCAGGGCCCCCATTTTACAGCAGGGCCCACATTGTATATAGCAGGCCCCACAAAGTATATAGCAAGGCCCCCCATTTTACAGCAGGGCCCCTATAGTAGACAGCAGGGCCCCATAGCATACAGCAGGGCCCCCATTGTATATTGCAGGGCCCACATTGGATATAGCAGGGCCCCCATAGTATACAGCAGGGCCCACATTTTACAGCCCTCATCTCCCCTCCCCCCCAGGAATTGCCCCACAGCAGGACAGATTTATAAAAAAAAAAAACACTCCTCACCTCATCCTCGTGCCAGCGCTGCTCCCAGCTCCTGTCTCCTGCTCTGCCCGGCACACAGTGAGCGCGCTGTGTCAGAGGCAGAGCAGGGAATGATGGGAGGGAGCGTCAGCTGACGCTCTCTCCTCCATCATCGCTTTGAACTGTACTGGCAGACGCCGGTATAGTTCAATGCAGCGGCGGGGGGAGTCGGCGCTGGGGGCAGGCGGGCCCCCCTGCCACACAGGGGCCCCCATAGCGGCTGTGTGATGTGCCGCTAGCTGGGGGCCCCTTGAGGTGCAGGGGGAGCCTCAAAATGTTGGGGGCCCCGGGCCCGAGCGCAGACCTGCATGCTCGGGCGGCGGGCCCCCCCTAATGACCGGGCCCCATACAGCAGTAAGGGTTCTCATGCCCTGATGGCGGCCCTGGTTCTTTGATACGCCCGTTTCACCATACGACGACTGTACCCACTGTCATAAAATCTTAACTTAAGATCACATGCTTGAAGTTCAAAATCCTCATCTGAGGAACAAATTGTCCTAAGCCGGAGAAATTGACCAATGGGTACAGATTTTATACCAGATTGAGGATGGGCTGACGTGGCATGCAGCAAAGCATTCACAGCAGTAGGTTTCCGAAAAAGACCAATTTGCAAAACACTGTTTTCATCACGTCTAATCTTCACATCAAGAAAGTCTACCTCACCAGAGTTAACCGTATACTAAGATGGATGTTCCTGCTGTTCATGTTTAGGCCAGAAATGAACGTCTCCAACTCCTCAGAAGACCCCTGCCAGATGAAAAAGATGTCATCGATGTACCGTGCCCAAAAAAGTACACTATCCATCGACGACATCACATCTGACATAAAAAGGTCCCTCTCCCACAGCCCCAGGAACAGATTAGCGTAAGATAGCGCGAAAGCCATGCCCATTGCTGTCCCTGGAGCTGTATATAGAAGGAGGACAGTGTCGTAGTAAACAGTCTTCTTCCTGGTATGCGCACTGGCTGTTACCATGTTATTTATGCTCTCCACTTCTATTGGACAATGTGTACACACCCCCATTCAGCTGATTGGTCATATGCTATACTTAAACTCTCCTTTCTCCTATTGGTACCACCCCCTGACGAAGGCAGAGCACCGAAACGCATTGGGAGGGTACCCAGGAGACCAGGAGCAGCTGACACTACTCTGTGAGTTATATGCTAGTACTAAATATATTAGTACTTACCTGTGCTTACTTTTTTTTTTACCTGCTCCTGTTGCATGAACAGTAGATGTGGACATACTGATGTTTAGCTATATATATATAATATATATATATATATATATATATATATTATATTATATATATGCAGTACAGACCAAAAGTTTGGACACACCTTCTCATTTAAAGATTTTTCTGTATTTTCATGACTATGAAAATTGTAAATTCAGAATGAAGGCATCAAAACTATGAATTAACACATGTGGAATTATATACTTAACAAAAAAGTGTGAAACAACTGAAATTATGTCTTATATTCTAGGTTCTTCAAAGTAGCCACCTTTTGCTTTGATGACTGCTTTGCACACTCTTGGCCTTCTCTTGATGAGCTTCAATAGGTAGTCACCGGAAATGGTCTTCCAACAATCTTGAAGGAGTTCCCAGAGATGCTTAGCACTTGTTGGCCCTTTTGCCTTCACTCTGCCGTCCAGCTCACCCCAAACCATCTCGATTGGGTTCAGGTCTGGTGACTGTGGAGGCCAGGTCATCTGGCGTAGCACTCCAACACTCTCCTTCTTAGTCAAATAGCCCTTACACAGTCTGGAGGTGTGTTTGGGGTCATTGTCCTGTTGAAAAATAAATGATGGTCCAACTAAACGCAAACCGGATGGAATAGCATGCCATTGCAAGATGCTGTGGTAGCCATGCTGGTTCAGTATGCCTTCAATTTTGAATAAATCCCCAACAGTGTCACCAGCAAAGCACCCCCACACCATCACACCCTCCATGCTTCACGGTGGGAACCAGACATGTAGAGTCCATCCGTTCACCTTTTCTGTGTCGCACAAAGACACGGTGGTTGGAACCAAAGATCTCAAATTTGGACTCATCAGACTAAAGCACAGATTTCCACTGGTCTAATGTCCATTCCTTGTGTTCTTTAGCCCAAACAAGTCTTTTCTGCTTGTTGCCTGTCCTTAGCAGTGGTTTCCTAGCAGCTATTTTACCATGAAGGCTGCTGCACAAAATCTCCTCTTAACAGTTGTTGTAGAGATGTGTCTGCTGCTAGAACTCTGTGTGGCATTGACCTGGTCTCTAATCTGAGCTGCTGTAAACCTGCGATTTCTGGGGCTGGTGACTCGGATAAACTTATCCTCAGAAGCAGAGGTGACTCTTGGTCTTTCTTTCCTGGGGCGTCCTCATGTGAGCCAGTTTCTTTGTAGCGCTTGATGATTTTTGCAATTGCACTTGGGGACACTTTCAAAGTTTTCCCAATTTTTTGGACTGACTGACCTTCATTTCATGGCCACTCGTTTTTCTTTACTTAGCTGCTTTTTTCTTGCCATAATACAAATTCTAACAGTCTATTCAGTAGGACTATCAGCTGTGTATCCACCAGACTTCTGCACAACACAACTGATGGTCCCAACCCCATTTATAAGGCCAGAAATCCCACTTATTAAACCTGACAGGGCACACCTGTGAAGTGAAAACCATTCCCGGTGACTACCTCTTGAAGCTCATCAAGAGTGTGCAAAGCAGTCATCAAAGCAAAAGGTGGCTACTTTGAAGAACCTAGAATATAAGACATATTTTCAGTTGTTTCACACTTTTTTGTAAAGTGTAATGTATAATTCCACATGTGTTAATTCATAGTTTTGATGCCTTCAGTGTGAATGTACAATTCTCAGTCATGAAAATACAGAAAAATCTTTAAATGAGAAGGTGTGTCCAAACTTTTGGTCTGTACTGTGTGTGTATGTGTATATATGTGTGTGTATGTATATAATATATATATATATATATATACATACATATATGTGTGTGTATATATACATATATAATAATAATCTTTATTTTTATATACTGACATTTCAATGGTTTTAATTCACTGCAAATTGTGTATTTGCTTATATTTATAATGTGGTGTACTTTTTAACACATTTTTCACATTTTTTTCATTTTGTACTACTTTTGCACTTTATTCCAATATAAGTTTTTTACCAGCACAGATATTGGTATATAGGTTTTTATATATGTATATAAATATATACTGTATATCTTGTCACAGTTGGTATCACACACATTTGTCGATAAATTTCTGTATATCCTGGCAATTTTTGAGATATCTACAGCTCTTGATATTTTGTTTTTTTGGGCCTCATTTCTTCTTTGCATACAGATGTGTATTGTTTTTTATGTAAACTGTGATCACATACCAATTTTAATCCTGATATACTAATAAAATTTGAAATTTTATATTTATAAAATTTTGGACTTTAGTCGGTTTTTTTTCTCAGTTGCTTGGTTTTTGATGGAGGGAGAAATGCAGCGCTTACCGGCTCAGGGGGATCATCGAGCCCGGCTTATCCTTCCCTCTGTCAAGAAGCCCACGGCCAACACTCCCCGAAGGGTGGTCCCTCGGCCTCAGAGACTGGATGAGCTACTGGGTAGAGCTGATTCCTTCCAATGGGGGGCTCTCTGCTCTGATGGTTGCCAGAGATGTTCAACCTCTTCTGGGTACAAGCGCGGAATGAGGGACAAGCGCATATCCGGTGACGTCATGGTCACACGGCATCTGACTTCCGGCGTTGTGCATTCCATTGTGGAAGACTGCAGACAGGTAATATAAAGATTACCTATGTCTCTGGGCGCTCTCACTGCATGCAATAGCAATGGAGGAAGTTGGCAGAGAGCAGGACTGCATGTTGAGTGCGTCTACACAGATATCACTGTTTGGGCTCATACTCACTGGCGACGAAAACGGATGATATTCAGCCGATAAAATATCGGATTCAAATCTGACCAATGTTATTCAATAGGTGACATCTCATTTGCGATTTTTTTTCTCAGCCGAAATTGGTGTGAAAAAAAAAATCGCAACATGCTGCGATTTGATGCGAATTTGGCATGATAATTCCCAATGCAAGTCAATGGGTGCGAGAAATCATCGCACAGCACTATCACCATGCGAGTGCTGTCCGATTTATACGCACCAGTCTCCTTTGAAAAGCCGGCAATTCATCCCCGGCTACTATAAAATCATACTGACAGCTCACAAAACACTAGATACATACACATAGAATACATATTATATATATATATATATATATACATGTCATTGTGACACATACATATATAATATATATATTTATAGTTCATACACTTCTACATACTGTAATAGCCGCTAATTTAATTGCCGGCTTTTGTGAAATGACAGAACCCGACATGAAATTGACAGCTCTCAATTATTAACCTGGCTTAAA